>CM077586.1:6267500-7517500 GCA_039657365.1 Stephania yunnanensis | reverse complement strand
GCATGAAAAATATATCGTTCTATTATGCCCTGTTTGATTAGACGAAAAAAAAAAATGTTACAAGAAAAATGACATTATGTGGGAAAACGATATTTTCATGAGTTTGATCATCAAAATTTTCTCACGAAACATTTTCTCACAATTATCAAATTTCCATATCAAGACTCATATTTTCCGACATATTATGGTGGGCGAGTTGAGTTTTCTATTGAGAAAATATGAATTTCCATATCAAGACACATTAAATTTATATTTTAAGTATGAAAATTAATATATTTAATGTATATAGTAAGTTTTCATATTTATTTCAAAACTTGTTGGTGAGTTTTGATGGAAAAAGTTTATATATGTGCAATCAAACACAAAGGAAAATTTTCTTTTAAATATTTACTGCGAAAAACTTTCTTAAGAAAATATTCTTTCATGTGAAACATTTTTTTTTGTAATCAAATGGGACCTTAAAGAAGAGATTGTAAAAAAAAATCACTGCTCTATATGGATGCATGCACACTCTTTCTTATTTTGAATTTTCTTTTTTAATAAGTGACTCCAACATACGTCGAACCAGGAACCTCCCCCAACCTTGACTTTTAGCAAGTCGTTATGTCTCCTCATCCATGATCCATCTCACTAGAGATGTTTTGGCATATTGAATTTTCTTTTATTTTGCTTTCACTTGTTGAGGCCTCCACAAAGAGCTGATGTTGGTGCAGATCCCAGGAGACATGGTTGTGAATGCTTTGATTGTCGCTGCAGTAGCTCATGCAAATCAACCCTCGCAGTTCATTTACCAACTGGGTTCTTCCATTGGGAATCCCTTAAAATTGGGCACATTCTTGACCTATCTATACATTTTTTTCTCAAAGAATCCTTGGATAAGTAAGGGTGGAAAGCCAGTAAAGGTTCGCAGGGGTGTTCTCCTTAAATCAGAGGCAAGCTTCTACATGTACATTATTATATGTTTCATGTTGCCCTTGAAGGTTAGTTAATTTCTCATACTTGCATATACACTTATGTAAACCTTTTTTTTTTTACAAGTGACTCCAACATGAGTCGAACGTGAGACCACCCCCAACTTTGTCTCTTAGCAAGTGATGCATTATCCATCTCACTACAAATGCTTTAGCACATCTATATAAACTTTTAATCATAAACAATGATATGAGTTTACAAGTTGCTTCATAGTTTATGTAGTCCAAGAAATAGCTTGCACTTTCATGGATAAGTACGATCAAGTGGTAGTTTCATAACTTTTGTAGGTTGTCAGAGTTAACAACAACAACAACAACATAGCCTCAGTCCCAAATTAATTGGGGTCGCCTACATGAATCAAAATTTTCATTGTGCTCGATAAAGTGCAACTAATGGTTAGCTTTTCAGACTATTCAAATCTCTACTAATTAATGCATACCATTTTAACTTGAGTCTACCCCTACCTCGTCGAATTTCTACGATTTTTATTGAATCAAATTTTTTAGTAGGAGCATTTGTAGGTCGTCTTTGCAGGTGACCAAACCACCGCAACCGCCCTTCCATAATCTTTATATCAATTGGTGCTACTTCTACTTGTTTTTGAATTTCTACATTTCTTATTCTATTTTTACGAATTTTACCACAAGTTGTCAAAGTTAGCATTATTAGAAAATGGGCCAACAATCAAGAGTATTAGCCATCAGCCCTTTTAGATGTTTTTAGGCTGAATTAATTCGTTTAAGCCTTCATTTTTATATTTTTCTTTTTTTTTAGTAAGTTTCATAATTGTCATAACTTTGGCTAGGGATTTCCATTTTTGCTTTATCAGTGGAGTCTAACTTTTCTAAGTTCCTGCATTTTTCGAATCTGATAAAGGTCATAATATTTCAGTGTATGACTTTCATTCAGGGACTTAATTTATAAATCATCCTAACTCCCATAGTCGAACCAAAGTAAGAAATGGCTGAAAAAAAGCTCATACACCCATGGTTATCAAAAAATATACCGAGTTTATAAATCATCATTTTCATTTTGCCGCAAAATCTCTAAATGGCAAACTTAATTATGACGATGAGATTTTTGTGGCTGGTTCATTCTTTTATTTGTTTTATTTTTCTGTGAAGGTTTTGCAAATGATGAATGCAGCACTCTGTGCACTCTATCACCCTCTGCATGACAAGTGCAATGATCTGAATAACAAGATCAATCTAGTATTACGATTCGTGGAACTCTTCAAGCCCTACACCCTATTTGAAGGAATGTACGTGCATATAGAGTCTTTTTATCTGGTTCAATTGTTATAATTTGTTTTTCAGATGTTCAAGCCTTTTCTTTCATTTCTTCTGATATTGTGTTTTTTATATCATGCAGTTTCAACAATGAGAAACTGGAAGATTTGATAAAGACTATGAACCAAAATGAGGCTGAGGTGTTTTATTGCGACCCTAAGTGCGTCGGCTGGAAAAACTATTTCACAAATATTCATATCCCAGGTCTTGCAAAACATGTGCTCAAACAACCATCAAAAAAGAATATGTAGTAATATATAGTTAAAATTGAAACAGAACTACCTGTCGTTAGTTATTGCGTAATGGTTTCCAGTTGATCGTAGTTGTAACAGTTGTGATGAAACCTGCTTTTCTAGCGAGTACTTTATTCCTTTGTGGACCAATCTGGCTTATGATGACGACAAAAACAATGGTCGCCGAAAGCATAAATTATGATTCCATATAACTATCCATCAAGTGAACAAGTTGATGGTAACTGCATCAGTTCTTCTTTCTGGTCCAAGTGATAACAGAATCTTGCGCTATTATCTGCCCTGCCAAACCTGCTAAATGGCTAATGCCTGCATCCCCAAGCATCTACCCCATGATTCAAGGTAGCTTAGACATCTCATATGTTTCTGTCGAGTTAGGAGAAGGGCAGGTCATGTTTCTTTCCATCTCTCCATAGTCATTCTCGTCGGCTCACCCTCTCTCCATCTCTCCACCGCAACTGAAGAAGGGGTGAATTTAGGAGACTATATCTCCACTTTAGCAAACAGCTTCAGTAGTGAGCAGATTCACAGACAGCCAAAGAAACCTCTAAATAAAGAAGAATTTAAAATCAAAGCTACAGAAGTTGAAGATGGCAAGAGGAATGAGGCGGAGATCTCTCTTTCCTTTTTCCTGTCTTCGAAGCAGGCTTATAATTGAAAGACTGAAATGATGTGGTGGTACCATGCGAACCATTCTCCTTAATTACAGTCTCGGTTCCACAAGCACTAGGAGATGGCTGATTAGAGGAATGTAGACTATCAACTACAGGATCGATGGACTCCATTGAGTTTTCATCAGGATATTGGTAAGAATTTGGCCGAGAAATGCAAAGCCAAGTTCTGGATGCCTCATCATTGCACCCGTCTGCAGTAGGCACGTGCCATGACCCCTTTTCCGATTCCTGGACAATTAGTGAGAGTTGAAGCATAAATTCAAAACAACCAGCTAGCACCGTATGATGAACAATTTATCATAAAATATAGAACAATCAATCAGTCTTGTTAATCTAGGATACAGAAAACGTTTCTCTAGTCTCTACTCCACATGATGACATGAGAATATATTTCCATTGGAGTGCTATAAACAATGGATGATGCAACCTGTCTTGGCAACTAGATTGAAACTACTCGTTCCACCAATCTAAACCAATAACGAAACATCAGGAGTTGCAGGAGATTCGGATGCCATAGTTTAAGTCTTGCATTTCATAATTGGTAACCATTGTGCACATACAACACAATGCTCAGCAAAATATGGACTTAAGGCTTCTTGCACATTCTTGTTTAGTTCAAATATATGTTGAAATACATTTATTTCTGAACTCTGGTTAAGAGCCGGTTCTGCGGCTACTGCCGACTGCTCAAGCTGCTCAACATTTTGGCTTCCTCTTGTAAGAATTATTGTCACTGAATCAGAGCTATAGACGACTAGATTCTTTAATGTCATTATAGACCTCCATAAATAAATATGAAGATAGAATGGCAAGTATATGACCAGTTCCCAACTGACACATGTTATAGATGAACGTATAATAATTGCCCAATACAATCTATTTTTAGTCAAGCCAGTACCCCCTGTTTAAAGCGATTAATTAGCATAGATACTTAGATTTACCAAAATCATGTTTCACAAATGAATTCTCAACCATAGATTGGAATTAGCAACTGTAGACCGACTCCTTATGAAATGTGTGACTCATGTTTCCAACCATGTGGTCCACAAATAGGAAAATTCCGCTAAAGCCGAATGCTTATAGGATCAAAGGGATTCTTCATCCCTTCAAATTATTTAACATGTTATATACTTATATTTAATAAACATTAAACTTGATAAGAAAGCAGTGTGTAAGCCTCATACTTGCATAATAACCAATACTATCACGAAGGATTTTTTAAATAAATTAAAACAAATATATACATACATGAACTATAATTCTAAATAAAATAAGTTGATACCTGCATGACTACAGAGTACGAGGGTGGCATCTGCAGTTGTAAACTGCCCTTACAGAAAATAAAGTGAACCTGAAAAATAGGAGGCAGCAAAATACTTTGAGTAAACACATCTCAGCGCAAGAAAGATACAACATCGGTAACTTATGTTTAAATAGAAGAGTGAGGCATCTTCCATGAATGCTGGATGATACAAGCACTTCATAGATCAAAACTAATTTTCAAACAATGGAAAATCTCCAAAAAATTAAAATAAATCAGTTTGTTGTGAGGAGAAACATAAGAATTACAGCAGAAAGAGTATTGCAATTGCAAATGGCAATGGATGCTAAAGATTTTAGAACAATGTATAAAAAGTAAGATTAATAATCCATATAAGCGAGCAAAGAGATAGTTAAAGCCAATATACAGAAATTGAGTATTAAATAAGAGATGATCTAAGATTTGGCAAAATTTCAAAAGCACAAACCTGGTGTCGCTCCTTCCACTTGAGAAAGAAGTTTCTGCCCAATAGCTCAAAAATGTGGTCTCGCATTTCATCATTTGAGACAAGTAAACATTTGAGCTTGACAGCAGCATATATCCAATACCTAGATGGTGAACAGACAGTTTATTACCAAAAAAAAAAAAAAAAATGAAAAATACCCAAAATAGCTTGAAGTAAAATTGCAAGGATAGGAATTTCATTCCCCAAGTTATCAGAGATACATCATCCAAGAATGATAGATTACACAAAAAATTTAATAGGAGGCAGGAGCTCTAGCAAAAATAAAACATCCAAAATCTTTCTGTCCTTTGCTTGACAAGAAACAATAAACATTGAAAGCTGAAAAATTTATGCATCCCACATACATTTTAAAAGGATGGGAATGAAACAGAATGCTTACCAAGATTTGCAACATCAATATTAAGCAATGCTAAATTAGATTGAACGAAAGAACACATGACTTCCCGTACCAATCATCATTGGATCCATTTGGCGTTGTGTACAAGACATCTTGCTTTGACCACTCCTCAAGAAGCTCTCTATTGGAAGGATCATCCATAAGTGACCAATACCGTTTCTTATGTAGGACAACCAATGGCCATTTCCCATGGCATCTCTGGCGAATTTCTTTCACCACAACATTTAGCTGTTCCATAGCATTTTCAAAAGTATCCAAAAAAAAATTTCATATTAAGAAATACTGTTTGGATAAGTCCAAGCATTGAAACAGGGAAGAAATTCACCATCTTAAAAGTAGAACCTGACTAATGCTAAATCCACCATCTGCAAAGTTTTGTTGATACAGGCCTACATTTGCCCCATCTACTACAGCTTCATAGTCTGCATGATTCTTAAGCCACTCCTGCAAAGAAAGGCAAGATCAATATTGTCATTTCCAAAAATAAATTTTATTTATACGAAACTTACTTTTTCAACATGCATAAGCCTTCTTGCATAATACTATCTTTGTTTCTTCGATCCTTTGAAAAGACATGTCTATTTAGAGAAGAGTCACAAACAATAAAATAAGACTCATAACCTCTAGAAATAAAATCATGGGAAGAGGTACACAAAACAAAGAAGAGAGAATAAGAGAAACAGAAGTCTACGGTGAGTGCGCAATGCATCAATTGACAACATCAGAAGACAAGACAATTAGCATTTCACCTCAATTGCAGTTCTCTTACAAACGATAGTCGATAGGGCTTACTTTGCTAATCACTAAATCTCAAGCCCCCTTAGTAATTTGTGAAAAAAACTTAAATAGAGTCCAAATGTAGAAAGGAGTCTGCAGTTCCGTGTTATTGTGACCGACAAGGAAATCTAGTAAGAAAACTACCTTAAAAATAGGATTCACCAAACCTCCCAAATAACAATGAAAGGCTACAATAAGTGCAGTTGAGGAGCTCAGTCGACTACTACAATCCTAAATTCTTACAGTTTGCCCAATTCGATCCTAGAAGATTATGCGTTTAGGCTTCATATTTGAGATTGGAGGCTAAACTAAGATGCCATGGCACTTTGGAGCTTTTAATCCAAACTTACGACACATTATATTATTTCTTGAGCAGTCGACGTGAGACTATTATTCTCAACAGAAAATTGATATATTCATGGCATAGTACCCTACATGTTCAAATCACATACGGTTGGAAAATCAAGTTTTACCTTCCACGACTTCACACACATAAAACCAAACACAAAAAATAGTAAAACAAATAAGCACAAGCAAGTCAGTAATCTCACTTGAAACTGGCTGAAATTCGAGTGAGCCTCTCTTTTCAATGCCAGGGAAGCTACTGATTCCGCAAACGCTTTAGTCTCCACATTGTCAATATCAACACAAGCCAGCCTCTCTCCACAAGAATTACAACTCCCCTCGGAACCAATCTTCGTCCTATCGACAACCCACTTCCCCTTCCCCAACCAGCCCTTCCCATGCCACCCACCCCATTACTCACCACCGCACCCCTAATCCGATCCAAATCCAATGCCCCCGCCCCCGCTCCCACCCCCGCCCTCGCCGCCAACTCACTCCCAAACCAATCCTCCAACACCTTCACAGTGCCATCACTCACACACCCCACACAGTTCCTCAACTTCAACAAATACGCATACACCTTATCCACCCTCCCCGTCTCGACGCTAACCCTCAACAGCGCGGCCACCTCCGCCTCCTCCAACCCGACCTTCATCTCCGCCATGTGCTCCTCCACAATGTACGCCTTCTCAGCCTCCAAATTCTCACAAAACGCAAACAATGCCGGCCCGTACGTCCTCAACCGCGGCAAGGCTTTGTACTTTCCCATGTTTTTCACCAATTCGAACGCCAATTCTCCGTCCCCCTTCGCCGCGGCGAGACGCGCCACTGCCGTGATCGCGGCCTCGGTCGGATTGATGCCTTGAGCGATCATTCGATCGAAAATGGTGAAGCCCTTGTCGATTGTCGAGGCTTTGGTCGAATTGGGGGAACTTGTGAGGGAATTGGAGCAGATGTAGAGGAGAGTGTTGAAGTGGTTGTGATTCAATCGGAGATTGTTGGAGATGGCGTCGTCGTAGAGGGAGAGCGCGCGAGAGAGGTCGTTGGATTTGGAGCAAGTGCCGAGGTCGTACATCAATTGGGATTCTAGGGTTAGGCTTTTCTTCTTCTTCTTGCTGAGCTCCATTAATGAAAACTCAATTAGGTCTGAACCCTGGTATTTATCAGCTCGCCAGCAATATAAAACGAGAAGTGTTAGAATTTTAAACCCTAAAATTTATCAACTCGCCAGCAATGTAAAACGAGAAGTGCAACCATCATAACGTAATATCCCACCACAAGACATATTGGGTCAAAAAAGCCATCCATGTATGTCTAGAGATACGTATATATAAAGATCTTAATACTTAACACACAGGTCGAAGTCGCACTTATAAGCCAATGACGTGATATTGTTGTTGTCATTCTAGCATATAAAACCATCGCCACATTAAACTGACCTCTATTGTAAATGATTGTTGGTTGGTCCATTTTTGACACGTACATCTTACCCGAGCGGCTTCTATACAATTACAAATTGTAACAATTGAACAATTATCAATTACAATGCGTCATGTGTCATTTGATAGTGAGAATTTATTAACTTTTTTATTATTAATTTACCCTCACTTTAACTGTCGTCTTTTCCTAAGTTGGAGGGAAATAATTTTACATATTTATCCTATCGCTTCTCAAGATGTGTGCACACAATTTTTTATGCATAACACGCGGGGCGTGTATCTTGATACGCACATAGACGACTCCCAAAGTTAATGTACGATTGGGGTGTATGTTCGATGATGTCAAAAAAATCATTTCCCCTTGTTAGTGAATGATAAATTAGTAATAGAAAAGTTAATATATTCTTGTATCTCCTTTATTTTTTTTCCATCAAATAAACACATGGCGTGAGTAATTGGTAATTGTGCAAATCTCCTGCAGCCATGGCTGAGCACATCTTGGGTTTCAATGTCATTGGTTCTTGTTGGATCTGGCTAGCCGCATTGTCGTCGACTTCGAGCGGTGTATGTTTTTCCTCTCCTACTTCTTTTGGATTCGCTATCCGTAGTGTTTAAGGTCGTGTTTAGTTCGGTCGTCTAGGGTTTAGGTCGGTTTGGTTCCCGCTTGCGTGTAGATGTTGCCTCATATGTTAAGATTTGTTTACCTGCTAGTGAGGCTTTTTTTGTTTTTGCTTTAGTTAGTGTTGTTTGTTGTCCCTCTTATAAAGTTGTATTCTCATTTGTTAGGGCTTTTCTCCTGTTATCTAGCTTTCTTCCCCATCAATCAAGCCTTATAGGCCTTCGATGATGGAGTGTGGTGGGGCTTCTGTAGACTATGTTGTTTGTATATAACTTAGCAATGTACATCTAGGACATGTTAGTACATTTCATGTTGTAGTGTATTGTACCACAGACATATGTTAGTCTGTTTTAGTTAGTTACATCAGGGGTAGTGTACACCCTGTATCTAAACACACATTGTACATTGTAGGCTGATGATTCTTTCATAATAGATATCTGGGTTTCTGATCTCTATGTTTGTTCATGGTATTAGAGCAGATTCGTTCATACATTTGTGTTTCGAGTTTTTGATTTATTTTGAGAGTGTTTTGATATCGTTTGCAATTGTTTGCAATCACTGGTTTAGGAATTGATTGCGGTTTATAGCAATCATTTATTAATATGGTTTGCGAGTAACCATAGCAACTATCCATGGTTCATTAAGTTCTTCAATTCAAAATGGAGTTGGAAAATGAACTAATTCTAGAGAATACGGAGTGGAAAGTCCTTATTTTCTTCAGAGTTATTATCATCCTGGTATGATCTTGGTTTCGAACCCTCTCACTGGTTCAAGCTATATTTCTTGGAGTAGTGTTATGTTGATTGCGTTGGGAGTAAAGACAAAGCTTGGTTTCATTGATGGTCGATGTTTAAAGCCTAATCAACGGATTCCACTCTCGATCAATGGATCAAAGTGGGTTATATGGTAACTTCTTGGATTTTAAATTATATTTCAAAAGAAATTGTTGAAGCCTTTCTCTATACTACTTCATCTCTTGATTTGTGGAATGAATCGAGAGAGTGTATAGAGAGTGTAATGGACCTCTTCTTTATCAAATCAAACAAGATATTTGTCCAATCAGTCAAGGAGACCTCTCTATTTCTCAATATTACACAAAGCTTAAAAAGCCATGGGATGAATTGAGTTGTTGGGCTCCTCTTCTTTCTGGTGAATGTGGAGCTGTAGCAAAGATAGCGGCTCTTGAATCAAATGATAAGTTGATGCAATTCTTGATGGGATTAGGTGACATGTATGATCATATATACAATCAAATCCCAGTAATTGATCCTTTACCTAACATCAACAAAGCATATTCAATTATTCTTCGAGTTGAGAATCAAAAGGAAGTTCATGTTAGTTATTCTCTTGGCTTGAACACAGTTATGATGATGAAGACTAACAGAATTAGTACTGGTCCTTCTGTAGGAAACAATTGATAAGTCAGTATTTATACATATTTAGTACTTTATATTTAATATATTTAATTATGTAAAGTTTCTAAAATATATATTTAATTATATTTATTGATCGTTTTCAGGTGAAACGAGTGTGCGGTTGAATTCAAGGCGAAAAATACTCAAAAATGAGTATTTACTTACAGTGATCGGACTTCGGATAATTTGCCTCGAGTTACATGTTGCGCGGTGGGTAGAATAGAAGATCATAAGACCAATTGACATGTGGCAGCATGCTATTGGCTTTCATGGGACACGTGGCAGCCCTCCATTAGCGATCAGCATTTTGACAACGTTACACACACCAATTTTTCTCTCTTGCTGTCATTTGGCGTGTTCTCACCCTCTCCAAACATGTCATGCAAGCAATCTCCACCAATCTCGTGGTGCCACGTTAGCGAGCAGAAACGCACAACACATCCAACATTTCTCCTCGCACAGCTGCTCTTCGATTTCCTCAGGATGCGCGTCAGCACTGTCTTCCAGAATTTCGGCCGAGTCGCGCGATTTTTCATTTCCCTCTTGCCGTCATGTGCCAGCACCTCCACGCTCAACAACGTCATCTCGACAACTCTGGACCAATCAGACGTTGCCACGTCATCTGCAAGGCAGCAAACGACCAATCGGGATACGCCACGTGGACATTACTTATTTTCAACCCAAAAACAACCATACGATGCTCCTCGACGCACGAGTTACCTTCCCAACCCTCAAAATTAGTTTCTCTCACCTTAGAAGACCAATTTTTAGTAGTTTTATATATTAAGAACCTAGCGTATTATTAGAGTATGTAGAACCCCGACTATTATTGTTTTGTAATCGACTTTCTTCGACGACGACGTTATGCCAATCTATTCCTTGCCTAGGTCGGAGGGGAAACAAGTCGGGATTATGGATTCATGGCATATTATGTGAGGTACTTTATTTTATTATTTAATTTAGTTTGAATTCTCCTATTTCATTGTTGTTTTTTTAAGGTTTATGGTTTAGATCTAGAGTATGTATACGACCGATGCATCCTTTAGGTGGATAATTTACAGTTATTTAGACCATTAGTATCCGTGTAATTGTGTTTTTGGACCAATAAAGTGACAAACACTCACCCGTTTGCCTTCAAACCCTTTCGGCTCTCGAGTGTGCAACAATTGAATATAGGTTAAATCGGAAGCGGATGCGATTCGATTATTTAGGATTAGTGTTCTCACAAACCAATATTACTGCAGTTAGTGTGTTAAACCCGATTGACAAATGTCTAAGGTTATACACTAATTAGGGAAGTAGTTATTGGTGGACGTCCTGGCTATCGAGATTAGGGGAATGAAGAATTTATGGCGGATGTCAATTTTCTATATCAAATCTAGGAGAATTTAAATTATTAACTTTTTGGGAAAGATTGAAGACCATGATTGGCATTAAATCTTGATCCTGATTTGTGGAACTGTAGACCTAGGTGTTACTTAGATGTTCATTAATTGTTTTCAAAGTTATTTTAATTATTTTATTTAGTTAGTTAAATTATTTATTTAAAACCCCTGATTTTCTTTTTTTATTTTTGACCTAAGAAAGACTACCAATCTCTGTGGGATCGACCTTTTACCGCTATTCTACAAAATAGTTAGTTTAGGAAACTTTATTTTATTGATGTGTTCATCGCGCGTCAATGTCTGGCGTCGCTACCGGGGATTGGTATTTCTCTTCTTTTGGTTTTTTTATATTTTATTTTTATCATTATTTTGCCTATCTAATCCCTTGCTCTTAACATGTATGCAGGCAACCCCACAATGAACTCCTCCTACCCCCATTATTATGGTCGATTTGAAGACTCACATTATTATAATGTGAATGAGGTAGGTATGTCACATAATGGATATCAGTTTTCTAACATGCATTCTTTTGTGCTATAGGTCGAGATTTGAGAAATTTGTGGCGACTATTCTCATTCCGCACATGACTGTCCCTATTATCCACAATATGAGAATTATCACTATTCTAGCTATGTATCGCCACAACCTGACTTCTTTGGGCTTATGTCAAACCCAAAGATTCCTCAACATGAAGGAAACCTTACTTTATTTCCTCAACATGAAGGAAATTTTATTTTATTTCCTTGTCACAACCCAAATCTCTAACCCCGTTTTAATTCCTTAATCAGGATCACCGACCCTTGACGTGGGACCTACACTGTGATGCGTACACGTACCGAGGCACGTGGCCGAGGTATATGATATTTTTGTATTGACGTATGCCTAGTGTTATGTATTGTGTATACTTACTAAGTCATTTTGTACGGTTGTAGACGTCGAGATGAGAGCGGGGACATACCTCGATATGCGTGTCGACTCGGGTACCGGGTAGTGACCGGACCGAATATTAGGTCGGGGAAACGAGAACACACAAATTGAATAAAAATTTGTCAAGTAAATAATACGGAATAGATATTGGGTGACTAGCGACGGGGCGGTACGCGAATGTCACAGTTTGAACGCAAACCGGGGTCGAAACGCTTGAAAACACGGGCGAGTGTCTTAGCTGTGTCACATTTGGTGTCAAGACACAAACCCAACAACGCTTGTCTATATAAGCCAAACTCAACAGCAACACTTGTCCAAAAATACACCACACTTGTCCAAAATTACACCACACTTGTACAAATTGCATACCATGTGGCCATCCACCCACCTACACCTACACCTACACCTACACCTACACCCTCCCCCTCCAATACACACACACATGGATAATGTAACGGCCCGAAAGTTTGACTTGTGCCACGTGTCAAGTCAAGGCCGTATGTGGGACTCACTAGTCGAAATACGTATATTCGAATCTAATTTGAGATGAAAATGCTAACCATGCGAGAAATTCGGTGAGCCGAAACATAAATGAGGATGCGCCTCGAGTCGCGTGCCGACGTAGGACCGAAACGTGGCTATAGTAGATTCGTTTGGTTTTAAAATATACATTAGATATGCCTCGTGATGCGTGTATCGCGAGTATCAAATTTTGAAATGAGGCGGGTTGGTGTCTCGAGATGCGCGTTGCGTGGTTGTTGCGTTGTCTCGAGATTCGTGTTGCGCGAATCTCGATGACACTTTTGATTTTGAAAACAAAAGTAAAAGAAAAGAAAAGTATATATATATATATGGCCTTGGGCGAGTATGGCATTGGGCGGGTATGGCCTTGAGTCTTTATTCCTAAAACACCATTTTGCGTATAGGGTTTTTGGGATTTGGGATTTTTAAGCGATTCATATGATTCAATAGGTGTTGTGGCATATCATGTTCAATCCCCGTCATACAAGTTTTGGCCTAAAAGATTCACATTCTGAGCATCTCATATTCAATGAAGAAACTTTTCTATGGATTTGGGCCTATTTACTTTCAAGCAAATATTATTTAATTTCATCATATCATCATATTATTAAATAAACGTTATGTTTGATTAATAGAATTAGTGCATTGAACTGAAAATTATGGTGGATTCATTGAATTAATTGTGCTGCACGTCCTATTCCCCCTATAAATTTGGCTTTCCATATATTATTGTTGCAATTCATTTGGTTTTTTTCCCTTCCCCTTTAAAGAATCTAAACAACAAAAAAGATTTATAGTAAGATTCCACACACTTCTTTACCTTAACTATTTATGTTAACAAAATGACTCCATTAGCTGACATTATTTTTTCATTTCCCTTCACACGCCTACAGATGGAGTACACAATGCTTGATGACTTGCGACCTACAAGAGAAGACAGGGCAGTTCGAGTTAGAATATCCAGATTATGGGAGTCCCAAAATCTTCGTAATAACAATGAGGTCATCAGTTTAGACATGATTCTAATTGATGAACAGGTAATTGGTTTGTACATAGAGAAAAAGTAAGGATTGGAGTGTTTGAAGCCGTTTATTTATTTACATCCATTAAACCTTCAAGTATTTTTGCACGATGGCTTTTCATTTTAATTTTCACAATTTCTTTCATGATGACTTGATATACATTTGACTGTACATGGTCCTTTTTTTTTTTACATTTGTGGCATGAATTCAGTTGTTGTCCAGTTTACTATAATATATACCGATATTTTACATCCTTTGGATGCCACTAGCAACAACAACAACAACAACAACAACATAGCCTCAGTCCCAAATTAACAATGTCATCCTCATTTCTGCTACATTCACTTTATGTAATTGTTGTTGCTTTACGCCCAACATTCACTTCCATAGAGCATAGCTGGCCTAATTGCGGTCCTATAAAATTTTCCTTTTAACTTAGTGGGAACATGTCGATCACAAATCACCCCCATTGCACTCCGCCATTTCTTCCATCCACTTGGATTCTATGTGTGACATCATTTTCATGTTACCATCATTTTGTATGATTGAACCTAGGTATCTAAAGTGGTTTACCCTAGGCACTTCTACTTCCCCTAATTTTACCACTCAGTCATCTCGATGTCTAGTGTTTCCAAACTCACGATGCATGTATTCAATTTTCGTCCTACTCAACTTAAAGCCTTTAGATTCTAATGTATTTCTCCAGAGTTCTAATTTCCTATTCACTCCATCTTTAGTTTCATCCACTAAGACAATATCATCTGCAAATAGTGTACACCATGGTATATCCTCTTGAATATGTCTAGTTAATTCATCCATAACTAAAGTAAATAGATATAGGCTTAAAGCCGATCCTTGATGTAGTCCTATCGTAATGGGAAATTCTTTTGTAGCTCCTCCAAATGTCTTTACACTCGTTACTACTCCATCGTACATATCTTTAATAGTGTCTATGTATCTAGCGTGCACTCTTTTTCTTTCTAGAACCCACCAAAGAACATCTCTAGGGACCCTATCATATGCTTTTTCTAAATCTACGAATACCATATGAAGATCTTTTTCTTTTCTCTATATTTTTCTAACAATCGTCTTACAAGGAAAATCGCTTCCATAGTTGACCTCCCGGGCATGAAACCAAATTGGTTCTCGATATTGTTGTTTCTCTCCTTAGCCTATTGTCAATTATCCTATCCCACGAGTTTCATAGTGTGACTCATGAGTTTAATTCCCCGGTAGTTTGAGCAACTTTGAATGTCTCCTTTGTTTTCGAAGATTGGCACAAGCGTGCTTCTTCTCCAATCCATTGGCATCCGTTTTGATTTTAAAATTTTATTGAAAAGCTTTGTCAACCATTCAATGCCTATTAAAATAGAGAAATAAGAGTTCATCATACTTTGGATATTTTATATCCTTCAATTTCATGCCCTTTTTAATAATGTTTACATTATTAAACCTACAGGAAACAATGATGCATGCAACTGTTAGAAAAAATCAGATTTCAAAATACAAACATATCTTGCAAGAAGGATGTATCTTTTCCATGAAGCACTTGAAGGTTACTGCTGCTTCAAATCAATACCAGCCAATAAAGAATGGTTTCCGTATTTTTTTCATGGCTATAACAACAATCCATCGGCTGGAAAACGATAGTGTTGTCATTCCTAAGTATGGCTTCCAATTTATCTCCTCGGAGGCCATCTACGCAAGGGTTAATGACAATACAACACTCACAGGTAACCACTCATTGTTGTTCATTGATTTCTCCTTAAAACTGAACATTATTCCACCACAAAGTTCATCAACTAACTCGAATCTTGATTACTTCACTTTTATATGTCCCAGATGTCATTGGTTGCTTATCCGGTGTTGGAAACATAACGCATGTTGGAGCCGAGAGAAAAATCCCAAAAAGAGAAATTGAAGTACTAGGAGATGAGTATGGGCGGCATAAAAACACACCTACTAACCATACTTTACTTACTCCTTCAACGCATTTACATAAATATATATTATTAACATTTTCAATTTAATGTAGGATCACCACAATGAAAGTGACACTATGGGGCGCACTAGCCGAGACTTTTGATTTTAACCCATACACTGGAGATGCGGGACCTTTCATTGTTATTTTTACTTCGACAAGTATAAAAAAATACCAAGGTATTCTGAAAAAAAATCTAACTTTGACCATCATCGTTTGAAAAATACATTCTTTATTATAGGGTGTTTACATATAAAATTCTATGTGACAGGTGAATTGTACTTCTCATCGACAAGCGCAACAAGGATTTACATTAATATTAAAGTTCCTCATGTGAAATCACTTGCCGATAGGTATAATCTCTATTTTCACAATCCATATGATCTATATGTACACTTTTTACGATTTAATTTCATTAAACAAATATTACCATCCACAGATTCTCCATGTTTGCCCCAAAAACCAAACGAATTGAAAGCAAAGAAGTCATCCACATTTATGATGAAGAAGATATGATAAAGAATAGGAAGCAAATTACAGACATTTTGCAAATGGAATGGGTAGATGATCAACAGGTAAGAAAACCTATCAATTGACAGTTTATGACTTTTCAACATTAAATAACATACAACTATATCATAACCAATCTTAATGTATTTTAAACCAGGAATGTGAATTTACTATCAAAGCAGAAGTGATGACATTGATACTACGTATGGTTGGTCGTATATATCCTGCAATATATGTTCGAAAAAAGTAGTTTCCAAAAATTTAGTCTATGTTTGTGACACATGCGACAAAGAGTGCAAGTACCCTATGGCAAGGTAAAAACAACAACTCAAACCCATATTATTTGTATAATACTTCATTTTAACACCTATTTACATGTACAAGATCCATTTAATGGTGAAAGATACTACTGGAACAACGACATTTGTTCTATTCAACAAGCAGGCTGAAAATCTACTTGATACATCTGCAAACAAATTGATATCATTCAAGAGTGAAGAACATCACAATACACTTCCAATTCAAATATCTAAGTTATGTGGCAAAACTTTCATCTTCAAGATTAAGTTGAACAATTACAATTTGCGGGATGGATTTGAAAATTACCGCATCACAAAAGTCTTTCATGTCAATGAAACAATTGAATCATCCTACAAAATGCAATTGACAAAAAAGGTATGCACAAATAGTTTAACTCCATTTTATTATGAGACGTTTAAAATTACTATTTTGTCATACACGTCTATATTCGATCCGATCAACTATACTTTTTAGGTTGATGATGATGCCAAACATTGTGATGTAGAACAGGTAACTATAATTTGGTAAAATATTTTTTTATTCTACCATGAGATGTTTTCATTTTCTCATACATGTCCATATTTCATTCAGTCATCTACTTTTCAGGTCAATGATGATGGCAAAGAATTTCATGTAGTACAGGTAACTATAATGTGCTAAAATTATCTTAAATTTATTTTTTTTCATTCATTTCATCGTAATATACTTTTATTGATTCACACAATTTTTAAAACATGCTACCTTTACTTCTACTGCAAATGATAAGGTGTCTTCAAAGGTTCGCAAATCCACATTTATCAACAACGACGAGGAGAGTTGCGAAGGAATGGGAAATAAGAAAGAGAAGTTGGCTCCCTTCTAGACATTGCACAACATAAATAATATCTTACTTTCATTTGTTAGGCCTCTCTTCTTACTCAGTTGAAGTTATAAATAGTTATATTAAGTTATTGGATGAATTGTTATTATTATTTCTACTTCACGATTTCATTCATCGATTGATAACCATTTTACATGGTTAACTTTGAAGAGGTGATTGATGATGATTGGAAACTTAAAGTACCTATTAAACCAATACTGCATACTACCTAATGTTAATTGCAACATTGTTGTCATACACTTTTAAAACAATGAATCTGCACTGCTTAAATTGTTTCCCTACGCCACATGAAGATCGTGGAACACTATTTAAGTGCTCAATAAGTCTAGAGTTCTCCATTGGACCTGTCCTGCCTACTGAGATCCTCTATCCGTTTAGAGTAACCATGTCCATTCCATACACTGAATTCTAAAGAGAACTTAATTGAACGACTACGGCTTTGGACGAAGTAATTTATAAAGCCCTTTCATCGTGAATGATAAGCAGTCCAGATGAGTCATCAAAGATTGTTGACACCAGAAAACTGACAGTAATGATCATAAAAAGACCAAAAACATCAACAAAAAACGACATTTGAAGTGAGATTTCACAGTAGTAGTTAACCTGAAACATGCATTCGGCATAAATACTGACTTACGTAACAATGCATGTTTCGAATGCATCCTTTTGAGCCATTTGGAGTAGTTACCAGATCTCTACAAATAGGAGATTCTCGACAACTATAAAATTAGTGTGTACTACCTATTAAACAACCAACTGACTAAGATGATACTTAACAAATAATTCATGGAAAAGCATAGAAGTTCAATCGTGTTTCTATTAATTAGTTGATATAACTTCTTGGCTTCTATGATACACACAAAACTTAGAATAACAGATAATTGTAATTAATGCATATAGTTTTCAATATAGCAAATACTTTATACTGACTTCTGCAATGCGTCAATAGTATGATTCCTCAATCTTGGCTTTTATTACACAAACAGAGCATGGCTCACTTCAACGAATATTCTACATTAATGACAAATCGGTAGTTAATGTCCCTCATTATTAGTCTCTTCATAGACTATTCCAAAATAATGCAACCAGAAACGAAATGTTATATTAATTATAAGTTTAAAGGATGAAAAGTTGGTTCAAATTTAACTAATTCATAATTCTTTATAATTTAATTTTTACTAATTCATAATCCCTTACAATTTGATTTTTGCCAGTATACCTGAATCGCACAAATCTGATCATCTCTCCACCTTTTTCAATTATTCAAATGTAAGGGGATTTCTCTACGTTTATCATCATGATTTGGACAACTGCTTCCTCAAGGATTCTTCATGATTATGTGACAACTATCCACCTCCCAATTGACTTTAACAAGCAACAATCAATATAGCAGTGCCATAATTCGATTACCTATAAGACTTTGTATCATGATATAAACTTATTAGGGACTTTCTTTTTCCTTCATGTAGTCTCATCCTCAGATTTTGGGTGAACAGAATAGGCTGCTGCAATTCAGTTCGGCTTTATGTTTGTCAAGCCCCGTGGATGATGCTTACTATCAACGTTGCATAGAGTTTATGAGGAGTCTAATTAAGGTTACTTTCGACTACCTGCAATGAAGTATTTAAATTGTGTTTTCATTTTATTTAACAATGTCCAGTCTTCATGTTTGCGTTATTCATTATCACAATCCAACAAGTGTGACTAACAACTTAAATTGTGTGCCTCAAACTCATCAATGTACCAATTCATTATATTGCTAAATTAAACGTAACGCATGAATGTCTATTTAGATATTAAATAAAATTACCTCTTCGTATTCCTTCTTTTTAATAATCAATAAATCTAGAGTCCCGACTATACTGTAATTCATACAGTTGCACTATCCATATTATTCACATCCAACATTATTTAGTTGGTTCTTCTACAAAACAAGGATCATTGTCAACTAAGTTACCAATTCCGAGTCCTTATTGAACAAATATTACACTGCCCAACTGCAAATAAAAATTTCCCTTACATTTGCACCTCTACGATTACATGTATGTGCATGTACTATTATAAATATTGACAAAAAAACCAATAAGTTTTTAAGAAGTCCTCGAATAACAAGATACCTATAATTAATTAATTATTATGATTATGACATTGCATAATCATAGGTAAATAAATTGTAAAATTATATATAAAAATTTTCGATAAGACACGCAATACAAATATACTATATTCTATAATAATATGAGACTTTCGTTGACATCTTTTACTACAACAATAAAATTTAGTGCAACGAACAACTTAACAAATTTTGCACATACTTCAACACCTTCCTATATTCTTTCCATTAATCTTTTTATTCATACTTCTAATTGATTATTTATTCATGTATGAATCAATATTTTTACGTTCAATGTAATGATATAGATTGGATAAGTTCACAATAAATTCATTAAATGATCTTAATTTACATACCATGAAACCAATTCAATTAAAAACATCCTCCTACATGACAAGGTACGAACATTAGAGACGAACGAAATACACATAGCAGGTTCAAAAAAAAAAAACTCATCACCACAGTTCAAACTCCAACTACAAAATCGAGGTCCTTCAAATGTATAGGTCCATACATCTTTTATAGGTTCGTCATTTGTTTTTTATTTATATTCACATTGAATGAAAGATTTGTGGAACACTTTTCTTTACGGTGTGTCTTCATCTAAGTAAAGCTTCTTTCTATCAATACAAACACATTTTACACCATGGTTGTCATCTCAGCTTCAAATGATTTCATGCACAAAAATTACAGTCTGCAGTGGCAAGAAAGATAAGAATATTAACATTAAGAATGAAGAGATCAGGAAGAACAACATTTGGTTCGAAGAATATGATTTTTGTATCTGATCAGAACACAATTATGCATACACTCAACAAGGAAAAGTGCAGGTATGCTAGGATGAGTAGGAAATTAAAATTAAACAAAATAAGGAACCAAGCGACTTCAATGTCAATTCTCAAGGGAAGTACTGAGATGACAACAATGCCAGGAAGTATTCAAGATACATCAACACTGCCACAAACTTCAGCATTATTTCAAACAAGTGGTACGTATCATACCATTCATGCCTTTGGAGTTGTAAATATGTTATTTCTCCCTTTACCGCCTCTTTCTTCTATCAATTAACGCAATTAAATTTTACTTACCCATGTTATGCACTGTATGTTTCAGCAGCATATAATGATGAAGTTGAACCTCCAACAAACCTCCATGTCAAAAAAACATCAAGCAGGAATGCACAACAAGTATATCACCTTCACTGTCACAAAGAAACAATGCCTGAAAGAACAATTCCAAAAAATTCAGGTTCAACAGAGGCTTCTCATCATCAATTAGACATTAAGACAACTAAAGAATGTAAAGGTAATTAAACATTATAAGATCGTTCATTAAAATAGATTAGAATAATTTACTTATTACTGATTAAGTGACGAAAAATCTAATTTATTTGTATTCCATACCATATTCTTCTCGATAAACAGATGCTTGGAATTTTGGTCAACCTACATGTACTTGCGAACATTGCGGTGCTATCTTATGGTATGAGGAGAGGACACAGAAAACAAAAGGAACCTCGAGACCTAAATTCTCAATTTGCTGCAGGGAAGGGCGTGTTCAATTACCCATCCTAAAAGATCCACCACCATTGTTAGCTCAACTACTCGGTCGTACCTCCGGTAAAAGAGGCTCTCATTTTCGACAACATATTAGATGCTACAATGCCATGTTTGCTTTAGCATCAATGGGTGGTAAAATAGACACTGTGATAAATCAACAAAGAGGACCCTATGTTTTCAGGTTGTCGGGACAAAATATCCACCGCCTGGGATCATTACTACCTGAAGATGGTACGAAGCCTTCTTTTGCTCAACTTTACATTTACGACACACAAAATGAGTTGTCAAATAGGATGGCAACCTTCAAAACTGACTCCCAAATAAGTAATGTGGATCCAGAAATAGTAAATGCCTTGCAAATGACCTTGGATGAACACAACGTTCTAATACGTACTTTTCGATTGGCTAGAGATCGCCTAATCACTGACTCAAACTGCAATATACATATAAGATTGAAGAGTGGACGCATTCAAGATGGAAGGCAATATAATCTCCCCACTGCTTCTGAGGTTGCCGGCCTAATCGTTGGTGACCTTTCTATTGAGAACTGTGAACGTGACATCATAATTGAACATAAGACTAAGGGCTTACAAAGAATAACAGACCTTCATCCTAGCTTCATGGCTATGACTTACCCATTACTCTTCCCTTATGGAGAAGATGGCTACAGACTAGGTATACTCTTGAGAGATGTTGGGCCCAAATGTCACAAACGTAATGTTCTCTCAATAAGAGAGTATTATGCATATACACTGCAACAAAGAAGAATCGGTAGCAAAATACTCTTACAATCAGGTAGACTTCTGCAGCAGTTCATTGTTGACGCGTATATGGCAATAGAAGAAGAGAGGTTTCGGTGGATACGAAACAACCAAAAAAAGCTACGCGCTGACCTCTATTCATGACTGATGGATGTTATTTACCGTGGAGACTTAAACTGCAGTAGATTGGGAAAATCAATAATCCTTCCTTCATCACATACTGGTGGTCCAAGATATAGAGTTCAAAACTACCAAGATGCAATGGCAATTTGTAGATGTGTTGGGTATCCAGACTTATTCATCACATTCACTTGCAACCCCAAGTGGCCTGAAATCAAGTCCATGGTGGAAATGATAGAACATGGAACTGATGAGAACAGAGTGGACATTGCTTGCCGCGTATTTCAAATAAAGTTACATGAACTCATGCATGATTTCAAACACAAAAAAATATTCGGTATAACAACTGCAAGTATGTACAATACACCTTAAATATTAAATTAATGCAATTAATTTCTATGTTTTCCCTACTTTTATTTGCAACTGATTAATTATAAAATAATAAAATACCCACATATTTTTTACATATCATTGCAACTTCCCCACTATTACTATCATTATATTTATTTTCCAATTGATTATACAATTTCTCTAATCAAACATATTAACTTCTATCCTTACAACTTAATAAACAGTCCCTATCTTTCTTCGCAGTTATTTACACAATTGAGTTTCAGAAATGAGGATTGCCTCATGCACACATCTTGCTGTTCCTACATCCAGAGTATAAAAATCCATCTCCAGAACATATCGACACAATAATCAGTGCTGAAATTCCGGACAAGGACATTGATCCTCACTACTATGACGCTGTGACTAAGTTTATGATGCACGGTCCTTGCGGTAAATCTAATCCACATTCGCCATGTATGGTAAATGGGAGATGCACCAAAAGTTTTCCAAAAAAATTCAATGACAGGACGACATTAGATGGTGATGGCTTCCCCATTTATCTGAGGAGACAATCACCATTTACGGTTGAAAAGAATGGAAATTTATTGGATAATCGATTTGTTGTTCCTCACAACAGATATATATCATTAAAATTTGATGCACACATCAATGTTGAACTGTGCAACTTCTCAAGATCAATTAAGTACTTATTCAAGTACGTTCACAAGGGACTTGACAGAACAACAGCTATTATGGAGGGTATAGACTCACTTCATGTAGATGAGATAAAAACATACTTGGACCGCGGGTATATCTCAGCTACAGAAGCTTGCTGGAGAATATTCCAATTTGATATCCACTTTCGAGAACCATCAGTTGAAAGACTACCTTTCCACTTGCCTGGAGAACATACAGTAATTTTCAACGAGGAGGAATCAATTAACTCTGTCATCAGCAGACCAGGAGCTCAAAAGACAAAACTGACAGAATGGTTTGAAACTAACAAACAACATAATGATGCTACAAATTTATCATATGATGAATTTCCAACACATTGGGTGTGGAATCCAAGGGAAGTTGTATGGACACGGAGAAAAAATGGTAACAGCATTGGAAGAATATACTTTGCCCACCCATCAAGCGGAGAGAGATTCTATCTCAGAATGTTACTCAATACAGTTAGAGGGAGCACCTCATTTGAAAGCATTAGAACAGTGAACGGAGTGCTTTATGATTCCTTCAAAGCGGCATGTTATGCCTTAGGCTTATTGGATGATGATAGAGAATGGAACGACTGCCTCAAAGAAGCGTCTACTTGGGCTACTGGAAATGAACTCAGAAACTTATTTGCAATGATTCTTATCCATTGTGATGTTTCGGATGCAAAGGAATTTTGGAAACAAAATTTCCTACTTTTATCAGAAGATATCGCGCACTTGCAAGAAAGAATGTTTGGCTTCAATGATTTACATCTATCTACTGATCATGTCAGAAACTACACATTACTAGAGATTGAAACAATTTTGTCCAAGATGGGAAAGAGTTTAAAAGAAGTTGATGGTATGCCACTGCCGAACTCAAGCTTAACTGCAGATATAAATAACAGACTTTTGAATGAGGAGTTAAGCTACAATGCAACATAAATGAAAAAACTTCATGACCAACTATTTCATAGATTAAATTCTGGACAAATAAGAGCATACGAAGCAATTCTGCATTCAGTAACAGAAGATGCAAGCCAAATGTTTTTTTATCAACGGCCACGGTGGAACAGAGAAAACTTATCTTTGGAAAACTATAATATCAAAAGTTAGATCTGAATCTAAGATCGTGTTGGTCGTTGAATCATCAGGAATAGCGACATTATTATTGCCAAATGGGAGGACGGCATACTCACGCTTCCACATACCCTTACACATCACAGCTGAATCAACATGCGAGATTCGTTATGGTTCCCAACTTGCCAAGCCGTTGTGCAAGACCTCTTTGATTATATGGGACGAAGCACCAATGGCTAACATATTTTGCTTCGAGGCATTAGACATGTCTTTAAGAGACATGTTACGAGAAAGATATGCAAATAGTAGTGACAAACCATTTGGAGGTATCACAATTGTCCTTGGAGGTGATTACCGCCAGATTCTACCCGTCATTCCTAAAGGAACAAGAGCTCATATTGTTGCAGCTTCACTCAACTCTTCATATCTATGGAAATTCTTCAAATTTTATGACCTACATGAAAATATGCGCTTGCAAAAAGGAATCACAGACCCCTCGGAATTACAAGCTGCGATGGCTTTTGATGAATGGCTCCTCCAAATTGGAGATGGCAAATGTTATTATGATTGTGACAAAGAACTCATAAAGATTCCTTCAAATATGCTTCTTCATTCCTCAGGAGATTCTATCAAGTGCATAACTAATGCAATCTACCCTGAGGTTCAAGAAAATATGAAAAGCTACGAGTACTTGAAGGAGAGGGCAATATTAACACCAAAAAATGAGACGGTCCATGAGGTTAATGACTTCATCATAGACATGCTACAGGAAGAACCAGTTGTCTATCTAAGTTCGGATACAATTTGCAAAGCTAACAACACGGCCAGCGATGTCGACTCACTATACAATACATAATTCTTAAATGGTTTGCAATTCCCAGGCATCCCAAATCATAAACTGTGTTTGAAGATAGGGGTCCCAGTTATGTTGCTAAGAAATCTAAATCAAAATGCAGGATTATGCAATGGGACAAGGTTGGTTATCAAACATCTAGGAAAATGGGTGATCGAGGCACAAATTATATCGGGAACACACGCTGGAGTGAAAGCTACAATACCTCGCATCGTCATGTCCCCCACTCACTCCAAGTGGCCATTCAAATTAAAGAGAAGACAACTTCCATTAGCTGTGTGCTTTGCTATGACCATTAACAAGAGTCAAGGGCAGTCCCTTAAGAAGGTGGGTCTATTCCTTCCTAAACAGGTTTTCACACATGGGCAACTATATGTCGCCATGTCTCGAGTTACACATCGTGAAGGACTAGCAGTGTTGAATGCGGATGAAGAATCGGAAGACAAAACATTAGTTAAAAATATTGTATCCAAGGAAATATTTGTCACACTATAATAACTTTCCATACCAACCATACCAACTAATATATTTTTGTATATATTTTAAAATGATGTCATTTCATAATAACCTTTTCATACTAAATTGGATATTGCCGCTAGATTATATAAAAAAAACAATTTTATTTAAAGATTCTTCTTAACTAAAAACAGTTTCATACTATGAATACGCTATTTATCAAAAACTACCATTAATGCCTAGATATTTTACATTAAATATACTACATGCTTATTACCACAAACCAAATATATATTAAAAGACTTAAACTAAAACAACTCATGACTTAATTGTCATACCTATGACTCTTTGAACGCCTAATTTTAAACAACGTATACAATATTCATAAAAAAAATTAAACCAAATGTTGTAAAAGATATAATAAAATAAATCCATGTACCTGGATAGGACTTATTCTAAATATGAGCCGGCCATCAAATTAAAATTTCACAACGCTAGGGTTTTTATTCTTAATTGAAAGGGCAAATAGAGTCTTAAAATCTGATTTTGGAAGCAAAACAAAGATAATTAAAGTATCAATTTACAAGTTTACCTACTTATCATACTTTTCTCTATGAATTTAATAATTACCTTCTATTCACTTCCTCTTTCTTCCTCTGTGTGTATCCTTCTTTTCTCTCTGTCTTTCTCATTTCTTCCCTTCTATTTTCATTTCAACCCTCATTATAATAACAACACCTCCACAAATAATTTGAGACGCAACAAATATATCTAATATAAAAAGCCTCCCAAAATGCATCACTTTAATCAAAGGACAACTGAAAAACTAAATTAAATAAAAACAATTGGAAACCACAAACTTGGAAAAGCTAGCTCGACACAATAATTTTTTTCATATGAATCCACACTTAATAACGAATGTCACTTCAATTATAAAACCATTTTTAACCCTACTAAAAGGGCAACATCAATTAATGATGTACTAAACACAATTTCTCATTAACAGATACAAAATATTGTTACGTATATCTACATAATATATTAAATAAATTATGCACTTAAATTAAGGAATAAATTTTAATATTTTCATCATAAATTATTTCAAAATTATTCAAATTTTTTTTTATTATAAAATGTGGTCATCTTTACATTAATTAAAAATGATATATTATTATCTTCACAATTATTGCGTATGATTGACTTCATCTTAATCACTTATATGTTAACGAATCAATAAACTAATTCGATTGAAAAATATTATAATCGCATTTTAAACACTTTTTACAATAATATAAGTATCCCTGCCCACAACAAATAACTATTCCAAATCGTCAACTCAATCTAACAAAAAATAATAACTAAGATTAATCAACAACAAATTTTCATTACAACGTCATTCACTAATTAGTTAAAAACTATCATATTTTTAACTATGAAAGTTTATTTAATAAATCATATATTTAATACATTTATTAACACCTGGCCCACTAGTCTGTTTAGTAAACGTCATTACTTTGGGCCTGTAGCACCGAAAGTATTCAAAATCCTAAACCTAACTTCTTCACGAAGGAAATGGAAAGAAAACCTCAATATTACATCTTCGGTTGGTATCTCGTCTTCCATCACACGTTCCTTGGCCATTTGAACAAACAAACAAACACACTTCAAATCGCTACAATAGTCAAACCGTAGAAAAGGAAAGAAAACCAACTTTACAAACCCAAAAACGAAAACATTTCCAGTGATTCAAACCCTATAACGACAACAAGATAATGCTTACAACACTCGGTTTAATGTTCCTCTCGAAAACAAGGACGTCTTGTCGGAGAAGGAACGACAATGATGGTGGTGGAGGACTTCAACTTCATCTTACTCTCCGATCAGGATCTCCCCATTGCATTGCTATACCTGTATTCTTCTTTCTTCTCTTCTGCCCTTCTTTTTTTCTTTCTCTTGAAGTCTTCTCTTCTTGTTCTTGAATTCCTTTTTAAAATTGAATTTTTATTTTAAATTCATTGTTTTTGTTGGACCAGGTGGTTTTGGATTGAGCAGAGTTCAAGAGGAAACTTAGTCACTTCCTTTCCTCTTTAAGGCAATCCCTAGAAACTGAAAACCTAAAGCTTCAACAAATTACTCCTCCCTTTTAACATTCTCAATTTCGTCATCTTAGAGGTTTGATTCAGTCTTTTATGCTTTCTCTCTTCATTATCAATTCATTGCTAGTGCTATCAAACAATAATTAATTGTGTCCATGCACATGTCCATATTTGTCTACGAGAACTGCACTGCGTATGTTTACTTGTATGTGTTGAAAGATAAACAAGTGCTGAACAATTTTAATGGTGTGGCTTTTACATCTTAAAAGGAATGCCCTGTGCTGATTGGCTAAAATCATCAACAATAGTCAAGAAATAGTGAGCACCGCACCATTAATGAATGACTGTTTATAAGGCCCCCAAATGTTCACATGGATAAGATCAAAACATGCATGGTATTGATATAACTTTAAGGAAATACAACCCTATGTTGCTTTGAATACTGACAAACATCAAAAGAACATGGATTTGAAATGTTTAAATCCTGAGAAACAAAATTCAGATGTTTTGTTACAAGCTGAGAAGGATAAACTAATCTTTGGTGCCAAAAATCAACAATCCTAGCTTGGTTATAATAAGCTTCTTCGTTCGAAATTGTATCTAACACAAGTATAATATTGTATTGAGGAAAGTACTTTGACCAAGAATATGAAGTCCAATTATCACTCTTCCCACTGCTAGAACCTGATCATTCAGTAGATGAAGTCCAACAACCACTCTTCCCACTACTAGGAAATATATTTTCGTTTAGGTTATGCATTTATGATATATTGGTGCTGGTGTCTCATAAGCAACTATAATCATGGCATCCATGCAACATTATTTATTTTTGATAATGATATAAATCTAGAATGGATTAGTTGCTGGAGCTTTGGGATACAAGTAGTGGTTGGAGAGGTGTCACTGTTAATAATTGGAAAGGCATTAAAAGAGTACATTTTTTATAATTTCGTATAATAACTTTTCCATTGTTTGATTTTTTTTTATCGGCATCTTTAACGATTATCATGCTAAATGATTATGTTGTTCTTAGTGCACAAATCCTATGGAGTCACTAAGAAACAATAATGAAGTTGTTGAAGAGGTTGAAAGGGAAGCTATTGGTAGGTGTGATTCAACACCCGTGAAGGCAGATGAAGAAAAAGTCGAGACTCCTAGAAAGCGATGCAAAACACATTGTTCATACCATTTGCGAACAGAACATCGTCGAAAACTGGGTCGCTTACTTGGGAAACTTATGAAGTGTCATGACTGGGATTCTGCAAGTGGCGTGTTGAGCATTGTATTAAAAGGATTATACAGGGAGAGGAGTCCTGTGGTGAATCAAAAGAAGTATTGGGTATGTGCTCTTGCCTTTTGTATTTTGTTGCTAGAGACGTATGCCTATATACGACCAACTGCTTTGTCATTTGTTGATAAACATGTGTCTTTGTTTATGATAATGTAAATGCAACAAGTGATGTGTTGGCTACTATTAAATAAATGAAGATACATATCGAATGTGATATATGTTAAAGACCTACTATGGAAACTTCTTGTATTTTTCTGCTAAGATTAAGTGAGTTTCAAAGGTTCTATGGAGTTTGAGATCCCAAGATAGCGGAGATGATTTTTCCTTGGATCGATTGTCGTATAAGATTGGGCACATATTAGCTAGGGGCATGCAATTACTCCATGAAATATTCAGTACATATTCTTAGACCCATTATCTAATTTTAGCTCAACATGTTGAATTGAATATTGTTGTTGCCTAAAGACCCATCCCGTGTAGGAGCTTGCCTTTCTACTCTTGCAAACATTCAACCTTCAATTTAAGCTCTTTTTTCATCTAAATTTTATTTGCATTGTTTTTAAAGGAATGGCAATAACAATATTTTCATCCATTTCATAAAGAGTGACAAAAGTTTTTATGTTGGCTGTTAACCTATCATAACCCTCATGGGCTTGAGACTCCTCCTTTATCCAGACTTGGAACCGGCTATATAGCACATGCAATATTTTCAATTGCACTAAATTGACCGCAATGGAAGTGTTTGATCCATGTAGTTGACCCCAACTAATTTGGAATTGAGGCTGCATTGTTGTTTTTGTTGTAACAATAACAATATTTTGGGTCTTAAAGTGCTTATGGTAAAATTTTAATTTCTACATTGAATTGAGATGAATGAAAATGTTGGATACTTGTAGCAAATTGCTACTAATATTGGACTATTTTGTTGTTTTTGTTGTAACTTGTAAGTTTTTGTGATATAACTACTTGTGCATGGTGCTTAAGTTTGATTATGAAAAGTTTTGTGATGCATCTTTGAATGCATTCAGTTTCTATTATCTTTACTATTTGCAAGTGATTTTTAGCCTTTTTTAACTTTTTATTTTCTTGTTTTTCAATAGAGGAATCCCCAAGCTCAACAACCATTAGTTTCAAGATCTACAATCATTCAATTCAATTTTAATGTTGGGAGGCTTACTTCATTGAAATAATGATTATATTGCCACAATATAATCATATTTGATAAACACAGTGGACAATTACTTTGAACTTGGTGCCATTCTTATCATAAATATGGTGTGCTATGCTATATGAGGGTTAAAAGCCTTAAAAAATAGCTAGTATTTTAGTCTATCTGGATTTGGCTTAAACTCTAAGAGTTGAAGTCCTATTAGAAAATTAGTATTTTAAGAAAATTTTATTAATCTTATATTTTTTCTATCGATTCTTTTATTAATTTAATTTGGATATATATTCTTTGGAATGGTTGTGAGCATTTGAGCAAGAACAATTTTATTTAATGTTTGTACGATTTAGTTGATTAATTAATATAGTAGTTTGAGGTTCTTTATTGTTTGTTGTGATATTGAAAGTGAGCTTAGTTTATTACCTTATTGCTTTTTTTTTGATAAGAAAGAAATCGACTTTTCTTACTCCCTATGGGACTTCAATTCCCACCCTCTTACACCAATACTACATATCAAACCATTGGGCCACCCATTTGGTTGGTTGTTGCTTGGGTTCGAGTGCTTGTGTGTCGAGTAAATTGAGTTTAATTCATCCCAATAAGTGATCAGAATAAGGTTTGCAAGTTTTGCAATCTATGGGTTTGATTTGGACAACCTTACTGCGATAGAGTCATAGAGACTTTCTTCAAATCAATGTTGTTTTGCTCTCCATTAAGCTGTTTTTAAATTGGTGAGCATAAAGGAAAATGAGACAAATTCTTTTCTTATTGATTGATTGTCATATTGATGAAAAAGATTGAAGTATTTTTATTTATTTTGTTTAATTTTTTTAATTTTTTATTGTGGCACACAATTGAACGGAGAAATGTTTTGTTTCGTAGTGAACAATGACATGTATGGTCAATTAATGTAATTGTTTCCATTATATCGAAGTCATCCGAGGTCAGATTTGAGTTTGTATGGGCAAAATCTACACCATGACATGATGAGGGTTGATTGTTGCTTTGCAGGCTAAGTATGCGGTGAAGTATTCGATTGATGAATTTTATGAGAGTATAAATCAAAGTAGGGTTCAATGGTTTCAATTGGTATTAGTTCAATTCCTTTATGCTTGACTGAGCTGTTTATTAAATTGATGGACAAATGAAATAATATTGGAATATCAAATATAAAAGACATTGCAAGATCTTGTAGTAGTAGTGTGAAATAGAAACCACCTATACTATATTTATGAGTATTTATTTGTGTATTTATTTAAATTAGAAAAACCTAACTCACTCGTGGGGCCCACATGTGAGGATTTGAGAAATCTCTAGGAGGGTTTCAACCCAAGAAACACACAGTAGAGTGGCGGCAAGGGTTATGGAGGTGGGCCCCACATAGAATTAATTCTCCTAAGTGATCAGGGAAAGTGATAAGATGGGTATCACACTAAATTAGGGAGTAAGAGATTTTTAGGATCTTGATTGATCCCATGATCAAAATTAGAAAACGTGGTGAGTGTGAGAAAGTGCTCACAAGAGCGAGAGAGAGAGGGAGATGAAATGCTAAGGAGAGAAAAAGAGAGCTGATTGGGAGAAAGAGAAGTGTGGACTTGGCGATCTTTGCGTTGACTCTAGGTATTGTCTCTTTATGCAATCTACCAAAGTTTGATCTATTCACATGTTGATTTAAAAAGTATTTGAATCGCTGATTTTTATATTGATTTAGGAGTTTTGATTTATTGTATCAGACCTCACTTCATCTCTCACATCATCTAGGCATTTTAGGCATGGGGATACCGCACCACCATATTGTGCCAAGTGCCACTTCAAACCTTGGATACCTGGACTTGACACTTGTATCGGAGTATATGCCTCGACACGATCAGACATAGATCCGGACACAGAATATGTGTCGGTGCGACGAATCTAAAGTTGGACGCTACTAGAGAGGCGTTGAGATCGCGAGAGAGGAGAGAGGAGAGAGAGGTCGCAAAAGATACGGAGAGACGAGGGAGATGGGTTGAGCAGCGCGACTTGAAAGAGAAATAGGGTTAGGGTTAGGGTTTTGGATATTTTAAGTTAAAATTACTTAAAATACCAATAATGCCCTTCTACATGTTTTAACAAAAAGGCATCAAATCATCTAACACAATGTGCAACACTATATGTATACTGTTGCAAAAAAAATGCAATGAGAATTACCCAAAAAAACACGATGAAATTATATATGTATGTATATATATTTATATATACATAAATTTAGCCTAGTCAAAGTACCTGTGTCCAATTATTTAGACACATCTAGTCGAGTCCGTGTGTCCTTTAAATTAGAAAATAGCAAGTTTGACATCAAGATATGTACTCGTACCCGAGTCCGTGTAACCGAGCTTCAAACAATAGATGCCTTGGTTGATTTCTTTGTTGCAAAACCTACATATGATATTTGATTTGTTGTTGGGGTCTTTAAGATAGGTATACTTCTAACCACTATCCTTAGAATTGGAATGAGCACTTGAACTAGTTGCCATTCTAATATGAGTCTACGATAAACATAAAGTAAATGACATTATAACTCATAACAATGCAATTCCAAGTTTCAAGTCTGAAGTTTCAACGACAAACCAAGCAACCGACAAGGACAAAAAGTAACAAAAAAGTTAGAGGTAAAATTAAAAAAAAAACGTAAAAAAAAAGTAAAAAAGTAAAAAAAAACATTTTTTAAAAGAATAGAAGTGAAAAACTGAATTTAAAAAAAAACAAAAGTAATAAAAGTAAAGAAAACATTTTTTTTTTCAAAATATAGAGTTGTTTTAAGAAAACAGAGGTATATAATTTAAAAAAAATGAAATTTTAAAAAACCACTATTCATCTTCATCACCAACTCGGTGATGAAGACAAACATCGTAGAGTCCAAGAGTATCTACGATGGAGTTGCAGAGGTTAGACGGAATGTCGGCAAGGTCGGAGGGGTCGCCTAGAAAAAAATGAAAAAAAAAACCTTTCGGGAGTTGTCAGAGAGTCGTCAGAGACTTGTCGAAGTGTCAGAAGCTTGACGATATCCTTGCCGGAGATTGAAAATTGGATAGTGGTGGGGCACAACAAACGGTAAGGTGGGATAGGGTTTAGGATTGGTGGTTTAAATTTTTTTGATATATACAAACTTAAATTTACTTAGACCTCCCTCAAATCTTTAAAAATATGCTAAGAATCCCCCATATTTAACCCATCGCCTAGGCGATGGGGCCAAGAAACGCTTAGGCGACGCCTTGCAATCACTGGTAGACTATATATGACTTTGGATGATTATTGTTACCTTTTCGGATTGAGAGATTCCTAGTACCCTATATTTGACGCTGTCATTGAACTTTGTTAGGATATTTTGAATACTAACTTCTGTGACGCTTTGCTTACCATAGGCTACAATGGAGCTCTTGAATAAGATAGAAGGTGATCTTGTCAATCCAAGGAAGATCAAACAAATCTATGAAAATCTGATGAGAAATAATGCGACTACAAAGAATCCATTGAAGGTACAATTTCGCAATGTTTTACTATTTATTACTTTATTACTTTATGTGAGAAAATATATTGAATGACAATTGTAAACTCAACATGGAGGTTGAACTCTGATGATAATATAGCCAAATTTCTATGCTTTTTAGAATATTATTTGTTGATATACTAGCTTTCTTCTTTTTCGATTCTTTGGAGACAAGTACTGGATCATATGCTTTCCATTTCTACAACGTTCATTTTATGTAGTTGTAGTTGTAGTTGTTGTTGCTTTACCGCCCAATATTCACTTCCATAGAGCATTGTTGGTCTAATTGTGGTCTTATAAGATTTTCCTTTTAACTTAGTAGGAATATTTCGATCACAGATCACGCATGTTGCATTCTTTATTTTTTCCATCCAGCTTGAATTCTATGTTTGACTTCATTTTCAATATTACCATAATTTTGTATGATTGATCCTAAATATCTAAAGTGGTTCACCTTAGAAATTTCTACCTCCCTTAATTTTATCACCCCATCATCTCGATGCCTAGTATTTCAAAACTCACAGTACATGTATTCGTTCTTCGTCCTACTCAACTTAAAGCCTTTAAATTCTAATGGATTCCCCCAAAGTTTAAATTGCCTATTCGCTCCATCTTTTGTTTCATCTGCTAAGACAATATCATCTGCAAATAACATACATCATGGTATATCCTCTTGAATATGCCTAGTTAGTTCATCAATAATTAGAGTAAAGAGATATGAGCTTAAAGCCGATCGTTGGTGTAATCCTATCATAATGGGAAATTCTTTTGCAGTTCTATGAGCTTAAAGCCGATCGTTGATGTAATCCTATCGTAATGAGATATTCTTTTGTAGTTCATCCAAATGTCTTTATTTTGATTACTACTCCCTCATACATATCCTTAATAGTGTCTATGTAGGTAGCATCAACTCATTTTCTTTCTAAAACGCACCAAAGAACATCTCTATGAACCATATCATATGCTTTTTCTAAATTTATAAATACCATATGAAGATCTTTTTCTTTTCTCTATATTTTTACATCAATTTTCTTACAGGGAAAATCATCTCCATAGTTGACCTCTCAGCCATGAAGCCAAATTGATTCGCTGATGCTGTTGTTTCTCTTCTTAGCCTATTGTCAATTATTCTCTCCCAAACTGTCATAGTATGACTCATAAGTTTAATTCCCTGATAGTTCGAACAACTTTAAATGTCTCATTTGTTTTTGAAGATTGGTACAAACGTGCTTCTTCTCCTATCCATTGGCATCAGTTTTGATTTTAAATTTTGTTGAAAAGTTTTATTAACCGCAAGTCAATCCAATTTTTGCTAAACATTTCCAAACTTCTATGGGTATTTAATTTGAGCCACATGCTTTCCCTATTTTTATCATTTTCAATGCCTCTTTAACTTTTGGGATTCTAATATTGCGTGTATAGTTTACATTTCTTTCTTGGTGTGGTTTTTCATCTACTATGATATCAACTTGACCATCAATAAATAAACTATTGAAGTTGCTTCTCCATCTCTCTTTAGTATCATATTCGTGCGTTAAAACATTTTGATTTACGTCCTTAATACATCTTACATGACTTTTGGTCTCGTTTTTTTTATCTCTTAATTTGGCTAGCCTATAAATATATTTTTTGCTATATCTATTACTAACCTTGTATATAGATTTTCCATGAAATTTGTTTTAGCTCGACTAACTACTTTTTTAACTTGTTTTCTAGCTTCTCTATGTTGATTATACACATCTTCATCTTGTCACTTAGGTATTTTCCTATAGATCTCACTTTTAGTCTTAATTGATCTTTGGACATCCTCGTTCCACCACCATGTTTCCTTCTTTGGTGGTCCCAAGCCTTTCCGTATACCTAACTTGTTTGATGCTACTCTCCTTATGCAACTACTCATTTCTAGCCACATTGTATTAGCATTTAAATCAAGATTCCAAACATTTTCCTTCAATAGTTTTCTATAAACTTTACTTGTTTACTATTTTTTAGGTTGCACCACTCTATTCTAGGGTCCTTGTCTCTTTTATTCTTATTAATTCGTCGTTTTAACTTAATATCAAATTGACAAATACTACTGACTTATATTGGGTTGTAAGCGTTTCACCAGGTATTACTTTGCAGTCTAGGTAGTAAGAGCAAATACTTTCTTTAAACCTTAATGGAGCAAATACTTGCCAAATGCTATGTTTCTTGGCTTATGTGGTTTAAAAGATTTTTGGTTGACAACATACTAAATCTTTAATAACTCATGATGGACGTTGAAGAAATTTGTATAGAATGTAGTTACAATGTTACACAGGATCAGGTGGTTATATTGGTTGGGGGTGAAATAGCGTTTTGCTTTGTGGTGAATTCTTTTTTTATTCAAGTTTATTGTAGTTTAGTTGTTGGGAATTGGGATCTTTTGTGATATTAGATGTGTTACAAATATATTTGGAAAACATAATTGAGTAAAGTTGTTAACTTGTTTTTCGTTTAGTAATCTTCAGTTTGTATAGGTCAACCAATTCTATGTTCGATCTTATTTAGATATCTATAGATATTGGTACTCTGGACAATTGGGTTTCCCTGCTACTTTAAGATCCTTTTTTTTTTTTTTTTTTTTTTTTTTTTGCTTTTTAGTCTTTCAGATGAACTCAAGAAGTTTCCCTGAATTAAATTTGAATCACATTGCCACTAACGATAAATTCGTTGTCGAACTCATATTTGAAATTTAACGGCTTTACTTGTTATTGTGGTAGAAAACATTGTGTCTGAAATATTGAACCATTGTTATCTTACACATGAACTTGACATTTGGCTATCGAGGCAACTTGGGCCCTTGTCCAGTTAAAGTTTTTAACATTGCATCTTTTTCATTTTGAATAGATAATTGCTTTCCATTGAGTTACATAGTGTTTAGGCACATGAGTCATTATTAATTTATTGCATAGTTGTATTGTCATTTATTTTGAACGCTGATTGTTGGGCAGGATAAATATTCTATTCAACTGGACTACATTCTATACTCTCTTACACACGGGCAGGTTGAAGAAGCACGCCAAGCTGTCATATGGTATGATCATGTTGAATATGTATTTTATAAGTTGGTAGTTTGCTCAACGTTTTCAAATCATTTGTATTTGTTTTCTCGACTGTTAATTTGATAAAAACTTATGGCATCTGAAAATTTCCGAACTCTACTTTATTTCCTTTGATTGATGTCTAATAATTTGGTAGCTCAACTGGCTTTTTCTATCGTTCACTTTTACTGTAACATGATATGTATACAAGTATGTCAATAGAACTAAAAGAGAAAACTTTCACCTGTAATATCCAGTTCTCTTCATTTTTGAAATTGGATGTTGAGCTATTAAGCGAGTAACACCAAATTTTTTCTCAGCTTCTTATCGTTAATCACAGTGCTCACTTCCTATGAAGAATATATATATATATATAGGGTGCTTCTACCATGGGTACTAAATATATACCCATGGCATGGAGTCCTAATGATAGCCTTTAGATTAACATTGAATTGCTAAATGATTTAGGGAAGATAACACTTCAAAACTGGCTACTTCTTGTTTCAGTACTACTGTAAGTAATTAATGCATTGAAATTGATGCATACATGAGTTAAAACTTAAGATGTCATTAATTTTTTTTTTGTCAGTAATTAATGTTTCATCAATGTATGATTGATGATGGATACCCCATCACCAATTCTATAATAAAGCCACTTTATTCATTTTCTAATAAGTCTTACATTTATATATGTACAATTTTTATTTTTATTTAATATGTATTGTACGTTCAGTCTTAACTATGACTTAATCTTAATATTATTGTTGATTTTATTTTATTTAAATATTATGTTTATTTCTTAAGAAAAATATAATATTTTTTCTCAAAAAGAAGAAAAATATGCTGTAATATTTTTTTCCATCCAAAGTACTCGAACTACATGAGTCCTATTTTTATTGTCGGTTTAAAATTAATTACCTTTATAATCTACCAAAAAATAATAATTTATATCAATTAATAAATATTAAATAATTCATAGTTGGTAATATGTATATGATTACTATGCCCTTAAGAATTTAGAGGTAAAGAATAAAGTTTTAAATATAATATTTAATTTCATTGTTATTTGACAAGTCTAAACTCATTTAATGGATAGGTCCGGGCGGGCTCAGGCTAGGTCTAGTCACGCCCGGACTTTTAAGCCCTTGCCCAGGTTCACTCTACCTTACAAAATTAAGAATTTTATTAATTTTTTATAATTTTTATTTAATTAAATATATACAGTAAATGTTTAAAAACTTAGCCTAGTTGTATAAGTTGTATCAAGCTATAACCTTGATAAAAAATTGATGCAATAAAAAGTTGAATAAATCTAATGATTTGCTTTGATCTATTAAATGCAGTTCATGGCGGCATACTTAAGAAAATTTTGTAAGCTCTTAAAATTGTATTTTTAAATTCATTTAATTAATAAATTATTGATTTTTTAATTAAGTACGTATCTACTGAACACCTCCAAATAATAGTGATAATCAATTACAATATTTTAAAATTTCATATCAAACTATCTTCTTTACGAAGATACAATAATGGTAGAATGACATATGTCTTTTGGATTCCTCAAAATATAATTTTTGACTTCACCAAATATTTTCTTATATAATGGCCCGTTCGGTTTATATGTAAAATAATCCCAAGATCATGAGATTATTTTACACTGAGATTATAACATGGGTTTGGGAATTAGTGCTGTTGTGTAAACATGAAAGGGGTACCTCAAATCTTGAGACCACGACAAACACTCGTCGTCGAAACCCTGGCCTCTTTCGCAGGCAAGACCTGCAAAACAAAGTCCACGGAGGCTGGTCTCCGGGGGAAGCACTCCAACGCTCAAGTCAGATGGGGGGTCAAGTAGGTTTTCTTGGCAAGATGGAAATTGTACGTGCCTCATATCTTAACCAACTCCTCTATATATACTTGACATCAAATAATCTGTTGGGAACATCCCCGATTTGAGTTCATCTCCAACTAGGAGTCTCCATTAAGATTGACATGTATCGCGTGATTTGAGTCCATCTCCAACTAGGAGTCTCAATCTCATTAGGATTGACATGTGTCACGCGATTTGAGTTAATCTTGATATGTGCTTCCCATGGACTAGATAAGTCTTTTGATAAATTCGGTTACTTATCTGTTAATCCACAAATTTTGGGCATCTCGATGTATGAGATATTCTATTCCATATCAAGTCCCAATGGAGGGACTTGTTCGGTTGGGGGTATAGAGGGCGAGATTAAATTTGACTTCAATAGGTGAAGTTACTAAAGTGCCCTTTTATATCTACAAACTCATTCCCACATCTTTGACAAGCTTATAAAGCCAAATATACATGTCAAAGCAACTTCAATGACACATAAACAAAGTCATTGAGAAACAAAATTCTAATAAATCCATTCATTAAGCAAACCAAATGTAACTTGAACCATCACATTTCCCATCAAATTAAGTGAACAAAATTTATGAATAGTGAAGAAAATTTAAAGTGAACTCGTCGGCTATAATAATTGTGATCTGTTGTATGTTGTCTATTTGTATTAGTATGAATGAAAATTGAAAATTTAATGGTGGGTCTTGTAGGATCGCGCGATATAATTAATAAATGCGGTTGAAGTTTGAAGAAATATTTAGTAGTACTAAATATGTTATTTATGGATAGTGTTGATTCATGATCATGGAAATGACTTGTTGATTTGATTCGTGTGCGGACGGTAACTATAGTGCTACATTGATATACTAATGTCACACACCATGAGTTTTTTGGTGTTGGAGGGTCGATAATAGTAAATGAATGCGTGTTTTGGGTGTTTATGATGAGGGTATTTTGGTCATTTGAAAGTCATCAAGATTGGGATAAAATAATACCATCGAATTCATGGTTTTAAATTATCCCAATCTTGTGGGTTAAAATAATCCTATGGACAATTTTATACTCAAACCGAACACCAGTATTATTTTGTACCACCACTAATCCCACCCTATCCTATGAACCGGACAGGCCATAAATACTTTAATGTGGTTTTAATTTGATTTTTTAATTATTAAAATATTTTTAATTATTTTTAATATTAATAATTATTTTTTATCACATAAATACTCAATGTGAATGTGAAATGCACAAAATATATGGTAAAGAATTATGATTAGAAATGTTTTCTTAATTTTTTTCAATATTTTTTAAGATTTTCTACATGGTATATATGGTGTCAACCACAACACGTAACCAAAGATCGGAAATTGTCATGCTTATATAAAAGGCGACCCTCGTAGCTTATTTTGTTCTTTATGAGATTCAAACTTGATATGAGAATCAAATCCCTTATCACTCTAATCAATAGTATAGTAATGTATATCTTTATTATTTTATTTTATCGATATATAGTTTTAGAAGCTAAAACATCATTATATAATTAAATATTAAAATTTGACTATTTTAATTCAATTCAAATAATGTATTTGTCTATTTACCTTTTGTGTTGTTAAATTATGTTTAAATGTTTTAGTTATAAAGCAATTAAGTGACAAATTACAAAATAACAACATATATTAATTTTATCAATAAAAAATATATTTTTTTTGTTTTTTAATTGTAAAATACATACTATACGTTACAAATATATATTTTTTTCAAGGCATGTTAAAATCATATTTTTTTTGTCAAAGTTATTAAAATTATATTTAAAACTTATAAAAGTTAATGCTTAGATTAGGTTGGGCTTCACTTGTTAGTCTAAGTTTGACCCATGGTGGCCCCGCCTAGCTAGCTATGAATATATTTAAGGTTCACATCATTTGCGGCACTTTACTATATTTATATTTTTTTTATGGAACTTGCTACGATAATCCACTTTGGGCACTATACGACCCAATTAGTGGTTTTGCAAACAATCACCGATTGGATTCGTGCCCAAAGTAGGTTAACGAAAATTTTTCTTTTTTGTATTTCTATGTAGATATATGAGATTTTGAAAAAAAAATTACAATCTAAAACTTTTGAAGATAATAAATTCTTGTAAAAATAAATCTTATATAGTAAAAAAAACTATTATATTAAATAATCGGTAGAATAGAGATTACTGTGTTTTTTTTTTCTAAAAAAGAAATTGTATTTAAGATTTTAATTTTTTTTAAATATAATTAATTGGTTGTTCAAATTAATTCCATGAGAAACTATACATAGCGAGAGAAAAATAGTAAATAATGTAAAACAATTGTGGTCGTTACTTATTCTTGTCTTTCTTTTTATGAGAAAATATTCTTGTATATCTTGTTAATATCTTTTTTATATAGTAAAAAGTGAAAAAAAAGATAGAAAATAATGCAATTGCAGGGGAGAGAGAGAGAGAGAGAGAGAGAGAGGGAGCATAGAAAATTAATAATGCAATCGCAGGAGAGAGTTGTAGATTAATTATTGCATGAGATGAAAAGACCCAATAGCTAGGGGTTGCGAGTTTTAATGCAAGAATGACTGGAGATAGTAGGTCACCAGTTTTTATTGAACTTGTTTAAAATAAATTATTCTTAATGGTTGATTTTTGATCTAGAGGTTGTTATTCAAATTCCCATGCAATGGGTATTTGTTTAGGTTCCATCGTAGAATTTCCCATATATATATATATATATGGGAAATTCTACAATGGAACCCAATTATATGCCCATCCAAGGAACGAAAATTCGATAAAATTAGTCGAAGTTTAGTCGAAGTTTATCGAAGTTGAAGGGATCAAAAAGAAGTTTACGTGTAGTTTGTCAAACATCGACAACATTGACACAAATTTATATGGATGGCTAAAAACAAGGAGAAATTTCAAATTTTTCAGTGAAAAAAAATCGAACATCTATGTAGGAGACGAAAGGGTTGAGGATTAATTGATGGTGGCTTTTGGGGGTTATTGAGAATTTGATAGTGACTCACTTTTGTACACGCATCTCTACACAGATCATGTGATCCCTTGATTTGGCATCAAGATTCACTTTTGCACACACATATCTACAACACTTTGTAGTTTTTTTTATTGGTGTATAATATCAAAAAATGGTTATTTTTTGTTTTTAGTATTGATTCATATAAAAAACATGTTTCATAAATTTCATGGTACTCGTGTAAATGCGCAATTATAAAATGGTTAGAGAATAAAATTAAGTGTAATTATTATCACTAAAAAGTGATCTACCACACACAGTATGCATGACTAATGCCAATAAAATTGACTTTAAACCATTAAATTGTAAATTTCTTAGGTATAAATGCATAATTGTGCTTGTTTTGACATCCTATAAAATGAGTTTTAGTTTGTTGGCCATTTAAATAAAAGTTTCTTAAACTTCTCTAAGTTAGCGAATTTTTACCAAAATTCTCCACATCGAATTAAACTTCTCCGAATTAATTCCAATTTATCAAGAGGGCGAATTATAAGGCAAAACCGAAGTTTCGATTCTTGTACCCATCCCATGAGAACCCCTCAAAATTTGTTGTGCATTTATGAATCATAGATTAATGTGTTGGATTAAAACCCAATAGTTGTAAATGATGTTCCCATGACACGGTTATTATTTTTATGGTTCCCATGGTAGTAGTTGTTCCCTATTTATGCATGGGTGTGTGTGTGTCAAGTGCTTTTTTTTGAAAACCGTGTCAAGTTCTTATACAATAATATGGTATTATATGCATTGATTATTAGACTACAGTATTGCTTTAGAGATGTTTTTAACGTGGGAGATAAAGAAACCAAAAACAACTTGGCTTCGGAATTTTCGTTGCCATTCATCTAGCCAGCTTTGTTGGTGTTTTCTATTGGAGATACTGAAAAAAAGGCTGCATAATCCTTGTCCGTTGAATTAAACAGAGTTTTTGAGCAGTCAAGGATAAAACGTAACCTTCATTGTTCTACTTTAGCCACTTCATCTAGTTGTTTTTCTACCCTTTTCTGACTCATGTGAGTTGATTAAGTAGCAGTGAGAACTTAGATAGTCTGATTCAGCTGATTTCAGCAAAACTTATTCTCATGTGGTTTGACAGTCTACTGCCTGAAGCAGAACACATGAGAGACCCAATCATTAGTCTGATGTTTGGGCTGATACTTTATGATCTTTGGTATTCATCCATCCCAGAAGAGATGAAGTTAGGAAGTTTCGATACATATTGCCGACCATCATCATTGGATGTCACAGGGATAGAATCCTACAATCCAAGTGAAAACTTAGAGGGTCGTAATTCAGTTGACGTTGAGGACGTGATTTCTCCAATGCGCTGTGATTCCTACGCTTCTGTTGGAAATGATAAGAGGCTTTCTATTGAGATGGAAGGCGATTTGCAGAGGAAGCAAACTAAAAGCAAACTTCAGCCATGGGGTTTCTATGTTCAAGAATCTGCTGAAATAAATGAAAATGAAAGATCCTATTCTGATCATGGTGCAAACTTAGTCGTCAATTCCATTTTCAATTGTCGTGGTGAGTTTTTCTTTTCTTTTTCATTACTTTATGCAATGATTATAACTTCATCTTGTCATTAATTTTTATTTTTATATAATATGATATCTCGTAATATTTGAGTTATTGTGGATGACCAAATATAACTCTAGATGCCTAGCTAAATCCTTGTATCTGTGACTAGGTAATCTTCCTTGGAACACCTATTTATCTGCATAATTAAGAACCAGCTGTGGCCAAGCTGTGGCTAATATTTAGGACCAAATTTAATCCATTGAAATTTTTCTTTACAAATGTGCCACCTCAGTTCTGAATCTCTTTTTTTGTGGAGCACATAGATAACCAACTAAATAAAAATAAATCCGTCACTTGCCAATAAAAAGGGTTTTTGAGCCTGAACTAATCGTGTGCAATATTTAGACAAGAATGTTTCAATGAGAATTCTAACAAGTAGCAACCTTTCTAACAATTGCATTGAAATTTGTTGAGAAGCATAGAGGTAGGTGCGGCATTCATAGTGCATATGCCAGCGTCAGATGCATATTAAGCAATCTCCAATATAGTTGTTAGAATTTGTTATAGTTGTTAGAATTTGTTGTGAGCAAAAGATGTGTCATTTAGTCATTGGTTAATAACCTATTACTACTAGTTTGGCTCCTCAAGATTCATGATATGCTCATCATTTTTTGAAGGTACCCTGTTAGTTATGTTTTCTTAGCATTGTAAAAGGAAATGTATTAAGGTTATGAACGAATTTCATCTACATGAGGTCACTAGTGCCTAATGAATGAATTTCATCTATATGAGGTCACTAATGCCTTAACCAATGAGTCCTTCCTATGTTTATTCCAAAATAGATGAGCTCATAGGAAGTGAAAGACTTTAGGCATTACCTTGTTTACAAGCTCATGCCAAATTATTTCTAAAATTTTTGGTGAATGCTCAAAATTGACCTCATTCATATAGTGGCAAGAGCTCAAGCAACTTATGTGTGGGAGAGGTAGATTGATCTTCCAAGTGGGTTTTAATGTGTTCGCCAAAATTGATCTTCGAAGTGGGTGCCATGAAATTATTGCTAAAGTTTTTGGACTTTTGTTGTTCCACTTGGTTTATAAGATCTTGCCACACATTACGCGTCATTCCCCTCCACTTGAGAAATACTCGACCTCGAGTTTTCATGAGCCTCATAAAAGGTTTAGAACCTCCTGTCAACCCAAACAACATCACAAGCCACTCAAATATTCCATCTTGCGTCTTTAAAGTTGTCTGCCATATATCTCTTGGCCGAATTCTACTTACATGGTACCCGCTTCAAGGATCAATTTCGAACACCACCTTAAACCTTTGCAATCATCTAGCATATCATCAAGTCTCTGCCTCGGAGTTGAACACTTGTAGCCAACTATTATTTTGTTAATAGCTCGGCTTCAACGTATATCCTATAGCTAGCATGTTCTTGGATGCGTGGCTTTGTCCTTTGTGCAATAGCTCTTCCACTTTGTCTTTGAGGGTGTTGATTGTAGGTGGGATCATTCGATAATTATGCCAATGTGGTAGACTTGCACTCGGAATCAGTTAATGGCCGCATCGGTGGTAAGCCATCTACTAGATCATATGTCATCATCTTTCTAAACTTCTCAAGTAAAGGCTTGATAACTTCTAGGTATTCGTGGTTCTTGTCTTGCATTAGTTGACATGACTTGCTTCACAATCAAGGCATGCATGATGCATCTCTCTAGACTCGGTGAATGCAACTTTCATCTCTTGCTTTGAGCTTGTAATGGTGAAGAAAGTAAACATCACTTTAGAAGCTTGGCTCTTATAATTCCTTTTCATTGGTTGCAATTTAAACTTTTTGCCACCTATCTCCAACCATCATGTTGAGCTGCAACATCAAATTGCTAAGGTCTCCCGAACCATAAGTGACAAGTATCCCTATCCACAACATCAAAATAAACCTCTTCACTATAATTGCCAATGGAGAATGGGACCTTGCACCCTTTGGTCACAAGAATCTTTTCATTTGCCTAAATACAACCTTTAGTGTATGAATTAGGGTACTTTTCAACTTTTAGACCCAATCTCTCAACAACATTCTTTACAATACTATTTTCACAAGTACCTCTATGAATGATTGCATCAAATAAGCCGTTAGTTATAGTGCACCTTCACAAGTACCTCTATCAATGATTGCATCAAATAAGCCGTTAGTTATAGTGCACCTGGTTTTAAATAATTGATGCCTTTTAGTCTCATCTTCATGCTTTGAAGAACAAATCACGCGATTCACTCTCACAACATAATTTTGCCCAATGTCTTCGTCATACTTCATCTCCATTAGTGCCACATGGAACCTCATCATCATCATCTTCATCTTCTCATTCCACTATAAAGAATGCTTACCTTAGAGGGAAATCACCGGATTTGTCACGTGGTTGCATGCACTTGAAATACTTGCTTGTGGTCGGTCTAGCATAAGGATTTGTAGACTTTTGTGTTGTGTCCATCTTTTGCTTCTGTGACTTGCTTTTTCAGTCGCCTTTCATCTTTTTACCACTCGTGTTTATGTGCATCTTGAGTTGGATTACTTTTGTCACTAGAAGTACCATAATAATTCCCGCCATAAGTTTTGCATGAATAATCAGGTTTATTCCTTTCCTGCAAGGCTTTCAAGGCTATATTACGAGCTTTTGACAATTTTCTCAACACTTGCATGCCAATTTTATCTTTAATGGCCGCTTTCAATCCGTCTAGGTATCAAGCAACTTGTTGTCCTTCAGTCTCTCTGATGTCATTCCTTTATGCTATTCTCCGAAATTCTGCAGTGTATTCATGAACAAAGTTATGTCCCTGTTGGTGCCTTTCGTACCGCATATACAAGATTTGATCATGGTCATGAGGAAGAAAATTTGTTGCATCAGCTGCTTCACCTTGTACCAACTTCTAACTAGTGTTCGTCCTTTATGTACTTTCCTCGTTTGCAATCTTTGCTACTGAGCAAAAGCTCCCCCTTTTAACCTACATGCAACTTATTGCACATGCTTTCCTCGTAGATCTTCATGTATTCAAAGAATTTGTCAATCTCAGCAAGACAATCCATAAATTCTTCAATATTTAGATTTCCATTAAAACATGGAATATCTACTTTGAATTTGGAGTCACCACAGTCATGATAACCAACTTGTAATGATGGCGTTGAAAGAAAATCATTATCATCATTAGATTCGTCTTTGTTAATGTAGGTTGGTTGCCTATGTTCGTTTGTAGGAGCACGTCTGTCAATAGGCTGCTCGTGATGCGCTCCTTTGGTACGAAGCCCTTGTCATTTCGGTTTCCGTTGACATCTACGCTTAGGGTGTCAAGTTGATATGTACTTTTGTCAAAGCGTTGCTCCAAACATCGGATTACGAGATCCACTCTTTGCTCGATAGCTCTCAACGCCTCCTCTTGATCCTCTGCCCTCGATCTTGAGGTCTCATCACGATGATCACCGTCATAAATACCGATCGCTTATCGTTGTTGGATCAACTGCCATGAGATCAGAAAGGCAAGCCTTGCTCTAATGCCAACTGAAGTCGCGAATAAAGCGAGACAAAACAATGCTAACACTAGATTAAGCCTTAAGAACAAAACACAAGTTTCCATATTGAAACTTAATGCTCAACTTGAGCAAAAGGGAGAGTTTCACAATGTTTCATTCCATAATTCAATATCTAACTTGAGTACATCATCAACTATTGTCGATGTTTATTGTCCTCTAATCTTAATAGTGTTCAAGTTAATTTGTCCATTTAATTGTTTTTTTCTTTTATGCAGTGCTGAAGCATTTCAAAACCAAGTTTATTATTGTAAAAGTTTGTTGTGGATGCGTATATAATTATTTCCATGTAATTGAAGGTCTAGATGCAAGTTTATTGCCTATACGATTGCCGGACTCGAAGGAAAATATGGACTCCATTGAGTCATACGTGAAAAAGATGAATGAGTTTTATGCAAATGCTATTGAGCGTTTTAAATTCGCTCTTCATTCCACCCCACCTGTGTTGGCTGCCGCAATACCTTTAATACAGGTACTTTTCAATTGATGTTCTGGAAAACTGTTACATCTCAAACTTCACTTATTGTGTGAACCCCAATCAATGGACTTGAAAAAGCAAAAGGAAAAAAATGAGATTCTAATTTTTTAAATTGCAAGTTTTGTTTCCATAATGATAATGCATGAAATAAAAAAATATTTGAGTGACATATCCTAACTAAAGAGCCAAATGGAATAATTTATTGGTCTTAAATTAAGCTGTTGCTTATCAATGAGTAATGAACTCCTTTAATTTGAAGAAATTCTTGAGTTAAAAATTTATAATGACAATAATTGAAGGAGTCTCGACTCCATGACCAAAATATTTGCTTGTCCATAGCCTTTAGTTCCCTTTCTCGAACTCTATTTTTTTTTAATCAATAGAGGTCTTAAGGCAACGAAAGAATGACACACTAACTAATTTTGTGAGGTGAAGGTGCGGCTACTTGTTACCTTGATCGTAATTCACTGATTGCACTTGATGATGTTCTGAATTAAAACTTTTTAACAAAATTGGAGTATCTCTTTAATTTAATTTAATTTATTTTTCATCTCTCGCGGGCAAGACTAAGTATCAAAGTATTATATTAAAAAACATTGAAAAAATATAAAAATAATTATTATGTAATTTCCAATATGAACTCAAAGTCGTTCCTTTTAGGTCCCTCAACAATTAATAACAAAAAATACTTGCAAACGCTATGCATATTTTAAATCTAGACAAAACATTAAATATTTACAATATTACATAGAAATAGCCGAGTTTGAACCCATGACCACTTACTCCTAAATCTAATACCATACCATTGGGCCACCCAACCAATTATGATATCATCATGCCACATGCCACGTTGTGAGAGCTTTTCACATGCCACATGTTGCGTTGTGAGAGTTTCTCAAAGGAACAACTTCGAAAAAAATTAAAAATTAAAAATTAAAAATCTTAATTGTATAACAATTAAAAACATAACCTAAATAATATGTATAGATTAATTTCTTTTTTAATAATCTAATGTATCATGTACGTAGTATGTAGTATCTAGGGGTGGCAAAAAGTGTTCGGACCCGTTTGTCTGCTCTTGTCCGGACCTGCTTCAAATGGGTCCAGACATAATTTTTTCAAAATAAATACGGATCTGGATGTGTTTTTCTTGTCCATTTTAAAAAGCGTCCCAGTCCAGACAAAATTTCTTAAAAAATGGGTACCCGTTTAACGATTAATTTAAATAATATTTTATTTATTTATAGGGGTATTTTGAAAATTTCATGATCTTTGCATTGTAAGTTTACTAATGATGATGTTATTTTATATGAAAACGTGTAAGACTTGGATTTTGAATATATAACTTTTTTTTTGTAGCGATGGAATGCATGACAACATAAGAATCATGCATTTTTGTTTGTAATTAGGTGAAAAAAATTATTTATTACATTAAAAAACAGGTCCGGATAAAAAACGGGTCTTGTATGTTTTAAAAACATACGGGTTTGGAAAAAAAATGTCCGTTTCAAAAACGGGTATGTGTCTGAACACTTTTTTAGTTGTTATTAAGGGGGGTGTCCGAACCCGTAGAAAATTTTGAAAAAAAATTTAAAAACCAAAAATCTTATTTGTGTAACAATTAAAAACATAATCTAAAAAATAGCAAACAAAAAAAAATTAGAAAATTAAAATTTTAAAACCAAAAATCCTATTTGTAAAGCAATTAAAAATATAACCTAATAAAAGCAAAAAAACGAAAATTAGAAAATTAAAATTTAAAAACCAAAAATCTTATTTGTATAGCAATTAAAAACATAACCTAAAAAATAGCAAAAACAAAAAAAATGAAAGAGAATTAAAATTTGAAAACCAAAAACCCTATTTGTATAACAATTAAAAACATAACCTAGAAAATGGAAAAAAAAGAAAATTAGAAAATTAAAATTTAAAAACCAAAAAGTCCTATTTGTATTACAATTAAAAACATAACCTAAAAATTGCAAAAGAAAAAAACGAAAATTAAAAATTAAAGAAAAAAATTTTAAAAACCAAAAAATCCTATTTGTATGGCATACAATTTCAAACATAACTTAAAAAATGGCGAAAAAAAAACGAAAAATAGAAATTATACTTTAATTAATGAAGTCACCATGTCACAGTCAAAATCTTATTTTACATTTTATCACTCTACCCCTCACTTAAGTGCGAGAAAGATCAATGGCTTGTGTTTTTTATTTTTTTGTAATCAATCTTAATTATAATATCATCATGACACGTGTCGTATTAGGAGAGCTTTTCAAAAGCCACGTGTCACGTTGTGAGACCTTCTCACAAAAACAGTTCCTATAGAGAGAGAGAGAGAGAGAGAGAGAGAGAGAGAGAGAGAAGAGAAATAATCCGTTTTCTATTTTTCCTATTGAAGTATCTTACTTAGTTTACTCTTTCCAGCTTTTGCTTCTTTTGCTTTTGTTTTTCTTGTTGAAATTTCTTAGTTTACTCTTTCTAGCTTTTGCTTCTGTTTTTCCTGTTGAAGTATCTTACTTAGTTTACTCTTTCCAGCTTTTGCTTCTTCGGGACCAAGTCAAAGAAGCTGTAAACGAGCTTGAGAACTTGCATCATAAATCAAATGCAGCTCTACCAGTAAGGTACAATTGCTGACGATGATGACTTATTTGCTTTCCTTGGGAGTTTGTGTTATGTATTTTACTGCATATGCTTTACGATACATCAGAGAGAATTCTCAAGTTGTCTAGTTGTGTCCTAGGATTTTTGGGTCAAGTTTATTGTCTTTTGGTGATCATGATGGAAAAACCAAGGTTTGAGACATCGACTTTGTCTATGATTTTGCTCACTTAAAATTCAGAATTAATTCGGGAAGTTTAATTTGATGTGGTGAATTTCAGTAAAACTTTGACATTATAGAGAAGTCTAAATAATTTCATTAAAGTGCTAGAGAACATTCAAGTTTCACAAAAGACATTAAAAAGTCTGCTTTCTATAATATTTCATATTTTTTCTCATTCTATACTTGATCTTAAGTTTCAAAACTTCAATATTGACAGGATTGATCAGTTTTTTACATTATTTTTTTCTTCATTAGGTAATATATTAGAATAGATTTCTAGTAAGTGAAGTAAAATTGTGGTTTTGTTATCTCATAATCTCTTGTCATTCTTTAGATTATATTCTAACAAAAGCAGACCCTAACTGCATTTACCTTTTCTTACAAGTGAGCATTAAAACTAGAAATGTTATCATTTTTTTCGATGGAAGTTTTGTAAAACTTTCTTTATACCTAATTCTTAATTCGGTGCTTCAAAAAATCTAATTAATTTAGAGAAGTTCGGGGAACTCCGGAGAATTTTCAAACCATGGGAAAAATCGCGAGGAGAGAATTAGTGAGCACATTGTCTTTGAAATAATCTTAGTAAAGAGTGTTACAACTTATGGCGCTGTCAAATTTAGTTTATTTGGCTTTATAAATCTTTGAGATATATTGGCATTGGGTAGTTTTTATCTTTGACTTTTAAATTTTTGCTATGGTTGAGAATGTGTTAGAGATGCGAAGTAATACTTCTTATCAGATTTGAGCTTGGTTTCAAATGTTTGGGTGAGACTTTATTACCTTGTGTAACAAAGCGAACCAAGCGGTTTTCTAACTAAAGCAAAAATCATATAATAATACCAAACACATGTACAACACAACATCTTTTGAGACACTAGAATAACCCATTTTTCAAACAATCACCCAGTTGACAACACCAATTCATTTTCTAGTTTGACCATCTAGTAGTTGCGAGCTATTAATTTAGAGCAATATCTACTATTAAACCACAATCTCAAATTAGTTTGGGGTCGGCTACACGAATCAAACTCTTTCACTCCACTCAATTCGACGCCCTTGATGGAGTTCTTTCATAATCCTTTTAATCATTTCTAATCTATGCATCCCAAATTTTCTTAAGTCTTCTCCTATATTTTCTAATTTTTTAAATTCTATTATTTTAATAGGCCGAGTTTTTTTAACTGGGGCATTTGTAGGTCGTCTTTTAATGTGTCTAAAGCACCACCCTAATTTTTGCGTTGATCAATGCTATTACTTTTAATTTGGGATTGAGGCTATGTTGTTGTTGTTGTTGATCAATGCTATTTCTTTTCTTTGAATCTTCTTGTTTCTTATTCTATCTTCTCAAGTTTTACCACACTTGCACCCATGCATCTTCACTTCAACTACACTAATTTTTATGTACTTATTATTTCTTTAAGCCCATAATTCACCTCTATTAAGCATAGCCGGCTCAATTTAGAGCAATATCTAATCACCAAAAGACTCCACCTATGTTGTACACTGTGCGCTACATAGTCGGTCCCAAGTCCGGATAAAGGAGGACTGTGACGCTCATTTTTCATATCGAAAAATGGGTAAGGGAAGTCCCAAACTCATTTTTCATATCCGAAAAGCGGGGGAGGGAGGGCCAAGCTCATTTTTCACTCTCGAAAAATGGAGGAGGGTTGCGATAGGTTGACAGCCAGCGTAAAACTTTTGTCACTTCTTATGAAATGGATCAAACATATTTCCTACTAAGTTAAAAGGAAAATTTTATTGGACCGCAATTAGGCCAGCTATGCTCTATGGTAGTGAATGTTGGGCGGTAAAGCAACAACAATTACATAAAATGAACGAGCAGAAATGAGGATGCTTAGGTGGATGTGTGGTAAAACTCGTAAAGATAGAATAAGAAATATATAAATTTAAAGACAAGTAGGAGTAGCACCAATTGATACAAAGATTTGGGAAGGGCGGTTGCGGTGGTTTAGTCACTTGCAAAGACGACCTACAAATGCCCCCACTAGAAAACTTGACTCAATAGAAACTGTAGAAATTCGACGAGGTAGGGGTAGACCAAAGTTAACATGGGATGCATTAATTAGAGGGATTTGAATGATTTGGAAAGCTCACAATCAATTGCACTTAATCGAACACAATGGAAAAGTTTGATCCATGTACCCGACCCCAATTAATTTGGGATTGAGGCTATGTTGTTGTTGTTGTATCTAATCACCAAAAACCTTCATCCTAATTGTCAAAACCTTTTTTTTTTCCTTTGCATACCAAATTTACCAAGAAATAGCGAAGACTTTGTCGGGACAAATGGTGTGGCTCAATCTCAAATTGAGTTGAAGCCTAAGTTTTAACGTATTTGGATATTAGTATAGCATGTTGGTATAAGTTATGGCATAGTTGGTATGTGCATGGTATTAGATAGTGGCTCAAAGTAAATGTTTGTGATGGATTCAAGCAGCAATATAATGACGTGCTTTTTCCTAACTTGACTTTATGGATTAGTAACTCTTACGTGATATGTATGATGATGTTGGTGTGTGACGTGGCCGGCTTCAATCAGAACTCAACTTGAGAACTAATAAAGAAGTTTGATACGGGGGAAAACACCACAATGTTACAGCTATGCTTTTACACAAGTATGATATATATAGGGTTCGTATGGCACGTGACAGGTTGGTTAGGTTTGTGATTGAATCTTGTACTTTGGGGTTGCCAATTTATGTTTAGTTGAAGAGGTTTTTCTTATGCTCTAATGCTGATAGGCAATCTTGTGTCTTGATTGTGTTTTTTCCTTAAGTTTGGTTTTCGACGTAACTTCTGGTGTTCTTGTTTCTTTTTGGTTAATTCTTTCGAGTGAAATCTTGGGTGAATTTTGCTTCACAACTTGCCTTTTCTCCCAATGTAGTCCTTTAACTTGAGCCAGTCTTTGAATAACCAATGAATGACTTTTCGATCAAGTTTTTAACAAGAAATGAAACCATGAGATATTTTTGACCTGTTGGAAAATTTGATTGTTATAATTGAAGATAGGTTTGTTATACATGACCTGTAATTTCATTTTTAGTTGATCTTGAACTCTGCTAAATGGCATTTCCTCTCATAGCTTAGATCTATTTTTGTCTTCTTTAAACGTGTAAGGTGTTAATTGGTACTTGATATATTGACAAGTCCTTATGAAGTTTGCGTACTCTCGAAGGATGAAAAAGGGCCTAGCTTTTGAGTTAGTTTAAACGACTTATGCAACTGCTTTGATCACATCCTAGGAGAGTCCATTAACACGCAACCCACATGTAGTTCTCAAGGGGCACTTTTTCAGCCTTGTATATGTTATTAGAAGCCCAAGGTGGGGAATCCAATAGGGAAGAGTATTAATAAGAGGGAAGAAAAGAGACATCTGGAAACTCAGTGAAGTTGTTGGACTCTGAGTTGGAGAAACCCTACCTCTTGAACATCAAATTTTTTTAGTCCAGTTTATCTTGTCTCTGTAATTTTTTTAAGCTTTCCCAATGAAATATCTCCTCTTCTCTCTAAGTTCTCTTTTTTATGTTGATTTTTTTTCTCTTTGAATTTGTTATATTTCAAGAGTCTCGTGATATAACTGAGAGTTTTATCATGTATAAACTATTCTTAAATTATTGGCATATATCATGCATATATTTGGAGTATATTATTGGATGAATTAGTTACTCTTGACATGCTATTAGTGTAAAGAGTTTTTGACATGGGGCATCGTGGTGTATAATTCTCAAAATCCATTTCTCATTTTTTTCCCTTTCATTTCTTTTCTTCCCAATAGATTTGCGCATCCTTGTATGTTTCTTTCCCCAGTTAATCTCTCTTTCAGTATCTCCTTCACTTTTGCTTTCTCTTCTTCAATTGATTTTTTACTTCTATTTTTTCACTTGTCAAACACCATTTTTTTCTCCATTGATTCTGTCATACTATATTTCTCTTGGTCTTGCTTCTTCCCATTAAATTAACTTCTCTATCAGTCCTTAGCTAACTCTCTCTCATGGTAATGGGTCTCCTTCTTGATGTATTCACGAGGCTTTTTTCTCTCTTTTTTTTTTTTTTTTTTTTTTTTTTTAATAATTCGTGAGTGTCTGATCCTTTTTTAGGCCCTTCTTACTTTGGGTCAACTAATCCCGTGGGAGTTAGTTGGGAGCTCCAACCACATAACCTAAGAGTAACTGAGGGGATTTATAGTAGCTGCCAAGATTTGAACCTACAACCTTTTACCTTAGTTAGAGTTATGGTACTAATCTCTTTGCTATGCTACCACACCCCTTTGGGGTTTATGCACAAGTTGTTTGAATTTTCAGTCATTCCTGATTTGTGGTTTCTCAGGTTGTTGTGCGATTTGAAATCTTACTGTAAAATACGACCTATTCCACAAATATGACATTTATGAAAGTTAATAATTCCTTAAATAAATAACTACTTTAATTTGCTTTTGTGTCACTTATTCCTCGAGCTTCGAAAACTTGACTTTTGTGTGTTATCTCAATTGGTATTAGCAATGTCCTTCCTTAATAAGTTGATTCTAAGATTGCTAATCAATCACTTTAAAGTAGTGCATCTAGTTGATGTATGTTTCTGACTATCAATATGTATACACGTATTAATCTGGTTGTGTGTTCTCACTAATTTCCTTCTTTTTTTGAAAAACTCACTTCTAGTATATCTTCAATGAATTTTTCTTAAAAGAAGTTTTCATTCATTTTCTATGTTGCAGGTTAAGGGCTATTCTGTTGGAATGTTTTGATAGTAAGAACTCCATTTCGCTCTCAACCTGCTATGAGGATATCTTAATGAAAGATCCAACAAGTGTTGACTGCTTAATGAAGCTCATTACCATGCATAAAAATGGTTAGCTCCATACTAACACTTAAAGAAGAAATTCTTTTTTTTCCTCGATGTAGGAATTTAGTAAGATAAGTGCAAGGGTTCAACCCCTTTTTTTTTTTTTTTTTTTTTTTTTTTAGAGATCAGAACTGTGTGCAACTTCTTCTATGTGGTGATGCATCCATATTAAAGTTCTAGTGATTGAAATCCATTCATGTAGACGGTCTGGAATATTTGGTTTGGAATTGGACAAGACAAGTGTGTGGAAAAGTTCAAGGCTTGGAGTAGAGCCTATTACCATTATCCATATGTTTTGCCGTGCTTTTAAAATAATGTCCAATCAGTTGTTGGGATGTTAAATTTATACAACACACACTGTGGCCTTCATACGTATGTCAAGGAAGAGAACCAGTTTGTAATTGCCTTGTTACTCTAGATTCACCACTCTGCAGGAGTCTCTTTAAATGAAAAAAACTCAATTTTCTCGTATATTTGTTGTTGTTGTTGTTGTTCTTGTTCTTGTTCTTGTTCTTGTTATTGTTATTGTTATTGTTATTGTTATTGTTATTACTATTACTATTACTATTACTATTACTATTACTATTACTATTACTATTACTATTATTTTTATTATTTTTATTATTTATTTTTATTTTTATTTTTATTTTTATTTTTATTTTTGTTTTTATTTTTGTATGTGTGTTTGGTTGACAAAAAATATATGCTGTACATTGCAGAAGTACGGTGCAAAAAATGCTAAAGCAGTTGCAGCAAAATTTACGGTCCTAATTATGTAGGTTTTCATTATATTTTACTTTATCAAAACTCTAAACAAGTAGTGGGTGTATGTGTTTGTTGATACTCGCCAATTTGTGTGTGTTGTATCTTGTATGCAGCATAACTCAACAAAACTGTAGCGAACTGGATTTATGAAATTCTATCCATGGTCTGCTTAATTTAAGTTATAGTTGGTTAAATTTGTCAATACAATTAATGAGGGACAGAGTTGTAGCTGACAAACCAAGCTTGCAACTTAAACTGTAATGGCATTTGTATAAAATTTTTCTTAAATTTGTATTTGGGAGAAAAAGAAGAAAATTTACAACTGATAGGAGATCCTTATTGCTGGTTTTACAAAGTGTGAAAGTATAGATTTTTTGAGGACTTTTTTCTAACCATGAATGCTAAATATCATAAAGAACTCGCAGACAAGAAAGATGCACATTTTGTTACTGCGAGCCCCCTCAAAATTCTGTTTCATATAAACAGTTGATCCAGCTTTGAACAATTTCAAGTATTGAAACCACAACAAACTTTTTTGAGAATTTTTATTCTTCTTCAATAATGCATCTAGTGTTTCATTAAACGATGAGCACCTCTGATATCTTTACTAATACTATAACTGGGAGTTGCTTGCTAGAAATTATATCTTATCAGAAAGTCTTGGAAATTGATTTCTAATTTTGACCATATTGGCACTTCTTCTACCTGGAGCTCCTGATTTTAAGTGAAATTATCAAAATAATATCCTAGATGTGAAAAAAAGTGATTTTTTTTAAATGGAGTGACTGGACGGACCTCACTTTTGCCTAGATCTACCCCATTTTTCCCTGTATCCCGAATTTTAATTTTCATTTCTGCATCTACCCCACTTTTTTTTTTTTTTTTTTTTTTTTTTTTTTTTTTTTTTGAAAAACCCATAAATTCTTCCCTTCAATTACATACACCCCATCCTCCTCACTGGTTCCCTCGATTTCCTAACCCCTATGTTCCCATTCTCTTGTGTGTTTCTTCACCCCAAACCACCTTTAGAAGGTTGATTTGTATGTTTTGGATGTAGTGTTGTGCGATTTGGTTGGTTAGATTTCGATTTCAAAACTTAGGTGTTAGGGTTGGTTATTCAATCTGGATCGATCGCACAGTGTTGAGAAATGTGAATGTCGTCTTAACCGATACCTCTTCTATTGGTCTTGGATCGTGTCAACCGAGACTTACACTTTAGTCTCAGAATCTTCAGACCTATTCGAGATTTGAACTGAGTCTCAATGTTCTACGACTGAGACTAAAGGCTTTAGTCTCGATCTTGCACGAGCGATACCCATCTTATAGGTCTCGATCTTGTGGTGCCGAATGACACAGGTGCCAACAACAAACAAGAAAAATTCAAAATGACACAAAAACACAAAATGAGTAAAAATTACTTCATTGTAGTCTGGGTCACTTGCTCTTTTAGAATCAGTCGACATTTTGCGGCAATGAACTCTAATCCAAGCCCTAAACACCAACAACCACACAACAACCAAACCATAAAACCTTAGAAGAAACTCAGTAACCCATAAATGGAAACAAAGAGAGAGTACCATCTTGCCTTGACCTTAAGCCCTCTCTCATACACTCTTTCCCTCTTATATAAACTTGGACTTGGCTTTCCGTTGTATAAAAATGTAATAATCTGGTTTTCTGTTTAGAATATATCCATGTATAATAGTTTAGGCTATAGCTATATCATTGCGCCCCTTTGACTAGATAGTTCAAATTCTTAATATTTTATATAGTACATACATGAATATGATGATTATAAGGATTGCAAAATTCTTAAGTTCTAAAGCCTTGGAATATGAAAAAAAAAATCACATATTTTTATCACTATATTTACATCTGCCAGATTTTTTATTTAATTGATTATTTGAATACTTTGTACATGGACTCCAAAAGACTAATCCAATACATACCTTCCTGATGAGACTCGACTGGCATCAACTGAGACAAGGGCTAATGCGTGGCGGTGAGAGTAAGGAAAGACGAGAGAAAGTAGGGCACTATGAGGGTTTGGACGGTTTTATTTCACTCAATTTTATTTTGGTTTGGTGGTGGGATGCAATGCTTGACAAAGGATGGGCATTTTGGTCCAATTCCTGGGTGCCCTGAGAAAAACGTTGTTGCCTTGAGTAAGAAGTGAGGTGCACATAGCGTGACTCAAAATATTTTGTACATGGTTGCTTTAATCTATCATCATATGCCATAGTCAAATCAAGTTGCTCTTGTTTTTACCTAAGAGCAATGTGCAACCGAATTCTTGCATTGCGAAGTTTATATTTGATATGGCTTATTTATTAAAGCATAACTATTTTATGTCTTGTAAATAATTTCTATTACTTAAACAGGATAAAATTATCTAAAGCTAATCCGAGGCAATATCTACTTTACCTGGTTTTGATATTTGCAGGTGAATATGGTGTTGAATCAATGGTGGAGATGATAGCCTTGCATTTGGATGCTGCCTACCCATCTTTCAATGTTTGGAATGATCTCGCCACGTGTCTTTTGCAACTTTCTCAATCTGAGGTGGATCAAATGTCAATGAATGAAAGAGTTACTGACTTTGTCAGGAAAGGAATTTCTGCTTTCCAAGAGTTTCCAAATGCATTTATACAAGAGAAGTCTAAAACGCTATGGTTGTTTCGTTGTCGATGGTGGAGTGCACGACACTTCAGCATTTGCACTTTTATCTCTGAGTTGGAAGCATGTATGTTCAGTAAGATCTGTTTGTCAAATGGTTTTGTCTCACAGTGGAAATATTATAAAGCATATTTATACCTTCTCTTCCACTAAATTTGTGAATTTGAACTTTTGAGTGGTGCGCAAAATGATTTCATTTCACTTGGATTCTCAATTAGTTTCTGCCTCTCTCCCTCCATTTAGTTAAAGGGATCTTGAAACAGATCGAAGATCCTAAATTGGCTAACTATTCTGGTGTGTGCGAAGAAACTTCTTAATTTTTTCTTTTCTCGACCATCTGAAAGTCAGTGAAATGTTTAAATGTTGCCTCTGTCGCTTTTGTTGTGTTAATATTATGTCTATCTGCCAGATAAACTCCATCGTCCATGTCTTTGTTTCTTCAGACTGATGGAGTTTCTTTTGCTCTTGAACAGGTGACCTGCAGCTCTTAGTTGCCAAGGCAGTGTGTGCATCGCACTTATATGGACCGGATTTTCAATATGTGGCAAGAGTTTGTACTCACTTAGAGAAAGAAGATCATCGGGATGGAATGTCATATTTAAAAACACAGATGAAGAAATCTGTCAATCTCTTCAAAAATTTTGAATAGAACAACTTAAGGTGAAGCTTTATTCTTTGATATCAAAGACATTCATTTCTCTTCCTCCATATCGAGCGTGTCACAGCTAGAAATAAAGCCTTTATAACACTTATTAATTGCATATATTTTTAAATGCAGTGAAAATAGAGAAATCCATCTTCTCTTGTAGGTTCAGTTTAGGTAGAGAAAACGCTGCAACATTTTTTTTAAATAGGGAGTGACTATTAGCCTCCTTTGCCATATATTTAATTTAATTTAATTTAATTTAATTTAATTTAATTTAATTTATAGCCCCCAATAAGTTAGTTCATGTTCTAGCCACCCCCTTGATTGTTAGTGAACTCCATAATGTACCCCTCGCTTATGTTTGCCCCCTCACTCTTCAATGAAAACTCTCTTTTCATCTTGGTGACCCCTGACCCCAACCCTTGCCACGCGTTATCTTCTCCCTCTTACCTCGATTCCTTCCATGTTGCATTCCAAGATCAATTCCTTGATCCTAGAAAACTAAAATCCAACACAAATAAATGTCTTAACCATTCAAGAGTGTGAATCAAATTTCTATCAAATGCAATAATTAAGATGTTGCATTTGAGGGTGAGTTGTTTAGTGTAGGGAGAAAGAGATGGGGAGGCTGTAAAGAATGAGTTTAGAGTTTAATTTGGGGTGGAGTATAGATAGTGAAAAGTAAAAGAGGAGAAGGGGATGACTTTAAGTTAGGGAGGGGTGTAGTGAGTGGGAGAAGGGGATGAAATTAGGGTTTAATTAGGGGAGGGGGTGTAGAGAGTGAAAGGTAGAAGAAGAAAAAAATGAGTTTATGATTTAATTTGGGGTGAGGTTATCTATGCAATTTTACCTAGGGGCATTTTAGTTTAAGAATATATTAACTTAAATGGGGGGTTGAGATACAGTAGAGGGGGGAATCTAGTTGCTCCCTTTAAATATTGTATTATAGTTAGTCGTGTTTTTCTTATATAATTTTTTTGCCCTTTTCTTTTCTTTATGAACAAAACACTTCTATAACATTTTTAATAATAAATAAATTAAAAAAAATCAATGAACGTTTTCAGAGACCCAAATCACAGTTGCAGTCTTTTAAATTTGAGCTTTGATGCTCTTCTTTGCACAGCTCTTTTTCTCAAATCTCAATTTTGATCTCGATCTTTCTCGAATTTGGTGATGAAGTACGTGGATTTGTAACTCGATTATGATTGTTACTCTCATTTAAAAAAAAAAAAATTGTGAAATTTTGAGTTAGGCTTCTTTGACAGAATCCTTTTGATTGATTATTTAGGGTTTAGGCAATTGTTGGACCGATCAGATTGGTAGTGCTTTGATGCTCTTTCTATCGTCAAAACAATTTTGTATGGCTGAATCTGTTTGAAGTTCTCATGTAATTAATTTAATGCAGCTGTATCTTTGCACTTTATTGCTCTTAAAATTTGATGCTATTAAGCTTCGAAAGAAATGCACTTGATTTGAATCTGATGTCCAAGTTATCCATTAGTTGCATTTCAACTTGCCTAGGTGTTGTTTTGTTGTTTAGATCTCAAAACTCAATAGATATGAACTTAAGTAATCTGTTAATGTCTATTAAGCAATCATCTAAAATGGGTATAGATTTGATTTATCTGTTTTCTAATAATGTCTCTTGAGCATGCATCTGGAGTTTGAGCATTTTATCACCCGAGATTTTACTTTGTTTTGCAAATAATTTATATACCGACTTTGTTTGATTTTCCAGGGATTGCATATGATCGATAATTGAAAAGGTAGATCAAATAGCGTTCGACCCCTTTGGATGAAAATCTTTATTAAGTAGAAACTTAAAAAAGATTAGTTAGCTTCCATTTGAACATGAGAGTAAGCACGATAACATTTCTAGATAACAAAATTAGGGGGCATAACTAACAAAACCATTACTTTAATTTTTCCTTTCTTATCTAGATCAAAGTTAAGATCTATTAATCTTTTTGTTCTTTTTCATGATTTTAGTGCAGTTAGATGTAAAACTACTTATTCTTAAATGTCTTAGCATATGAAACTTCATCAGGTTTTCCCCCCTTAATTTGTTTTGATGAAAAATGGTGTTAAGAAGCACGAGTTCTTGGATACTAAGTTATCATTCAGTAATAAATATGAGCTATATTTGATTGAATTTGAGACTGCTATTGATGCGTGAATCTTTCATAAAAATCTTTTTGCCTTTTGTTATCCATTGAGGTAGTAATTGTGCGGTGGTGCTCTCCAGTGCTAGATTGAGCTTTATGTCTATTTTGAACACCGAAATAATTGCATGAATGAGAGAATGAATATCAAATTGCAATGGAATATGTCATTACTTGCCAATTGTTCACAAGTTCTCTGATATAGGAGTGCCCAAGGTTCTCAGGCTACATTGGTAATGACACGTTAGAGATTGGCCATCAAAGGAGAAGCTTCAGTCAATTCACAGTATTGTCATGCATGAGATAATAAATATATGCTCAAACTCTAGCTTCAACATCGATAACGTATAAAAACTCCTTAAGTCTCTTTCTTTGGGGCGCAATTTTGAGTTGAATTTAGTCATGAGCAGTGGATTTCTTTTGCCACTTCGTGGATTTGGTATCCATGCTTCAACCTCAAGGTTTTAGTATCATGAATTAGAAAGTGGCAATGAAAGATCAACATCATTGTGTCAGGAATCTTGCAAGCGTGGAGAAAATTAGAAAATATGCAAGAGTGACAGTAAAGTTTATAATTGTTTATAACATCTTAACCTTTCTCTAACTTTTGTTATTGTATTGTAACTTTTTTAGAATTGTTATTATATCAATACTCACTAATACGGCTAGGGTTTCTCCTCCCAGGAGAAACCGTAGCGCCATCGACTACTACTCTACTAGCGTCGCCTTCAAATCCTCTTGGGCAGTTGGCGTCGACACGGGCGACGCCTTTGGCGATCACTGATGGCGCCAGTAGGCCCTCCCTCCATTTCTTTTGAGGGCCGCTAAGGGCATCCCACCGTTTCATGAAGGCATCCAACTTATTTGTAAAAATTTCAGCAAAAATGAAAAAGACCATTTTGCCCCTGTATATATAATGATTCAAACCCTACAAATCATTTTGACAAAGAAAAAGGGCACCCCACCACCAAGCTTGAACCATAAAGCGACATTGCGTTTGGCGAGCGTTTATCGATTCTTGTGGATTGACATCATCCGACAGCGAGGTAACAATGTTTGACAACCATATGATGGTTTTTTGGAACTATTAAGTTGTGTAAAACTGTGAAAATGATGATTTGTTTGTCAACGTAGGGTTTGGTAATTTCCTCAAATCCGAACTTGTTTGCACTATATAATGGAGGATAGTACTGCTACGGTGCAAGAGGAGGTTGAACTTGAGGTAATTTTGTAAATTTATTGTGTTTTTTATGAGGTTATCATAAGTTTCTGTCGATGTGCGCGATTGTTTCGGCCTCGCAGGACCGAGATGTATAGTAATGTCTCGGTCATAGAGGACCGAGAGGTTTTACGTAGGTCACGGTATGGTACGACCGAGAGTACTGAATAACTCTCGGTCGTACGTGAGCGAGACTCTGAATAAAGTATCGGACCTGTACAATCGAGAACCTGTTTTTTGGGGTTTTATGGTGATTGTGCTGTACATTTTGGTTGATTATAATGTTACACTGTTTGTATTGCAGGTAATGCCGGTTTCTACCCTATTTCCAGACTACAATGACACTTTTACACCTTGTAGGTCATTCCCCTATAGAGAAGCGGCTATTTCATGGCTTCAAATGATTAATCGTGAGAACAAGTTTGTGTTAGTAACGAAGCACTCGGATGCCGGGGGCATTAAGCGCAGGGGAATGATGAAACTTGCGTGTGAGAGGTCTGGGACATATAGGGGACTGTCTCAGAGAGTAGGGAAGGGGAAAACGGCCAAAATTTCAAAGAAATCAAGAAATGATGAAAAGGCGAGGACTCAAAAGAGGCCTCCACTTCTAAGCAGAAGAAAGGCAAGGTTGTTCCTAAAATGCGTCGTGCCAGTCGACGCACGCAAAGTGCATCTAACATGGCTTATGATCATTGCTTAGAACCAGATTGGTTGCCACATGTTGAGGGCATTATCGATGTGGTTTCTGATGGAAATTGTGGATATCGGTGTGTAGCCTCTGGGCTTGGACTTGCCGATGTAGACGGGTGGAGGATTGTGCGTAGAAGGATGTATGATGAGATTATAGGGTATGAAGACCTTTGACGGGAAGTGCTTGGCTCGAGTTTCGAGACTGTCAAGAATGCGGTGCATTGCCCAGAGAATCAAGTTGGTGCATCTTTCAAAGAATGGTTGACACTTCCAGACATGGGATTGTTAGTATTAACTGCATTCAATGTCATTCTTGTAAACCTCTCGCATGGGTGTGCCTCGACATTTCTACCTCTACGTAGTGCTCCACCGTAGTCGTTGCACAACAAACTTATCATTGCAATGATAAATGAAAGGAATATCTATTGGGTTAGGGTAAGTTCTATGTTTTTTTGTGAATTGTTTTGTTTCCCCCTTAATCGGGTTTGTGACAATATCTTCTATGTTCTTACAGGTGAAGTTGCGTGTGAATGTACCGTTGCCATCCTTATATCCATCGTGGGATCGGTATGTTGAGGACTGCGCCAAAGGTTGGCGAGATGGATTCGTATTTCGAGACATCGCGCCCATTGCAACTGTTGATGAAGCCACCATATCCGTTGTAGATTTAGGTACACCGTAGTGTAAAGCTTGTACCTAGAAACCTTGATGGCTGTACATTTAGAAATTTTGACAGTTACTTCGAATGTTCTATGAATATACAAATGTCGTGCTGTATTTTGATTCTTGTTTAGTTATGGATGGACACTTGTAGAGTGAGTTTGAATGTTACGGAGATATATAATTAGTTAAGTTTCGGTGCAAATTGTCGTCTTTGGATTTTCATTCTTGTATAGTTAGTTTGACATACCACAAACGATCTGTCATGAGTTAAGTTTCGGTGGAAAGTGACGTGTCGGCCCGACGACCAGACCAGACGGTATAGTCTCGGCCACACTCCACCGAGACCAAATGTGACGACTCGGTTATTCGATGCACACAATGCCACATGAGTGTCGGACTGCATGACCGACACCACCTCGAAACCGAAAAAACCATGTATTCTAGAACAAATTAACCAAGTTTGAAATGAATTGAAATGTAAAACTGCAAGTAGTGTAAAACAATGTCCAAACTGCGCCAAACTATCATATATCACTCATCAAGCATACAAGTACAAATGTCCGAATCAAACATAAATCAAACATGACAACATATACCAATCGATCATAAACCATGAGTTTTAAATTACAGAATCGTGTGAAGCTGTCATAAAACTGTCATAGAACATGATCATCAAACATTAATCAACTAGTCTCGGCCAAACAATAAGACAAATATCTATGTTCCCCATCCCCGCCTGGTCATTGCTTTGGTTTCTTCAGATTCTTCCTTTGATACTCCTTCACAAGCACTCTCTTCGTAGGGCGAGCATCGGCCATGGCGATGCGGGCGGAGCGATGGCGGGGTGGAGTGTGTGGAAGTGCTACCATCTTTGGGACAAGACGAGAGGATCTGGTATAGATTGCATATGGGTCCCAAGTGACCTAATCAAATGCAACAACCATTGTTAGCATAAAAAAATGATACTAAAACATCAATCATCAGAGGATATGGATAACCATCTCACCTCACTTCGGACGAGTCATACCTGAAAACATTACAACATATAAGCGCATGGAACAGAACCCAAAAAAAATTTACCAAAAAAAAGGTTCAAATTCATCCATTTCTGATGTCTCGGTCAAGCAGGTTCGTGAAACAACCCATATTTTTGGTCACCCATGACCGACAAGGAGTCCAATATATCGGCAGTATACAACCGAGTCCAATAGAAAGTTCTCGGTTGTACACCACCGAGATGGATTGACCATTTCAATTCGCCTTATTCTCGTCCTATCACGGCCGAGCCTACTCTAACCCTCTCGGTAGTGTACAACCGAGAGTAGGAGCAAATTCTCGGTTGTACACCACCGACGCCACATTACCTATCACTAATTGTAGCTCTCGTTATGTCTCGACCGAGATAACTGAAGTATTCTCGGCCATGCGTAACCGAGTCGCTGTGAACTCTTCCGGTCTTCCTGGCCGAGACTGCGAGTTCCCAAAAATATTAGCTTCTGTCTCGGCCATGCTTTGCCGAGACAGTTGACACAGTCTCTAGTTTGTGTGGCCGAGAACTGCGATTTCTCAATTTTTTTACAATTGAACAAACCGCCACACACACATTACAACTACTCTACCAAATGTAACTTAATTATACTAAAAACGTACATTCAAACAATCGATTTCGCGCCCAAATATGTGTGTTCGACGATCTTCAACCGAGCCCTAATTTGGAGACGAAATCGGCTCACACCCCTGACCCTACAAACTGCAAAAAACTCGTACAAAGAAGGACAAACACACGACGAGGGATGGAAAACACGATTTCGGGGATTCCTCTCACTGGTCGGTTCAAAACAAATGGATTCTTCCACAAGGAGTTCGGTGAAGGTGGTGGTGGGGGTGGTGGGGTGCTAGAGGTTTTGCACGAGGGGTATTTTGGGTATTTCGGGTCTAATTTTTGGGTGCCCCAAGTAAATTGGTTTGTGCCCGCATTAACCGAGTGCCTTCATGAAAAGGTGGGGTGCCCTTAGCGACACCCTTTCTTTTTCTTTACATTTTGGGGGGTCTGGCAGTTGCACGTCGCCGTTAACCCCCAATCTTTCTTCTTCTTTTTTTTTTTTGCCTTTTTCTTGTTCTCTTTTCCTTTTTTCTCTAGATTTGGTTGGGGATCTTAAACCCTCTAGATCAGGGCAAACTAATTCGGTTTGCCCCGAGGTTACCATGGGCAGAGTTGGGGATGTGTGGCTTTCGTTTGTTGGGAGTTTGGTTGGAATGATGGTGTGTTGGTTTATCTGGATGGAAGCTGGGGAGTGGTGTGGTTTCAATTAGATTTTGAGTTTCTCCATTTCTATGTGCAAATGTTTGGATGTTTGGAAGTTTTCGTGTCTATGGCTTTGGTATTAGTTTATGGTGCCCAGTTTGCATCATGTATGTTTGGAAGTTTTTGTGGCATGGAGTGATAGTAGGAAATGTGTGGCAAGATAGGCAGATAAGTCTCCCCTAGATGGAGGGTGTGAAGATGGATTTTGTCGTGTCCGCCAGGGAGGGTGAAGATGGAGTCGAATTTGGCGCGGAGGCATCGATGTTCGTGCTCGAAATCAATTGAGATTTTGCGGAGCCATTGGAAGTCTATGAGAAATAGGCTTAGGGGCCTGGCGGGCGTAGATTGATGAGGGATTTGAGGAAAAGGTGATGCAGAGAATGAATTTTTATCAATATAGAAACTACACAAAGAAAAGGTTGGGGACTCCGTTTGTGAGGTCGACGGGATGTTGATGGAGTCTCTAGAGGTGACTGAGAAGCGGTTGTCGGACTTTGCGGAGGGTTTGTCGTGTTTGTCATTGGATTATTATGGTATATCTATTGGTTTGGATGGGGCATTCTATTGAGGTTTTTTTTTTTTTTTTTTTTTTTTGCATAAAATTTTCAAGTTAATGGAGTATCGGCTCCTTTCCATAAAAAAAAAAAAAAAAAGAATTATAATTATATCTTAATCTTTATATATCGATTAATTTGTATTTTATGCCACTATTTTACTTAAAATTTGATGTGGTGACACTTAAATAATGAATTTAAAAGAACATCTCATCACCCATCATTATTAAAATAATATTTAGTAATTATTTAAATTTATTATTAAAAAGTGGAACATCATCAAATTTCAAGTTCAAAAGTGACATAGAATGCAAATCAAGCCATTTAAAAAGATAAGATATAATAACAAATCTTAAAATGTTATAATATAATAACAATTGTAAAAAGTGATATTTTAATCAATTTGACCTTTATTGATTATGTAAAGAATTTTTTTTTTTCCTTGTTAACTTGAGCATATGTTCATGCCTTTCAAACATCAAAGCTGATAATATATCGTTCTTCACAAAATTTGCAATTTTTAGGTATTGGCGGTTGTTTGCTTTTTGAGTTTTTGTATTTGTCTTGTCGTTTAACAAATTGAAATGCAATTTCTTCTATATCACTAATTAAAGAATTAATGAAAGTTGTGCTTCTATTCTTTTGGTGCTTATAATTTGAAGACAATTGATTTACGAAGCCCTCGTAAAATAGCTTTGCTTATTCTCCATTCATGAACACTTCGCAAGGGAGGAACCAACCTCAAGTTAGAGGGGGAACCAATTACAAAAATATTTCAAATAAAATTTTTCATATTACAAAACTTTAAAAATTTACCGCACATGATATATTAATAAAATTACTTGAAGTGAGTCAATCTGTTACTTATATATATGGACTATTGATCATACTTATTAGCAAAAATCTCTTTTTGAACTTAAAAACTTAAAATTAATGGAGACTTGTTATGGATTATAATATATTATTAAAATTGTTGTGCTTCCAATAATTTGTTTATTTTATGTCATGATTGACTGCTTGTGACCTCATTGACCAGGCTTGATCGTGCACACACACATGCGACTACTAACAGAGACATGTGCCTTGTCCCATCTGGAATTATCAACTCTGGTACCACATGTTGGGTCCATTTGCGTGGGCACGTAGATCTTCGCTAGGCACGATATTATCTCTAATTTAATTACCTTTAATGCTAGGTAGGGCTGACAAAATGTGCCCGATCCCATTTGGCCCGTTTTGTCCGGTCCCGTTTTAAACGGGACCGAACAATATTTTTTGACAAACATACGAGACTGAACAATTTTTTGTGTCCGTTTAAAAATACGGGACATGGTTCGGGCAGAAATCTCAAAAAATCGGGTACCCGTTTGTGATTAATTTGAAGGGCATATAAGAAATTTCACAATGTATTTAAAGTTTTTAACTTTTATGAGATTTAAAGTTTTTAACTTTTATGTGACAGTCTGTCATCTCCCTCGAGACTCAACGACTCGTGACGCTCGTCCCCAATCTCCTCACTCAACAAACAAACCCTAACGCACAGCTCGTCCCCGATCTCCTCGCTCAACTGTCATCTCCCTCCGTCCGCCTCTCTCACTCTTCTCTTTCACGCGCGCCGCCGCTCAGTCGTCGCTGCCTCGCCGCGATCGCACTCCCGAGTCTCACTTTCTCTCGCCTCCGTCCGCCTCTCACTCTCTCGCCTCACGCACGGCTCACGTCTCGCTCACTGCCTGATTGCACTCCCGCTCTTCTCTCCGCCTCCGTCCGCTCACTCTCTCGCCTCACGCACGGCTCACTCTCTCGCCTTCTATAGTCCGCTCCCGAGTCTCACTCTCTCTGCCTCCGTCCGCCTCTCACTCTCTCTGCCTCACGCACGGCTCCGACTCCGCCTTCCACTCTCCTCGGTGTGGGACTTGTAGACTTGTAGATGTTTATATTGGAAATTAAAAAATTGTGATATTATGTATTTATTTTTTGATAATTGGTGACTTGTAGAGTAGTTGTAGACTTGTAGACTTGTAGTTGTAGTTGAGGGGTTTTTTTTTAGATAATTGATAAATAAAATATTTAATTATATTTTAAAAAAAATCGGGCAAAACGGGTCCCGTGTGTTTTACAAACATACGGGACTGAACAACAAAAAAATAGTGCCCGTTTTAAAAACGGGACCGGGACCGGACACCAAATTTAATCATTTTCGAAATGGGTGTCCGGTCCCGTTTTTGTCCGTTCCCGTATTTTTGTCACCTAACGCTAGGTGTGGAATTTTACTTCAAAAGACCTCGAGACTATGAGATGAGATAACCAGAGAACAAATGCGTACCAGCGAACAAATAATCAATATCAGATTAAACATTTTCGTCTACATATCCCAACAAAACATACCAGCAAACAAATCCTTCATTGCATTTACTAAACACAATTCCCTATCAATTACAATCACTTATGGTGCACGTCACTTATTGATAATGTCTTTCGTCCTTTCCGAAATCGAAGCATAATTCTCTCTATCAGACTAGATCAAACAAAACAGAAAAAATATGCTTAGCACAGGAAAGGAACACGTACCACACCACAATTGCGTCGTAAAGATGAGATGTGGCAAAACAGTTTCTTTACCATATTGTTATTTTATCCTACTCCATAGAAATTAATGTCTTCATTTATAATCATAATGTGCATGAGTTGATGCATGTGTAATCTCGACCAGACTCCTCCTTCTGATGTTTCGCTTGGCATCGTAGACCCGTCTTTATAGTCGATGATGCATTTTAAGGGTATGACGCCTTTCATGTGGTCCGAATCTCCTTAGGGCATACATTGCCTAATCATTTGACCAATGACCTATTCCTTCTCCAACTCAAGCCTACCGGCTTAGGAATGACCTTAAAGAGACATGGGAAAGTTGTGGTTGTGCTTCCCACAACCAAAACCCGTCACTTTATTTGTTCCTTCGCAATAGGGATGACAATTGGACCAATGGGTATGGATACCCAATGTACCTGACCCTAGTGGATAGGGTAATACCCGACCCGACATATACATTGGGTAAAAGTAAAAGAATATGAATGAAACACTCAAGTGGGTATGGGTAGGGTAAGGGTATTAACATCTACCCACTCCAATTACTCAATTACCAGCTTCATATGCTCATTAATTTGTTTTATATTATAATATATTAGAACTTCGTGTTTACACACTACTTTTTTTTTTCTTTTTTAAAATTCATCAATTTCTTTTTATCGAAGGTACTAACTTCAAATTTATTGGCATCAAGAAAATTACTAATTTATTTCATGTTGAGATGTGGATTCCATTCACAAAATCAGCCTACAAAAATACAAATCATATTTGATTTGGGAAGAGAGCAAAGTGATGCGGGAGCAGTTGAGGGTCAACAATGTAGTTTGACGCCTGACTATTTGTGGTTGATAAGTCGGTAATAATAATATATTCAAGTGTTTATTTTATATGTTTTTAGATCTCAATGTATATTATTATTATTATTGTTGTTGTTGTTGTTGTTGTTATTATTATTATTATTATTATTATTATTATTATTATTATTATTATTAGTATTATTAACTAATTCTCTTTTATTTATAGTTTCATTAGTTTAGAGACAATTTGATGAAAATAATATAAATCAAGGTCTTTTGAAGTGTTCTTGGTGTTTGACATTGAAATATAAGCTTGCATGCACTTCGAGATAGCTTGTGGGACCCAGATTGGTCCCTGCTGATGATATGGAGGCTTATAAGAAGTTTGGTGGTGCCTTAATTAATAAAAGTCTAAAAAATGACTAAGTATAAGTCATTCCTACAGTGTGATCGTCAACCATACGATCTGCCTAGAGACACGCATTTCAAAGAAAGCATACCAGATGAGCAGCATTTGGGCGACGCAAAACTAGACACAGTATTATCACTCAGACTTCAGAATCCATAGATACGCCTCGGGATTTACACGTTAGATCGATCAAACGAGAAGTAAAGGACTCGATTTGCCTCAGGATGTGTGCAACACAAACTCCCATATTTTCGATGTGTCTCCCATTCGTTTTTCCTCAACACAGCAGTCTCTGAGTTATCGCGAGATGCGTGCTCCACTGTTTCCAAGTAATTCGCACGACTCCGTCTCCGTCTCTTCCCCATCAGCAGCTGCCATGTGTCGCCTCTTCATTCGTCCAACCACATTTTCGTCAGCAGCTCTTCCAATCACAGTCTACCACATTAGCAAATAATAATAATTCAACTAATTAACATTTGACACGTGTCCGAGACTCCAAAAGCAAAATAATCATAGCCTTCAGATCTTCCTCGACGCACGAGACACTTTACAACCCACGAATTTCAGGAGTTTTTACTTGATTAATACGTTTGGGAGAAAAAATTAGCAACTTAACACACCCACCAAACTATTTCCCCATCTAACACACTTATAGCCACGTCAGCGCCACGTAATTCGTAGTGTTGTCCGCTCAAATTGAAGTCGTGAGATAGGGTCACGATTTCACTTTAAAGTGAAATCGTGACCGATTCCAGAGAGCAAATAGATCCAGATCTGTTTCTCTTGCCCTCATTTCTCACTTGCCTTCCTTCTTCCTTCAACTCCCAACAGCCGATCCGAAGTCCTTCAACTCCCCCAACAAACAACTCCACTCTTCATTCACTCAACTCGGTAAGATCTATTTGGTTGGAGATTTTGTGTGTTAAATTATTTGTTATTTTCTCCGGGGATGTTTAAATAACCTCAAAATATAATGTGTCTCTCGAGATTTATGATTAGGTGCATTTTTTTGTTGTATTTTTTGTTTCTAGCACTCAAACTTGAATGTTATTCTATCGGAGTGATCCTTTTTTTTTTCAATTTCGATGCATTGCATATTTATTCTAATTGATGCATTGCATATTTAAGTAAATAGCTAGAAAGTTTGTTTTTAAATAGTACAATTTATACATTAATTAGTGTGGATAAATGTCATTGCCATATTGAGATGTAAACCATGTGGGGTACCCAAGGGGGGAGTAGAAATTGTTTGATTTTGGGTGTATGGGGGTATGGTATGAATCCAGCCAAAAATCCCATATACATGTCAATAATTTAGTAGGAAAATTTGGAAGAGCATTAGGCGTGCGCTTAGGAGATGAGACATTGGCGGTGATAAGGTTGCTTAGGAGTAGAAATTGTTTGCTTTTGGGTGTATGGGAAGTTGTTTATAATATATAATAGTTATTTGCATATAATAGTTTCTTTGTTGCAGAATAAGATACTTAATTTGATCACTAGGCTATTTAGTTACCAATACACCAATTCTATTAGGGTGCCTAAGCAATTTTATTAAGGTCATATATATTTGAATTATTTCTATAATGATTAATTATATTCTACATATATAGATTGAAGAATGGTTGATCAAAGAGTATCGTTGTTGTGTTATATGAATGGAGACATGGTAGAAGGAGCATCAGAATTTCGTACACGAAACCGCCCATTCGACATCTCGATCGAAGATTGGGTTAGTGGTACGATGAACTGGTGCGTTATATCATGTCTCCCATTCGTTGTCTTCAAATGGGTTTTTTGGGCATTTGCACCTTCTATTGCGGGCTTCCTCCCGAATGTATTGCGTGGTTTACAACACAGCAGTTGTGAAATTAGAGGCCCGTAGGTGCACTTGTACGAAGTGGCGGTGTTATGGCATTCCATGTTCCCATGTTCAAGCCGTTTGTGCTAGTGTTGCCATAGATCACCGTCAATACATCGAGCCATACTACAAATTGTCTGGTACATAATGTTATGTTATGCAAAATTTCCAACCCATTCCGCATGAAGATTATTGGCCTAACGCAAGACTTCCACACACGTTGTTGGCTGATCCATATCTAAGCGAGTCAAAAAGGTCGTCCTCAATCTAGCCGTTTGCGCACCGAGATGGATTGGAGAGGCAATCGAAACGCCACGGCACATGCGTGAGAAGGAATGGAGAGAAACCCCGACAACGCTGCGATGTAGTAAGTGTAGCGGGATGGACACAATAGGCGCACTTGCGGTCGTCGTCTGAGTTATCGCGAGATGCGTGCTCCACTTCTAGGGGGAACACTGCTTTGCGGACAAGTCGAACAACCTCGTTCACATGTTTCCAATTATGTCTTGCGGTAGACATTGATGTATCTTATTGCAATTATGGGCATGGGATAGGTTGCCGTTTCTTGCACCAATAATGGGTAACATTCTTCGAGACCCCGTATTAGAAAACGAAGAATTCTTTCCACCTCCTCCATTTGGTCATAGGTAATTACTATTTTCTCACATTATAATTTCAATATCTTCATATCTATGTACATGCATGCGACTCCGTCTCCGTCTCTTCCCCATCAGCAGTCTTTGCCATGTGTCGCCTCTTCACTCCATTCGTCCAACCACATTTTTGTCTTGTTTCATCAATTCAACTTTCAAGTCAGCTCTTCCTCTTGTCACAGTCTACCACATTAGCAAATAATAATAGCGTGGGATTCAACTAATTAACATTTGACACGTGTCCGAGACTCCAAAAGCAAAAAAATAATCATAGCCTTCATTAGATCTTCCTCGACGCGCGCTAATTACCCACACGAAAATAGAAACGAGAAATTTAATTTTAATTTTTGATTCATTTATGACCATTCACCCACGAACTCACTAGATTTTATTAGTACATTTTTTTCATTTACCTGCTTAATTGGTAAAACGTGAAATGCAATGGAATTCGAAGGCTTCCATGTAATGGATATGGACTTTAGAGTTAGGCGCCGACGTGGCTACAAGTTTGATTACTTGGTGGGTGTGTTAAGTTGCATTTTTTCTCCCAAACGTATTAATCAAGTAAAAACTCCACGAATTTCACATTCTGCCTCTTCCAAATGCAAAATTGAAGGCTTTTATATATATGGACTTTAGAGTTTTGTTTTGTTACTCTACATACACAAATTATCTATCTTTCTATTTTGTTTTCCAGTTAGTTTCTAAATAAATTAATGATGTTCGTCAAGATGATGTTTGGGTAAACACTCTATTCATAGGTCGGAGCAAAGAAAGTCCATAATCATGGTTTATAGCATGATATATGAGATCTTTTATTTGTAATTTAAATTATTTAAATTCTTTCTATATTATTGTCGTTGTTTTCATGATTATAATGCAAACTTAAGATATGTATGTGGCCAGTGCATGCTTTTAGGTGGAAGATCTATAGTTAATCGGGATAATCGTATCTATAATTGTACGATTAGATTGATATAAGTGATGATCACTCACTCGTTTGCCGTCAAAACCTTTTGGTTCGTGAGTGTGTGAAAGATAAATCTGTGTTAAATTGGAAGTGGACGTGATCTGGTTATTTAGGATTAGTATTTCCACGTAATTTTATGCAGTTAATGCATTAAACCTGATTGGCAGATATCTAGGGTTATGTGTTGATTAGGGTAGTAGTTAGTGGCGGACGTCCTATCTATCGAGATTAGGGGAATTAGGGATTTCGGGCGGATGTCGATTTCCTATAGCTAATTTACGAGGAATTGAATTAATAATCTTTTGAAAAGATTGAGGACAATGACATGTTATTGAGCTTTGATTCAGATTTGTGGGATCGTAGACCTAAGTATTTTCTCATATTGAATTCACTTTTGCAAGTTTTAATTTCTAAGTAGTTTTAATTAGTTAATTAATTATTTTCTTGACATCTATAAAAACTCTTGAATTTCCCTTTTTAGTTAACTCAGTAAAACCTATGTCTTGTGGATTTGACCTCGTATTTACCACTACCACAACCCTATGAGATTGGTAACTCAAGTACGGGTTATATTTGGTAGGAACAATACGTGAAAAAATTTTAACGATGTTGCTGGGGACTTAGTCCTTTATTTTGAGTATAGTTTAGTTTCTTTTTCTTTTTCTTAAATTTTATGATACATAGACTCACTCGGTCACAATTGATTGGTTCATTAGTGCCTTTCGATCTTGAACCCGAGAGAACACTCTAAAGGTTTACTAGAGAACCCAAACTTATGCAATAACAGGGCCATAATCTTATAGACATGGTGCATGTTGAAAATCGCCAAGTCACTATGGGGCACGCTAATCAAGACCTTTATGCTCTTTTGACATAACAACCACTCTACATCAATTATCCGGAGAATGCCAGAGAATTTGAGTTGAGGTCTCTATTTATTCATCTCCTACTTTCTTTTCATGGAAGAGAGAATGAAGACCCAATTACTTTTTGAAAGAGTTTCAAACTAATCACAAGTCTATGAAACCTTCTACAATGGATGAGGACGCGGTTAAACTTAGATCTTTTCTATTTTGTCTTAAAAATAAAGTCAAGGAATGAATTTTCTATCTTCCGCTTGGTTGCATTAACTCCTGAAAGATAATACCTCATAAAAGATGGCGACATGAGATAAAAATTAGGCTTCATTTCCCATAAAGGCTATATTCGGGGAAGTATAAGAATTTGGAATAAACTGAGAAGGTGGTGGATACACTTCAAGATCAACCTGAAGCTCAAGAATTCAAAAATTAAGAGCAGAGAGTTGAAGTGTCATCAAAAGTGCTAAAACCCAATGACATGAAGAATGATCCAACTCAAGAGCTAATACTTCCACCTCCATTTCCATAATGGCTAATGAAGGTCAAAGAGGTAGAGGACGAGAATGAGATCTTGGAAATGTTTAGAAATGTAGACATCAACATTACATCACTAGATGTGATTACGTGTGTGGCTCGTTATGCTAAACCACTAAAAGAGTTTTGCACATACAAGGGAAAGTTTGTAGATTCGAAAAAGTTAAGGTTGGGGGAGTTTGTCTCAACTGTGATTCAAAAGAAGATTCTTTTCCAAAGTGTCAAAACCCTAGTATGTTTGCTATTCCTTGTAAAATAAGTAATACTGTAGTTGAGAGTGTCATGTGTGATTTAGGTGCATCTATTAATGTCATGTCTCTTTCCTTATATAAATCATTACATGTAGGTCCACTTTTGGACACACATGTTGCTATCTACCTTGCTGATAGGTCGATTGTACGTGCTGTAGGGGTTTTACATGATGTTTTGATAAAGGTTTACGAATCGGTCTTTCCCTGCAGATTAATTTTTATGTGGTAGACATGGGGGACGAACTTTTCCAGCACGTATGAACCAGTTCTTGTGAACCAATGCGTCTTGTGGTGTGACATGTTGTTGTCATTCTAACATTTCTCATGTATGTATATAGAGGTTGGTCATGTATGCAGCTTGAGGGTTATTTGGTTATATTTTGTTTTCCACTTTTGTATATCGATGACATATGATTACGGGTCCAACCTAGTTAATTCGGTGAGAATGTAGCACCACGAGATGACACATTCCATAAATGACTTACCTTTGAATTGGGGGAAGGAGGTAGTTTTTTTAAGAGAAATCGAATTTCATTAATCATTCTTGGGTTGTGGCTCAATACAGGACCAGACATAGAATCAAGTGCATTGATTCGTTAATCCTATTTGCTCAAACAAACTACCATTAATTTGATTGTAAATGCAAAATTGAAATACTTTGACAACCATGGACTGCTTTCTACAACGGAGAAACTCATGAAATTATACACAAAAATACTGCAACTACAAAACGAATAACAAAACTTCTCAACAAGGATAATACAATCTAAAATGACTTCCTAACAAGAAGAAGACAAGTCAAAGACTTCCAAATAGGGAGGAAAACTAACTATAAAATAAAAACTAAAAAAACAACATTAATCCAGTGCGTTGCATAAATCCACACAACACTGCTGATGAAGATGCACCGCAATAAGTATGAACCAATCTCCATAAATCTGATTAGATACATTACTTATTGTAAGAACCAAATGCAAAAGAGATTTGATTGAAATCACCACTAATCGAAGAGATGATCGACGGTGGTTCAAGAACAAAAATCACAAAAGTGAATCAAGAAATTTTTTTTAGGGTTTTGGAGAGAAAGAGAGGCCGCAAAATTTTTTTAGGGGTTTTCAGGGAAGGAGATAATTTAAATAGGGACGACGCCTTTTTTTCCCTCCTATACATTGGTATAGACTTTTTTACGACTTTAATAATGAGAAACACATTTTTCTTGTTTATTTGTAAATATGTGTATTAGACTATAATGAATAAAGTCTCGTACCTGATAAAAATAAAAATAAAAATAAAAATAAAAATAAAAAATCACAAGATAAACAAAGAAAAACAAAATTTTGAGATTCATATAAACGACTAGCTAGATAGTCAAAATCGATCAATTTAAATCCATGCGAAACTGATGAAGTTCAAGAATTAGCTTGCAAATTCTTGATAGGATAATGAAGCCCAATAATTAGTTTGCAAATTCTTAATAGGATAATGATGAAGTCTAAGAATTAGTTGCAAATTCTTGGAAAAATACATTACAAAAAAATAGCAAATCAGAAACGGAATTTTCCGTCTCTGATTTGCAAAAATTCGTCTCTAATTGCAATCAGAAACGGAACAGAGACGGAATGTGTTCCGTCTCTGAAAACGTCGTCGCTGATGCGATCAGAAACGGAAAATGGATTCCGTTTCTGATTAGAGACGGAATAGAGACGGAGAATATCCGTTTCTGATTAGAGACGGATTTAGCGACGGAAATTAGAAACGAACAGAGACGGAACAGAAATGGAATTTATTTCGAAATGGTACATTTGTAATTGCAATCCGTCTTTGATTCCGTTTCTAATCAGCAACGGAATCAGAGACAGAATCAGAGACGGAATGCAAATGGTCCGTCTCTGATTCCGTCTCTAATTAGAAACGGAATCAGAGACGGATTATTCCGTTTCTGATTCCGTCTCTGTATCCGTTTCTGATTAGCGACGGAATCAGAGACGAAATTCTTATTTCCGTCTCTGTCCGTCTCTGATCCGTTTGTGATTGATACATATATTTCTGGAAAATTAGAGACGGAATAGCAACGGAATATTTGAATTCCGTTGCTAATCCGTCTCTAATTTTCTGTTTTGTTTAATTATGACACAGAAACATAATCCAATTGGTTCTCCAACCTAAAAATTCAAATTACAACCCGATATGACCTACTCCATCGCCTGCACCCCCTCCAACAACTCATTGGGGGTGCTAACATCCCACAAAAAAGCCAAATTGCACGTCCATACATCGAGAATATATATCAACAAATATTCAAAAGAGAAAGAAAAAATGTGAAACTCAAAATTAGCCAAAAAATTTATATATCCACGGAAAATTGTCATGTATTACAAAAGCTCCAAAATTTGGAAGTATACACAAAAACCACCAATCCTATTGTTCAACGACCAAAAAAAAAAAAAAAGAACACTTACAATCCTATAAATATGCACATAAAGAATTAAGTTTAATAACCAAGAACAAAATCCATCTAATGTTCAACACATCCAATAACCAACACTCCAACATGACTGGTCAGAATAAGAATAGCAAAAAGGACTTCATATAATAACTATAACGCAGCTTTGAAGCATTTCTGATTCTCCATCTGAGGGCAACAACCAGTGATTATGCACCTGAAAGAAGTAGGCAAAGGAGAGATTATTGAACTAAGGATGTACATTGGAAGCGAATGAGAAAAATGGTGGATTTGAAGAAACATAGAAATTAATAATAATCATACATAAAAAGTCGGCTTCGAACCTATTTTTTAATTTCTTTACGATTGAGTTTGCTTTGGTCTTTTGTCAATTCAACACATATGTAGGTAGAGAGGAGTACTAGAGCTAATAAGGAACATGAAAGAAAATTAACTCATATTAAACATTAAATACAACACCATAGTCAATACATGAAGTTCCTTATGGAGACCCAATTTTCATTCAATTCAAAAGAAGACAACAACGACAACAAGTCGTAATAAAACACTGAAACAAAGTAGAAACAACACACACATTGTTGACTTTGATTTAGTTCTTTGAAAATTAAGATGAAAGCATTAACAACATTATGGGGATTGTAATAGGTGCAATGAGAATAACATGGAGCTTTTAGCATTAAAATAAGAAAAATTGACCATCATGTAAGTTGAGTTGGATTATTTATCAAGCTTTGTAAGGCATGCATTTCAACATGTATATGATAATGGTGAAGTGCAAGAATGCTAAAAGGAAAAAACTGAAAGTTAAGCACAAACCTTTATCAAAGCAACATTCACATCCATCAAATTTGATCCTAAACTCATCATCTCATCCCATCTAAAACTGTTGTGTGCTCCAAAACAAACCAGCCATGTGTTCCTACTCAAAAAAAAAGAAGAAGAAAAAACCAGCTGAGATTCAAGAAATGCAGTGAAGAAAAGAAAAAAACCATACACTGTTGAATAAGAAAGCTTCCAAAAAAAAGTAGGAGCAGCAAGCAAATGCAGTCAAGGACTGAAGTTTTGTTGTTGTTGTGAGTTTGGGGTGTCACTGTAGCTATTTTTCTACGCATTGGAGATGGCGAACAATGTATGTATAAGATGGACCTATCATGTAAGTTGAGTTGGATTATTTATCAAGCTTTGTAAGGCATGCATTTCAACATGTATATGATAATGGTGAAGTGCAAGAATGCTAAAAGGAAAAACCGAAAGTTAAGCACAAACCTTTATCAATGCAACATTCACATCCATCAAATTTGATCCTAAACTCATCATCTCATCCCATCTAAAACTGCTTGTGTGCTCCAAAACAAACCAGCCATGTGTTCCTACTCAAAAAAAAAAAAAAAAAAACCAAATTTGAGATTCAAGAAATGCAAGAAGAAAAGAAAAAACCATACACTAGTTGATAGTATACGTACATTGAAATGTTGGGTCACTTCCTTGATCTCGTCGCAATTAAATAAAAAACATAGCGAACCGACTCGATAAACAACCCTCGGTGCCCTCTATTTTCCCAAATTCTCTATTTTCCCATCAATCTTGATAGGAAGTCATCATCTCATCCACCAACACTGCCGTGTGCTCCAAAACAAAACAGCCATGTGTTCCTACTCTCCAAAAAAAAAAAAAAAAGCTGAGGTCCTCTCCCGCAGTGAAGAAAAAGAAAAAAACTCACAAATAGAATAAGAAAGCTTCAAAAAAAAAGCTCACCAGCAGCAAGCAGAACTGAGATAGGAATGAAGTTTTGTTGTTGTTGTGACTTTGTGGTGTTACTGTAGCTATTTTTCTACGCATTGTATCCATAATCCTAGCTAATGCAGTCAAAATTGAAAAGAGTTACTCATTGATTCCATTTGAAACAGAAGAGAGAGGATCAACTGCCCTTCATGCCGAATCCAAAGAAACATTTCATCACCAAAGAACACCAAAAGCTCACCAGATCACTTCCACCATCCTACCATTTCACCAAAGAACACCAAAAGCAAATAAGAGTGTTAAAATTAGTGCTTTAGCCTACATATTTTCTATTTATGTTATTTATTTAATCATGATGTGTGCAGTTCAAGATTTAGAAACTTCCTATTTCTTTATTAAATTGGGGAAGCTCATACTTCTTAGGTGTTTAGTTTAGTTCAGATGAACTTATTTAAGGTTTACTAAGTTTCTATTCTTAAAGTGTTTTGTCTAGGAAAGTTAAAAGATTTATGAGTTTATGTAATTTAGGAGTTACTATTTTGGTTTAGTTTTCTAAACTATTTATTACGTGCAACTATTTTTCATGAAATAAAGAGACCAAAATTACTTTTCAAGTTGTGTGTGCAACAGTGTTTAAGGAGAACGAAAACATTGTATTTTGGACTCCTTTGTTCATTCTCTCCTATGTGTAGAATACAAGTCAATTGTAATTTCTATCTTTCATTGTCTTACAAACCCTTGCCTTAAACTAACTTGAAATGACTTCCAATGGACTTTGATTATTCAATAATACTTTAAAACAATAGGGAAAGTGTCTACAAACTTGTAACACCAAGTTTGGACATTTGTGCTAAGTTAAGTAGCAATAGGGTATTTAAAATGAGTAAACGACGCCTCTCGGGTTTATTCCTTCGCATCAAGCCTTCGTATATAGTAACAATGAGCAATTTGGGACTATGTGGACTTAGTATAAACTTGTTTAGGACACATTAAAGTTGAGATTGGATCTATGCTATATAGAAAAGACATAGATTGGTCTTCGCATCACACGGGCCAGCTTCCTCAATCAAGCCACAATCACTATATTTTGGGATCAGGAAGGGCATTTCTTTTAGTCGAAAGATTTGCATACACAAAACCCAATGAAATCCAAAGTAAAAGCAGCATAAATGAAGGTCCTTGCCTCGGAATAAAAGCCACCACTGCTAATCATTGAACTGGTTTGTTTGACACAACTGAGATTCAAGAAATCCCCTATATCCACTTGGCTAGAAAAAAAAACATTTAAGACTAAATGGAAATGTCCTAATTAGTACGCGAGTTCGAATCTCCCATGGCATTGCAATCATATTATATCATAACATATATTCTTAATCATAGAACCCCAAAGACTCTACCCCAAAGGCATCTTCGTCTTTGCTAGTTTCCTCGTCAGCGAATTTTGGCTGACAGCAATAAACTGCTAGCCATTCTTGTCGGTCGTTCCTCATAGAAGGGTACGAAAGGTAGTAGACTTGAGTGGCTTGCATTGCTAGTACAAATGGCTCGTAGTTGTTATATCGTCGACTTCGATGAACCTCTACCAATTGAAGTGTTGGGTGAGTCCTCACACCATGATTCGGTGTAGGGTCATACCATTCACACTTAAACAAGACCACACTTTTGAGGCCGGTATACTTAATCTCCACAACCTCTTGTAGTACTCCATAATAGTTATGGGAAACATCGGCGTAGTTTGAACCCTTCACCAAAACACCGCTGCTCTGCGTCGATCTATTAACGTCATATGTTGCGGAGTGGAACTTATACCCATTAACAAGGTAACCAGGGGTAGACAAGTACATGATCGACTAGGACCAACGAAAGATCAACGAGCGTCTCGTCAACTATAGAATTCCGAGTCTATTCAAAAAAATTAGAGATGCAATATGACACATTACTTATGGAAGAAACATTTGAATCTATAACGTACAAAAGTAATGACCTTACATATGTTTGAAACCAAATGGGGAAGTTGTGCTCTAGACTACTATCAACTTCCGACTCCCCCATTGCTTGAGTGATTTCATCGACGAATATCCTAGAAGAAACGAACATGTAAGTCGGTTGTCTTACTAAAATATGAACAATGAATGTACTGCATTATTGAATGAAAGTGACAGACATACTGAACGTAAGGAGCGATCTCTGGACAATTGAGCAGTATGTACGAATGAGCGGCATTATACTCCTGCTCTGTTAAGTACCGCTCCTTCGACTTGCCCATGGGTCGACCAGGATAAGTGAAAATTGAGAAATTGTCGACGAAGTTCGGTTTGGGCCCGAGACCGCCATCGTCGTTACGTGGCACTTTGTCATGCAACGTAAAGACGTGATCTTCGAAGTAGTAAGAACAAAAGAATGTGACCTCTTCGACCAAATAAGCATTACACATGGAGCCCTCAACCTTCGCTTTGTTTCGCACATTGTTCTTCAAATGTTTAAGGTACCTGTATGAATGTTATAGGAAATGTTGATATAAAACCTATTGAATGGGAAAATAATTTCAAGGGCTCAAGATAGTACCTCTCAAATGGATACATCCATCGAAATTGAACGGACCGACCGACGGACGGGCCTCGTAGGCCAAGTGGATTGGTAGGTGTTCCATAGAGTCAAATAAGCTTGGAGGGAATATTTTTTCCAACTTGCAAATGGTTTTTGGTATTTCAGACTCTAAGACCTCCATATCTTGGATACTACACATTTCGCAGGTAGGGATCGGAAAAAAAGGCTTAATTCGCTAATTGCAACCCAAACCGGGTTTGGGAGGAGTTCTCTTGAATGCAATTGGTATCAACCGTTGCATGAATATATGACAATCATGGCTCTTCATGCCGAACATTCGCAGTTTCTTTGGATCTACACATCGACCAAGATTCGATGCGTAACCATCGGGAAAACGCAACTTTTCAACCCACTCGCACAATTTTTGTTTTTTTGATGTATCAAGAGCATAGCACCCAAGGACGTAAGTATTTGTCGTCGAATCAATGTGTAGAGAAGGTCGGTGACAATATTCACGAATATCTTGCCTCGATTTTGCATTGTCCTTACTCTTGCCCGGTACACACATAATAGTGTTGAATATGTTGTCAAAAACATTTTTTTCAATGTGCATGACATCTAAGTTGTGGCGGATCAAGTTTGTCTTCCAATACGGCAAGTCCCAGAATATGCTTTTCTTCCTCCATCCCGAATTCTTAGCTATCCGCCCATTCACGATTCAAACTCCGATTTCTTTCACCTTCATCAAGCCAAACGATTCAATTTCGCCAAAATTTCTTCACCGAACGCAAAGCGGGCGGATCATCATTTATGACCATTTTGCCTCTAATGAAATTTTTTTTGTCTTTCCTTAATGGCGATGACTTCGCCAAGAAACGACGATGACAGTCGAACCACGATGTCTTACCACCATTTCGCAATTGAAATGCATTTGTATCCTCCATACAATATGGACAAGCGTACTTACCGTGTGTGCTCCAACCGGACAACATGCTATATGCAGGGAAATCACTAACAGTCCATAAAAGGGCAACTCGCATGAGAAAATTTGTCTTGGTGGAAACGTCGTATGTAATCACCCCATTGGTCCATAAATCTTGCAACTCTTTCACAAGCGGTGAAGGAACACGTCGATTTTCTCGCTTTGGGCTGGTCGGTCCCAGGAACGATAACCGTTAAGAACATAAACTCGATTTCATGCACATCGACGGTGGAAGGTTGTAAGGAGTCAAAATCACGGGCCACGAAGAGTACGATTTCCGGAAAGCCCAAATACTTGAAAACCATCGGTGCACAATCCTAAACGAACATTCCGAACCTCGGCGGCGAAGTCTCTATTGACGTCATTAAAATGTCTCCAAGCAATCGAATCGGAATGTGTTGCATAACATCTTCTCGCGATGAATGATCTCCATGCCATCGCATATGTTTTGCGGTTGACTCGACGCATACAATCGTTGCAACCGAGGGCCCAAAGGGAAGTAGTACATTCTTTTGCAAGGCGGTTTTTTGTGTTCCGACCACGACCTCGTCAATGTGCAACGTATCGTGATTTCCCACAAAATTTACATGACGTCAACTCGAGTCCACTCCCCAATAAATCATACATTGGTCTCACACAATCTATTTTCTCAACAGTAGACCTAGACCTCGCATTAGTCTTTTAGTGGCATAAAAATTTTCAACCAATGAGTTGTCATTTGGCAAACAATCCTTCATGAGTTTAATGATTTCATTATACCCTCATTCAGATATATGATGTTCAGACTTGATCGCAAGTAATCTTGCCATTGCGGACAACGTTGTCATGGTTTCGCAACCAGGCCACAATTGTTCCCTACTTGCATCAATCATGTCATATAGTTGGCGTGCTTGGGGGTTTGGTGATTCTTCCACGTCATTCCAATTGAAACTTGGACCTGCCACGTTGTGTAGCATCTCGCGGTAAGGTGTCGGATCGTATCCTCCCACATCAGCATCATCAATATGGCTATCCATTTCGTGAAAATTTTGCGGGCCTTCATCTCCGTTCTCACCATGTTCGTACCAACTGTGATATCCCGGGACAAATCCATACCTACATATGTGGTACTCAACCGTTTCGATGTCTAGGTACGGTACAAGTCGACATTTCTTAAAATTGCACGGACATCTAATCTTCCTTTCACTTTGGTATGTAGGACAATGTTGTTTTGCAAATGATATGAATTCTTTAACCTTCGCCGCGAATTCAATTCGAACGTAACCGTTGTCGAGCCGGTTGTACATCCAGTCTCTACTTGTAGACGACATTCCTATTCGAACGTAACCGTTGTCGAGCCGGTTGTCTATTCAAGTAATGAAATAATAATGATTAAGATGATAGGAAATCTCACTAATTGGAGAATATTGTAAATCGGAATAGCGATCAAGACCATCTAGAAGAAATTGATAGCTAAGTGAAAGAACGAGGTTCTTGTTGAACTCATGAATAGAGAATAAATTGACAAAGTTAGGAAGTCATTAATTTTCTAACTAGTCAGCGTTACACGATGTCTCGGTTTCATTTATGATCGTATTGTAATGTAATGTCTCTTTTCATATGATGATAGATGTAATTAGATCACTCTAGTCATGGAATGACTTATATAATTATAGGTTTTATTAAGAAATGCTAGAATGGCGATAGATCAAATTTACTTTAATATCTAATGTTGTCCTTAATTATTATCTTGCTAAGTATTAATGTTTGAATGCAATTCAAGGCACGAAATGCAAAGTACAACAACATTTATTCGATATTCCTCTAACTGGATTATTTACCTCATCATATATATGTAAGATGCCTGGATTAGAAAGTAATTGTTTTAACTTTTCATTGAACTAAGGATAGGGAGTTGAAAATTCAAAGTGTTTTTTATCTATACCAACTATGCTCATTGGAAAGTAAGGATGAAATTCTACATTAGGGTGAAAATTAGACTTTTGTGGGAGTCAATTGAGAATAGGTACAGTCCACCGAACTGGGCCATGAGAGAATACATCATTGAGGAGACCAAGATTGAGCTCTCCAATGATCAAGCCATGAATAATTTTTATTCCTCGTTTTATGAGAACAAATTTAACAGAGTTAGGGCTTGTCAAACAACTAAGGAAGTGAAGGAGAAGCTTAGGGTACATTATAAAGGTAAACATCAAGTGAAGAAAAATGTTGATAATCGAGGGGCACTATGAGACTTTCAGAGTTGGCTCCGATGAATACATAGCCACAACCATCACTTCGTTCACTAAGCTCTTGAATGAGATCAAGAATCATGCAAAGAACTATGATCAAAGTAATACCTAGTATATTCAGAATTAGATTTTCATATTTCAGATCATTGCACCCATTATCAATTTTTTGGCATTTCAGAATAGCATAACCAAACATAATAAAATAGCAAGGAATAAAAAACACCCCATTCATGATAAATTTGAACAAAAAGACTGAACGAAAATTCTTGATTTCATTAGACTGAAAGGAAGTGGAAACTTGTTCTTTTTATAAATGTTAGTTGAACACCTACATAACACCTCAAGAGAGACACCAAACATATAACAAAGACATCAATATATCACTTATGATAGCTGAATAGTTATACACATCAAGATATCATACAATAGCAAGGGAGACATACTGGTAAAGTTACAACCAAATCAAATTTATTTAAATTATACATTTAAATAGGTAAACCAACATCAAGATATGATAAAATAGCAAGGAACACCTACATAACATGTCACTACCAATTCACCAAGAACAATGGTTCGAGAGGAAAGAGGGAGAACTCACCAATCAAGCACGACGAGGCGCGAATGAATGAGAGCACAATACCACCGAACGAGAGATCGAAGAGGGGACCGAATGAGAGCACGAAGTGAGACCCGAGAGGAGCAGAGGCGCGGACGAAATGGTGCAAGACAACCGAACACGACCGGAGCGGGCGGCGCTACCGGGGGAGCAATGTAGTGCGAGGACGACTTGTTGGGGGTTGGGGATTTGGGGGCGGTGGACTGGAGACAGACGAAGAGACCAGAGAGAGAGAGAGTTGAGAGCAACGAACAGAGACGCCGATTTGTTGGGGGTTGGAGATTTGGGGGCCGGTGACCGAGAGACGGCGCGACCGAGAGAGGAGAGACGAGTAGTATGGAGGAGAGACGACGAAGACGATGAGATCGAATCGCGCGATTCCGTTGCTTGGTTAGGGCTTTCGGTGGTGGGGAGGAGGAGACGAGGGGGGGTTTTGGAGGGGGTAAAGAGAAATCTCGAGATTTGTTGTCACAAATCTCGAGATTTGATGAACGGGTATAACAAAATAAAGTTTTGGCGGGAATGGTGGCGCCATTTTTCAGAGACGGAATTTAATTCCGTCTCTAATTCCGTCTCTGATCCGTCTCAAATCCGTCTCTGAATGTTTCCGTCTCAATTCCGTCGCTAACTTTTTAATTTAGAAACGGAAATTATTCCGTTTCTAATTCCGTTTCTGATTTGCCGTTTTTTTGTAGTGATAGGAAAAGATATGACTTGCAGCGATCCCAGGGTATGGGTTTATTGGAAACGGCGTGGAGATCACAACTCACAGCTATGCTGTGACTACGACGTTTTTCGGCGAAATTCCATCGTTTCGCTCTCCGAAACGGCAATTTTGCTATTTTACGAAACTTTTATTTCGGTTATAACTTTCATTAGGAATTTTCGTTTTTATTGCCGTTTGTGGCGTTTGTTTCTATTTTTCGTCTAGTTTTCAGTTTAGGGCTTTTTGGACTTTTACTATTTTTGGCAAATTTTAGGGTTTCGCTATTTAAGCGATCTATTGGATGTAATTCGTAGTTTTGGCTGAAATAAAAGAATTTTTGAACTTTGGCTTAAGTTCTGACCTAGATCGAGTTGTTCGTGGATTCGTTCAACTGGTTTAGAAGATCTCATTGCGTCGGTTGGTATAAGAGCCTCGTTTCAGGCGTGATTGGAGAAATCATGCCGCCGAAGAGGAACCAACAACAGCGTATCGATGAGGTGTATGATCGTAACAATCGAATCGACAAATTGGCCCATTAATTGACCAACGCATGGTCGCGGTGGTAGAACAATTAATCGCGTAATCGATCGCTTGTTGGATCGGCATATGGATCGTATCCTCCCCTTCGAGAGGACGGATTCTGTAGGTTCTCGGGGAGATGGAGGGACTCCCATCACGGATCGAGAGAGTTCGTGCGTTGGGGTTCGGAGGACTTGCGCAGACCTTCAGTCATAGTAAGGGGCGGTTACCGCTTATCTTCGGAGGAGTCCGATCGGGGTTTGCGCCGTCTCGTGCCGGAAGAGGAGCGCGAAGAGGAGAGCGGTTTTAGGCCCTCCGCGTTACGGGGAGGCGACGGAAGTATTATGCCCATGGCGGCGTGCAACCAAAGGGTCTTTCACCGAGAGAGGCGGAGAGAGGGCACGGTTCGGAGCAAGGACGCCAACATGATGTGACCGTTCGACGCCGCTTCACGAGTTTGATGATTCGGGTTCGAAGGCGACGCCGAGGAAGAGATTGGTGAAGAAGAGTGGGGACAAAGAGAGGACACCTGATTTTGGGATTGAAGATGAAGAACCAGCGTTCATGAGAGATGAGTTTGCGAGCGAGCCGCCATCGTCGCAGAAGCGGAAGGGGTCGAAGGAAGATGGGCTTAGAAAGAAAGAGAAGAAATTGAAGGGGGATAAGAAGTTTGATAAGGGAGGGAAGATGAGCTCGAAGGGTGGGAGCTTGTCGCGATTTATCCTGGCCGCGATCGCGAGATGAAGGAGCTTTGGGATACGGTTGCCGGGGCGGATTCTGAGGATGACCAAGAAGGTGTTAGGACTATGGATGGCGATAACTTCATAGATGATACTGGAGTGGATCCGCTGACCAAGACGGCAGCGTGACAACGAAGGCTTTATTGGGGATGCGCCACAGCTTGAGAAGGGCCACGGAACTAGAGAGTCTCTTGATATTTTGCTTGGCAAAGCAGTCTCTTACAATCCGCAGTCGGTGAGGTTCTTTGGCTGAGGGGTGCCAAAGAGAAGTGGCTTGCAGGTGAGGTTGACACTGCTAGAGCGATCCTTGGGCAAGCGTATGCTGCCATTACAAATTCATAGGAGATTTTGCTTGCTGCAATTCAAACTGAATCAAGGCATGGTAACAAGAAGGAATCCGATATACTGATGGCAAGGCAGAAGAATTTGTTCGTGGGCTACAAGAGATTCACCAATTTATCAAAGTTAACTTGCAGAAGGCTGCTGACAAGTACAAGGATTCAGTCAGGTGTGAAAATTAATGTCAAGCATCTTGTTCCCTATTATGGGGATACGTCTGATGATGACAATTCGAGGGCGAATTCTGTCCACCCTGGGGAGAATGATGAAGTCCAAGAATTAGCTTGCAAATTCTTGATAGGATAATGAAGCCCAATAATTAGTTTGCAAATTCTTGATAGGATAATGATGAAGTCTAAGAATTAGTTGCAAATTCTTGAAAAATAGGAAAAGATATGACTCGCAGCGATCCGGGGGTATGGGTTTATTGGAAACGGCGTGGAGATCACAACTCACAGCTATGCTGTGACTACGACGTTTTTCGGCGAAATTCCATCGTTTCGCCCTCCGAAACGGCAATTTTGCTATTTTATGAAACTTTTATTTCGGTTATAACTTTCATTAGGAATTTCCGTTTTTATTGCCGTTTGCAGCGTTTGTTTCTATTTTTCGTCTAGTTTTCAGTTTAGGGCTTTTTGGACTTTTACTATTTTTGGCAAATTTTAGGGTTTCGCTATTTAAGCGATCTATTGGATGTAATTCGTAGTTTTGGCTGAAATAAAAGAATTTTTGAACTTTGGCTTAAGTTCTGACCTAGATCGAGTTATTCGTGGATTCGTTCAACTGGTTTAGAAGATCTCCACTGTGTCAGAAACCAATTTATAGAATTTGGCATTGACTTGTGAATGTGACTTTCTTCGTCGTGTCACACAAGTCCTTTAATTCATAAATATACACAAAATCCAGTTTACCAAAAAAAGTAGTACCCCAACAGCTTGACGCATGAAAAACATGCATGCAGTTGCGAGTCCCTTATAATTTTTGCATCGGGATGCATACACGCGCATCTCAATGGGGTATCCAGATACGTCAACAACTGCATGCGTTCCCTGCATGGAGCAAATTCATTGTATTGAAAAATTCAATCTCCTCATAATTGTCATTCATTAATGGTAGGAAATTGAATATTAATAAATTTTCCAACATTAATTTATACAATGGGCAAAACACACCAACCAAATTGTACAAATATCTATAAATATACATAGCTTGTTTTATTATTTACTCATCATTTATATACATGTCAAATATAATATTGCACTTTTAATTTCTTTCTGCCGAACCGGCCAATTTCTATATAAACTTGAAAGTTGAGACCGAGCTAGCTAGCGTTCAAGAAGCATAGCCGTGGACTGAGTAGACTCTCGTACGTCCAAGAGTGTTCCTCAGCTCCATCTACGTAGACCTCTCAATGCATTTTTTCATTGATTGTAATATGTTCTATATATTGTGATTTCAATATGACCTTTTTTATTGTTTTGGTTTTTCCACACAGGAGAAGAAACTCACAACTACCCCTTCTCCGAGATAATTAAACCTGGCCTCGACTAGCATTGACTACTTATAAAGGTGAGCACATGTAAAATCAGTAGAGTTAAGTACCAGCCTTTATATATATATATGGGGGCCACTACCATAGGAATCAAATATATATATATATACATATAATGGGTACATTATTTACAACCATTGAATTTTAATCCAATACATTAATCGAGGTATCATAAATGCACAAATCATTTAATGCATAACACATTTTGAGAGAGTTCCATAGCATAGGTATATATTTGAGCTCTATTGTAGAATATATATATATATATATATATCATATATATAAAAGCACGAATCACAAATTTTTGAGTGGTAATGAAATTTACCTATTTGCCCATACTTCTTTTTTTTTTCATCTCCAAATCAACATTTTCTTTTGTATCCAAATCAAACTCTAACTCTTTATCAATCCACTACACGTTTTTTATTTCTTTATCTCCAAATCAACCATGAACTCATTCTCATCAATCCAATACACTTTTTTTTGAGGAAGTAATGTCCTAGCATGATTAGCTTATTTTTTCATTCGCATCTTATCTCAATCACATTAGAGTATATTGATAAGTTAAAAAATGTACTTGTATTTCTAATTTTTAAATTTTAATTACAATTTTAAATTTTGTTAATAAATTTTTAGAAATTAATTCCCGCGAGCGAAGCGAGTGGAGGAATCGTGCGTAGCACGTCCTGAAACTAATATATATATATATAATGCTTTTGTCAACATAAGCATTATTTTTGGTAGAGAAATAAAGCTTGTGCCGATTGGTTTTTGTCATGGAGAATTAATTCGGTAATTAATCTAATTAAGAAACTTCAAAAAATTAATTTGTGAATGCATATGGCGTTCTATATCTATTAATATTCGATCATGTTAAATTCCTCCGACAACTGCACAAGCGTGCGCAAGATCTTGGATCTTCACTAACTCTAATATTGTCCCCATGCAACATAACCACCTTGATCGACTCTTAGATATGAAATTTTGACTTAAAAGGTCTCGGTCGTGATCCAAGGGGCTTTTTCACTTACCTAGTATATTCAAGAGCCATGAGTTATACTCAAATAATTAACATATATCACTAGAACAATTTCGGTATTTAATAAAGATTTTTAAACCCCTATTAAAGGGTGTGTTATTAAATAACACCTAATTGATAGGAGTTTTAAAAAACCTCTATGTAATACATGTATTAAAAATTAAAACATAACACATTTTCACATGACATTTAATAACACTTTATTTAATAGGGGTTTTAAAACCTCTATTAAAGGCAAAAATGTCCTAGTGTATATTTTTTATTTAAATAAAAAACCATATATTTATAGTAGCTAATTTTAATTATCTTTTTCTTTACAAAAAAAAAAGTTGATAATGTCATTACTCATGTAGTCCGTAATTAGCGATAAAAAAATAAATGTTTTGCAATATAAAACTACTAATTAGCTTGGCCCGTGTTGCAAAATATTTTAATACCCACTTTTTTTTTGCTTGTACATAATTTTTTAAAATATTTATGCATATAGTAATGGAGTATTGCCTCATTTTCATAAAAAAAAAAAAAAATAGCTTGACCAGTGTCAAAAAAAAAAAAAAAGAAAAGTGAGACTCGTTGTATATTAGATATTCATAGAAAGTAATAACATCTACGAAAACAACTTTTATATATATATAATAGAACATTCGACTCAATAGTACGTATGTAGTTGGTCATGTATAATTGAAGCACAATTCAATTTACCAACAAAACTAGCCAATTTCATTTTTATTTCTATTGCAACAACAATGATGACGATCACAACAACAACAACAAGAAGTCAACAACACCCACAACTACGACAACCACCACCTCATTCTCAAAGCAATTGAGTCTACTACATATGGAAGAGACTTTTGTCCATTTCTATTTCAAAATAATAAAAACTTAAAAATAGGTGCCGACAAAAACATAGATGAAAAGCAATATCTACAAAGATAAGAGACATTAATTAGTACCAAACCTAGAGTAAGATCTTATATGCTTTAATTGAAGGTCGTACATCAAGTCCTTAGTTGAAGAAATAATTGAAGATGCAAAATTGAAGAACTATTGATAGAAAATTTATGATAATAACACAAAAACAGGGCAATGAATCAAATACAAATTTAGCTAAGTTTTTTTTAATAAATTTCCCCTTCTTGCATGTATATTTCATTCAATGAAAAAATGAACTTTACTTTATTTTTCTCTTTTAATATTTTTTTTAAAAAAATTGGGTGGGCTAAATGTAAAAAATCTTCTTCATGATGTGGGCTAGCCTTTATAAATTTAATGTTTTTGAAAAGCCAAATTATGTATATATAGGGGGTTACATGTGACTTGCCCAGCTCAGCCCAGGGCAAGTCACATGTAGATCCGCACCTACTCCCAGGTCCAATATGAACATAAGCTCTGATATCGTGCATGTTAAAATTTTATGTGCTTCGTTCATTAATTCATTTATTTCACTTTATCATCGACGTAATCAATTAGATATCAAACTTGTGCACTTGGTATTGCTTCTTGCTCATCCCTTCATCATCCAAAAATGGAGTACTTGAATGGCGCCATTGCAGAATGTTTACAACACAAAAGCATCCTTATCACCGGTGCTACTGGGTATCTTGCAAAGAGTACGTATCTAAATCCTTGAATTAGTTAATTAATTACGTGCAAGTCTAGATGAATTAATTACCATGAGTTATGGTCCACGTGCATGTGTGTGTATAATTATTTTTTAAAAATTGTAAGACGTAGAGTGATTAATTAATATTAATGAGCCTTAATCTAAAAATTCATGGGCCTGAAGAGTGTTGATGTTGATAGACGTGTTCAACAGTGAGCCAGAGTGGGCCTTGACTGAGCCTAGGAAGACTTTTTTTGAAGACCTTGTCTAAACCCATCTACCCAAGCCCGGTATGGGCTTGGGTAGATCTAATTGGACTTGTTATTATTTAAAAAAAAACTAAATATATTTATTAAATTTCAAGAGTTAGAAAAAAAAAAAGTTGGTGAAGTGTTGAAACTTACTTAATTGAGTGTAATTACGGGTGTAGGTTCAAACAACACAAACTCACATCTAGCATTATTTTTATACAATGTATTAATTAATTTTTATACAAGATGTATATATATAAACCATTCTTATTTAAAGCTGATGGGTTGGGCCTGGGCTAAAAGCTCAAACCCAAGTCCACCCATTAAATAGGCGGGCTTGGGCTTCTCTTGAATTTGTAGGACCAAGCTCGACTCATGTTGAGCGGCCTAGCGGGCCCCCAGCCCAGTGAACATGTCTAAGTGTTGGGTCACACACCCACACATGGGCATGCATATAAATGAGATTGGAGCCCATCTTGCACAAAATCAAGTGGTTTGTGTTAAGATTTAGTTTACTTCACTTATGTACCACACCAACTCTTATTATATTTTTGGTATGAGATTATATACTTCAATACTTAATTAATTAATTTGCATGCACGTGTATATATGTACAGTTTTTGTGGAGAAAGTGTTGAGAATTCAACCACTCGTGAAGAGATTGTTTCTCGTCATGAGAGCTGCAGATACCACTTTCGCTGAGCAACGGATGCACAAGGAGGTATATAAATTTTTTTGAAGTAAAATAATAGAAACTTCATTAATCATGATTCATCAATGGCTCCATACATATATAGAAATAATATTGCCCGACCCAAATAAAATTAAGTACGTTGATCGGGATTCGCTAATCCTATAATTAAACCTATGATTTTCAATCTAATAGTCAAAATTAATAAAAAAAATACCGCTACGAGTTATTTTTAATGAGAAACCAATTTTTCTTAATTGACTGCAACATATGAGTCAAACCTCAACCTTGCTTCTAAAAAGTTAAGTCCTACTGTCCCATCCATCTCACTATAAATGTGTTGGTCGACAAATCAATTAAAGCAAGAAAATAGAGTTGATTTTCTAATTAATTATTAATTAATTAATTAAGAAATAGATCAAGTTTGTGATAAAAAGTAGTCAATCTGTCGTAGAATATATATTAGAAAGTGGTAATTAAAAGTACTATAGCCGTTAAAACAACAATTTTCTTGTAGACTTATTGTGTTTTTTTTTGGTGATGAATGGAAGCGGTTGATCAAAATGTGGGGAATACACCAGTAGAACCACTTGATATAAATGTGACAAAGTCATCTATCGATCTCTAAATCAAAAATGTTTTGTACATATTAATTATTTCAGGTGCTAGAGAAGGATGTGTTCAAAGTTTTGAGGGAGAATTATGGTACACGAAGTAGTTTTGAGTCCTTCATTTCAGACAAACTGACAGCAGTTGCAGGGGACATTGCTTTGAAGGACATGGGAGTGAAGGACTCTCACATCAAAGAGCAACTGTTACAAGAAGTTGACGTCATCGTCAATTTTGCTGCAACCACCAGATTTGATGAAAGGCAAGAAGAATTCAATCAAGAATAATATTAATTAATTAAGAACCATGCACGTATACTTTTTTTTTTAGAAGAAGAAGAAGCACCACCACATACTTGCGATTGCGACCATATATAATTAGATACATAATTAATTACATATAGTAAAGTTACACATCTGATTAAGGTCGTGTATATATATATATACTTGTTTTATTGAAAATCATGCAATACACATCAAATTAAATATGCGTGCACGTAATTTCTCAAACATGAGTATGACTTAGTATGTAACCTTAACCGTTTAAAAATTTCATTCTCCCTAATTAAATGTATGTACATGTTTTATAGATATGACATTGCCTTGGGCATCAATACCTTGGGAGCTAAACATGTATTGGATTTTGCAAAGAAGTGTTCGAAGCTAGAGATGCTTCTCCATGTTTCAACTGGTTAGTGATTATTATCATAACCGAGAATTCATATATATAGTTAATTAATTAGTATCTTAAATAAATTAATTATATTTTTTTCGTAAAAGTATAATTAATAAGTTAATTATATTTGTGGAAATATTGAATTTCTTTGATCGGATATTGAATATATGTTTAATTAGTTATAGTTCGATCACACTTATACGTGCCTTCTGTACATGTATTAATTCCAGCCTATGTATGTGGTGAGAAGTCTGGGATTATACTAGAGAAGCCTTTCAAGATGGGTGAGACACTCAATGGGACCTCATTTTTAAATATTGAAGAAGAGCTGGAGTTGATGAATAAAACGTTGAATGAAGCAGTCCGAGCCCAAAAAGGAGAAAAAGAAGCAATGACAGAGCTGGGTTTGAAAAGGTTTGAATTTTTTTTTACAGGATAAGTGATGAATACAACGGGTGAACCTCCTCAATGTTAATTGCTTTTTAGCAAGTATACCCCTCGTCTCACTAGAGAGCTTTGGCCAGGCGTTTAGTGGTTAAAGTGGGTGACATTAAATTATTAACAAAAAGAGTAATAACAATCTAGATGGATTGGTTCACAATAAGAGCGAGTTTGAGATTGTGTAGATTAGGTGCACGATTTCAAGTTCGATTTCCTACTGCATCAAGATTGTCCGAACCAATGAATTACGCAGCCTGATTACACCAGGGCCTTGCGAAGATAATCAAACTCACCTATATACCCACACATATCCAAAAGAAAAAATAAAATAAAATAAAAAGTTGCGATAATTTTTAACAAAGAATAACTTTTTCATACTGGAGTCTTTTGGATTGGTTTAAGTACTTTTATTTTTTTTTGGAAAAATATATATTATTATACATCACGACCTATATAGGCTCACATCTCAAGGTGCGCATGATTGACTCGAGGGCCTAATATAACTTCGTGCCTGATTTTTTTGTTGTCATTGTAGCATTTCTTTTCTTTATCAAAAAAGTTATTTCATATGCACAACGATTAACGCTACATGCAAATTAGGGCAAGATTGTTTGGGTGGCCTAACACTTACGTGTTCACAAAGGCGATGGGAGAGATGTTGATTGGGCAACTTAGAGAAAATTTGCCTATTGTTATAATACGCCCTACAGTCATCACTAGTACTTTCAAAGAACCATTTCCTGGTTGGATCGAAGGTTTAAGGTAATTGTACTTTAAAAAAAATCAAATTCAAACTTTAATTATATCTATTAACAGATTGGATGTTTGAGAATTAGGGTTTGATCAATGTGGATTCCTTAAGATGTTTAATATTTTGGGTCCTTTGTTATTTATATTGTTGAAAGCAGAACAATTGATAGCTTGGCTGCAGCGTATGGTAAAAGAAAGTTGACATTTTTTCTCGGAGATCCCGACTCAATAATGGACGTTGTAAGTTTCATGCATGTGCTCCTTATATATATAACAGTTTTGCTTGTTTACAAGAATTAAGGTAATGATAGATTCACCATCAATTAAGATTTCCTAATAAGATGGAAACACATTGTTTCTCGCCACATTGTATGATTTTGGCTATAATAAATAAATAAAGATTTATTAATATACAAAAAAGGATTTTATAACAAGACTAAATTACCCTCCTATTATGACTATTGTGTAAGAAAATAATTAATAATAATAACGCTGTGTTAATTTAATGCTTTCTCGATTTTTTTAATGTGACACATTTGTTAAAATAAAAGAAGTTCCAAAAATGTGACAATATTGCGAAACCAAGAGGGTTTATAAGTAAGTCGTAAAACTTAATTACAACATACTGATAGGTTCGATATTATCCATAACTTAATTAATCACGTAGGAAAATCTCACTTTTAATTGAAATTGTTTTTAATTTAATGCATGTTTTATTTTTATTTTTATTTTTTATTTTGACTATACATGTTTTTTATCTTGTTCACTTTTCTTGAATCATCTTTTACATATTTTCCATTCAATTGGTATAGTTTGAGGCCATTCAGAAGAACATTCATTACGAAGTCAATATATTTCAATGCAGATCCCAGGAGACATGGTTGTGAACGCCATGATTGTCGCCATGGTAGCTCATGCAAACCAACCCTCAGAATTCATTTATCACATTGGCTCTTCTGCTACAAATCCTCTAAAGTTAAGTGTGTTCAAGGACTATCTGTACAATTTTTTTACAAAAAATCCCTGGATAGACAATGGTGGAAACCCAATCAGGGTTGGAAAGAGCTTTGCTCTCGTAAAGACAGAGCCCATCTTCCACATATACGTTACTATGCTTTTCACGTTGCCCTTGAAGGTTAGTATTTATTCATGTATGATTGCAACTAATAATGAAACTACCGCATGTACTATTTTATTCTAATTAAAGTGCGGAAAATGGTAGAGAATACATACTTTTGCAACAACCTTTGGGTAGAAATATCGATCAGTCCATTGGATCTGTTGGGATGTGTTCCACATCGATTAAGTGTAACTTAATAAAGGAGTATTTAAGTGGTTTTCTCTTAGAGATAAATTAATTGTAAATTATAAATTGTAAGGTCTAGTTTGATTCATTTGGGCAACTTTTTGATCAGTTATTATTGCAGTATCGGTTGAGTATTCTATTTCCTGAAAGTTGAATATTTGAAATTGATAGAAATTATTGTGATGCATGTGTTTTAATATGCCCCTTAATGGGTTTTTGTATGAAATTCATATGCAATGTCTATTTTTTTTTCCCTGGATTACTTGCAGGTATTGCAAATGATGAACGTAATACTACCATTTCACCCTCTACATGACAAAATCAATTATTTGAACAAGAAAATCAATACAGTGTTACGTTTTGTGGAACTCTACAAGCCTTACTCATTATTTAAAGGAATGTAAGTACCTAATAAATTTATGATTCTCCGATCCAATTTAATTGAATCCTTTCTCAAGCTTAACTAATTTTGAAGTTGAATCATAGTATGACATTTTGCTAATTATTTCTATATTATATTATATTATGTTGGAGATAAAAGTACAAATGACGAAAACATCACGAGATATAACAATAGTTGAAAAGAAAGACAAAAGCTAGGCAAGAACTCTGTATAATTAAAGAGTCCTCCTTGCACTTCGAAAAAAAAAAAAAAAGTTGTAAGAAAGCTAGAATCCACAACTTGCCTCTCATCAGGCTCGAACCCTAACCTATTATATACATAAGAGGCCTCATACCATACTTACTGATGAAGCTACTTTTGATGTGAGGGTACCATGCCTCCCTCCCCAAAAAAAAATAAAAAAAAAACTTTTCGTAATAGTAGTTATATATACATGGTTATACATATAAGTTAAAGAATGAGCTACTTTGGCATTCACTTAATTTGTTGACATGTGTAGTTCAACACTTAACGTACAGAAACTCAAATTTTAAGATATTAGGTTGCTCCAACCCCACCCGGTCATCAAGGTCTGGCTTCGTCCCTTAGTGAGCTATCCACTAGGTTGTGATTTCTTCTTCTCATTTGTCTGATATTATATTTGCGTTTTGTGCTACGCAGCTTTGACGATAGGAACTTCGAAAATTTGAGAATGGCTATGAACCAAAATGAAGAAGAGGCCAAGGCATTTTACTGCGATCTCAAATGCATTGATTGGGAAGACTATCTCACTAAAATTCATCTCCCGGGTCTAGTAAACCATGTGTTCATGTAATAATCTTAGTGTGCATTAGCCCGCTCATCAAGAGTACTTATGTGGACAATTACCTACTTAATTAAATAACTACCGAAGTCCTTTTACTTGAGTTTTAAACATATTTTGGTTACCACTTTTGTAATTTTCTCGATGATTATTTATACCTAGGGACTAGGGGTGGGCAAACCGCGGTTTGGTTTGGAAAACGCAAAAATGAAAAAACAGCAAGCCAAAATGAAAAAACAGCAAGCAAACCGCGAGGCGGCCTGCCTGACTGGTGAGGCGTGAGGGAGGGAGTTGGAGACGCCGAGACGCCGCCTGACTGGTGAGGCGTGAGGGAGGGAGTTGGAGACGCCGGGAGTTGGAGACGCCGGGAGTTGGAGACGCCGAGACGGGGCGGCCTGCCTGACTGGAGATGCCGGAGCGTCGAGGGCGTGGGAGACTTGTGAGACAGTGAGAGCGTCGAGGGTGTGGGAGCGGCGGATCGGTGATGAGATGACCGAGCGCGAGAGGAAGATGTGAGATTTGTGGTTTTTTTTTTTAATTTTTAGGGTTTTTGGTTTGTATTTACCAAAATGCCCTCGGTTTGGTTAAACCGCGGTTTTCCCAAAATGAAAACCGCGACCAAACCGCGAATCTGCGGTTTGGTCGTTTTCCAAACCGCGACCAAACCGCGAGCTTCAAAAACCAAACCAAACCGCGCGGGTTACCCCTACTATGTGTTTTTTTCCCTTACTACGTACGTTAGTAGGGGTTTTTTTCGACTTTATTTTAGAGAAACATTGTTTTTCGCTACATATGAATTGACTATAATAAAATAAAGTCTCGTTCCTATCAAAAAAAATTTACACATATTTTTATTATATGCTCGTGTAAGGGTTTTTGGATTTGCAAAGAAGTTGAACAATTAGTGATATTAGTTTTTTTTTTCTTTTTTCTTTTTTTTAAAATCTATTTGGAAGATTGCATGTAGTATGAAAATCCTTACAACTTTCTAATGTCTCCGAATTGATTAGGTTTTCTTAAATTTCAATGCTAATAAGCAAGGAAAAACAAATCTAAGCTAATAATTGTTGTTTGGAAGATGATCCTGAAATGAAAGATATACAATGGACAATTCAATTCTAGCTAGAAATAAAAATGGAGAACGTACCAAAAGTCTGATAATCCACTTCAACTCTATGAATTCATTCATGACCGGGCCACTCAAATTGTATTGGCCATTTCATCCTACATAAATACATTCAAACTCGTATTGAAAGGTTAATTGGACTAGATTACGGATTGACACATTGACATATAAAGATTAAGCTAGAACACCAAAATTCTCTGATCATCATATGTATAATTTAAGAATTAAGCTAAAAGACCACTGATTAGATCACATAAAACATATGGTCTATAAGGTGCACACAAAGAAACATTTTTATTCTTCTCCAAACTCAATGAGGAAATTAGCTACTATATAAAAAGTACAAGTAGAAATAAACTACCCTCTTATAGACTTGTAGTTAGAGAAAACTACATATAATCATCTAAAAGTAATGAGTTGCACTCATCAACCAGCAACAATAGAAGGCCTTCTAGTGACACAGGCCTTCACAAACCCTGGTGTAGTAGTACTACTACTGGAATTGGGATCAAAACCCGTGTTGAAATTCAGACGAACCTCCGCGGCGTCTTCCTGGATAGTCTCAAGCCGCTTTTGAAAACTCGGCCTCCTTTCCATCGGTATAACTAATGGTGGCGCCGTCTCGACAACCTGACATCCGGAGCCATTCATCAGCAAATTAGGCTTGTTGGACATGTTGAGGTTAGGAATTTTTTTTGTTCTAGCTTAAGTGTCAACAGACATATATATAGATGCATAAAAAGCAACATATGTTGGAGTATAGATAGTGAATTCAATAGGGTGTTCTTTAATGCAATTTGTATTCCATGAAGGACCAATTATATTATTTGTATATGCTCTCTCTGCATGAGAATGAGAATACATCTTTGCCTCTTTCGTGGTTGGATTGATTGATTCTTTTTCTTGTTCACCATTGCTTTCTAATAAACTTATAAAAGGGCAGGTACCGAACCACATGGCCACTCTCCCAATGAAGGTTGTCTCCCTCTTTTTTTTTTTTTTTTTTTTTGGGACGATGCTAAATCATACATGCTTTTGATGCATCCAATAATTTGATACACGACTGCATGTATCTCAATAAAATATACATCATTGTATATCAAATGTATTTATCAAAAATATGTCAAAAAATCATTTTTTTTACATTATTTAATTCTAATTCAAACAAAGTTTAAGACAAGCATGAATGACACGCATTTGTTGGTATCGATCCCTTTGACACACATCAAGATTTGCGCACGCAAGGGCGGATCTAGGGGGACCCCTATGATACCACTACGTATTCGTCCTTCTCCCTACGTATTTTCATACTAAAATATTTTTTGTTTAGAAAAAAAGAGTCAATGTTAAAGTTTGCTCCCCTACTAAGATTTTCAAGTTTCACCACCGTGTGCACGCACGCATTATCAAGGCAAAAATTAAGGAATGCTAACAAATGCATGCATGTCGTTCCTCTATGTTTTTTTTTTGCGAACTAAAAGCATTTTAGTACAGCACAATTTATGGGGAATTCTAGAATAGAACATATTTTTTTTTAAGGAAAGAAACAATTTTTTCACCCATCAAGGTTTGAACCCATGAAATCTTACTTCCACATTTCATAAACCATTGGCCCATTTAATTGGTTTAGAATAGAACCTGTTAACATCACAACAAAATACATACCCCTACATATCAGTCGTCTGTGTTCACCTTAGGATGCGAGCTTGTGCATCTCGAGATGTATAACACGGTGGAATGCGGGGGTATGCTTCCTATAGTGATGCCAGGAGTGCTATACTATATTTTTTCATAATTTATTTGAGTTTAAATTCACGACGGACCAGAAAAAATATTTGGTGCAAACTGTCTTTTTTTTTTAACTGTTGAGAAACTCACGACCTCCTAAAACATTTTCTTTTGGCAAGGGATGTCTTGTCTGCTCACCGAGATGCTTTGGCTAATTGGTGCAAACTGATGAAATTAATGACATAATTTCTCGACAACAAATTTAATATGCACAATAGTTAACGTACAAGCGAAGATATATATGTTCTCGAAATGTGTTGTGTAATGCTCTTGCTTCTTATAATTTTTTTTCCTGATTTATAATAAATCTATTTGGACCTCATAAATGATTTATAATAAAAAGACGTCTTTTATTTGGACTTTCATTTATTTTCAAAGATGTCTTTAAATATATATATATATATATATCTTTTACGTTCGGATTTATGAACTCATAAGGGAAGGGAGATTTTCTAATATTGACTAACTGAAAATGCTTTGGTAACACACTTTAGGTACTGACTTTGGACATAGATCTAGTCAGGTGTCATGCATGCGATGCATACACCTTGCGACATGCACGCATATATCTTGAGGTGTATTGCATATCATCCTATTAGGTCGGTGCTCAAAGTCAGTGCCTAAAGTAGGTTACCGCAACAAGTTCCTTAATTGATACCGACTAACTTTACTTTTATAATTGGAAATTGAATAACTTTTTTTTGAATGCAAAACGTTAATGACTTTTACATTTAGAGTTCTTCAAACACACACACACACACACACACACACACACACACACATATATATATATATATATATATATATATATTGTATGCATAGTAAAAAAAAAAAAAAAAAAAAAAAAAAAAAAAACAAAACAAACTAGACCTGATCATGGGCTTGCATATCCGATCATCCGCTCAGCTCCCTCAACATAAGCTAGCTTGGGAAAGACTAAATAAAGCCCAAGTTGGCCTAAGTACTACTCCCTCCGGTCATTTATATAAGTCGTTCTAGCAAAAATCTCTTGTTCAAAATTGTAAGTCGTTTCCGGAATTCAAGAGTGTATTTATTGCATGCATTTTTATCCATTTTACCCTTATACAATTCAAACATTTATGATTCTTCAATTCATTTAATGTCAAAGGATATATATGTAAATTACACTCGTAATTAAAGTTATATTAATTTTTGTGTTCTACCTTAAACAACTTATATAAATGAACAGAGGGAGTACCTTTTTTTTCAATTTCAAAATTAATTTTAACATGTGCTTTTTTTTGACTTCGGGATTAGAGTTAAATTATTGGGAAAAAAAATAAAAAGGAATCGAATCTATGACCTTCCTAAACATTCTCTATAAGCAAGAGATGCCTTATCTATCTCATAAGATATTTTGGTATTAATTAATAATTTTAGGAAGTAACTATTAGCCTCCCACTACCCTATATCTGCTCCCCATTTAATTTAATACATTTTAAAACTAAAATATTTTTAGGCAAAATTACATAAATAACCTCACTCTAAATGATAACATATTTGTAATGACGGCTGCTGCGGATCCTTTCCCTCTGACCTTATCATACGACGCTGAGAGATCCACTAAGAAAGTCAAGAAACGCCTTGATAATGGGGACGGTCCTGAAGCGGATAAAGGCCTTCAAAAGTCTTTCAAGAACTCTCTTAATGCTCCCGATGATACTATGATGGAAGAGTCCACTACTCCCAATGTTATTAAGGTTAGATCTGAGAATCTCCAACGAGGTATGAAAGACAACATCCCTACTATATCTTTCTCGAAGAGGTTTCGGAAAGAAATGGCATTGGCAATGGACCGTACAGTTATGTTAAGGTTGTTAGAGAAATCAATCAGTCTCCATACAATGGTTCAACGTTTACAAAAGATGTGGAGTCCGACATGCCATATGAAGATAACAAATGAGGAGAATGGTTACTTCATGGTGAGACTTGATCTTGAGGATGATTGCCTTACGACACTCTTAGATGGTCCATGGTCGATCCTTGGCCATTACTTATTGGTACAACCTTACTCCTTAGATTTCGATACAAAGGAAGTAAATGTTTCTTCGGTTGCTGCGTGGATCTGATTTTCGGGACTCCTTTTCCATTACTATCATAAAATTAAAACATATCGCGTTCTATTGCTAATGAGACTGATGAGTTTATTAAAATTGATTACAACACAGCGGATACACAAAGAGGGCATTTTACTAGGATGACAGTCAAGCTCGATCTCCGCAAGTCTCTACCATGGAAAATCTTTATCAATGATTGACTTTGCAAAATTGAATACGAAGGTCTCCCATTCATTTGCTATAAGTGTGTAAGATACAAATATGTAAGTAACGCTTGTCCATTCACGACAATGATTTATAAAGAAATTGTTATTGCGAAATCCTCATCTAACTTGGTCACTGGCACTAATGCGCTTTCCATTAGAAATGAGACTTGTAGCCTTCCTACGGTCCCCATGCCGGAGGTCGATGAGGTTGCAGGACCATGAATCCACGCGCGCGGTGCTCCACCTACGCAAGCCAAAATCGAGAGGAGTGGAGATGGTGGAACGCAATACTAAAATCCAGGGATCCATAGTACCACAAAACTCAAGATTCGATATTTTGGCATCTCAAAATCCGAAAAATCCCAGTGTTTCCATAAAGCTGGGAGAGTTTAATAAAGTATCTTTTACAGGGAAAGCTGTAGCCGAACTCGACGGTTCTAAGACGAAAAAGCAGGACCCACAACAAATCTACAAAGCTAAAACAATTAAGACTTTGATTGAGCCCACCTCAAGTTCGAAGCCCAAATCTACCATGAACCTTGGTACATCCAAACTCCCCTAGTCCCAGGCCCAAGTAGAAACAACATCTCACTCCTCGAGCCCCATTATGTCGAATGCACCTCCTCTGCTGAACATATACCTTACAGCTTCTCCCTCTAAAACTAGTGAAATGGCTATTGACCCATCTGAACTGATTACTCCAGCAGCACCATCATTGGCGGAATCATCCCAACCACAGGAATCCACTATGATAATGCACACTCAATCTCCGTCTTCACTTGCTCGTTTTTACTCTTGTGTGGAATTGTTAGAGTCCGGCTAGTAAAGGGTTCGCCCGTGACTTGAAAACCTTAATTGCTTTGTATAGCCTGAAAATCCTTATATTGGTAGAGCCTAGAATCATTGGGGCACAAGCTGACAGCTTAATCAAACGTTTTTGTTATGTGAGATCACATAGAGTAGAGGATCGAAGGTTTTCTTGAGGGATATTGGTACTCTAGCACGAAAATCTATCAGTCGAGGTACTTAATAGCCATATGCAATTCATCCATCTGAGAGTCCAAATCGGTCACCAACATTCTTTCACATTTACGGCCATTTATGGAAGCCCAAACCCTGGGATACGTCACCATCTTTGGGAGAACTTAGACATGCAATTCACTCTGTAGCCGTCTCTTAACTATAATCAAATGTAGACTTCCAAAAATAGTACATAGACAGTATTAAGTGATCATGAAATGCAGAGATAACTTGTCGGCGTTAGACTCCGCTAGTCTCATTAGAGGGCGTAATAGCAAGGCTGAAACCTAGTTTCAATCAAATCAGACCCCGAAGCAAGGTTATCCTCCTCACTTACTTTATGTATACATGATCAAGAATGATAAAATGCAATGCAGTTTATGATTCAATTACAGGTACAAAGATAAACTCCTTAAAAAATAAAGATCACTGTAGGGTTTACTTACAACCAAATCAACTTTGAGCTTAGTTTTTCGAGGTTCCCGTAGTGTCGGATCACCTTGAAGATGGTTCCAATAGCTTCTTGCATACCCAATTATATTATGGGTCGAGCTTTAAGTGAAACCAAATCACGAAACCCAATGAAAACTACGGCCAAAGTACGCTGGAGAATAGTTTCTAAAACATTAATTTATATAACCGTTTCAACTTGCTTTCAACTAGCCAATTTTTGGTAAATTTTTAAACTTGAAAACCTCAATATTTGCTATGATAACCTAAAAGGTACTTGTAGTACTCATGTCATACTTTCCATAGACTCCAAGAACACTCAAATCAAATAACCAATAAATAAGTTATGAGTTTTCTAATATGGCTTGTCACCTGATGAAGTCCAAGAATTAGCTTGCAAATTCTTGATAGGATAATGAAGCCCAATAATTAGTTTGCAAATTCTTGATAGGATAATGATGAAGTCCAAGAATTAGTTGCAAATTCTTGGAAAAATAGGAAAAGATATGACTCGCAGCGATCCGGGGGTATGAGTTTATTGGAAACGACGTGGAGATCACGACTCACAGCTATGCTGTGACTACGACGTTTTTCGGCGAAATTCCATCGTTTCGCCCTCCGAAACGGCAATTTTGCTATTTTAGGAAACTTTTATTTCGGTTATAACTTTCATTAGGAATTTCCATTTTTATTGCCGTTTGCGGCGTTTGTTTCTATTTTTCGTCTAGTTTTCAGTTTAGGGCTTTTTGGACTTTTACTATTTTTGGCAAATTTTAGGGTTTCGCTATTTAAGCGATCTATTGGATGTAATTCGTAGTTTTGATTGAAATAAAAGAATTTTTGAACCTTGGCTTAAGTTCTGACCTAGATCGAGTTGTTCGTGGATTCGTTCAACTGATTTAGAAGATCTCCGCTGCGTCAGTTGGTATCAGAGCCTGCTTCAGCGTGATTGGAGAAATCATGCCGCCGAAGAGGAACCAGCAGCGTATCGAGGAGGTGTATGACCGTGACAATCTGAATCGACAAGTTGGCCAAATAATTGACCAACGCATGGGCGCGGTGGTGGAACAATTAACTGCCAGAATCGATCAATTGTTGGGTCGGAATATAGATCGTATCCGTAACCATCGAAGGGAACATGTTGGTGATGAACCACTAGGAGATTCTTCTATCGAAAGAGAGGATGAGTATGTTGAGGCACCGAGGAGGCGCTACAGGCCGCGTGCAGTCGAGGATGATCGTAGGCGGTGGGAGTTTGGGATGAAGACGGAGGTCCCAGAATTCCATGGCACCCTTCAACCAGAAGAATTCTTAGACTGGCTGGCGTCAGTTGAAGAAGTCCTAGAATTCAAAGGTGTGCCCGAAGACAAGTGTGTGCAACTGGTTGCGACCAGATTCCGCAACAGGGCCATGGCTTGGTGGCAACAACAGAAGTTGATGCGGAATAGGAATGGAAAGGCGAAAATCACCTCGTGGGAGAAGATGAAAAAAAACTTACGGGCTGAGTTCATGCCTTACAATTTCCAACGCCTTATGTATCAGAGGTTGCGAGATCCGAGACAGGGGCAAAGTCGATAGATGATTACACTACTGAGTTTTATCGCTTAGTCGCTAGAAACGAATCTGCAGGAGACTAACGACCAATTAGTGGCGCGATATATTGGTGGACTGAGGGTGCAGATCCAAGATGTCGTCAACATGTTTGATCCAGCTTCCTTATCTGCAGCGCACCAGCGAGCATTGTTGGTGGAGAAACAACAACGTCGGGGTGTGAGTAATGCTTCTAGTAATGTTAATGTTGGGACAACCAATACTGGAGGTAATATCGCTGCAATTAACCCTGCTAGTCGCACAAACAGACCTAGCACTAGTGGGATTAAATGCTTCGGTTGTGGCGAAGTTGGTCACGGAAGTCAGAATGTAAAGGGAAGAAGGCTCTCTTTATTGAGAACGAAGAGGAAGACGCAGGGGAAGAGGCCAACATCACTGCAGAACTAACCTTTGATACTTCTGACAACACAGAAGAGGAGATCGTGACTGGAGACGTGGGTACTGCCTTGGTTGTGAGGCGTTCTTGTATGACTCCTAGAACTATTACTGATGATGAGTGGCTGCAGAATACCATCTTTCAGTCCAAGTGTACCATCTTAGGCAAGGTGTGCAGATTCATGATTGATGCAGGCAGTTGCGAAAATATCGTCTCAGTTGAAGCGGTTCAGAAGTTGGGCCTTGCAACTGAACAACACTCCAGGCCCTACAAGCTAGCTTGGCTGAAGAAGGGTGGTGAGGTGCAGGTGTCGAAGCGCGCCGTGGTGACTTTTTCTATTGGTGCTAACTACAAGGGTTCAGTCTGGTGTGATGTTGTGGCTATAGATGCTTGCCACTTGTTACTGGGACGTCATTGGCAGTTTGATAGGGGAGTTGTGCATGATGGCAGAACCAATAAGTACACCCTTATGTTTAAGGGAGTGAAGATTGTGCTAGTACCCACCAAGGATCCGGAGAAAGTCAAGCCTACTAAAGAATCTAGCAGCTTGCTGTCTTTGGAAAGATTTGAAGATGCATTACAGGATTCTGAGGTAGTTTACATCTTGATGAGAAAGAAGGTAGATAGAGATGTTGATGTTCCTGAAACTGCAATTCCTATTATAAAGAAGTTTTATGATGTTTTCCCCGATGAGATGCCAGAAGGACTACCACCATTGCTTGATATTCAACATCAGATTGACCTTGAACCTGGTGCGTCACTACATAATAGACCACACTACCGAATGAGTCTCAGTGAGCATGAGGAGTTGCGCAGACATGTTGAAAACAAGTACAAACAATATGCAGATCGGAAGAAGCGTCACGTGGAGTTTGAAGTGGGTGACTTTATGTGGACAGTTCTCACTAAAGACCGGTTCTCTGTGGGTGATTACAACAAATTGTTAGTTCGGAAGATTGGTCGTGTGGAGGTTCTTGAGAAAATTAATCCTAATACTTACAGATTGAAGTTGTCAAGTCACATTCGCATGGCTGATGTATTTAATGTCAAACATCTTGTTCCCTATTATGGGGATACGTCTGATGATGACAATTCGAGGGCGAATTCTGTCCACCCTGGGGAGAATGATGAAGTCCAAGAATTAGCTTGCAAATTCTTGATAGGATAATGAAGCCCAATAATTAGTTTGCAAATTCTTGATAGGATAATGATGAAGTCCAAGAATTAGTTGCAAATTCTTGGAAAAATAGGAAAAGATATGACTCGCGGCGATCCGGGGGTATGGGTTTATTGGAAACGACGTGGAGATCACGACACATAGCTATGCTGTGATTACGACGTTTTTTGGCGAAATTCCATCGTTTCGCCCTCCGAAACGGCAATTTTGCTATTTTAGGAAACTTTTATTTCGGTTATAACTTTCATTAGGAATTTCCGTTTTTATTGTCGTTTGCGGCTTTTGTTTCTATTTTTCGTTTAGTTTTCAGTTTATGGCTTTTTGGACTTTTACTATTTTTGGCAAATTTTAGGGTTTCGCTATTTAAGCGATCTATTGGATGTAATTCGTAGTTTTGATTGAAATAAAAGAATTTTTGAACCTTGGCTTAAGTTCTGACCTAGATCGAGTTGTTCGTGGATTCGTTCAACTGATTTAGAAGATCTCCGCTGCGTCATCACCTATGCAACTTTATTTTATTTTGAACTGAAAAACTTCTCCAAATCAATATTTTAGCAATTAAATCTTCAAAACTCGACAACAAACACCACGAAACAACTTGAATTCAAATCAAAATACTCCCACAGACTGTGGGGTCGAATTGGATCAAAGCTATTAATTCATTCATCCAGAAACATAATTTAAATAAATACCAACTGTAAAGCATCTCCAAAATAATTATCAACTTAATCGCATTAGTTCAATTCATCAAACCTCTAACCCATGTCGGTGGAATTTACTTCAAATCGGTGCACATCAACCCAATACAACAATTTTCAACAATTCATATCAATTTCAATTTTCAACAATTCATTTCTACAGCGAAAACTTAGCTCGAATTGACCATTTCACGATGTTTGTTGAGTCGTTAATTATGTAATATTATATATAGTTTATTTATATATTTTTATTGTAAAGTCTCCAAAATACTAGCCTAATTACGTTTATTTATTATTTTCAGGGTTGAAGAGCGAGGAACCACGTACGTTACCGGGTCTATAGCTACACTAGGATATTTTGATTTGCATATTTTACATAAATCGACGACCAAATCCAATCTTTTACCGAACCGAACTTGTATGTCTTGACCTAGGTATTTTTATTAATTGTTTTATTTTCAATTTTATATCCTTGCTTTAATTATTTTGTTTATATTTAGATTAGTTAATTTATTAAATTATTCACTCTTCTTAAACCCCCGATTTCCCTTTTTGTTATTTTTAAACCTTAGAAAGAATACCAATCTCTGTGGGATCGACCCTTTGCCACTATTCTGCAAATAGTTGGTTTAGGTAAATTTTAAATATTATTGACGCGTTCGGCGCGCGCCAATTTTTGGCGTCGTTGCCGGGGATTGATTTTTTTTCTTTCTTTGGTTTTTATTTTTTTATTTTTTATTTTTATTTTTCTTTGGATTTTTTTATTATTTTGTATATAGTTCCTTGTTTCTAACATTTTTGCAGGTAATTCCATAATGGCCTCCTACACCCATAATTATGGTCGATTCGAAGACTCATACTATCATGCTGTGAATGGGGTAGGTATGTCAAATAATGAACATCAATTTTCTAACTCGCAATCTTTTGTGCAACGGGTCAGGGTTTGTGGAAATTGTGGGGAGTGCTTTCATCCCACGTATGCTTGTCCTTATTCGAAGTATAAGAATCATCATGGTTCCACTTATGCATCACCACAACCCAACTTCTATATGTCTAAGCGAAGTCCACAAATTCCTCAACATGAAAAAAGGCCTATACGAGACATGATGAATGACTTGATCTTCAGAGAACCAACTTTTCAACAAAGTCATCAACATGAACGGAGAACCATTGCGGACATTGAGAAAAATATGATCTCCGATTAGCTTTCTCAAAGCACCACTCAGCAGCCCTTGCAGGAGGATATGCGGTATATGAAATCAAAGTTGCAAAATTCAGAAACTCAAGTTACCGCTATACTTGAGCATTAGATGGATGAGGAAGAGTTGTCTTTGCAACCAGTTTTTGACTCAGATGGGACTGTGAATGCTGATACATCTAAAAGTGTTGAGTTTGATGAGTTCTCAATTGTGGACGAGCATTTGAGCGAACCAGAGGAAACACTAGACGTTTCTTCACATGAGCCAGACATTACTATTGCACAATATGACGATGATGAAGCTGAGAAAGAAATTGAAGTCATTTCAAAGAGGTCGGAGGAGCCCCAGAAAGAGAACAAGGAAGACCAACCTCTGGTGTTGGTGAAACCACCCACCCTCCCATGCATATTTGTTAGACCTTGCAAGGGGGTGGACGTAAAGGAGCGTTCGCGGATTTTCTACACCGCCGACACCTTTGTGTTGGATGACCATGACTCGACAGATTCTTTTGTGTTAGAGGTCCCGAATGAGCTCCCAATTCTGAAGGAGGGCGTGCATGATGCATTGCCCAAATATGTTGATGCGCCATTTGTTGTTGATATCTCGAAAGGAGAGGGCATCACGTGATAAATTAAAGCAAGTCTAGCCAAAGACTTAAAAGAAAGGCGCTCGTTGGGAGGCAGCCCAGCTTTGTTTTTATTTTTATTGCATTTATTTCAGTTTAATTTAGTTTTAATTTTTTTTATGTTTAATAAATCCCTGACTTGGTCTCTTAGAGTTTTGCAGGTGTAATGAATGTTTGATGAGCACTGATGGCACTAGACCACCCCCTGAGTTTTGCTAGGTTTGACTATGGTTTACATTATTTTTGGAGTAATTTGAGCATATTCTTTTTTAGGAATTAACATATTGTTAGAGTTTTAGGTGTTTTGAGACTTGGTTGTGACATATCCAACTTAAGTCGCCAAATTAGTGGCGGGTCTTTAAGTAGACCCAAAACCCAAAACCTCATTCCATCATCTTGTTGACTTCACCCGTAGTTGAAAGACTCGGGCTCGCAAGATTTGATAGGAATCATTTGAATTAACTCTCATGCTTATTAGTTCTTGCTCTTATTATGATAATTTTATTTCATAGTTCCCGTAGTTACCTAGACATGCGAGATTTGAGCATTCGCTAGTTTTTGGAGACTTTTGTTATGCATGCACTTGTATCATCTTCTTATTATATCCATATTCTTTTTCACCACTATTCTTTGTCTTTTTGTTGCATGAATTCCTTGACATATTTTGAACCTTGAGGACAAGGTTCGGAATAAGTTTGGGGGTACTTTAGGATTTGTGGATTAAGTTGGATGGACTTATTTGCAAAAGACCGCAGGTGAGATCGTTTAAATTTTTTTTCAATTATATGCGGTTACATGTGGTTGTTGGATGGTATTGGTGGTGTTTGATATCGCTTATTCATTCATTTCTTCCATTTCTTTTCCCTCCATACTCATCTATCTCACTTCGTTAGGAGTTGATACACTTTCATGCATGTATTTAGTATAATTTTCATTATTATATTGTTTAGAGTCACCCGAAACTTTGTTTCATGCCTTTGGTTGTGGATGAGTACATTATGCTTGCCTTTTTGACTTGAAACTTAGGAAAAAGTAGGAGAAATACTCACTCGAGTCCGTAGCTCAACATTTTTATGATTTCATAATTAGGGACTTAGTATGATGGTTAAGCCTTGTGCTAGATACCAAAATGGGTAGACGGTTGAAATTGTGCAAGTGATGAGACTTTAACCCACATTGAGGAATTTGCTTAATTATAGTGAAAGTGAGAAGGGCTAATAGGAGTTTTCAAAATATAGAGTGTCCCACAAGTTTCCACAGGAAATGGAGCAGGGAAACTTGTGGTGGGAAAAAGTGAGAAAATCGGTCCATAGGAAATGGAGCAGGGACCGTATCATTTGAAAGAAAAAAAAAAAAAATGGAGAAGAAAAAAAATAGAGAGTATACATATAAAGTGGATAAAGGCGGAAATGTATGGAAACTCCTCAAATAAAAAGATTTAACTCGAGTGCTTATAGCTAGATTAAGTAAAATTGTAAACTTGCATGCTTGAATTTGTAGACTAAGAAAACCCGTGAGTAGTTGATGGTGTTTGTCTTGACCATATCTTTGTCTTGAAAGTGTGATCTTAATTGTGTTTGGGTTGTGGTTCTTGACATATCTTAACTCCGAAATTTCTTAAGTGGCTTGTTATCTTGGCGACTATGTAAACCGAAGGAACTCCATGAATTCTGAATCGGGTATAGGATTAATCGAGTCTGTACATATCTATATTATGAGTATAGTTTATCTGCGTGTTTGTCATTTACACCTTTGCTCGGGACGTGCAAAGTTCTAAGTTTGGGGGTATTTGTTGAGTCGTTAATTATGTAATATTATATATAGTTTATTTATATATTTTTATTGTCAAGTCTCCAAAATACTAGCCTAATTACGTTTATTTATTATTTTCAGGGTTAACGGAGTGCGCGGTTGAATTCGTGGCGGAAAATACTCAAAATAGAGTATTAACTTGCAGTGATCGGATGCCGAACAATTTGCCTCGAAATACGCGTTGCGTGGTGGGTCGAATAGCAGTAAGTATGTTTCTGCCAATAAGAAGATGCCACGTCAGTGCCACGCGTCACACTAGCTGCCAAGTGTCAGGCGCCTATTAGTCCGCAGCCACACACAAAGCCTGCGCCACCAATGGGAAATCGCCAAGTCAGCCGGAACAGACCACGTCACACGCCGCCTTTTCTTCTTCGCGTTTCAGCAACCTATCGATTGGCCTCGGGATGCGTTACCGCACATATTCCCAGTAATTCGCGCGAGTCGCGTCTTTTCTTTCGCCTTTTGTGTCCACGTGGCGGGCTTCCATTGGGTAGACGCGTCATTGCAGCCGTCCCAACCAATATGCGTTCGCCACGTCGTCTGGTCAGCAGCTCCCATCAATGCGCTCGCGACACGTGGCAGAGACCAGAAAATAGTTCAAAAATAGCCACAGATTCACCTCGGCGCACGTGTCGATAACGAAGCACGATCAGGGACCAATTTAGTAGTTTTTGGAGAACGAACAGGGGGCTCTCTCTGTTTTTTTCTCTCGGTTCTTCTTCTCCTCGGGCCGAACAGCTCCTCTTCCTGATTTTTTTATTTTTTATTCTTTTCTTTTGTGTTCTTGATGCGAGGCTAAAACTTCTAGCTTTGCTAGCAAGATGTGAGGAGGTTATTTGTGCATATCAATGGATTTGTGAGATTTATTTATTTTAATTTTAGTCTTTTCATTAATATTTTATTTTCTTGGGTATTGTTTTAAAAATCAAGGTTAAACACTAGTTTAAATCTTGATTTATTTGTCAGTGAGTCGTAAGCGCCCGTGTTTGTGCAATAAGACCGCACTAGTGGCAATTGACCATACCGATTGATTCGACCCTTTTGGGACCGATTGAATACCTTAGAAATCTAGGCTAAATTGGACACACGAGTGATCCGGTTGTCTAGGTGTAGTGCCTTCACAAAGCCCATTGCGGTCAACGCATTAAACCCAATTCACTTGAATTGCGGTTATGTGTTTGATTAGGGAAGTAGTCATCGTCGTACCTTGGCTATCGAGACAGGGAAGAGCGAGGAACCGCGTACGTTACCGGGTCTATAGCTACACTAGGATATTTTGATTTGCATATTTTACATAAATCGACGACCAAATCCAATCTTTTACCGAACCGAACTTGTATGTCTTGACCTAGGTATTTTTATTAATTATTTTATTTTCAATTTTATATCCTTGCTTTAATTATTTTGTTTATATTTAGATTAGTTAATTTATTAAATTATTCACTCTTCTTAAACCCCCGATTTCCCTTTTTGTTATTTTTAAACCTTAGAAAGAATATCAATCTATGTGGGATCGACCCTTTGCCACTATTCTGCAAATAGTTGGTTTAGGTAAATTTTAAATATTATTGACGCGTTCGGCGCGCGCCAATGTTCAACGATTTTGTGTAAAGAAACCAAGCGAAAAATCGAACATTGGGAGTGCATAGAGAGAAAACCCAGATTATGAGGGTTAGGAAACGTTCGGTTCGAACGTTCTGCTCGAAGGAAATCAAATTGATTTCGATTTCAATGTTTGTTATATATAAACTTTTAGGTGCTTGTTATGAGCTTAATTTTTTTTTATTTATAAATTCTCAAAATCTCTATTTTGACGTGTTTTGGATTCCGACGCTCGTTTTCGATCCGCTTTTTCACCAAATTGAACCAAACTCTTGACAAAAATATTTCATTTTCATAAAATATTCATAATACAAGTTTTGATTACAACAAAACCTCAAAAGTCTTATCTTTGTCCACGACATATTAAACCATTATGGATTAATTTTTTTGTCATATTAGACCCAGTTTCAATAGCGACCACCACCAATTGATACGAGATTCAAGGCTAAGTCTTCTACCAAGTTCGTTCTCACATTACATTACACTAATCCCGACTTGCATGCAAATCGAGACGAAATCTTCATATGAGGATTAACACTTGGTTAATTATTTTTCGAAGATTTATTTTCACTCGTGCCTTTCACACATGCACTTGTAACCCCGACTATGAAAATCTGGGGATACACCTCAACACACATCGACTTTCCGAAAAATAACGTATATTACATCTACTAGGCATGCAACTTGCAAAAAATATTTAAACATATGATCTCCGGTCCGTAATACGTGAGTCCCACTTTGAATACTTAAATCACAAATTAAATCCAAAAATACATAATTAGCATCCTAATTAAATTTACGAAATTCTCAGATGTCAGTGAGAGGGAACCAAACCATTACAGGAATTTATAGCTTTTCCTTCTTCGAAAGCGCCACTCTAGAACAAAAACATGTTTGACAATATTTTTAGGAGAGAAAAGGAAATACTAGCTTGACTTTGGGGTATTGAAAAAGTTTTTGAAACACATAGAACGCCCAATCTAATTCGCATTAACAGCGAGCTCAGGGACGAGTTAGAAAATGTGTTACTCCCGGAGGACTTATCATGACATCAACGAGCAAATGCTAATTGGTCCATGTTGGGTGATAAGAACACCCCATTCTTCCATTTTAAAGTCAATCGAAGAGCTAGAAGGTTATGGTTAACTGGCCTTATCATATCATCAGGGGAATGGTGCAGTGATCAAATTATTTTGAAACAAGAGGCATTTTCTTTCTTACGTAATGTATATGTTGGGGACTCCTCAAATGGCCTTTTCTATGAGGTGCGAGACATGTTCCCTCCTTATCTACATTGAATTTCCTAGCGATTCCAATCTCAGATGTGGAAATTAGACTTACCTTATTTAGTATGGCTACTAACAAAGCCCCCTACATAGATGGAATCTCGAAATTCTTGTTTTAGAAACACTGGGATGTGGTGGGATCTTCTCTATGCAACATGTTCAGAGAGAGTTTTACTAGGGGAGTTGTTGATAGTGCTATCAACAAGTCCTTAATCACGTTAATAACTAAGACAACGAACCCGAAGAACTTCAATCATTTCATATCGATAAGTCTTTGCAGTGTTAACTACAAACTTATAACGAAATTGGTGGCTAATTGACTTAAATCGGTAATGCCATATTTGGTGAACCCGGCTCAGACAAGCTTTGATGAGGGCTGTCGTATAACAGATAATATTTTGATTGCCCCAAAAATGTTTCACTCCATGCGCACACTGAGAGGGAAGAAAGGTTGGCTAGCTATTAAGATTAACATAGAGAAGACTTATGATCGTCTCAGCTGGAAGTTCATCGTTGACAACCTATCTGATTCTCAAATCCCTGCCCTTCTTTCCAATGTTATCGTGCATAGCCTTACCTCTAGCTCATTCCAAGTATTGTAGGATGGTGAGATCTCTGACTCCTTCTCCCTTACCAGAGGCGTGCGACAAAAGAGACCATGTCTCCCCCTTATATTTTTGTTCTTTGCATGGAAAGACTCTCAAATGCCATGCTATCAATAATGGGTCATAGATAGCATCGGATTTTGGTAATGATGTCCATATTTCTCATTTGTTTTTTTTGCTGATGATCTCACGTTGTTTGCAGAAGCATCAGAAGCTCAAGCTGAAGTGATTTCTTCTATATATTCTCCAATCTTTCTATGATCATTCTGGGCATAAGATTGACACCTTCAAGTCACAAATCTATTTCTCCCTTAATATCAACCGTGTGAGGACTGGATTGCAGGGAAGTTACATTTCCCTATTACACAAGACTTGGGTTGCTATCTGGGGGTCCCGCTTCTCCATGGTAAGGTAGTAAATACGACTTATGCAATACATCACTTTCCTCAATCCCCCTCCATGCAATGAAAACTACTCTTATCCTGAAAGGAATGTGCTCGAATATTAATAAAACTTGGAGATGGTTTCTTTGGGGCTCTTCTAGCATCTTAAACAAATCGGGCTTGGTTGCATGGGACAACATTTGCCGTCCCGAGAATAAGGATGGGCTTTGTATCAGAGACATGCACATCATGAACAAAGAATTCATGATGAAGCTGGGTTAGGCACTCATCAGCAGCGTATATGCTATATAGGTAAGACTCTTATGATCAAAGTATTCATTTCCCTCCGACACACCTCCTTTGTCCCTTGTGGCAGGTAAATGCTCTCATACATAGAGAAACATCGGCAAAGTGTGGAAGGATGTTGACGCAGCGAAGATCTTTTAAATCAGTTTAACGAATCCACGAACAACTCGATCTAGGTCTTAACTTAAGTCAAGTTCGAAAAATTTTTTATTCAAGCAAAAAAACTGCGAATTACATCTAATAGGTCGCTTAAATAGCGAAATCCTAAAATTTGCCAAAAATAGTAAAAAGTCCAAAAACTCCTAAACTGGAAACTAGACGAAAAATAGAAACAAACACTGTAAACGACAATAAAAACGAAAATTCATAATGAAAGTTATAATCTAAACAAAATTTTCTTAAAATAGCAAAATTGTCGTTTCGGAGGCCAAAACGATGGAACTTCACCGAAAAACGTCGTAGTCACGGCATAGCAGTGGCTCGTGATCTCCACGCCATTTCCAATTAACCCATGCCCTCGGAATGCCGAAACTCAAACACTCGAACTTCACCGAAATTGCAAAAATGCCATCCTGTCATATCTTTTCATATTTTTCCAAGAATTTGCAACTAATTCTTGGACTTCATCATTATCTTGTCAAGAATTTGCAAGCTAATTCTTGGACTTCATCATTCTCCCCAGGGTAGACAGAACTCGCCTTCGAATTGTTATCATCAGACGCATCCCTATAATAGGGAACAAGATGTTTGACATTAAATACATCAGTCGTGCGAATGTGACTTGACAACTTCAATCTGTAAGCATTATGATTAATTTTCTCAAAAACCTCCATAGGACCAATCTTTCGAACTGACAATTTGTTGTAATCACCCACAGAGAACCGGTCAATAGTGAGAACTGCCCACGCAAAGTCACCCACTTCAAACTCCACGTGACGCTTCTTCCGATCTGCATGTTGTTTGTACAAATCTCCCCCATTCAAATACTTCATCACGAGATACAAGTTGTCTCGACATGTGAATGAATAGAAGAAGCGCACCACAAAGGGATTTCAGACTGAAATCAAGATGTCTCGCTCAGCCAGAATACTCTCCACTGCATTCTTACGGATCATGTCGGCTTTCTTAAGAATCTTTATAGCGAAAAGATCTCTTGTTGTCCTCTTCTCTGCCAAGAAAACTCGACCGAAAGCAGCACGACTAATTGGTTTTATAATTGCAAAGTCATCTATAGAAGTTCGATCTTTAGATGCAGCGTGTGAAGGGCTTGATCTCAAGCTGCAAACATGATCGTCTTCCAGAGGTGCATCTTCATCAATTACGGTACTAGTTATGTCACCCTTTTCATCATCAACTAGTTCACGGATCTGCAAATACTTCTCCCTAATCAGTTTCTCAATCTGTGTGCCGAACGTCTCAATTGTCACTGCATCGAATTTCATACGATCAACCACAACTCGCAAGTCCTCAAGATAAGTGACCAAATAATTAACTCCACGATCGTCATCCATTGGTGTGTTTGCTACACACCGAGCAATGTCTACAAGTTCATTCATCTCAGAATCATGTAATTCATCTTCAAATCTTGCCAAAGACAGCAAGCTGTTAGATTCTTTAGTAGGCTTAACTTCCTCCAGACCCTTGGCGGATACTAGCACAATCTTCACTCCCTTGAACATAATGGTGTATTTATTGGCTCTGCCATCATGCACAACTCCCCTATCAAACTGCCAAAGACGTCTCAGTAACAAGTGGCAAGCATCCATAGCCACAACATCACACCAGACTGAATCCTTGTACTTAGCACCAATAGAAAAAGTCACCAAGGCGCGCTTCAACACCTGTACATCACCACCCTTCTTCAGCCAAGCTAGCATGTAGGGCCTGGGGTGTTGTTCGGTTGCAAGGCTCGACTTCTGAACCGCTTCAACTGAGACAATATTCTCGCAACTGCCTACATCAATCATGAACCTGCACACCTTGCCTAAGATGGTACACTTGGACTGAAAGATGTTATTCCGCAACCACTCATCTGTTGGGTTTTGGGGTTCATGCGCAGCGGAGATTACAAAACAATTTTGACAAAAACCCCAACAGGATCCGAATCTAATTCCATTAAAAACGTTTGAACCATGAAAACTTAATCATACCTCAGTCGCAATGTACCTTTCTGAAGGTTAATCGATCTCTAAGGCGCTGCCAACGACGAACGCCTCTCTATCGCAAATCCACGCACGAACGGCGGCTGAGATTTGAAGTGATAGCTTCGAGAGAATACCAAACCTTTTTGTTTCTCTCCAAAACGATCCAGAGCATACCAAAAACCCTAAGTCGTTTCTAAAACGAAAATAGAGTTTCGGCCTATTAATCCTTTTTGTATGTGTGTTCTAACTTAAAGCGTCTATTTATACGACCCTTGTATATAGACGGTTAAGTAAATTACACATATACCCTTACTTAAAGAAGTACAAGTGTAATACACCACAAGGACGTTTCTGTCATGAATTTTATCACATAAAATTCATTTTTCTGAATCATCTTAAAATCTCGCAAAACCATTCTTAGTGTGCGACCCAATAGGCTCATACTTGGCAGTGTACCAAAACACATTTTAGTATACAAGTCATAAGCAGTCTCTAGCAAGACATTATGACTACCCAAGTTGTACGAATATCAAATCGATACAACCTAACCAATAGTGTATATAACATCATTTTGTCACACGATATCCTTTTGATCAAAATAAGGCATGGAATTGTCATCCAACATGTTCAATCGTACTAGTCTCGATCTCTAGGTAGACTGAAAACATCCAAGTGACATTGATCAATATCAATTCACTTAAACTAGGCCTTTTAACAGTCTAACACATCGAGGGATCCACTGGATATCTCTCTTTATATGAGAGGGACAAATTCTATCTTGATTACACAACTTCATCACATTGCTCACACAGTAACCAATCACAATCTTTATAATCGTCCGGTTAAAGACAACGTTTGATTGTGTCAAATCACTGTGTTCCTAATGTTGAAGTCTCTCGTAATCTCAAGTCGAGAGGACTAGAATATATACCTATCATGAGAAACAACAATGACTTAATCCATGTGATGCTCTCATAGCGGGGTCGGTCCAAGATTTTGTTCCCTAACAAGTACTCGTGATCTTGATTCGTATCCCTATACGTATAATCATCATATGATCATCAATCAAGACTCACACTAGTCTTAATTCATTATAGTTCCTAGTATAATGATCGACTAGGGACATTTATGATATTTATGTAAATACCCATGGATCTTATTATAATGTAAACATGCAAATTAATTATAATAAACAGCAAATGAAATCCTCTATTTTATTAACTAAAAGTATTCATAAAGACAATTAATGGATTGACCTAGGGCACATGCCCCAACATCATCATCAACGACATCTCTAGGAGTCATACAAGAACGCCTCACAACTAAGGCAGTACCCACATCTCCAGTCACGATCTCCTCTTCTGTGTTTTCAGAAGTATCAAAGCCTGGTTCTGCAGTGATGTTGGTATCTTTCCCTTCGTCTTCTTCTTCGTTCCCAATAAAGAGAGCCTTCTTCCCTTTACATTCTGACTTCCTGTGACCAACTTCGCCACAACCGAAACATTTAATCCCACTAGTTCTAGGCCTTTTCGTGCGATTAGCAGGGTTAATTGCAGCAGTATTACCTCCAGTATTGGCTGTCCCAACACTAACATTACTGGAAGCATTACTCACACCCCGACGCTGTTGTTTCTCCACCAACAATGCTCGCTGGTGCGCTGCAGATAAGGAAACCGGATCAAACATGTTGACGACATCTTGGATTTGCATCCTCAACCCACCAATATGTCGCGCCACTAATTGGTCGTTAGTCTCCTGCAGTTCGTTTCTAGTGACTAACTGATAAAACTCAGTAGTGTAATTATCTACTGACTTTGCCCCTTGTCTCAGATTCTGCAACCTCTGATACTTAAGACGTTGGAAGTTGTAAGGCAATAACTCAGCCCGTAAGTATTTTTTCATCTTCTCCCACGAGGTGATCTTCGCATTTCCATTCCTATTCCGCATCAACTTCAGTTGTTGCCACCAAGCCGTGGTCCTGTTGTGGAATCTGGTCGCAACTAGTTGCACACGCTTGTCTTCGGGCACACCTTTGAATTCTAGGACTTCTTCAACTGACGCCAGCCAGTCCAAGAATTCTTCCGGTTGAAGGGTGCCATGAAATTCTGGGACATCCGTCTTTATCCCAGACTCCCACCTCCTACGATCATCCTCAACTGCACGCGGCCTATAACGCCTCATCGGTGCCTCAACATACTCATCCTCCCCTTCGGTAGAAGAATCTCCTACAGGTTCCCTTCGATGGTTACGGGCCCGATCCATATTCTGACCTAACAACTGATCGATTATGGCAGTTAATTGTTCTACCACTGCGCCCATGCGTTGGTCAATTATTTGGTCAATTTGTCGATTCGGATTGTCACTGTCATACACCTCCTCGATACGCTGCTGGTTCCTCTTCGGTGGCATGATTTCTCCAATCACGCTGAAGCAGGCTTTGATACCAACTGACGCAGCGGAGATCTTCTAAACCAGTTGAACGAATCTACGAACAACTCGATCTAGGTCAGAACTTAAGTCAAGTTCAAAAATTCTTTTATTCAAGCAAAAAAACTCCGAATTACATCCAATAGGTCGCTTAAATAGCGAAACCCTAAAATTCGTCAAAAATAATGAAAAGTCCAAAAAGCCTTAAATGCGATAAACTAGAAACTAGACGAAAAATAGAAACAAACGCCGCGAACGGCAATAAAAACGAAAATCCCTAATGAAAGTTATAATTTAAACAAAACTTTCCTAAAATAGCAAAATTACCGTTTCGGAGGCCAAAACGATGGAATTTCACCGAAAAACGTCGTAGTCACGGCATAGCAGAGGCTCGTGATCTCCACGCCGTTTCCAATCAACCCATGCCCTTGGAACGTCGAAATTCAAACTCCCGAACTTCACTGAAATTACAAAAATGTCATCCTGTCATATCTTTTCATATTTTTCCAAGAATTTGCAACTAATTCTTGGACTTCATCATTATTCTTTCAAGAATTTGCAAACTAATTCTTGGACTTCATCATTATCCTGTCAAGAATTTGCAAGCTAATTCTTGGACTTCATCATTCTCCCCAAGGTGGACAGAATTTTCCATCGAATTGTCATCATCAGACGTATCCCCATAATAGTGAACAAGATGTTTGACATTAAATACATCAGCCGTGCGAATGTGACTTGACAACTTCAATCTGTAAGCATTAGGATTAATTTTCTCAAGAACCTCCTCAAGACCAATCTGCCGAACTGACAATTTGTTGTAATCACCCACAGAGAACCGGTCTTTAGTGAGAACTGCCCACACAAAGTCACCCACTTCAAACTCCACGTGACGCTTTTTCCGATCTGCATGTTGTTTGTACAAATTTCCCCCATTCAAATACTCCATCACGAGATACAAGTTGTCTCGGCATGTGAATGAATAGAAGAAGCGCACCACAAAGGGATTTCAGACTGAAATCAAGATGTCTCGCTCAGCCAAAATACTCTCCACTGCATTCTTACGGATCATGTCGGCTTTCTTAAGAATCTTTATAGCGAAAAGATCTCCTGTTGTCCTTTTCTCTGCCAAGAAAACACGACCGAAAGCTCCACGATTAATTGGTTTTATAATTGCAAAGTCATCTATAAAAGTTTGGTCTTTAGATGCAGCGTATGAAGGGCTTGATCTCAAGCTGCGAATAGGGTCGTCTTCCAGAGGTGCATCTTCATCAATTACGGTACTAGTTATGTCACCCTTTTCATCATCAACTAGTTCACAGATTTGCAAATACTTCTCCCTAATCAGTTTCTCAATCCGTGTGCCGAACGTCTCAACTCTCACTGCATCGAATTTCCTACGATCAACCACAACTCGCAAGTCCTCAAGACAAGTGACCAAATAATTAACTCCACGATCGTCATCCATTGATGTGTTTGCTACACACCGAGCAATGTCTACAAGTTCATTCATCTCAGAATCCTGTTATTCATCTTCAAATCTTGCCAAAGCCAGCAAGCTGTTAGATTCTTTAGTTGGCTTAACTTCCTCCGGATCATTGGCGGATAATAGCACAATCTTCACTCCCTTGAACATAAGGGTGTATTTATTGGCTCTGCCATCATGCACAACTCCCCTATCAAACTGCCAAGGACGTCCCAGTAACAAGTGACAAGCATCCATAGCCACAATGTCATACAAAACTGAATCCTTGTACTTAGCACCAATAGAAAAAGTCACTAAGGCGCGCTTCGACACCTGCACCTCACCACCCTTCTTCAGCCAAGCTAACTTGTAAGGCCTGGGGTGTTGTTCAGTTGCAAGGCCCAACTTCTGAACCGCTTCAACTGAGACGATATTCTCGCAACTGCCTACATCAATCATGAACCTGCACATCTTGCCTAAGATGATACACTTGAACTGAAAGATGTTATTTCGCAGTCACTCATCATCAGCGACAGCTCTAGGAGTTATACAAGAACGCCTCACAACTAAGGCAGTACCCACATCTCCAGTCACAATCTCCTCTTATGTGTTTTCAGAAGTATCAAAGGCTGGTTCTGCAGTGATGTTGGCATCTTCCCCTTCGTCTTCTTCTTCGTTCTCAATAAAGAGAGCCTTCTTCCCTTTACATTCTGACTTCATGTGACCAACTTCGCCACAACCGAAGCATTTAATCCCACTAGTGCTAGGTCTGTTCGTGTGACTAGCATGGTTAATTGCAGCGGTATTACCTCCAGTATTGGCTGTCCCAACACTAACATTACTGAAAGCATTACTCACACCCCGACGATGTTGTTTCTCCACCAACAATGCTCGCTGGTATGCTGCAGATAAGGAAGCTGGATCAAACATGTTGACGACATCTTGGATCTGCATCCTCATCCCACCAATATACCGCGCCACTAATTGGTCGTTAGTCTCCTGCTGTTCGTTTCTAGTGACTAACTGATAAAACTCAGTAGTGTAATCATCTACTGACTTTGCCCCTTGTCTCAGATTCTGCAACCTCTGATACATAAGGCGTTGGAAGTTGTAAGGCAATAACTCAGCGCGTAAGTATTTTTTCATATTCTCCCACGAGGTGATCTTCGCCTTTCCATTCCTATTCCGCATCAACTTCTGCTGTTGCCACCAAGTCGTGGCCCTGTTGCGGAATCTGGTCGCAACTAGTTGCACACGCTTGTCTTCGGGCACATCTTTGAATTCTATGACTTCTTCAACAAACGCCAGCCAGTCCAAGAATTCTTCCGGTTGAAGGGTGCCATGAAATTCTGGGACATCCGTCTTCATCCCAGACTCCCACCGCCTGCGATCATCCTCAACTGCACGCGGCCTATAACGCCTCCTCGGTGCCTCTACATACTTATCCTCCCCTTCGGTAGAAGAATCTCCTACTGGTTCCCTTCGATGGTTATGGACACGATCCATATTCTGACCCAACAACTGATCGATTATGGCAGTTAATTGTTCTACCACCGCGCCCATACGTTGGTCAATTATTTGGCCAATTTGTCGATTCAGATTGTCACTGTCATACACCTCCTCGATACGCTGTTGGTTCCTCTTCGGCGGCATGATTTCTCCAATCACGCTGAAGCAGACTCTGATACCAACTGACGCAGCGGAGATCTTCTAAACCAGTTGAACGAATCCACGAACAACTCGATTTAGGTCAGAACTTTAGCCAAGTTCAAAAATTCTTTTATTCAAGCAAAAAAAAATGCGAATTACATCCAATAGGTCGCTTAAATAGTGATACCCTAAAATTTGCCAATAATAGTAAAAAGTCCAAAAAGCCCTAAAATCCATAAACTGGAAACTAGACGAAAAATATAAACAAACGCCGCAAACGGCAATAAAAACGAAAATCCCTAATGAAAGTTATAATCTAAACAAAACTTTCCTAAAATAGCAAAATTACCGTTTCGGAGGCCAAAACGATGGAATTTCACCGAAAAACGTCGTAGTCACGGCATAGCCGTGGATCGTGATCTCCACGCCGTTTCCAATCAACCCATGCCCTCGGAACGCCGAAACTCAAACGCCCGAACTTCACCGAAATTACAAAAATGTCATCCTGTCATATCTTTTCATATTTTTCCAATAATTTGCAACTAATTCTTGGACTTCATCATTATCCTGTCAAGAATTTGCAAGCTAATTCTTGGACTTCATCAGATGTGATTGAGGGTCTAAGCTGGGCAATTGGCAACAGCCGGCGAATTCATTTTTGGTTGGATCGTTGAACAAGTGGGGATAGACCCTTGATCGTCATCACCTCACGACAAGTTCCGACATCTAGCTGGAACAAGACCCCCAGGGATTATGTCACCGATACTGGAGGTTGGCCTGGTCAGAGTTTCAATCATTTTTTCTTACAAGGCTCTTCTTTGCATTGCAGCTATTCCACCGCCTGGCTTACACTCTTTAGATGAAGACTTGGTTTATTGGTCACTCACCAACTCGGGCATATTTTTTATGTCGTCCACTTACGCTTACCTCTCCCATCACAACGTGCTACTTTCCAATCCTTCTTGGGAACTATGGGTTTCAAGAAGCTTATCCTTGAAATGGATAACAAGGGGGGAGGTTGATCTTCTTAACTGCACTAGCTATCTTATTAATCAACACCACCACCCGATTTCACTAATTTGGCAACTCCTAGAGAAAGCTAGGTCTCTATGGATAATTTATACACATCTAGAAGGGAATCGAGCTGCGGACTGGTTGGGATCCTTTGCTGCTCACCATTCTATCGAGAATCATATCATTGAACATTACCCATCGACACTTTTTAGAATTTTACGGGAAGATGTCTAGGGGGTTTCGTTCCTGAGAATGTGTCACATGTAAGTCACACATCTTTGTCTCTTTCTAATATAAAAAAAATTAAACATTTTATTTCTTTTTTCCCTTCTACTTTCCACTCTTTACGCCCCTCATCAATTTTACTTTTCACTCTTTACACTCCTCCCTTAATGAAACATTAACTCATCCTCAACTTATAGCTCACTCACAACTTTTACCTTCTCTTCTTCTACTTAATTTTCGCTTTCTATACCTCACCCCAAATTAAACCATAGGCCCATCTTATTTTCTCTTCTAATTTCTAATCTCTAAGCCCCTTCTCATTTCTTTGTCCATACACTCTACAATCCACTATCAAATAAAACATATTTATTATAGCTTGTATTAGGTTGAGATTTGATTTATATTCTAAAATGGTTAGAACCTTTATTTGTGTTGAATCTTAGCTTTTAAGGATCAAAGAATCAATCTTAAAATGGATGTGGAGCAAATTGAGTAAAGGGGATGTAGTGGCCCCAAATCCCTGAGGCCCGCCACTGGGTGCCAACGCGGGCCCACAACTCTACCACGTTAGGCCTAACTATGTCCCACTTGTCATTAACCTACACAACTTCATTCAAAATCCAATACTTGACCAACTTACATCATAAAAAGTTACGAGTTAGCCCATTTGACTCAATTCACCTGTTAAGATCATTTTTAACAATCAAATTATAATGGAAGACTTATTAGACTTGATCAAGCAGTAAACAAATAAATCCAAATCTTAAGAGCATCAACCTAATATGGAAAACCGATAATATAAACATCATAATCAGAAAGATGGTCAAAATCCTCAAAAAAGTCAATATACAAGTCATGGGTATTTCACAATATTATATCCCATCCCAAAAGTAAATATAAATATATACAAATGCACGAGAGAGGTTGTAGTATGTCACAGGTAGTCCTCAAGCTTCCCCTTGCCTCGACTCATACCGGGGTCTACACTCAAGCCATCACAACAAAACAAATGATAAGTCAAGAGTGAGTAATCCCAAGGAAATTCAATAAGCATTTATAGAAATAAGAAACATGAATTTGAATAAAGCTATTAAAAATAAATAAATACTCGAGAGAATTTTAATTTCAATGGGTTACTACACACCTTAAACCGTGCTCCACTAATACAAAAGTAATCTCCACGTCCCAAATGCGTGCCCCAACACCCATCGATAAAATCCAAGTACCTAATATTCGTTAATTTATCAATTTCCCAAACTTTGAAATTTCTCAATTTTACATTAGAGTATCAAATCCATCATATTAATTCATATTATATCCGATATCGATCCCGGAGATAGGCCCCCAATTAATTAGCCAAATCGAAACCCAAATTTGAAAAAGTTTTTTTATTCCATGCGAAACGGCGTCGCAGGTGACGTTGTGAGAGTCACGGCGCTGCCCACAGTGCCAGATAAGCAGTGAGCCCTGCCAATCTGCGTCGTGGGATTACTCTCGCGGCACCGCTCGCGGCGCCTTTCCTACCGGGTGATCCCCGAGGTTTTTCTGAACCCCCACTCCAACTTCGCAACCCGAACTCGATCCAATTCCTTATGGTTCACCAAAACTACCATAAGGTACGTTCAAACCACGTTAAAACTCATTTGGAATTCAAACCGGAACCCCGACAAAACTCACCGAAACCCCTATAAAACTCACAACTTCAACACCACTATCCACGACATCCAATACCATGATAATTGCTCCCATCTAACTCAAAGATTATAGCAAAAACTTCCAAACCAGTGAGCTAACTCGCATATCCAAGATACACATCAAAACCCGAAAATCCATACTCGAAACGTAAAGAATGAAGAGGAGATCGTGAATCTCACCTTGGATTGTCGATTGCTCGTCGTATGAACCTCCAAATCTTCACTTGAAAATTCTCCAAGATCCCCTAAATCCCCTAAGTTTTCTTCCAAAATGAGATAGTAGAGAGAAAATGTGGTGAAATGAGATATTTTTTGGGCTTTTATACTCTTTTTGTCATCTAGTGTGTGTGTAGATCCCAAGGACCACTTGGATGTTTGAGATAAGGTCAAAATTCCATCTAAGGTGACTTAGATTGGTGACTTTGTCACTTGATCTTATCCTCCTTCAATCTTATACACTAAACCCTCGAGCATTCAATAACCCGCTCCATGCCGCAACGTGTATCGTTCGCGTGTACTCAAGCCATTAAACTTCGAAACAACATTTTATATTAATTATTTAATGCATTTTATTCATTTATCAAATGTGCATTATTTCTCAACCTAGTGTATTGTCATTCACCTACCTAGTACCACAAGTCTACAAGCTAATCAAGGCGAATACCCGTCACACTTTCTCACACAAACAATAAAAATATAAATATACACATTGCAATGCAATTCAACATAATTAAGCATAAACCAATACACAAAACTAACTATTTACCTATCTCAAGTGTGCTCGGTCCTAGCAGTAGGGTCCATAAGATGTTGAGATGACATCCACATCTGAAAATACGTCATATTAACGACATAATTAAAATTGGGTCGTTATAGGGAAGAGAAAAAGATGATGTGCAATAAAGTTGGAGGTTAAAAATCACTAAAATAAAAAATGGGTTTTCTTTGGGGAGAGAGGGGGATAAAAATAAACTAGGGGCACATTGAGGAGTTTAATTAATAACAATCAAGGGAGGTGCTTAAAACATGAACTAACTTATTGGGGGTTATAAATAGTATTAAATTAAATGGAGGCTGATATAAGGTATAAGAGTGCTAATAGTCACTCCTAATTTTGACACGTTACTAAAGTAGAATAAATATTAGAATATAAATGAACTTATAATACACTACAAAAAACAAATCGAGGATCGAGAGACGGAAATAGAGACGGAATTAATTCCGTCTCTAAAAAATAGCGCCAACATTCCCACCAAACCCTAACTATTAATGTGAATTTGAATCATTCTTTTTCCTTTTAGGGACTTGAAAATGGTTCTATTTACTTGCACTTTTCTCACTTGTTTTTCCTTCTCATTCTTTTTGCGGTTGTTGGGATCCAGGTTCATGGCTTGTAGGTATGCGTTCATATCTAGAAGCGACCTCTCAACAATGGAACAAGACTCGATACATTGAACCATTCCCAAACATAGTAATGATTGGGTACCATTCATTGAGTAAGTTTAACACTGATTCTTTCTGTTTGTTTCCTTCTCCTTGCATTTTTATGGTTTTATTAATTTCGGTTTCACCCTTTAGTTTGCATGGATGACTCACTGCTAGAAATTAACTTTCTAATAGCATCTATATGATTGCACTCTCACTTTGCTAGAAATTAACTTTATGCGGAATGATTCTAGTTGTTTGATATGAGAAGGAACCAAATCGGACCTTCTAAGCTTTTTTTCACAGCCTGCAATGTAAAGTTTTCAAACTTAAAAAAGTTGTAGAACATATTTTTGTTGTGTGCATATACTGTGTGTTTAAAATAGGTTAATGAAAGCTTGTTTCCAATTGTTCCTAGTTCTATTTGAGGTTTTAAACCACATCTTGTGAAAACAAGGTCTCTAGTGATACATCGACATCCATGGTTTTGTTTGTGATTTCTAAAAGTTGTAAACAAGTCTTAATTTTATTTTATTTTTATAAGAATAAACTAGTCGACTCTAATTAATTAATTTGCAATTTAGGTTTTATTTTCTTTGTTGTCGAGCATAAATATTTTTCTTTTAATTTTAATTCTTAAACGTAATCATGCATGATAGGTTGTGTATGTTGCGCCTCTTAAATATTGATCATGAAACATCAAGACTATATATATAAGCATCACAAACCATTGCTATGTTATAGTTTGGAGCGAGAGATAATTTGCTAAATAACACCATGTTCCTTCTGGATAATGATGAATTTCTTTTTCTTTATTACTTTATTTATGATGTGTTTATATTCCATAATATTGTTTATATTCCTATTATTGTTTGTATGATTTAGTGATTTTTTTCTTTTTGATCTTTTTTCAGGTGTTTTGTACAAAGTCAAGTATTATTTGAAGCACAATCAACTTTATATAATCTCGGAACACTTCATTTTTTTATTTTTATTTTATTTAGAACAATTTTTGCTTTTACTTTTGTAGAAAGATACGATATAAAAACTTTTTAGATTGTTTTTGTTGTTTCGTGTACAGTACATTGAGAAAAGATAATGTTAAGGATATGATAAGTTTATATAAATTATGTAATATCAATATATTATTTAGCTATGATTTTTATTATATATTGGCAGGTTAAATGTGCTTGGATTGAGACCTATATATGTAAGACTTTAAAAACTAAACAAAAATGAAAATTAGAGACGGAAATAGCAACGAAATCTTTGATAACTTGACAAGGGCTTCTAGGTCCGGGCCAGGCCTGCTTAGGCCCACAACCCACCAAGCTTAAGCCTAGTCAAAAGTAATTTTTGTCACTTCCCCATCGCAGGTCTCACAATTCGTTGTTTCTTTTTCGAAGAATTCTTAAATATTTATTTCTTTTTAAGCTTCTTTTATGAGGTTGTAGTGTTTGTAGCTGATACAGTTGCAAGAATAAAACAGCGGAATATGTGTAAATTGTCAGCTATGGGAATAACCACGTCCTTGATCTTATCTTGCTTAGATTCTCGGTGGAAGGGAATAAAAAAAAAAAATTGTGTTCAAAATTTAGATATTTGTGTTTTCAACAATTATTACCCAAATGTCTTTTTTTAATAAGAAATTAACTTATGTTTCAACAATTTTATAAAAAAAAAAAAAAAAAAAAAAAAAATTGTGCTCAAAATCTAGATATTTGGCAACGATCCTAAGTTGCAACAAATTTCAACATGAGTCTTACATTGCCTTTAACAAATAATACTTCAGTCGTCCTAAAATGAGACCAAACGTACTTTGACTTGGTCAACGCCCAAGTCAAGATTTGTCAACTTTTGCCAAGGTGTGCCTTGCTCGTGCGAAGGCGCGACCTTGCTCGTGCCAAAGGAATCTGCCAAGTCTTGCCCGTACCCGCGCCAAGGCGCACTCGTGCCTGTGCCAAGGCGCGTGCCAAGGAGCGCCCGTTCTGCGCCAAGGCGCGTGCCAAGGAGCACCCGTGCTCGCGGCAAGGCGCGACCTCCTTTACGCCTATGCGTTGTTCAGCATGTTCTCCCGCGACCAAACCTTGTGGAACTATCCGAGCCCTCCAGAACTCGGTCATTGGCTAGATTTCTTGCTGCCCAACCCAGCCTACTCGGGTTACGCTATTGAGGGGCTGACAAACATCCCCCACCGAAATGTTCGATGCCCTCATCGAACTGCTCGGTTGTTGCCGCTTCTGGTAGTCTGTTATTTCCTTCTCAAACTGTCATAGAGTAGTGTCTCGCTCCCAAGTAGGTTCTTCAACATCAACCTACTTGATCAAATAAAAAGTTCGCCTATTTTTCTTACTTTGGCCACGCGTCTCGTGGCTTAGAATTTGCTCGATCTCCTCTGCAAACTCTTTTCGCACCAAATGTGGAGCCCGTCTCGCTGTGCTCCTCTCTGGATCTGCCTCATCAGAGTGGAAAGATTTAAGATTGCTTACATGGAATGTATGATGTATCTTCAACCTTTCTAGTAGCTTAAGGCGATAAGCCACCCTCCCAACTCGCTTGACCACCTCAAATGGTCCCTCGTATCGCTGGACCAGGCCCTTTTGTGTCTCTTCTTGTTGAACTTTGTTAGAATATGGGGAGTAAGCTTCAATAAGACTAGGTCTCCTTCCTGAAACTCCAAGGGTCTCCTGTGCTGGTCCGCATACTTCTTCATCCTTCTGACAGCTTTGGCCAAACTGTCTTGAGCTGCCTCCCTCAGCTCCTGCTTGTTCCTCGCAAAGCGATAGGCCGCTGGACTCCATCCCATCGACTTTGACTTGGCTACCTCATGTGGAGTAGGCGGTTGTTGTCCCGTCACCACCTTGAATGGACTCAGCTCCGTAGCTGAGCTTTTGTGAAGATTGTAGCAAAATTGGGTTGTATCAAGTAAATCTACCAAATTAGATTGAGTGGCATTTACGTAGTGTTTGAGGTAGTCCTCTAGCAATGCATTGATTATATCCGTCTGCCCATCTGTTTGAGGATGGTTTGCTGTGGAAAACTTCAGCTCCGAACCCAAGAAGTTGAATAGGGCTACCCAAAACCTTCCGGTGAAGCGAGCATCTCGATCACTGATGATGTCCTCCGATATTCCTCAATATTTCACCACATGTTTCAGGAACAACTCTGTTGTTAGCATCGCATCGCAATTCTTCGGAGCAGCTATGAATGTAGCATACTTCGAGAATCGATCCACCACCACTAGCACGTCGGTCATCCTCTGCACCTTAGGAAGACCAGTAATGAAATCCATCGATATGCTTTGAAAGGGTTTGTCTGGTACAGGCAAAGGCTCCAATAACCCTGGGCCTTCCTCTTTTATGTCTTATCTCGTTGGCACACAAGACAAGTCCGCACGTACTGATCCACGTCCTCCTCCATCTTCGGCCAGAAGAACGAACGTGATAAGAGGGCATAGGTGCGCTCCATGCCCGGGTGTCCTGCCCACGGAGCATCATGTGTCTCCTTTAGAAGTTGTCGCCTTAGTCCACCAGTACTAAGGACATATGGACGTCCTCCTTTGGCATAGAGGACTCAATCTTCGCACCAAAATCTATGAGTGACTCCCTCGACTACTAGCTTCATCATTTTCATGGGGCTAATGAGAGAGGGTTTTTTCACAAAGAAATTCTTCTCACTTAATCAAACCCGTGGTGTCTAAGGGTCGCCTTAGTTCAACACACCAATACTCAAATTAAAGGGACAGCAAGCAATAGCAACAAGGAAACGTTTTTTACTAGCTCTTAATTGGGAATACAACACCGGAGCTCTATGCTTCCCCAAGCCTAGAGCCCTTGGCTTTATAGACCAGCCAACAGGTAGTTACATAACCAACTAGGACACATGTCATGTGCACATCATCCATAGACCAAGTAAAACACCACTTCCTTTGTGGTCAAGGCAGTTACCCAACTGCCACATCGTTCCATAACCGCCACCATTACAGGGTCAATTGCAACATGCTCCATGTATTCAGGACATTCTTGGACGTGCTTTGATCATGGCCCCTGCCCATGACCAAGGTAGTTACTCAACCGCTTGGAACCACCTTGACTAGGTCCATCCACGTCTCAAGGTAGTTTGCCCACGTTTCTCTTAGGGACAGGGACTGCTCGGTGGTGCCCAGCCGTGTCTTGGCACCGTTAGCCGGGGCTCGGTCGAGTCCCACCGACTTGGGGTGGCCGACGCCATGATCCGTCCATGGGTCGTGCCTTGGCATTGCGCCCAAGGCATGCTCGAGGGTCCTTGCTACTTCGCCCATGCCGCCCCTGGGAGAGAACACACCTCTCCCTATAGTAAATGTTAAGTCGTTTCCTCAGCTCCAATAGGAAACATCCCAAAATGAGACCAAGCGTACTTTGACTTGGTCAACGCCCAAGTCAACATTTGTCAACCCTTGCCAAGGTGTGCCTTGCTCGTGCCAAGGCGCGGCTTTGCTCGTGCCAAGGTGCGACCTTGCTCGTGCCAAAGGAATCTGCCAAGTCTTGCCCGTGCCCGCGTCAAGGCGCGGTGCCAAGGCGCGCCCGTGCCTGTGCCAAGGCGCGTGCCAAAGTCCTCCCGTGCTTGTGCCAAGGCGCGTGCCAAGGAGCGCCCGTGCCTGCGCCAAGGCGCGACCTCCTTTACGCCTATGCGTTGTTCCGCATGTTCTTGCGCGACCAAACCTTATGGAACCATCCGAGCCCTCCAAAACTCGGTCATTGGCTAGGTTTCTTGTTGCCCAGCCCAGCCTACTCGGGTGACGCTATTGAGGGGCTGACACTTTGCTACTACCAATCTTTAAAAAATAAAAGGCTCTTTAAAATATATGAAATTACTACTGATCAACGATAATGATCTAACCAAACATTTGATCAAAGAAACTGATCTGCCCAAATGTTTGGTATTGTTTTTGGGACAGTACAATCATGTAGATTTTCTAGAAGTGTGCAATAGATGCTCCTAAGTAGTCACTACACAAATGATGTTACTGTTGTCTTCTGAGTTCTATTTTAATAAAACTCTAACTCTTAATGTCTTTCTATTCGAGTACAGGTTCTCTTTAATCATTTTACATGCATGAAGTGTTGAGTTGTTGAAATTTAGGATTCAATCACAGGAGGACTTGATCTAAAATGTTACATTCAATTTGGTCAAGGTTTAACAGCTTGGAACTCTGTTGGGGTTCAGATGCAAAGCAAGTTGGAACTGAAGAGACTGGCAACTCAAAATTCTGAATTTTGCAGAAAATACCTACTTACTTTAATTGATCCTACCACTATAATAACAATATTATGTTGTTGACCCACTTCTATTCTTTGATTCCAGCTTTATATACTGTTAGATGATGTCCTTTTTCATGAATGAACTACTCCTGGTCGGAGAATCTAGTTACCATTCTTTATTAACTTTAAGATCGACTTCCTTGAGGAGCTCTTTTCATTTTCTTAGTAAATTTCTTTGCTAAATAGACATTTTTCATGGTTTGATATTTTTTCCCCATATACCATTTACTGCGTGTGTTGTATTTGGACTGAGGCTGAGTACCCTGGACAAATTAATTGTAGGAAGGAGTATTCCATATCATTCTTGTTTAGGAGATGACAATTAATCTTTATTCATTTTCCTTGTTCCTCTTGTTATCACTTGTACCTAACAAATTAACTCAAAATTTGGGTGCATTTTCGATGTTTCTCTTGCAAAGGTGTTCTTGGTACACCTTTTTAATCTTTATTCATTTCAACTTTCCTTGATAAAAAATGGTTGAAATTAGAAAGCACGTACTACTTGAGCAGTTTGATATTCCACATTAGCAAATGGAAAACCTTTTATTTGGACTTTCTCCAAGGTATATGTGGGAAAGACATCCAAGATTTATGATAGTCCATGGCATAAAATCAAATTTAATGGAAATGTTGGTTTCATAAGGCCAACTCAACTAATTTAAGATTGAGGACTTGACTTTTTTGTCGTTTTTTCAAATTTTTATCCGTCAAATTTATCTTAACTCATATTCAGTGTAATTTATCTTAACTCCTATTCAGTATCTAACACATATCTTTTGGTTAGTGATGGCTCTAGGAACAGAATTGAAAAGGGGTGTCTAGATTTTTGTTATTATTCTTTCAATTGTAGTTTGTAATCACTCATACGGCCTGCCTCCCAATTTATGTAGCAAGCATTTGGTAATAATGTTAAATTTAATGCCAAGCATTTGGTTCTAAAGATTAATCAATCTATAGAACCAAATGTAATTATTGTTTACCTTTTGACTTCAAATACTTTTAGTACTAGTCTCTAGTGGAAATAAAAATGAGAGGGAGCCAATTAAAGTTGGTTGATTACTTATGCAATAGACCATTAAATGCAGGGGTTTGCAAGGGAAATATGGATAAGTAAAGAACATAACCAAAGTTAACGAAAGAAAGTAGACATAATTAAGCACTAGTAGACTATATGGTATATAACCGACTCTTCTTGTTTGAAATTAATATCAAGTTGAGATTCATAGTTTCTATTTTACGTCCACTATTTATGTCTTCACTATTTGAGATTGAGGCTTTATTATTGTTGTTGTGAAATTTGTCTACACTGTGTAGCTTGTTTCACTGTTGTTATGAAGTAGAGGATGATCTGCTTCTCTCTGCTTAGTCATAAACTTTTATTGTGTAATGATGCATAAACTTTATTGTGTAATGCGCATGCCAATGAAGGAACATTGGTGCAATATGATCGAGAAGTAAACGAAAAGTTCAAAAAATCTCATCTGAATTTCATCCATTTCAAACATTTCACACAGAGCGTGGTGGTGACATGGTCTGATGTCTCTGTCATTGACTTGGATCGTAGTGGAATTGTGGATGTAATCCTTTTTGATAGGAATGCTGAGTCAAGACCTTAAATATGTGGGATATTTGTCAAGTTATTTGGCTACTCTATTATCTATTGTTGACATTCATTATCACTTTCGCACTGATGACATGGAAAGCATTTACAGCAATGTTGTAGAATTAGTGATAGACAAAATGTATCAATAACCAAGTGCCAATCACCTCAAGCAATACCTAACATTAAGATATTTTAGCTGCGTTACTGGGTAGATTAATGAAATTGATGTTTAGTCTAGACCGAACTCTTAATGACAGATGGCCATGCATTGTACATATCGACAAAGAGCGTGTGAAAAGCGCTATTTTCAACTTTGTATGCTGGTAATAATTTGCAATAATTATATTAGAGCCAGTTTGGTTAAAAGGCTATGAGAAATTATCTATGCTGATTCATTGTATGTATAGTGCCCTTTTTAACCTTAATCACAAGTATTTTATGAGATTTGTCAGGCTTCATAATCTCCATAAGGTATGTTTGATGAACTTTTTTCACACATAGTGGGAAAATACCAAGCTATACAGAGGGCCCCGTTTGCTGCCTCAATTTATATTGGTTGCAAGATAAAATTTTTGGACCTTTGGACTCATTTTTACTGTAGCACAATAGGATTATGAATCTAAAACTTACAGTTTGTCATTGTTTTTGCTTTTAGGTAGTATCTTTGTATTGAAAACTTGCATCTCTCTACAGTTGTTAGCATTCTAACTTTTTCTATGTAAATGCTTGTTCTCTCGGCGATGTGTTCATCTTGGTGAAAATTGCTTGTTTTGCATTGGCCATTGATAAGGATAGGAAAACACATTTTGTGACTCATTCCCATCTTAAAAAAATTGTGTGGTGGGCAATGGCTGAGGCCCCATGAATTTAATGTTCAGAACCATTATAATTATTTAGGCAGTCGAGTGGAAAGAAATTATATATTTAGGATCGAAGTGATTCTGTCAAGATGACAGAATATGTGAATTGCATGTTCTTCCAAATCGTAAAACTCATTCTTTTATTTCAACAAAAACTACGTCAACACCTAATAGATCGAAATAGGAAAGAAAAATAGTAAAAAGTTAGAATCAAAAATAGAAACAAACGCCGCAAATAAAAACAAAATTCAAGATGACAAAAGAATATAATTTCGCCGAAAAACGTAGCTGATTTCTCCACGATCAATCAAATATATCGTTGCGATGAAACACCATTGATTCATTATCCTATCAAGAATGTGCAATCTAATTCTTGGACTTCATCAGAATTGCATGTTGAAAACCGTAAATCATGCAGTCAAGATGGAAAGAAAGTATTTAGAATCAAGGAAATTCAATCAAGATGACAGAATATATAGCTGATTTCTTGATCAATCAAATATATATGAAACACCATTGGACTCCTGACTAACCCACCTGTGCCATAGCTCAAAGGGCATCTTATTTCAATTAGATAATAGTGTTAGTCGCAGTCTAATGTGTTCTTGTATTATTGATGCTTGATATATAGTTGATACTAAGAATTCTATTAGGATCTAAGTTGAATCTAGTCTATGGATGCATCTGTTACAAATTCAATCAATACGCTATGGACGTCACTCTTGAAACTTTATCAAATAAAGAGAGGGATATATAGGTGTTGATGCATATGTTTTAACATTCAGTTTCTCCCCTCCCCCGGTTTTCTTTACCGATTGGTCGATGGGTCAAATCCGAAAGTTCATAACATGTGGTCTTCATGCATAGTCATTTATTGTGTGAAAGAGACTCTTCAGTCAAAGAAAAACTTGTTTGGATAATCCTAAACCGCTTATGTACGTGGATCAAACTAGAAAGACCATCAATTACAAATTGCATGAATCGTTTTAGTTTGATACTTTACTTTCTTCTTAAAGTGGGAGTAAATAGATTCCACTACTGTGGTTGGTGGCTTGTCCAGTTCTGAAAATGCCTTCTCCAATTACCAAAAGTACTCTTGTACTTGAGCATAAAAGGGTTATGTTTCATCTTTTCATGATTTCATCATGACAATTGCTTTTAGTTTGTGCCACATGTTTACTGAGCAGTCCCATCTGCATATTTTAGCAGTACCAATCAGTGCTCTATGATTTGTTGTGTGAACTCTGGGACCATCAGTGATCTGGATCCAGGTGTGGTAGCTGGTTCTCCTTATACTGTCTTGCAGAACTGGACCACAAGCAGTCCCATCAGCACATGGATGATGTCGGAATGGAACCCATCACATGGCTGAATTCCACATCGGATGTCTTCATCAGCAAAAATGCATAAAGGTCCTAGTGCAAACAAGGTATGAACCAATTCTAGTCTAACTTTTTTAATCTTAAATTTGAGAATCTAGTTTTAATGGGCTTGATTAGATAGTTGTGGTTCACTTTAGTAGGACCTAGGTTTTAAAGTAAAGGTTCTTTGTCTTCAAGCTCTAATTTGATTAACCAAAAATGTAGAGTTCATTTTGAATTTATGGTGCTTTGATGGATATATCCTTTCCTCATGATCACAATTTGTTCAACTATGCTTTATGAGAGTGAATGTTGAGTGATAAAAGAAATTACTCAATGCAAAATGAGCAAAGTAGAGACGAGGATGCTTAATTAAGGTGGATGTGTAGTAAAACCCGAGAAGATAGAATAATAAATGTAGAGATAGAAAGAAAACTAGAAGCATTATTAGAGGCAAAAATTAGAATAGGTTGATTGCAAAGGTTGGACACGCCCAACAACAACTTGCAAATGCCAAGTTAGAAAGTTCAAGGGATTTAACGGTGTAGGGATAGAAATAAGATATATAATTAATTTTGTCTGAGTTACATAGTTGGTTGGTTAATATCTTTCTTTAGGACTTTAGAATGTTTCCTAATTTCTATATTTCGCTTAGAGATTGAAAGTAGATTCATCAAAGGTCATCTCTTTTTAATTCTGCTCTTTCTTTTTCAGTTCACAAATAAAAATAACCAAGTTTCCTTAGTGATCATCCCTATATCCAATTCCAATTCTACAACTTTTGGTCTTCAGAGTAGATCTTTTTATAATCTTCTATCCTTCAACCACGTGAGAGATTTCAAAATGTGTTCAAATTAACCATGAAAAGTACACTGTTCAGGCTCCTTAGACAAATACCAAAGAAAATTCAAAAGATGATGAGAATAATGTCGAGTGGTTCTCCATTTGTGTCCACATATATATACATGTACTGATAGAATAATGAAATGAGTCTTTGTAGTTGGACCACAAAATGTGGCCGACAAGTGAGTTATGGGATTCATAGTGAAGAATTGTATAGAAAAACGTTGTTCTAAGTTATTGAGAGAACAACTCAAATCATTGTTATTAGATTGATGGGATGGATACACATTTTATAATACAATCTGTTACAAAAGATAACAATGATCTTTATTGGATTACACCTATTATCTAACAAACTAACAGCTGAGATTGAACTAACAGTTGAGATATGATTTGATAAGCATTATCCAATGCCCCCGCCGTATTCATGGATTTGATGCATCGAGTGTTTAAACCATACCTCGACCGCTTCGTGATAGTGTTCATCGACGACATTTTGATATAAGACACGTGAGGACCACAAACAACACCTCAGAGAAACGTTGCAGACATTGAGGGAACATCGACTGTTTGCTAAGTTCAGCAAATGTGAATTTTGGCTTACAGAGGTCAAATTCTTGGGGCACGTTGTTGGAGCAACAGGGATCGCTGTAGATCCGAACAAGATTCAGACCATCACAGATTTGCTGACGCCGTCATCAGTATCTGAGATCAGAAGCTTTTTGGGGTTAGCAGGATATTACCGTAGATCTGTGAAGGATTTCTCAAAGATCGCTTCACTGATGACGAGGCTGACGAAGAATGATATTACTTACGAGTGGACCGAGAAATGCGATGGTGCATTTACTCAATTGAAGAGGTCATTAACTACCGCGCCAGTGTTAGTATTGCCAGAGGCTGGATAGGAATTTTTTAGTGTACACTGATGCTTCTCATATGGGTCTAGGTTGTGTGTTGATGCAGGGTAGCGATGTCGTAGCATACGCATCGAGACAGTTGAAGGTACAAAAAAAAAAAAAAAAAAAAAAAAAAAAAAAAAAATTATTCCACTCACGATCTAGAGTTGGCAGCGGTTGTGTTTGCGCTGAAGACTTCGAGATACCTTCTGTATGGAGAAAGATTCACACTCTTCACCGACCACAAAAGTTTAACATATCTGTTCACCCAGAAAGAACTGAACATGAGACAGCGCAGATGGTTGGAATACCTGAAGGACTACGACTTTTCCTTGGAATATCATCCAGGAAAAGCGAACGTAGTCGCAGATGCGCTGAGTAGGAGACCGAGTAGAGACAGTGAAGTGGTTACATTTCACATGATGCATGAGTATGGATTACTCGAAGCGACGACGACAGTATGTTAGACAGAGGTTCCTATCGAGACTCAGGTGATTATTCGCGCCCAAATGAGAATCCAGACTGTGTCTACACAGCGAGTGTCAGAGGGACAGAGGAACGACCAGTCGTACTCAACGAGTTAGCACGAAGTGCAGAGTGTACAAATTGGATAGAGACAACAGATCAGTGTATGAGATACCAGGACAGGTTGTAGATACCCGAGGTACCGGAGTTGAGAGATGAGATCCTTCAAGAGTCGCACCATTCCAAATTTACCGTAAGTCCAGGCAGGACTAAGATGTATCACGACATGAGGAGACATTTTTGGTGGCCTGGGATGAAGGCGGACGTGTCTAGATTCATCAGGAACTGTAGTATTTGTCAACAAGTGAAGGCCGAGCATCGCAGACCCGGGGGATTACTACAGCCGCTTCCTATTCCCCGATGGAAGTGGGAAGACATATCTATGGATTTTGTCAGAGGATTACCGAGGACCGCGAAGAGACATGACTCCATTTGGGTTATAGTTGACAGACTGACGAAGTCTGCTCATTTCTTGCCAGTGGCGTCGCATTACACGTTCGATCAGCTGAGCATACTATTCGAGAGAGAGATTATCAGACTGCATGGAGTACCAGTAACGATCACTTCAGATCGAGATGCTACGTATACATCCAGGATGTGGAGGAGTATGCAAGAGCAATACGGTACGCGACTACAGTTTAGTACGGCTTTTCACCCTCAGACTGATGGGCAGACTGAGCGATTGATTCAAATCCTCGAGGACATGCTACGAGCATGCGTGTTAGAGTTTGGCGGATCTTGGGCAGAGTACCTACCGTTGTGTGAGTTTGCATATAACAACAGTTATCAGGCTAGCATTAAAATGGCACCATTTGAGGCCTTGTATGGCAGACCGTGTCGCTCGCCATCGTGTTGGGCTGAGCCAGAGGACCGGGAGATAGTGGGGCCTGAAATTGTTGTTGACCACACGGAGAAGGTCAAACTGATCCGTCAGAGACTCAGAATAGCACAGGACAGACAGAAGAAATATGCAGATAAGTATCGCGGTGATCTCACGTATTCCGAGGGAGCCTTTGTCTATTTAAAGGTTTCCCCTCGAAAGGGTCTTCAGAGATTTGGGGTGAAAGGTAAGCTCGCACCGAGATATATCGGACCTTTCATGGTTAAGAAAAGGGTCGGGAAAGTGGCATACGAGCTGGAGTTACCTCCACAGATGTCAGGGGTTCATCCCGTGTTCCACATTTCGATGCTTCGACTAGCCGAGTCGAAGGCAGGAGTGCGACCGACGGTGGACTTGAGTCAGATCGACCTAAGCGATGACATATCGTACGAGGAACAGCCCATACAAATCCTAGACCGGAAGGTACAACAGTTGAGGAGTAAGACCATTCCGAAGGTACTAGTCAAGTGGCAATTCCACGATAACACGGAACTCACTTGGGAGCGAGAGGATTACATGCGAGATAGATTCCCGTATCTGTTCGAGTCAGGTAGAATCCTAACTTAAATTTAATTTCGAGGACGAAATTTCATTTTTGTTGGGAATATTTGTCACGGCCCAAATCTCTAACCCTGGTTTAAATTCCCTAAATCAAGATCACCAACCTTTGACGTGGGACCCACACTGTGATACGTACACCGACCAAGGCACATGGCCAAGGTAGATTTTATTTTTGTATTGATGCGTGCCTAGTGTTATGTACTGTGTAGACTTACTAAGTCATTTGGTACAATTTTAAACGTAGAGACGAGAGCGGGGACGCATCTCGAGTCGCGTGTCAACGTGGGATCGAGATAGTCGTGTATGTGGTTTAATGTGAAGTATTTTTAATAGTTTGATCCACGTTATTTAATATTTCGCTTTGTCGCGTTGTGCGCGTGTTGTGACGAGAGTGCGCCGTCGCGATTTGTGCGTAACGCGGGTGTACGGGGTAGTATATGATTGAGTTGTCACACCAGTAACCTAATCATTAAAGCAAAATAATAAAAAAAAAGAAAGTGGGGTGGAATGGTGGTAGTGGAGAAAGTGGGGTGGAATGGTGGTAGTGGAGAAAGTGGGGTGGTTGAGAGAGTGTTGTGTGTGTATAAATAGAGGAAAAAAAAAGAAAGAAAGAAGGAGAGAAGAAGAAGAGATTGCTGGAGTGGAATGAATCATCAAGGTTTTGAAGGAATCCATGAGAGTTGGTGAGAAATCATCAAACTACATCAACTAGGTACACATATTTTGAGTTGAAACTTGAACACGTTCTGGTTTTAGGCAAATTTCAGATAGTAGATCATTGAATAATTACAGTTGATTTATATATTTAGATTCCTCATTTCAAGCTGATAATCCAGCTGTATTAAAGTTCTTAATTTGGTTTTAAAATCATAAAGATATGAATTTTGAAGTTGCAACATCAAAACTGAAATTCTGCATGTTGTATTAGGAATCAACTTGGGTGATTTGGTCATAATCTGACCATTTTAGATCCAAATTCAACCACACCAGTGGCATTTGAAAGTTTATATAGAAAGGAACAACTTTGCTTAACTGAAGGTATTCTGATTTGAAGGTTATCATTTCCAAACATGCTCTACAAATAGGTGCTGGAATTATAAAGGACAGTTTTGAAACTAAATTTGTTAAGGGTATAACTCCCTAAATACTTATCCAAATGAGCTAATATTTTAGTATGTTATATTTGGATGTATGTTCTACCTTGTGACCAAAAATCACATTTTTTGGAACTATAGATTGGGAGAAATAGATTTTCTAAATCTGCTGGTCGGATTAAATTTCAATCAGAACTATGTTTAGTAAAAGCATGATATCTCTTCCGTTTTAAATCATAATTCTGAAAACTAAACCTTCCTAGAAAGCTAAGGGAGAGATCAACAATAATGGTATTGATGGAAGAATTCAATATTTGGACCATTTCAGGCCTAAAAGTGCATTAAGATGTAGGACTGAAATTGGAACTTAATTTAGTCTTTAGGGGCTGATTTAGGATGATTGATTTAAAGTCTATTGAACCAATTTGAATACACAATAAACACACTAAATTGAGCTTAAATTCACTATTTGAACTAATGAGATACCAAACTCAGGAACCTAGGAAAAAGGGTACGAGAGAGCGAATACAAGACTTGGTGTATCGGGAGGCCAGTAAAGCTAAGACTTTACTTTGTTGTTGTGAGTATACCCAATGACGATTTTACTTGGCATTTCATTCCTATTAATTGTTGGTCTTGCATAGTCCTTTTGGCTATTTACCTTTGTACTCTTATATCATGTGATTCTTTGTGTCTATGCTCATTTGATGAGTCTAGTTCGCATGATATCCATTTATTTGATTTAAATCATTGATTCCATTCCATGCTATGTATATTCTTGTTGTTTCAAATGTGAATTGAATGATAAATAGCATGCTATAGTGAACATCGTATAAATGTTTAAGAGGACTTGTATTCATTATTTGTTTAGGCGTGTAGATGTCCCTATGCCTTGACAATCCATACTTGGTATTTTCTTGAAGTGTTAAAAAGTAGTTGTTGCATTTAGGTCCCGTACTGGATCGAGATGTGCACGAATCACGGGGTTAGAGTCCCCGGGGATGTCGGCTTTGTTACTTGACATTGTATGACACTCGGGGTTAGAGTCCCCGAGGTGGTCTACACACCGGGGTTAGAGTCCCTGGTAACACTTGGGTTAGAGTCCCTTGTGCTATATGATTATTGGGTCGGGGTGACACGTTACACCGCCGAATGGGACCTAAATCACTACTACTTAACCTAGCGTCGGTATCTCTTGTTTAACTATGGTATTTATTCGCATATGGTTTATTATTCAGTTTTTCAATTTATATGCTTTTAAATACCATTTGAATATTCGGAAATGCAACTTAAACTTGTCACTTTGGGATTCTTGTTTTATTCTTGTACTCACCGTCCTTTTTATGACGGTGGGTGCGGGCCGTCTACTAGCAGGTCGGGGAAAGAGAAGATCGGCGATTATCCCTGAGGTCGCAGCGCGTCACTATATTAATTGTAGGACTTCTTTGATTGTATGATTTATGTATGTCTTTCATATATTTTTTTTTGGGGTTGTATATTGGGGTTGTATATTGTGGTGAGCGTTAGTTCCCCGACTTGACTTAGACCATTTTATCGTTTTAATGGATTTTGAAGACTATATATAGTTATGCGATGGCATTTCCTGGTTTTCCACACTTAGGATATTATAAATTACTTCCGCATAATCGATAAGACTTCCGCTAATAACTTCATTTAATAAAAGGTTTAAGTAGAAAAGGCTGACTAATACGTAATTAACTCCTGTGTGGATATGATTAGGGCTTAATTACGGGATTAGGCCGGGCGTTGCCCTAGATTAAGGAGAGGGGCCGTCACAATTATCTCCTAACATCCTCCCTCAAGATCACAGGGCGTTGATGAACGGTGAGCTTGTGTCTGAGACGTGTGAATGAAGTGGAAGGCAAAGGTTTGGTGAGAATGTCAGCTAGCTGGTCGGTAGATGGAATGTGGGCAACTTGCAGTTGCTTGCGTAAGACTTTCTCTCGAACAAAATAGAAATCAATAGCAGCGTGTTTCGTTCGAGAATGAAGAACTGGATTCAAAGCTATATAACCTGCACTAACATTATCACATAGGACTAATGGTGGTTTGAATAAGGAGACGTGCAACTCTTGCAACAAATTTTGAATCCAAACAATTTCAAGAAGGCATTTGCAATAGCTCTATATTCGATTCTCATGTTTGGATCGGAAACGACTCTTTGCTTTGTAGCGAGACAAGAGATGAGATTAGGTCCAAAGAAAACACAATACCCTCCCAGATTTCGACGATTATCGGGACACGATCCCCAATCCGCATCTCGTAATCGGACGAAAATCACCAGTCTTTGCGTGAAGTGACACACCAAGGCGAGTTGTGCCTTTCAAGTAGCGCAAAATGCGTTTTGCCTTTGCTTGTAAATGAACGTCGATGGCGCATGAAGAAATTGACATAATCTATTAACTGCTTGCAAAAGAAATGTCTGGTCTAGTAATTGTGCAATATTGCAATGCACCAACAATGCTTCGATACTCTGTTTGGTCAAGCAACGGAGATCCCTCTTTGATAGAGATAAGGGAACCGGATGCCATTGGAGTCGCAACAGACTTGCTGTCTTGAAGACCAGTTCGAAGTAGGAGATCATTGACATATTTTTCTTGGTTTAGATGAAGAATGTCACTTGTGTGTGTAACATGGATGCCAAGAAAATAGGACAAAGGCCCTAAATCTTTCAAGGAGAACTTGTTGTTAAGTGCAGAGATAAGTTCTTGAATGAGAGAATACGAGCTTCCGGTAATAATAATGTCATCGACATAAATGAGTATGACCAAAAGCACATCCTTCTTGGAGTAGATAAACATGGAGCTATCAGATTTAGATTGAGTAAACTCCCATTCATATAAGACCGAACTGAGCTTAGTAAACCATGCACGAGGTGCTTGCTTAAGTCCATATAAAGCTTTTTTAAGCTTGCAAACATAAGAGGGAAAAGAAGGATCTTGAAAACCAGGGGGTTGTGCCATGTATACCTCTTCATGAAGATCTCCATTCAAAAATGCATTGTGTACATCAAGTTGTCGAATAGACCACCGCTGAGACAAAGCAAGAGATAAAACTGTACGAATTGTTGTTGGTTTGATAACTGGGCTAAACGTATCAAAATAATCAAAACCAAACGCTTGAAGGAAGCCCTTAGCAACTAGCCGTGCTTTATAGCGATCAATGACGCCATTTGGTTTGTGTTTAACTCTATACACCCACTTGCATCCGATTACATTAGCGAAGGGAGGAGGAGGAACTAACTCCCAAGTGCAATTGTGTTGAAGAGCAGAATATTCTACTTGCATTGCAGATTGCCATTCAGGCCATTTGGAAGCTTCTTTGTGTGTTTTGGGCTCACTAGGTGGAGAAATAGAGTGAGAGACAGGCATGGAAGAACTAGTGTGAAGGAGACAAAGACGGTCAATGGGTTTGGTAATGCCACTTTTACTACGAGTTTGCATTTGGTGGGTATGTTCTTGACTTGGAGGAACTGTTGAAGTAGGCGATGATGATATGGCAGCGCGGGGGTCTTTGGAGAAGGCGCGAGGGGGTGCCGGGAGAAGAAGAGGTAATTAGAAATGGTTTTGTCGATGGAGATGGTGGAGTTGGTTGTGGGGTAGGTGAAGTAGGTGAAATAGTTGTAGTTGGTGAAATAGTTGTAGTTAGTGGAGAGGTAGGTGTAATAGTTGTAGTAGGTGAGGTAGGTGGCTGGCTAGATATTAATGGATCAACATTTGGTGATGTGGGAGAATAGTCTGATGGGATTTGGTTACTAGTTGAAAACGGTGAGGTTTGTGTAGTGGGTAGAGTAGAGAGATCAAGTGGGATAGTACAATATCTCTTTAGAGATCCCGAAGATATAGCAACTGGTGAACTACATGAAGTAAAAGGAAAAGTTAGCTCATCAAAGATGACATGCCTGGATACAAGTAAGCGTCCTGTCTGCATATTTAAACACAAATAGCCTTTGTGTTTGGTGCTGTAGCCCAAGAAAGTGCTCAAAGCCGATCGATATGCAAGTTTATTTGCATTGAAGGGACGAAGACAAGGAAAACATGCACAACTAAAGACCCTCAATAAGTTGTATTGTGGTACTTGCTTGTAGATAATCTCATATGGAGATATATTGGCAAGCGTTGATGTTGGAAGCCTATTGATGAGATAAACTGCAGATTGAAATGCAAAGGGCCAGAACACCATAGGCATAGATGATTGGGCTAGGAGAGCTAGTCCCGTCTCCACAACATGACGATGTTTTCTTTCCACTCTACCATTCTGTTGTGAAGTGTAAGGGCATGAGACTCTGTGAATAATGCCATGAGCAGTTAACAATTTATCAACTGCCTGAAATTCTCCACCACCATCCGTTTGTAGAATTTTGATGGAACTGTCAAGTTGTTTTTCAGCCATTGTTTTAAATTGGATAAATGCTGAAATTAATTGATCTTTTGAGTGCAACAAGTAAAGCCAAGAAAAGCGAGAGAAGTCATCAACAAATAATGCAAAATAGCGAGCACCATTAATTCCGGCTTGAGGTGCAGGACCCCATAAGTCTGAGTGTACAAGATGCAAGGGAGCCGAAGCTCGTGATTCAGACAATGCAAAAGGTAAGCGATGGCTCTTGGCCATTTGACACACACTGCATACATGAGAGTTAACTTCATACGGAAGACGACAAGTAGATAAGACTTTGTTGACAATACTAGTAGACGGATGACCGAGGCGGCAGTGCCATAGAGATGACTTATTGGAGTTGCAAGAGTGAAGTAGACATGTAGAAGATGTAGGAGGGCTAGCTAAAGCCGAGAGCTTGCGAGTCCACCATCACCAATCTTGTATAAACCATGTTCAAGCTTGCCCCGAAGAAGAGCCTTCTTCGTTTCGGAGTCCTTTACAACAAAGCCACACGCATCAAACTCAACAAGAACATCATTCTCGGAACAAAGTTTAGGAACACTTATGAGATTGTGAGAAAGTTTTGGAACATGTAAAATATTATGTAATTTCAATGTTGCCTTCTCACCAAGAAGAGAATGACCAATATTAGTAATAGAAAGTCCAACCATTTCCCACAAACACCTTTTTCTTACCATGATAAGTTGTAGGTGCGGCAAGATTTGAAGAATTTGGTGTCATGTGATGTGTAGCTCCTGTGTCCATAAACCATGAAGTATCATCAGTTGCAGAAGACGATGCTAGCATAGCAGTCGGGGAAGCATTCACAGTGGGCTGAAATTTTGATCATAACGATGCCAACAATCGATCGCGGTATGTCCCATTTTGCCGCAAACTTGGCATGTAGGACGATCATTATTGGAAGGAAAAGTTTGTGAGTTGTTGAATCTCCCTCCATTGAATTTGCCTCTCGCTTGATTTACTTTGTAGAAAAACCACCACGTCCTCGTGAGCGATTTTGTCTTGAATAAAAATTGTTACCTCCAGAATTATTGTTGTATAGCATAGGCGGGCTATGGTTCTTGCGCGGTGGAGCGGAAGCGACATTTGCTTGAATGAGATTAGTGGGATCAATAGAGTGTTGTTGCTCTAGCCGTGCTTCATGTGTGAGCAACATGCTATGAATTTCTTCTAATGTAACTGAATCAGTTCTGGTTGTAGCCGATATGACAAAAGAATTGTATTCAGCACCAAGGCCTCCTAAGATGTAGAGAATTTGATCTTGCTCTTTCACTGGTTCACCTATTGCTGCAAGATTGTCAGTGATGGATTTAATTTTCAAAAGAAAATCAATCATGCTCAGCCCCCCTTTTTTATGTGTTTGCAATTGCAATCGGAGTTGCATTATTTTCGCCTTAGAAGCTGCAGAAAAAGTTGTTTCAAGTGCATCCCAAATTTCAGCTGCAGTGTTTAAACCAACAATTTGAGTCATAGCATCTTTGGTGAGTGATGAGTAAAGCCAACACATGACAACACGATTTTGTTGCGACCAAGTTTTATACTTGGGATTTTTTTTATTGTTGGCGAGAAGTTTTTCTGGTGGGGGAATAGAACTATCAATAAAATCTTCATAACCATTGGCTTCAATAAATGTCAACAACTGAGTTTTCCATAAAAGATAATTGGAATGATCCAATTTAATTGATGTAGCATGATTAATTTGTGGCAGAGATGAGGCGACTAGACGTGTTACCTGCCCATCTGAAGTTTGGATCCATGTTACCTTAGGATCTGAGGATGAAGAATGATTTGAAGAATCAGTGGAAGTTGCCATGATTATTGGATCTTCAGTGCTCTGATACCATGAATAATTGTATAGAAAAACGTTGTTCTAAGTTATTGAGAGAACAACTCAAATCATTGTTATTAGATTGATGGGATGGATACACATTTTATAATACAATCTGTTACAAAAGATAACAATGATCTTTATTGGATTACACCTATTATCTAACAAACTAACAGCTGAGATTGAACTAACAGTTGAGATATGATTTGATAAGCATTATCTCCTAACACATAGCTCATGGTGAAATAGATCAATAGTGAAAGAGAGATGTTTTATTTAGGAATTGATGTTGCTCTTTTCAAAGAGGTTGGCCACTCGACCTATAGGTCCAATTGGTTCACATTTGCACATGCACAGACAGTACTCTTGTCTTCATCCATTAGGTCCCTTCACCTTCTCTACCCCTTTTTTTTCTTCTCTATTTGGGTGGGAAAATAATTTTGCTGCACTATTGTTGGGATCTTTAGAATCTAGCTTGCACATCTCTATGTCCAAAAAGGACCTCAACAACAACTGAGTAGCAAAAGAATGTCGCACTGGCATTTTCGATTTGTGTGTACTACTTTTGAATTTTATTTTATTTTTCTCTATATAGAGTTGCAACTTGTGCCGTTTTGGGGCATCACCTGTCTAGTACTCTTATTACTGTGAATCCATCCATATTAGGCCCACTGCTGGCCTCCCCATGTATTCATTTCTTTGCGGTGTCGAACCTGCTTTTGCTACACTTATAGCTTCAAACATATATATTTAGAGTAAGTGGGCGGGACCTGTTGGTGGAGTGGCTAAAATGTTTTCTTAGAATGGAAAGTACCTGATTTTATTTTGAAAACCCTGCGTTGTTTCTGTTTTGGGATATAGCTAGAAGTGAAAATGACGTGCATTCATTTCTGGAAAGAAGTCATACTGTTCTCTGGTCCAGTTGCACATGCATTCATCCCACATTTTCAAAATCATTGTGAGAAAGGAAAATACTGGGGTGACAGTACTTTTGACACAACCGTTTGGCACGCATTTGTTGATGTTCCTTGAACACACATTGGAATATGCATGGGAAAATCTCGATGCCAAATTTAAGGGGTACTAATTAACAACTGTATGCCAAATAATGTTGCGCCGAAAGTAGGTCACCCAGTCATTTTCTTTATGAAAAAGCTTGATATTTTCTGTTCAAATATAGGGAGATACTTCGTTTAAGAAAAAAAGAGAGTAAGGAGATACTGTGCGTTTTCAATAACAAGTTTCGAGTATTGATTTTTGTCAAATGTAGGTCCTGGTTCTAAATTTTATTTGTTTTTTAATTTTTTTGAGTGACAAATTCAGGAAGTGGGACCGTCCCTGCATCTTTTGAAGAGGCATTCTTTGTCCTAGTAGAATTTTCGGATTTACTATAGCTTCATTTAGTTTGTTTTTATCAACTTACTGTGCAAGCAAAGACTCCAAGGAGTTAACTTACAGTGAAAGATCATAATTTTCATGTTTGGTTCAACTTTAAGAGAAGTTGCAAATTTTTAAATAATAAAATATATGAATTGACATAAATACCCTTCAAACAAAAGAGATGGAAGTGAGTAATAAAAGGTAATTAATGATGAGTAATTGTGTCCACAAACTCCTGGGAGATAACTCCCTTAGAGGTAGGGGAAATATCTCTCACCTTTGAGTGTGAGTTGAAAGACAAGTTGCAGGGGAATTGGCAACACAACAAAAAAATGCATCAATTAGCGACGGATTTGCAAGGGGAGTTCTGGTTTACATGTTGACCAAATTAACAACGAGGTTAGTAACAACCCCCGTCGCTAATTGTTGGGCGAAAAAATTTCGGCTCAAATACACTCTATCTCTCTCCCACCACCAAACCCTAATCTTCCCCATTTATAAACTCTCCACTTTCCCTCTCTCCCTCGCCTTTCTCCTCTCTCCCCCACATCTCGATCAAGTCCTATCCCTCTTTTGGTGTTGGCTGGTTCGACAACTCCTCTGCGGTAGATTCAGTGGTGGGGTCCACGGAGACGAATAGCGACAAGGACTTCCTCGCCGCGTTCATGGCTCAGTCGTCGTGTTCGGCACTCCTCGCTGGTGGAGTCGGTGGCGGGTAAAAGCTCTGTTTTGGTTTGAATATTGGTTTGGTTTTTGTGTATGTTGGTTTAGTGGAGCTGATTTTGGGGGGGTTTTGCAGGGGAGGGGTCGCCGCAGTCGACGCTTTGAGCGGTGGGGAGCTGTCTTAACGAACCTTCGTAAGTGTCGACCCCACCGACGTCGCCACTGCCTCTCTCGTTTCAGCAGCATCCTCCCCGCCCTCCTCCACCACCTCTGTCGCGCCCTCTCCCTCCTCCTCCGCCGCATCCTGTTCCTCTCCCTTTCCTCCTCCACCGCCTCTTGTTCCTCTCCCTTGCCCTTCCGCCGCCCTTCCCTCTCCTCCATCATCAATATTTTCATTTTAAAAATAATATTTAAAAAATAATAATAATCTTTTTTGTTAATCTGTCAGAATATAGCGACGGGATTTAACGACGGGGTGCCGTCGCAATTTCTGACACCTGTCGCTATACCGAAATAGCGACGACAAGTTTAGCAACGGGATTTCTTGTTGCTATTCCCATCGCTAACATGGTATAGCGACGGGAAATACCAAATTAGCGATGGGCTTACCCGTCGCTAATCTGGTATCCTTTTGTAGTACAACTAAACAAGATTAGTTCTAATTTCCCTCCAAGTTATCTCGGGAGTTAACTCCGCCCCTAACCAAACAAGGCCTATAGTACATTGAAATAGATCTAAATGGTAATAGTATACTCAAGAGCCTAAGTGATTTGAAGCGAACTAGATGAGTCTAATTGGCTATAATAGGCCCGCAAAAACTACTAACTTACTGAGATTCAGAGTGTAGCAAGATTATTTATGAGGGTCGCTAAGGGAACCCCACCTTTTCATGAAGGCACCCAGTTAATGTGGGCACAAACCAATTTACCTGGGGCACCCAAAAACTAAACTCGAAATACCCAAAATATCCATCGTGCAAAACCTCTCGCACCCCACCACCCCCACCACCACCTTCACCGAACTCCTTGTGGAAGAATCCATTTGTTTTGAACCGATCAGTGAGAAGAATCCCCGAAATCGTGTTCTCCGTCCCTCGCCGTGTGTTTCTCCTTCATTGTACGAGTTTTCTGCAGTTTGTAGGGTCGGGGGTGTGAGCCGATTTCGTCTCCAAATTACGGCTCGGTTGAAGATCGTCGAATTAAGTTACATTTGGTAGAGTAGTTGTAATGTGTGTGTGGCGGTTTGTTCAATTCACTACAAAAAAACAGCAAATCAGAAACGGAATTAGAAACGGAAATAAGTTCCGTTTCTAAATCAGAAACGGAATTAGAAACGGAATAAGTTCCGTCTCTAAATTAAAAAGTTAGCGACGGAATTGAGACGGAAATATTCAGAGACGGATTTGAGACGGATCAGAGACGGAATTAGAGACGGAATTAAATTCCGTCTCTAAAAAATGGCGCCAACATTCCCACCAAAACTTTCTTTTTTTTCAACCGTTCATTATGTCTCGAGATTCGTGCATGCTTGATCTACATACCCACAACAAATCCGTCTCTTCCTAAAATCACTCGGCTCTCTCTCTCTCTCTCTCTCAAAACCTCTCTCTGTCTCTCTGTCTCTCAAAACCTCTGTCTCAACAAACCTCTCCCTCACCGCTCTTTCTCTCTCAACAAACCTCTCTCCCTCACCGCTCTCACCGCTCTCTCTCACCGTCACCGCTCTCTCCCTCTCTCTCTCTCCGTCGCGCTCTCTGCTCTCTTTCTCACCGTCACCGCACTCTCTCTCTCTGCGCGCTCTCTCTGCTTCTCTCTCTCTCGCACCTCTCTACTCTCACTCTCACTAATAGCCATGTTGTTCGTCGAATCGATTTCGCTTATCAAATCCTAGATTTAGTCCCTCCGATTCCGTCTTGGTTTCTAGGGTTCGTTCTGGGTTTCTTTGATGAGGCGTGGAGTCTAAAATCGAGTTCGTGATCGATAGGGTTTTGAAGGGTCTCGGAGATTCGGAGAATGACGGACCAGAACTGGAGCTCGAGCTCAACGAAGCCGGACGCGCCTCGGCGACCCCCGGCTCGGTCGACGACTTGTCAGGGGATTCTCGATGTGAGTTCTATTTTTGGTTTCTAGGGTTTCGATTTTAGATTTTTTTTTATTGTTTGGTTTCTCGAAGATTGCATGTGAGTTTTTTGAGGTTTTGTGGTGTCTAGGGTTTGCTTTTGTGTTTTCGGTAATGGGGTTTTGGTAGAGTTTTGTTTGGTCTTGAAAGCTTCGATCTTTCGTGTTTGGTTTTGTGTTTTTCAGTTTTTGTTTCAATTTGTTCAATTTTCTTCCTCCCATTTTTTTGTTAAACAATTTTCTTGTAAGTACTTACCGAATGTTTGTAGAAGACATTGCATTTAGGTATGTTTTGAGTGGACGCATAATGTTAGTTCGTATGTTCTTTTTCGACAATTTTATTTCTATCATTGCTTATCTTTGCCTTGCTAGTTAGCAACTCGTGCTCTCAACATGGCTTGTGAAATTTTGCAATTGGAACTTGGAAATATGAACTTGCGCTTATTCGGATCGCCGGAAAGTTTTATGGACAAGCGCAGCGCATGTAAGTATGACATACATATTTATATATTAGAGGTAGAGAGATTTTGGAGAATTTTTAAGGAGATGATCAAGCTAGGGGTGGTGTACAAGTTGGTAAGTAGATCTACACAATTAGTTTGCAAAGTTTTGTTTAAAATTAGAGGTTCGGTTTTGTTTTTCTTTGACTTATAGGGTAAATGAAGTTATTTTCAAAATTGCTTTACATATTTGAGTCACTTAATGCTTCATATAAAAATTCGCAAGATTACAACACGGTTTACAACAATACAATAGCAAACTTCAGCGAGATAGCGATTCATACAAGCAAGCCTTGAACATCTTGAACAAGAAAAGTCTGTAATGATATAGAGCCTCGCAATGTTGCAGGGAAAATATGGCATGTTGCAGGATGAATTATCTTAATTCCAAGTAAGTATGGTAATACTTGGAAGCGTTACTTCTTTCCATGCAGTAGAACTTGCCGAATTCTCCTTCCTCTCCATTTTCTTGTTTGAATCATCATGCTTGAATCAGATGTAACCTTTTGTAACTTAGTTGAATTTATAACTTTTGGCTTAATTATTTGTTTTTAGGTGGTCGTTTATGACCCAAATTGATCATTTTATGGATTCTTTGTTTGATGCATAATGGATTTTCATAGTTTATGAGCGACATTCCCATATTCCTATTCTCTTAAATATCCACATTCCGAAGATCACAGATTTTGGTATTAGTGCCGGTTTAGAGAATTCAGTGGCAATGGTATGTTAGATGTTTCTCTTTGGTTGTTTTTTAGACTAACTATTGATGTGAATTTGAATCATTCTTTTTCCTTTCGGGGACTTGAAAATGGTTCTATTTCTTGCACTTTTCTCACTTTGTTTTTCCTTCTCATTCTTTTTGCAGTTGTTGGGATCCAAGTTCATGGCTTGTAGGTATGCGTTCATATCTAGAAGCAACCTCTCAACAGCGGAACAAGACTCGATACATTGAACCATTCCCAAACATAGTAATGATTGGGTACTAGTTTCATTTTCTTATCCTGAAATAAACCTGATCTCTTTTGTTAATTATATGTCCACTCGGAAATGGCATGCTAGTGAATATTACACACTTGATACTCTTTGTTTTAATCTGTTGAATCATCTTAGTTTCTCTATGTTTAGTCTTGTTTTTAACGTCTTAAATGTTTTAATCTGGAACTATTCTTATTTTTAGAGCGAAAAATAGGCTTTTAATATGAGAAACTGGCTTTTTGTTGCTATGTTACTGAAGGTTGACTTGAAGTGTTCTATTCGATATTATGACCAACCAAATGAAGAATCAAAATTGTCAAGGTTTTGTGATGGCGGACTTCATAGATTTATGACATAATTAGCTAATGAGTAGTAATTAGAAACTATTTATTCGGATTTTATCTTTTATAGTTTCAGCTCAATGTGCCAAACAATTTATTAGAATTTTATTAGAAATTTGCTACTTGCTTACAATGTATTCTTTTTTGGAACTTTGTAGGAAACTAATAGGCTTAGACAAGTGATTGAGAAGGAAATGCTAAAAGTCGAGGTAAGTTTGTTCTTCCCAAAATGGCTTGTAATTTTTCCACATTACCTTATTAAATGTGTAAATTCACAAATGTTTAGTTTAGTTAACAGTTCCATGCTTAATAGAGTTGTCTAATGACTCTGCTCTTTGTATAGTTGAAATAGAGCATTTTGACTTAAAACATAAGCCATAAACCAAAGATAGAGATGGGCAAAACATTGGTTAAATATTTAAGAGAAAGAAGTAGTTAAGCAATTCTACCCATTAACCAAAGATTACTTTTAGTCTCTTAAAAAATTCATAAGATACTACTTTGAGAATCAATGAAAAATATTTAAAATTGGTCTTTGGTTTGTTCATCTACCCCCTTAACCAAAGATCAAATTTTAATATTTTTTAAATAAATTCAGTAAATACTACTTTAAGAATCCATGAAAAACATATTTAAAATTGGTTTTGGTTCATTCATTTTTTGATTGAAATATTCGATTAAGTGGTTTAATGCATAAATTTTACTTGAATATGATCTATAATTTGCATTGTTGTTTGAATAAGGATATGTCTTCTTTAAATTTAGGCAATAACAAGTCCATATCATTTTTTTTGGTGTGATCAATAGTTTGATACTCATTAAGTTCATACTTCACAACTTAAAAGGTATCCTAGTTCCTCATCAAGTTGATATTGTCAAACTCAACCTATGTAGAATATTGTGTGCTCTAGATAAAGGTAAAGGAGTCACCGTCACGCTTGGAAAATAAGGGGTGGGTTGCAATAGGTGAAAGCCAATGTAAATCGATCTTTATGAAATGGATTAAACAGGTTTATTGTTTGGTTCTTGAAAGTTAAAAAAGCTCGGTTTGAAATGAGATGAGTGAGCTTATGATAAATTTTGTAGCTTGTGAAAGTGGATTGATTGAAAATAGTCTTATGAGTTTTTTGGTCTATCTATGAGGTAGCATATTTTTGTTTTCTTATATGTTTTTAGAAAATGAAGATAAAAGTGAAAATGACAAACATTGCTATCTTCCTCCTACTTTGGATTGGTAAGAATTTAATTTACTTAAATCAAGTATATGCGGTGTTTATCATCGTTTGTGGATTCTTAAATCTCAAATGAATTAATGTTAATCTTTTTGCTTGTTTGTAGACTTTGATGGTCGAGTGCGGGGATCGTCACTATAAGTTCGATGTGAGTCATTGCTCTTCTACCTTAGCTCTATCTCCTATGATGCTTATGTCCCTGAAAAATTTAAGTTCAACTATTCAATTATTAAGTTGTTTCAAATGTCCCTTGGTCATGCGGGTGGTGTTGAAGAACATCTCAAGACTTTTCGATTGATAATTCTTTTTGTGCATATTTATAGGATTGTAAGTTTTTTTTTTTTGGTTGTTGAACAATAGGATTGGTGGTTTTGTGAATACTTAGAAATTTGGAGCATTTGTAATACTATACAATTTTTTTGGATATATATCTTTTTCAATTTTTGATTTTTACATTTTTGTTCTCTCAATTGAATATTTGTTGATATTTATTGTCGATGTATGAATGTCAAATTTTGTTTTTTTGGGGGATGTTAGCACCCCCAAGGAGTTGTTGGAGGGGGTGCAGGCGATGATTTTTATTATATATTGGCAGGTTAAATGTGCTTGGATTGAGACCTATATATGTAAGACTTTAAAAACTAAACAAAAATGAAAATTAGAGACGCAAATAGCAACGGAATCTTTGGATTCCGTTGCTATTTCTGTCTCTAATTTTCGTTTATGTTAGATACATAAATCAGAAACGGATCAAATTCCGTCTCTGATTCGTCTCTGATTAGCAACGGATCAGAGACGGAAATAATCAGAAACGGAATTTATTCCGTCTCTAATCAGAAACGGAATTAGAGACGGAATAAATTCCGTTTCTGATCCGTCTCTAAATCAGAAACGGAATCGCATTCCGTTTCTGATTGAATTAGCAACGACGTTTTTAGAGACGGAATTGATTCTGTCTCTGTTCCGTTTCTGACTGCAATTAGAGACGAATTTTAACAAATCAGATACGGAAATTTCCGTTTCTGATTTGCTGTTTTTTTGTAGTGATTGTAAAAAAATTGGGAAATTGCGGTTCTCGGCCACACAGGCCAGAGACTCTGTTAACTGTCTCGGCCAAGCATGCCCGAGACAGAAGCTAATATTTTTGGGAACTCGCAGTCTCGGCCACGAAGACCAGAAGAGTTCACAGCATCTCGGTTACGCATGGCCGAGAATACTTCAGTTATCTCGGCCGAGACATGACGAGAGCTACAATTAGTGATAGGTAATGTGTCGTCGGTGGTGTACAATCGAGAATTTTCTCCTACTCTCGGTTGTACACATCCGAGAGGGTCGCAGTAGGCTCGGTCGTCATAGGATGAGAGTAAGGCGAATTGAAATGGTCAATCCATCTCGGTGGTGTACAACCGAGAACTTGTTATTGTAGATTTTTTTGTGGTATGTCAAACTAACTATACAAGAATGAAAATCCAGCACGACAATTTGCACCGAAACTTAACTAATCATATATCTCCGTAACATTCAAACTGACTCTACAAGTGTCCATCCATAAGTAAACAACAATCAAAATATAGTACGACATTTGTATATCCATATAACATTTGAAGTAACTGTCAAAATTTATAAATGTACAGCCATTAAGGTTTCTAGGTACAAGTTTTACACTACGTATATCTAAATCTACAACAGATATGGCGGCTTCATCAACAGTTGCAATGGGTGTGATGTCTCGAAATACGAATCCATCTCGCCAACCTTTGGCGCAGTCCTCAACGTACCGATCCCACGATGGATATAAGGATGGCAACGGTGCATTCACACGCAACTTCACCTGTCAAAGTGAACAGTAGAACATAGAAGATATTGTCACAAACCCGATTAAGGGGGAAACAAAACAATTCACAAAAAATCATAGAACTTACCCTAACCCAATGGATATTCCTTTCATTTGTCATTGCAATGATAAGTCTGTTGTGCAACGACGACGGTGGAGCACTACGTAGAGGTAGAAATGTGGAGGCACTCCCATGCGAGAGGTTGACGAAAATGACATTGAATGCAGTGGATACTAACAATCTCATGTCTGGAAGTGTCAACCATTCTTTGAAAGATGCACCAACTTGTTTCTCTATGCAATGCACCGTATTCTTGACAGTCTCGAAACTCGAGCCAAGCACTTCCCGCCAAAGGTCTTCATACCCGATAATCTCATCGTACATCCTTCTACGCACAATCCTCCACCCGTCTACATCGGCAAGTCCAAGCCCAGAGGCTACACACCGATATCCACAATTTCCATCGGAAACCACATCGATAATGCCCTCAACATGTGGCAACCAATCCGGTTCTAAGCAATGACCATAAGCCATGTTAGATGCACTTTGCGTGCGTCGACTGGCACGACGCATTTGTGGAACAACCTTGTCTTTCTTCTACCTAGAAGTGGAGGCCTCTTTTATGGAGTGGGAGGACTCAAATCCGCTCGGCAACCGTCTTGTCGAAGAATCGTCATCACCGTGTTTTCTCTTCGACACTGCCTTGCCTCCGATTGGAGACCCCGGTGTCCTCCCACCCGCATCCTCAACTTCCTGCTCGCACTCCACAAAAGACGAAGGTGGACTAATCCCCCTGAGCTGCTGAATTTGAGTCCTCCCACCCGCATCCTCAACTTCCTGCTCCCCCTTATCCAATCTTCCTGCGGTGTCGTGATTGTGCCTCCCACATATAACAGTGACATACCATAAGGAGTCAGCATTTTTCTTTACGTTGATAAGGAAAGGGCATCCACATGTTTTCGTACCAGTTTGAGTCATCGCCTTTTCATCATTTCTTGATTTCTTTAAAATTTTGGCCGCTTTCCCCTTCCCTACTCTCTGAGCCAGTCCTCTATATGTCCCAAACCTCTCACACGCAAGTTTCACACTTCCCCTGCGCTTAATGCCTCCGGCATCTGAGCGCTTTGTTACTAACACAAACTTGTTCTCGCCACTAATCATTTGAAGCCATGAAATAGCCGTTTCTCTATAGGGGAATGGCCTACAAGGTGTAAAAGTGTCCTTGTAGTCTGGAAATAGGGTAGACATCGGCATTACCTGCAATACAAACAGTGTAACATTATAATCAACCAAAATGTACAGCACAATCACCATAAAACCCCAAAAAACAGGTTCTCGGTTGTACAGGTCCGATACTTTATTCAGAGTCTCGCTCACGTACGACCGAGAGTTACTCAGTACTCTCGGTCCGTACCATACCGTGACCTACGTGAAACCTCTCGGTCCTCTATGACCGAGACATTTCAATATATCTCGGTCCTGCGAGGCCGAAACAATCGCACACATCGACAGAAACTTCGGATAACCTCATAAAAAACACAATAAATTTGTAAAATTACCTCAAGTTCAACCTCCTTTTGCACCGTAGCAGTACTATCCTCCATTATATAGTGCAAACAAGTTCGGATTTGAGGAAATTACCAAACCCTACGTTGACAAACAAATCATCATTTTCACAGTTTTACACAACTTAACAGTTCCAAAAAAACATCATATGGTTGTCAAACATTGTTACCTCGTTGTCGGATGATGTCAATCCGCAAGAATCGATCAACGCTCTCCAAACGCAATGTGGCTTTGTGGTTCAACCTTGTGGTGGGGTGTCATTTTTCTTTGTCAAAATGGTTTGTGGGTTTTGAATCATTATATATGTATGGGCAAAATAGTCTTTTCTATTTTTGCTGGAATTTTTACAAATAAGTTGGGTGCCTTCATGAAACAGTGGGGTGCCCTTAGTGGCCCTCTTATTTATCTGCCAAGTTCCAAAATGGACTAGAACAGGAATATGTCAACCAGAACTCTAGTTATTATCACGTAATTCACAAGATTGTTGGTCCCCGTAGCTATTCCATATTTTTTTAAATGTGTTTCTTTAGGTTATAAGTGTGGATCCTTTTTTTTTTACATGTCTGATTGTAGGGCATGCTTGTTACAGACTTACAGTTTATGCTGCTTTTCCAATCAAGTGTAATTAACCTGCTTTTAGATGATGATTTTGTAAGGATAACTAATGAGAAACTTGTCATAAAATTATACTGAAACAAAAGATTGGAAAAGGCTTCCCCCAGTACCTTAATTTATAGGAGGAAAGATTGTGTTTGGTATATATACTGCATGCATTGGATTATCTTTTTAATTAAGTTAACCAGCTGATTAAGAGAGTGTATAATTGTGACTGCGTGTGTGTGTGCGAGGGTAGGTCGGGATGTGAAGTTGGTGTGGAGTGAGGGAGACATGTGACTGTGAGTGAGGGGTGCGTGTGAATGCTAATCTTGTCAGGTGAGTGGTGAGGAATGTGTGTGTGCTCTGTAATCTTGATGCTCATCTAGAGATTTCAGCAAGTGCATGTCAACTAGATATGCTTGGTCCAGTGGACTCTGGCTTCTCTTGTGGTAGTTGCATGCACTACAAAAAAAAAATGGCCAAAATAGCGAGGGAGAAATTCCTTGCTATTTGCTTATTTTATCCTTGCTAATTAGAGGATTTCGCAAGGGAAATAGTCGTAGGTAATTTGATCCTCGCTAATTCAGATTTGCGAGGGTGTGAGATTCCGAAGCAAGATAGAAACGGGTTAGCGAGGGACAACCCATCAGTATTCGGCATGTCAGAATGCCCAATTTGACTGCCAAATAGTGAGGGAATGACGCCATTGCCAATTAGCGAGGGACATCAGTCCCTTGCAAATTTGCGAGGGATTTTTGTTGCTATTTCTGTTGCAAACCTGGTAGGGTGACATCATTTCCTAACAAATAGCGAGGGATTCCCTTACTAAATCCATAGGTAATTGCAAAAAAAAATAATTTTAAAAAAATAAATACAGCGATTTAAAAAATTCGTAAGAATTAAAAAAACATGTAGGAAACCCTAAAATAGTTTTAAAACTAAATTGTTCAACATATATTTCACGGCCCAAATCTCTAACCCTCGTTTTAATTCCTTAATCAGGATCACCGACCCTTGATGTGGGACCTACACAGTGATACGTGCACCGACCGAAGCACGTGGCAAAGGTATATTGTATTTTTGTATTGATGTGTGCCTAGTGTTATGTATTGTATAGACTTACTAAGTCGGTTTGTACAGTTGTAGGCGTCGAGACGAGAGCGGAGACACGCCTCGAGTAGCATGCGAGCCGGGGAAACGGGTAGTTAGCATTTTGGTAAGTCTTATTTAATACTAATATGAAATAAAAAATTACTTATAAGCCTATGGTTGTGTTTGTTAATGTAAATCAAATTAAAGGCCTGTACACTACAAGAAAAATGTGGAATTGCATCAAAACATTGCAACAGATTGAATTTGTTGCTAAACAACAACAAATCAGCAACAATTTTGCATCAGAAATAGCGTTTGACTTGGTTGACCAAAAAGTAACAAATTAGTGACAGATTTGTGACAAATTGTATTTTGTCACTGATTTGTCGCTGATTTCTCCCGCCATTAATTTCCCGCCCATTTTGTGACAGATCTGCGATGATCGATCTACAAGATTACCTAGTTTGTTGCTTGATCTATGCTAAATCTGTGACAGATCTACTACAGATCATCGGCAGACATTGTCTGTTGCTGATCTGTTGCTAATCAGCGACAGATTAATTTTTGTCGCTGATCAGCAACAGTTTTTCAGCAACAGAATAATCTGTTGCTGATCTGTCGCTGATTAGCGACAAATTAGCAACAAAAAAATCAGCAACAGACTTCAGTTGTTGATTTGTCACTAATTTTGAAATGGTTTTTTTCAAACCAGGGGCTCTCCTATTTGGATAAAAAAACCCAATGGTGCTCTTAAGTAACCAATCCAAATTGTTTAATTTTAAGGTAATGTAGTAATTTAAAAAAAAAATCCTTTTCTATTGGTGCTTTTTGTTGCAAATTGCACTTTGAAAAAACTTGCGAATTGATTAATTAACAGTTTCCATTAAGTGCAGAACCATTAATAAATAGGCGGTTTCCTAAAATCAAGGATTATATTTTGACTTGAAAACAACACCTTTACATAAAAAAAAAAACCACGTTTAAAACTTATTTTAGAACCCAAACATTATATTTTTCAAGATCTATATCTATATGTATACTATATCTATCTATCTATTCAATATTAATGACAAAATTGCTTAATTTCCTAATGTGCCCCTACTTTCAATTTTGTCATAGGATAGAGCAAAAAAAATTACTTTGAAGGTAGTTTAGGAAAACCCCATTTTTAATTAAAAGATATATCTCGATTATACATGAAAACTTAAAATATATAGGAACGCCATAAAATTTGTCTTCGATATAGTGGGTGAGATTAGTTAATTGATTAACAAAGACTTAAAAGGGTTAATTAAGATCTATTGTTAACTCATGATATGCGAGTTACACAAGAAAGTATGTGATGTTCATGATTGTTCAGTGATCGAATCAATGTCAATTAATTAGGCATTATATTTTATCTGGTGTTAATGGACGTCCGGGGACGGGCGTAGACATTTATTATTGTTGTTCTTTAGAGTAAACATGCATTGAACTTTGAAGAAGATTAAATGCAAATTTTATTTTTAGTCAACATTTTCAAACTACAATGATGTATTTGTGACGAAAAGGGCAAAAGTAATATTTTTTGGCAACTCAATTCAAAGTGAGAATTGCAGTCGTAACTTAATTTCCCTTGTGATAGTCATATACTTTCCCTTAAATATTTTATTTCTAATTGATTTGAACCATTTAAATAAAGAATATATAGTTTGGGGAAAAAAATAATGTGTATGCATTTGGTAATTTAGGCTTTTTCATAAATTTGGTTTAATGATGATGAACAATCATGATTTTGATTAAATCGTGAAATCTCTTGGGTTTATGTGAATATATAATTATTTCATATTCAATCAATTAATTTTCAAATGTAGCTAATTTCCCTCTAATTAAGTTTGTATTTTTTTAATGCAAATGCAAGTCAAATTCATTGCCGATTTGTCGCTGTTCAGCAACAGATTGTGATATGTTGCTGAACAACAACAAAATAGCAACAAATGTCACGTAGGCAAATCAGCAACAAACTAGCAACAAATGCCACGTAGGCAAATCAGCAACAAACTAGCAACAACTCAGCAACAGACTAATCTGTTGCTAATCTGTTACTAATTTCTAAATGGTTTTAACAAACCATTTTCTCTCCTCCTCCTCCCTCCAAACCCATTTTCATCCTCACCCCTGCATCGTCCGGAGACCCGCCGCCACCACCTTCGCGGACGTCATCGCCGCCGGTCGCTGCACCGTCGCCGGTAGCTGCATCATCCGGAGACCCGCCGCCGCGTGAGCGACTGCGCCCCGCCGTGACCCGCCGCTCCGCAGCCACGCAAGATGGCGCCCATGCGCCGCCCAGTAGCCGCCACCGTCAACCGCGCCGCCGTTCATCGGACACCTCGCCGCCACTGTCCAGCGGGACCACCAAAGGTTGCAAGAAACATTGCTGAAAGAGCGAATGGAAAGACAAGAACAAATGCAGAGGGACAAGATGGAACGCCAGGAAGAAACTCGAGAGATGCAGGACCGATTAGCACGTATTGAGGGATTGTTGATGCAACACCTTGGCATTAGGCCCCACGTGCCTCCGACACCGCGGACTCCACCATCACCAGGAACAGAGCGTTCTGGTCCTCAGAGTGACGACCACCCTGGTCATTTAACGACTGAGATAACACCTTCTCAATCTGGGCACTCGCTTGATCACCAATCTGGGCATTTGATCTCTCCATATAGAAGGATGTCTGAGGATCAACGTCATGTTTTGGATGATCATGATGAGTTTATGGAGCAAGTTATGCCGCCTCCGCGACCACCGCCACGCCAAGAGTGACTGGATGTCATATATATCTTGTTCAATGGTAAACTGTTATTCTCGAGTAATGTATATCTAAACATTTTTTCCCTTCTAATGTAGTCGATGTGATTACTTCATTTTGCAGGTATGTGCAACGGTCACGTTTGATATGGGTGTTGCATAAGGAGGCAAACTTACTTCACCAATTGGGTTGCAAGTTTCGAGAATCCTTTGGTATGTGCATGATATACATAGTTTAATATTGGCATTATAGTTTAATATTGTAAGCTTAGTTTGTTATGTTTTCCATAAACTATTGTACGTACCTTAAATAAATGTGCATGACATACATAGTTTAATATTGGCATTATAGTGATACTTAACTTAGAATATCGAGTGAACACTCCACGTACACATATATATCCATAGATTTGGTATCGTCAATGCCCACATATAACATGTTAATATGTCTATCTGATTCTGTTGAAAAAATGAGAAAATACTTGGCATAGGATTCAATGTTTGTTGGAGTAAGGGGACACCTCACAAGAAACATAACAATATAAGATTATCTACCAAATATATATTGTTTAAGACAAGTTTTTTGTAGGCACTAGTGTTATAAAAGATGACTTTTCACAATTTACTTAGGATTATATTCAAAAGTCCATTCCCTATTTTGAATATTTATTTAGTATTAGATGTGATTCATTGAATTAAAAATGTTGGACGTCTCTTATGAAAAAAAAATATTTATTTAGTATTATGAGGTAACTTAACGGTGTCTTCAAGACACCGTAGTACGCCATGTTTTCTAAGTACACGATCTTCGTCATTTGTTTGTGATTAGTTGGTTGATTAAGTAATGTCTTTTATGCTTTTATATACATAATAACCTAGTGACATATTTTGAGATTTGTTCTTATGCTTTTATATACATAATATAAAATAATTTGACTTGATTTTTCTGTTGTTGTTGTTGTTTATGTTTAAACTTTGATCTAATTTCTTTCTACTCATTTGCTTTAATAGGAGTAAAATGTTTGTATATAACCATTACGTGTCTAAATGCATGTTAGTTGATGGATGAAAATATTGGTCTAAATGTGTTTATAATGGTTCATTTGTTGGCTGCATGATGTCTTCTTCTATGTTTTTAACTTCTTATATATATGAATGTACAAAAGTAAAGAAATTGGAAAAATTGCATGGAATGTCATGTATGGAAGTTCTTTCATTCCCTTTTGAGTTGGAAATTTTTGTGTGTGTCACTGTGGATGATCTTTTATGTACGAGGTCGATAAGGAAGGCTTAATTTTATGATTTTTTCATTTTGTTTGAATATTTTTATTGCATTTCGAATATTGTTCAAGTTATTCCTTTTTATTTTCAGGATTTGGATGGGACACGCACTCCTAACCCCATAAATTTATAGTGTCTATCTTGTATCGGTAACACAATTGGGTAAGGGTGTGAGATTTACATTGTAGATATATATGTAAATTAATTTGTGTTGTCATCTTAATTTGTGTAGTATTTTGTATTTTGTTGGATAATGTTCATCTAGTAATATATTATATACTACTAGTTCATTATGAAATGTTAATCTCCACATTTTGTAGATATTTTTTTGTCAAATTTTGATAATATACAGACAATTTGTCAATTTTAATTATAATTGCAGCAGGAAAAATAATTTTATTTTTTCAGATTTTACTGCTGCAGGAATTTACTATTTAATGTGAACTGTAATTGTAATTTTATAAAAACAATTACCATTCCTGATTTGCACATCAATCAAAAAATGTCGTCATTGTTGATCTGTCATTGATTTGCAACAGATCTGCAATAATTGTATGCCAGCTTGTCTTGTGCATATCAAGCAATGATTTCTATTTGTTGTTAATTTGCAACAAACCCCTTTTCCAATCTGCAATGCGAAATTTGTTCATTCTTTATTGTTCAAAGAACAGATTTGTCACAAATCATTCTTTGAACGACAACGAAACCAAAATATGTTGCTAACTTCAATCTGCGACAAATAGTATAGCAACACCTCTAATTTGGTGCTGATCTATTGCTGAGTCTCTTAGCAACAAATCCGTACCAATTCAACAACAAATAAGTTTGTTGTTGTTCCTTTTTTCTTGTAGTGGTAGTTGAGTAAATTAAATGGAAAGCATAAGATTGGTCTAGAGATACACATTGGCACATCTAGGAACTAGGTGAGTAATGAAATGGTGTCACATGAGGTTGAGTTAGTGGGAGTTAGTGGGATATATGACAAAGGTGGACCATTAGATAATCCTATGGATACATAAATCCATGAAGATTAAGGGCTAGGAAGGAACATCACCTTAATATATTATTAGTGATCAAACAACATGCAAACCAAATCACTCATTTATTTTTGCTAGGCAAGAAGATGGAATTTCTGGAGAGGAGTGAATCATCAAGGTGTTGAAGGAATCCATCAGAGTTGGTGAGAAATTCTCAAGCTAGGGTGCTACATCAACTAGGTAAACATCTTTTTAGTTAAAATTAGAACAAGTTCTGGTTTTAGGCCGATTTTCAGATAGTAGATAATTTAGTATTTGTAATTAATTTATATATTTGGATTCCTCATTTCAAGCTGATAATCTAGCTATATTGAAGTTCTTAATTTGGTTTTGAAATCATAAAGATATGAATTTTTGAAATTGCAACACCAAAACTAGAATTCTACATGTTGTATTAGGAATCAACCTGGGTAATTTGGCCATAATATACCCATTTTAGATTCAAATTGATCCAGAACAGTGGCATTTGAAAGCTCATTTAAAGAGAAATAACTTTTCTTAACTGAAGGTATTCTTATTCAAATGTTTCTATGTCTAAACATGCTCTACAAATAGGTGTTGGAATTAAAAATGAAAGTTTTGACACTAAATCTGTTAAGGGCATAACTCTCTAACTACTTATTCTAATGAGCTGATCTTTTAGTATGTTTTATTCGGATATGTTTTCTGCCTTGTGACTAAAAAACGCATTTTTAGGAACTATAGATTTGGAGAAATAGATTTTCTAAATCCGCTGGTCGGATTAAATTCCAATTAGACCTATGTCTAGTAAAATCATGATATCTCCTTCATTCTAAATCAAAATTTTGCAAACTAAACCTTTTTGGAAAGCTAAGAGAGAGACCAACAATAATTAGTAGAGGATTTCAATATTTTGACCATTTCATGCCTAAAAACTGCGTTAAAGTGTAGGACTGAAATTGAGACTTAATTTAGTCTTTAGGGACTGATTTAGGAAGATTGATTTAAAGTCTATTGAATCAATTTAAATACACAATAAACACCACTAAATTGAGCTTAAACCCACTATATTTGAGCTAATGAGATACCAAACTCATGAACCTAGGAAAAGGTTACAGGAGAGCGAATACAAGATTTGGAGTATCGGGAGGCCGGTAAAGCTAGGACTTTACTTTGTTGTTGTGAGTATACCCAATGACAACTTTACTTGGCATTTCATTTCTATTAATTGTTGTCCTTGCATAGACTTTTTGACTATTTTGCCTTTGTATTCTTATATCATGTGTTCTTTGCATCTATGTTCACTTGATGAGTCTAGTTTGCATGATATCCACTAATTTGATTTGATTCATTGATTCTATCCCATGCTATGTCTATTCTTGTTATTTTAAATGTGAAATGAATGATAAATAGGATGCTATTAGGCTAGTGAATTTCTTATAAATGTGTAAGAGGACTTGTATTCCTTATTTGTTTATGTGTGTAGATGTGTCTATGCCTTGACAATCCATACTTGGTATTTCTTGAAATTTAAAAAGTAGTTTTTGCATTTAGGTCTCGTACTCAATCGAGATGTGCGCGACTCATAGGGTTAGAGTCCCTGGGGATGTCGGCATATGTTACCTGACACTGTATGACACTCAAGGTTAGAGTCCCTGAGGTGGTCTACATACCGGAGTTAGAGTCCCCGGTAATACTTGGGTTAGAGTCCCTTGTGCTATATGATTATTGAGTCGGAGTGACACGTTTCACTGCCGACCGGACCTAAATCACCACTACTTAGCCTAGTGTCAGTATCACTTGTTTAACTCTGGTATTTACTCGCATATGGTTTATTTTCCAGTTTTCCAATTTATATGATTTTAAATATCATTTGAGTATTTGGAAATGCAAATTAAACTTGCCATCGGGGATTACTGTTTTATTCTTGTAATCACCGTCCTTTTTATTACGGTGGGTGCAGAGCCTTCTACTAGGAGGCCAGGCATGGAGAATATCGTGATTATCCCTGAGCCCGCGGCGTGTCACTGCATCGATTGTAGGTCTTCTTTTTGTATGTTAATTGTATATGTTATATATGTCTTTCAAATACTATTTAGGTTGTATATTAGGTTGAGCGTTAGTTTCCCCGACCTGACTTAGACTATTTTACTATTTCACTGCATTTTGAGGACTTTATATATATGATGTCATTTCCTAGTTTTCCACACTTAAGATTTTATAAATGGCTTCCGCATAATCTACTAATTGCTTCTGCATAACCAATAAGACTTTTGCTAAATAATTAATTTAATAAAAAGTTTTAATGAACTCTAAATTTTATAAACTAGTAGGACTAGTGTATTACTTATCTTGAACACGAGAAAAGAGGCATTTAGGTTGTAAAGGCTGACGAATACGTAGTTGAGTCATGCGTGGAGAGGATTAGGGCTTAATTACGGGATTAGGTTGGGCGGTGCCCTAGATTAGGAGAGGGGTCGTCACAATACATATAAGAAAGACCTAAACAAAGCATCAAAATAGCAAAACAAAACACAATATAACAAAAAGTCACCATAAACATGAGTACAAGTCATCAAGGTCATCAGCATTGAATGACTCATTCTCGCCGCCCAAATCATGCGTGGATGCCAGATGTGGTGCTGAAAGTGGTGCCATTGGTGCCGATGTCGATATTGGAGGTGGTTGCAAAGATGATGGTGATGGCATCGATCCCGATGTCGGTGCTGCTGCCGGATGTGATGTCGACGGTCCGGAGGAAGTATTGCATACGAAGGAGATATTAAGTCGTTCCATCAACGCTTCCTCCATTCGCAAGTACCGAGCTTGCATTTCCTGCATTTCCTCCCGGTCGAAGTTCCTCTCCTGTGTGACCTTTAACAATTGTGCCTCAACTCAGTGGTAGTCTAACCTAAGCTGGTCGATGGTCTTCTCGTGAGCTAACATAGATCGAGAAGAACTCGCTCTAGTATCTCGACATCGTCTCTACGTTGATCCAATTCCATAAGTCCGAGCCTTTTTGTCACGAAGCACGACTGAATAAAATAGCTTTGTATCGTCAACCGGTGTGTCCTGAGTTTGCAATAGCTTTATGCGTCGGTCATTTATTGCTTTCTGCACCAAAAATTCAAATATTTACAAGGCATGTGTGATATAAATATTATGTATGTTGCATAAAAAGGATAAAAATGAGTCACTTTTTAATGTTACACACACAAACATGTTAAAACACAATTTTATGATTTTCATAACAATAAGAAGCTAATAAAACTTTTGTATATTGGACTAAATAATCTAGGAATGTAACCATTTACAACATCTCAATTACCATTTCAACACATCCATACAAGCTTATTGCATAAAAACCTCAAATACCATTCCAACACATCTTTAAGCAAATATAACACTTGTACATTTAATCAAATAATGTAGAAAGGTTTTCATAATAATAAAAAGCTAACAAATTCAAATTAGGTTCTAGTTAGATATTAGAACAAAAAACTCTTAATTAATTATCATTCCAACGTTCCATGAAAACCTCAAATTAATACTATTTCAACACATACAAGGGTCAGGTCAGTGTCTCTTCTTATATAATGATGGATATTTTTTTTTCCTTTTTTTTAACCTAAATAAAAGTTGAACTCACATAATCTTAAACTTTATTTTTTGATAAGTGGTACCATTTCATTAGAAATTCTTTTGACATGATGGATGAAGCTTGAATACCAAAAAAATAATAATAAAAGAACTTTTGATGTGGCACGCCCAATTTCTGAAAATATATTGTTTCTGACAAAAAAAAAACGTAAAACTTTTTGTCGTCCAAGACTCGTAGTCCACTTGCATTTTAGGATATGAATAATAATAAAAGAACTTTTGATGTGGCACTCCCAATTTCTGAAAATATACTGTTTGTGACAAAAAAAAAAGTAAAACTTTTTGTCGTCCAAGACTCGTAGTCCACTTGGGGAGCTTTTTACATTTTAGGATAGACTATCTTTTTTAGGAAGTTGATATTTTAAGTGTTTGCATTAAATCGAACGCAAAACTGTTTAACTGATTTCAATTAATTTAGGGTTGTTGCTTTTGTTTTTTTTTTTTTTTTTTTTTTTTTTTTTTTTTTTGGAAATTAGAAGCAAGCTCTAAAAAGTTTCACATAACACAAAGGGTAGTGTTACATAGACTTAATAACTCCGAACTTAAACTAGTAGAAAGATTAAAATATTTTTTATGTAAATTCTTTTTTTTCTTCAATTACTTACCATCGCCGACTATCGCCGCCGCGTGACCCGTTGCCGCCAATGCCAACCCTCAGCCACCGACAAAGTCGTCTTCATCATCCACCACCAACGACCACCCACTCTTCCGGTCAGCCTCCTCGGCCCCTCTCTCCCGGGGAGAGAGAGAGAGGCCAAGGGAGAGAAGAAATGAGGGAGGGAGAAAGATTTTTTTTTTTATAAGGAAGTGACTATATTATCAAAAGTTGAAATACAAGGCTGGGAACTTTGCTTCTACTCCCCAATCCTATTTGTCCTAATATGTATGTACAAACTATGCTATCATATTTTTTCGTCAATTTTGGCAAAAATCATGGGCATCTCTCTAAAAGTATAGTTAATCATCAATCTATGAACGCAATAGAAATCGAAGCATAATCGGCAGTGGTCAGCATAATGGCCGTGGCGATCAGCGGTTATAATTAATCATCAATCTATGAACCCACTTGAAATCGAAGCATAATCGGCTGTGGTCGGCATAATGGCGGCGGCGATCAGCGGTTGGTGGTGGCAGTCGACGGCTGGCGATGGGTGGGCGGGCGGTGTCGGTTGTCTGGAGGTGGTGAATGTGTCATGTATATTATTGTTAGAGGTGGGGGTAATTAAATCTTTTTGTTTAGATAGGTATTCTGAACTATTAATAAAAGTTGTTTAAATAAATTTTTTGTAACACAAAAATATGTAAACTAGAGACATTGTGTACCTTCCACGCGATCAGCAAAGAATTTATGTACAAAGTTGTTGCTTTTGTTGTCGTTGATAATATTTCCAACTTCCAAATCTTGTGAAGTTCAATAAAAAGCTGGCCACTTCTTGAGAACTTCACTTTCCTCGCCAGCTCATCTCCAGCAGCTAAATTTACAGTGTGCTGGACTTTTCACCCATTGTTTTCAAAGTGGATATTGTTGCGAATCTTCCCACAGTGAAATGTCGCTATGGTTCACAGTAATCACTGGATGGGTGACAGAACTGACACTTGTAGTGCATGATGCAGTGCAGACTTGCTGATTGCCTCTATCTCAGAGTTACCAATAAGGCTCATCTTTGGAGTTGGAAAGTTGGGACTTGGGAGTGGTTTTTAGGAAGCACGTCTCAGTTGGCGTCTAGCTATTGCTCTGGCCCAGTCATCGCCCATGTGTTCATAGCTTAGTTCACATCAAATCTGACTGGAGATACTGAGGATAACGTTTAGATATATCATTTGACTCTCCCTGATAACTCAGTTTGCCAACCACTGCCTTAGTGCGGGAAGGTGCATGAGGGGGTCTCACTATGAATATAGTCAGAGGTAATTCATAATATCATCAATAGAAAAAAGGAAAAAAATTGCATTACTTGATGGAACTTGTTCCGACTTAATGTGACTTAAGGTTAGGCCTCGTTTGTTTTATTTTTGTTAACTTACAGTGTTAGTTTAGAGTTATCTCATTGAAATTAACTCTTTGGAGTTAATATTTTTATATTTGGTTCAACTTTGAATTCACATGGAAGTTTCAAATTTTTTAAATAGTAAAAAATATGAATTGACATAAATAGACTTCAAACAAGAGAGAGATGAGTAATAAAAGAGTTATTAATGAGGGGTAATTATGTTCATAATTCATATGAGATACCTCCCTATGGGGTGGTAGGGAGATATCTCTCACTCTAATGTGTGAGTTGGGAAATAACTTGCAGGCAAGTTGGGCAACCAAACAAGATTAGTTCCTCACTCTCTATAAGTTATCTCCCAAAAGATAATTTCACCCCTAACCAAACAAGGCTTATGTTTGGTTGGATTACGACGGAATCGAAGTTTTTGACAAATAAAAGAAAATGGAGGGGGAAGTTGTTAAATTCTCTTAGCCGCATCGCACACGCATGCGCGTGCACTTGGATATTCGCTAACACTGATATTGTCTTCAACTTAACCACCTTCAACTTTTGGTATGCGGTACCTCTAAAGGTCTCGGTCTAGTTAAGGAGATATAATCACTTATATACTTCATTATGAAGTTTCATCATTTTATCATTTTTTTTAGTAGCCGTCGGTATCTAGACAGTTTGTCTGACTAGCTAGTCATTCGGGCCTTGAGATTACGAAAAGATATCACTAGTAGCTTGGCATTTGGTTGTAGCGGGAATTCAAATCAAGATTGTGCACCTAACACATAACCTCATCTCTACCGTTACCATTAAGTCACATCCGTTAGGGTTTTTATTTAATTAATATGTCACAATGGGCAACTTTTTATTTGGATGACTATTTTATTTATAAAGTAAGAGGTGACAGCTTTCTCTTGAACGTGGATCAAGGAATTCCAACGTGGACATCCACGTGAACATCCACTTCATGTATCCCGAGCCCAATAAGTGAAAGACATTTATACCCAGAGCCCACGTGACCCAGAGCCCACGTGACAAGTACACACAAATAGCGCATTCGAAAAATACGATATTTATGTATATTTGCCACGTCGATATCTACGTGTCCACTTGATATGAGCAGAACGAATAGCGCTTTTTGTAAAAAAAATTACACTTATTTTCTTCATTTATTAAATTAAAATATGCTGTAATTTTGTAATTTTTTCGTCATTTGGAGAAGTTGTATATTTTGAATATGAGGTGACAACACATCTCAACAGTTACCCAAAAATGCATTGAGTTGTACTTGTTTAGCTTTTTTAATTAAGAAATGATGAGCCTAGGTAAGCTCGAATAAGCCCTTGGAACATAAATGGTTTGAGTCTTGTTTTGTTAATACAAGACTATTGTAATACAAGCAAATTGTAGTAAAATTAAGTATTAGTTTGTAATAACATTTTTGATGAGATAGATAAAATATTTTATTTGTAAAAGATAAAGTTTAAGAAAGTCGTTGGTTTAATTTCTATTAAAGTCAAAAAAATAAATAAATAAAGTATTAGTCGGCCACATTAAGTATTTTGAATACTCTTCATTCCTTCACATTCAAAAAAAATAAAATAAAATAAAAGATCTTCAAAGGAAAACTACAAAACAATGATAACAACAATAATTAATAAATGGATTTGTCAAAAAAATACGTCTTCGCCAACGACTTGCCTGCCCTACCCTTACGAGTCACTGTTTTGTTAGGAAGAACGGCACAATTTTTGTAGATGAAGCGCCCAGTGTTGGTCTAGATCTGGAAGACTATGTTAGAATCTCCTGTCCGTTCAAGAGGCCAATTAAGTTGCATTTTTTTTTTAATTATGCACACGAAAGTAGTGGAGAGACAGAAGGGATTATTTGTTACTTCATGGAATCATTTGCAGTGGCCTACAGTCACATTTTATATAGTCAAACAAGTACACTAGATGTGCTTACAATCATCCAATAAGGAAGAAAAGATGACCATATATATATAGCTCTTATGCGATCTGCTTGAGTGGTCAAAAACACATGTTAATTAGGGACAGCGACCTCATTTGTCATAAATTTTAGATTTCTTTTTAGCATGTGCTAACTCTTTAATCTATCTTTGGTTGACTATGCGGTCATAGAACACAAATTGGAATCTCATCCGGGTAGTTACAGTGTAACTCACATGAAATTGAGTTTCTAAAGTTTTAATGAGTTACTAGAGATTTTGAGTACTTCATACAAGTTTACTAAAACTGAGGTTGTCAATCAAATCGAAAACTTGACAAATTTAAGATTCGTTGCGGAGCAGATCAACGACCACCGAAAACGACAAATCTAAGGTTCGTTGCGGAATATATCAACGACCACCAAAGACGACAGGAAACATATTATGATGTGGTAGAGTTAAACAACGGAGCTGTAGAGCAACGGATATCAAAGTCAACAGAGTCGACGACGAACAGATAGCAGAGTTGGCATAGTCGACGACAGGCAAACAACGGAGTCGACATAGTCGACCGCAGGCAGGCAGACAGGCAACACAACATATTCCACGCAATCATAACGTGGTACGTAGTAGCAAAAAGCGAACAAAAACAAGAAAACGTACAACAACGTAGAAATATTCATCTTGCGAACAATATCGATGAACCGACAATGACAAGCCGGTGATAAAGACAGTGAACGAAGAGGGGGAAGCACATGCATGGTGATCCAAGTTGATGATGGAGAGAACAAATCGAACAAGATGTCTTCCAAGTTAATTGATACCAAAGTGACTTTGATGCACACATGCTTTGTAACTTTATTATCAAATCAAAGAAGAATAATATATATATATGTGACACATCGCACATGGTGATCGAACGGGTTTGTGCTTGACAAGGGTTTGAATGCACGAATAGAATGGAGAGGCATAGTGGGACATGTACGTGATGATGCAACCGCAGATGGAAGATTGTGGCAACAGCGGACAAAAGCACAGAAGCAAAAACGCAAGACAGATTGCTTGAACAGAGGCATCGCAAAAGAATCATAAAGGATAGGAGATCACGAATCGGTCATCGACTCGAAAGTCAACCGACCTAGAATTAAAAACCAAGCTACGATACCATGATATATTTCAAAGAAGAGTCTAAGAATTGTATTAATGTGAGCAAACTGAGTACAATAGAGTACTCTTATTTATAGAGCTGAACAAATCATAAAATAAGGAAAGTTACCAAAAAGGAATGACAGATAAGACATTTGCAGAGAAAGATGAGATGGTCATTTGCGAACATTCTTCTTGCTCTTGAAGACACTTTGTGTTGTTCAATGTTGAAGGAGAATCAAGTGCAATAGGATTATGGGACAAGTTTGAAGAATATTTATGAAGGAAAATCTTTGACGAATAAGATTTTCTTGCGAAGCGACGATTATACGCATTGAAAATGAAGGATGGTGCATCGGTTCAAGAGCATCTCAATCATTTCAATTTACTCATCAACAAACTCATGGCTCTTGATGTGAAAATTGAAGATGATGAAAAAGCATGTCTATTACTTTGTTCTATGCCTGATTCTTGGGATAATTTGATCATGAATTTAAGTCATGTAAAGATTCATGATTTAGATGTTGTAATAGCATCACTTCTAACTGAAGAGCTCAGACGAAAGACTAGTGTTGGCTCTCACGGTGATGCTATGGTGGTACGGGACGATCTATTGATCGAGACTACTATGTGATCGAAGCAAGTCAAGATCAAAATCCAAGGCAAAGAAGAAAGTGAGATGTTGGGGTTGTGGCAAAATAGGGCATTTGAAAAAGGAATGCAAGGGCAAAAGGACTGCAGGTGAGGATCCTAAAACTGATGTCATTTCTCATGGAAATATTGTGGAATCTTCTAATGTTTTTGCAGATGGAGATGCTCTACCTGCATTAGAAAGAGTTGAAAATTCAAACAGGTGGATTCTTGATTCCGGTGCTTCGTTTCACATGACTCCTCATAAAGAATGGTTCGCACTTACAAATCTTGTAATGGTGGCGTTGTCTATATGGGTGATGATGGAGAATGCGAAGTAGTGGGAATTGGAGATGTGAGAATCAAGATGTTTGATGGGTGTATTCGCAAAATTTCTGATGTGAGACATGTTCCTACATTGAGGAAAAGTCTTCTCTCAATAGGAATGTTTGATAGTCACGGTCTGAAATTCAATGGTGGGAATGGTCAGTTGAAGTTAATCAAAGGCATATTGACAGTAGCAAAAGGTGAGCTTGTTGGCAATCTTTACAGGTTGATTGGTGAGACTATGTTTGGGGAAGCTGCTGTAGCAAACACCAAGCCGGATTCAAAGAATGCTTTGGCATAAACGTTTGGGGCATATGGGTGAGCGAGGGCTACAGTGTATTATCTAAAAGAAACTTACTTCCTCATCTTAAGTCTGTTTCCTTAGATTTTTGTGAAGATTGTGTGTTTGGAAAACAACACAGAGTAGCCTTTTCTTTGTCTACTTGCAAAAGTAAGAATTTTCTTGATTTGATACATGCTGATACATGTGAAGCACCTGCAATTTCTTTAGGTGGTTGCTCATACTTTGTTTCTTTTATAGATGATTTTTCACGTAAAGTATGGGTTTATTTACTGAAAAGAAAATCTGATGTGTTTGAAAAATTTAAGGTTTTCAAAGCATTAGTGGAAAATCAGAAAGGTGTCAAAATTAAGTGTTTGAGAACTGATAATGGGGGGAGTTTTGTTCAAAGGAGTTTGAAGTTTTTTGTAGTGAGCATGGTATTAGACGACAATTAACAGTTCCTGGAACACCACAACAAAATGGTGTTGCTGAGAGGATGAATCGCACTCTCATGGAACGTGTTAGGAGTATGTTGAATGCTGCAAAGCTGAAAAAGAGTTTTTGGGGTGAGGCTTTAAATACAGCATGTTATTTAATTAATAGGTCACCTACAATTTCTCTTGAATTAAAAACTCCTGAAGAAATTTGGTGTGGTAAACCAGCTGATTACTCTTTCCTCCGTGTTTTTGGTTGTGATGTTTATGCATGGGTTCCAAGGGATAAGAGAACTAAACTAGACATGAACTCAAAAAGATGTATTTTTCTTGGCTATGAAAAAGGTGTGAAAGGGTACAGATTATGGGATCCTACTGCCCATAAAATTATTATTAGCCGAGATGTTGTTTTTAATGAGGATTCTTTGTTGGGTGTGGCCAAACAACAAAGAACGACTAATGTTTCAGTTGAGCGAGTTTTAGGCGGCGATTTTGAGACAGGTTGATGAAGAAATCGAGAGGTGAAACTAGTGAATTTGATCCTGTGAAGGTGATAGTCATCATGTTCTTGAAGAAGATGTTGAAGTCGATTCAAGCATAGAGAAAGATTCACATGCAATTCCATATCAGCTGAGAAGAAAAATAGTACCTCCAGCAAGGTTTGATGATTATGTGACTTCTTTTAAATCTCATTCTAATTGTGTTAATGCTTATGTTGCTTTAGCAGATGAGCATGAACCTACTTCTTTCAAAGAAGCATCTGATTCAATTAGTGCAAACAAATGGAGGTGTGCTATGGAAGAAGAAATGGAATCTTTGTACAAAAACAACACCTGGGAATTAGTTCAATTACCAAAAGGTCGCAAAGCAATTGGGTGCCGATGGGTCTACAAGATAAAAAAGGATCTGGAAGGCAACATTGAAAGATTTAAGGCCCGGTTGGTAGTGAAAGGCTATGCTCAAAAACCAGGTATTGATTTTGATGAAGTTTTTTCTCCTGTTGTTCGCATAACTACCATTAGAGTTGTTTTGGCCATAGCTGTTGTTTTGGATTTGGAATTGGAACAATTAGATGTAAAAACAGCATTCTTACATGGAGATCTCGATGAAGAAATATTTATGACACAGACAGAAGGTTTTATAGAAGAAAAGAAGAAGAATTTGGTTTGTCGGTTGAACAAATCTCTTTACGGTTTGAAACAGGCGCCTCGATGTTGGTATAAGAGATTTGATTCCTTCATAGTGAGCTTGGGTTTTCATAGATGTGAAGCTGATCATTGTGCCTATTTCTATGATTGTAAAGATGGATACTTTTGTATTTTGCTATTATATGTTGATGATATGATTGTTGCAGGCAATAGCATGAAGTACATATCTACTCTTAAAGCTCAATTAGCTAGGGAATTCGACATGAAGGACTTAAGAGCTGTAAATCAAATTCTTGGGATGACGGTGATTAGAGAAAGAACGGAAAGGAAAGTCTGGTTGTCTCAAAGGCATTATGTTGAGAAAATATTGCAGCGCTTCAACATGAAAAATGCTAAACCAGTTTGTACCCCATTTCCTACTCGTTTAAAGATGTCTTCAACTCAATGTCCTAGTAGTGCGGAAGAGAAGGCAGTCATGTCTCAAGTCCCATATTCATCAGCAGTAGGGTGCCTCATGTTTGCCATGGTATCTACCAGGCCGGATATTGCACAAGCAGTGGGAGCTGTTAGTAAATACATGGCGAACCTCGGTTGTGATCATTGGAAAGTTGTAAAGTGGATCCTTAGATATTTAAGGGGCACTTCAGGTTTTTGCTTATGTTATAGTTATGACAATTTAAGTTGTGTTGGTTATGTGGATTCGATTTTGCGGGGATTTAGATAAGAGAAGGTCTACTTCGGTCTTGTATTCACTATGGCGGTGGTGCTATAAGTGGGAATCAAAATTACAGTCAGTTGTAGCATTGTCAACAACAGAGGCTGAATACATAGCTTCTACTCATGCTTGCAAAGAAGCAATTTGGTTGAAGAGACTACTTGGTGAATTCAAATTGAACCAAGACCAGTTTTCTGTGTACTGTGATAGTCAAAGTGCATTACACTTGGCGAGAAATCCAGCTTTTCATTCTCGAACAAAGCATATTGAAGTTCGTTATCATTTTGTTTGAAAGGTAGTTGAAGATGGACAAATCTTGTTGCATAAAATCAGTACAAAGTCTAATCCTGCAGATATGTTGACAAAACCAGTTGCAAAAGAGAAGTTCACTTACTGTTGCACTTCTCTTGGGCTTAAAGCAAAGTAATAGATAGGTAATGGCGAGAATTTCTTGTTTGTTTGAGAACGAGACTTCAAGTGGGAGAATTGTTGAGATTTTGTTGAGATATTAACTGAATAATCAGTTGAGATATTTCAGCATGTGTGAAGCCACGTTTGGAAAAATAGTCCCTGGTCATATGTTTGGAAAAATAGTCCCTGGTCATATGCCACTAATGATCCCTCAACTGCCAACAACTCCATGTATAAAATGGAGTGCCCTGTTTGAAGTAGTGACACACCAAGAGAGTTGAATGTTTTTGTTGTTTTGTTCTCTTGTAATCAGTTCTCATTGATATAATCAATCCGTAGAGATCTCGCCCGTGGACGTAGGTCATATTGACCGAACCACGTAAATTCTTTGTGTCCTCTTTTATTTATTTTTCTCTGCTTTTCAGTTTGCTTCTCAATTTTTCTTCTCCTAGATTAAACACTTTGCTATCAAAAAACTACCTAGATATCAAAATATAGAAACTTCATAAATACCTAAACTACGAAATATAGCAACTATTATAATTTTCTTAACATGTTGTCAAGAAGTCTCGAAGAGGTTGAGGGTTTTAATCTTAATTCCTTATGGAAGTTGGGGTAGGAGAAGGGTAGCACTGTAAGCATCTTACGAGGAAAAAGAAAAGAAAAAAAAGTGAGTTCATTAAAGTTGGGAAACATTTGGATTATACTTCGTTAAGTTATTATTTGAAAAGGAAAAATCTTAGACCATCTTAACTTTCTCTGCAACTTTATGCTTCACCTCTCCTTGAAATGTTCTTCATTTTATTTATTTTTTCTTTTTCTTCCCCTATATCTTGTATTAAAGACCTTTTTTTTTTTTTTTTTTCAAAATCATACAACAACAATAAAACCTATAATTCAAATTACTTGGAGTTGGTTATATGGATCAAACTCTTTCATTGCATTCGATTTAGTTAATTGATGACGTGCTTTCAAAATCATTTAAATCATTCTTCCTAATCAATGCGCGCTCAAATTAACTTCCATTTATCAATATATATATACTTGTCTTTATATATTTATATCATAGCAATGATGATACTCCTAAAAGAATAAACTTAAGATGCTTTGTTTTTGAGAAACATATATATGGTTTAGTTTCTTAACTATTATATTTTTTTGAATCGGGCTATGTGCACCTCAGCTGTTTATCAGGGCACCCGGAGAGTTTCTCATAATGCCCTTTGTTTGAAACACGAGCACCTCACCACGATAACATATAAAACTAGTTGATATGAGCACCCCCGCCCCGATCATGGTTATTGCTTAGGACACCTCATTGATATGAGCACATTGAGAGTTTTCAGAACGTATATTGTAAGTATTTATAATGAAAATCAAAAAATAATTAAAAAATGTCTCGATACTACAGGGTCGATAATCAACATTTCGTATTGGTACCCCGTGTCCGACAATATTCGTCAAGTCTTGGCACCATTATCTGATATATGTACTAAATGGATTAAACATGAGTTCATGCCACCCTTATATCGAGACTTATTTCAAAGTATCGACTACCTTCAACATAGACACTACAACTAGGGGTGGGCATCGATTTCCTTAAAACTGCTCAAACAGTATGGTTTGGTTTGGTTTTTAAAACTCGCGGTTTGGTGGTGGTTTTCAATTTTGAAAAATCGCGGTTCACCAAACCAAATCGATGGTAATTAAATTTATTTAATTCACATTTTAAAACCTTAACCAATATAAACAACTTAACCTTAACCAATATAAACAACAACCGTTTCATTTTTTCATCTCCATCGCAAGATCCTAAACATATTCGCCTCCACCAGTTGAGGCCATCCGTTGTCACCTTCCACTAGTCGTCGCCACTGCCGCTTCTCACCAGTCGTCGTCTCGCGCCTCTCACCAGTTGCCTCCTTCCACCGCACCACTCGACGCCTCCCATTTCCCACCACCTCCACCTCCTCTCACCATCGCCTCCCACCGCGTCCCACCGCCACCTCTTCTCACCACCACCTCCTAGGCTCCTACGCTTCTACGCCTCCTCCACTGCTTCCCATTGATCACCTCCTCCCACCACCGCCTCCCGCAATTTCATGCCTTCCATCGCCATCTCCTACCAATGATCTCTCATTGCCGCCTCCACCACTATTTAAAAAAAAAACATGTAACAAGAAAAACCGCGAAACCAAATCGACCAAACCGCGTAAATCGCGGTTCGGTTTGGTTGCGATTTTAGTGGTTCGCAGTTTGGTGGTGGTTTGCAAAATGACTAAATCGTAAACCCTCAGTTTGATTGCGGTTTGGTGGTTTTTACCACCAAACCGCGGTTTGCCACCCCTAACTACAACACATCGATCTCAGTCTCGTATGACCGATAAAGTCGCGTATGTGGTTTACTTTTGAAAATGATAAAAAAAAACCCACAAAAACCATGAAAACAACGTCTGCGATCGATGCTCAACTGGCGACATATCGACTTTTTTTTTTTTTTTTTTCTTTTTTTTTTCTAGTGGAGGTATCCGGGCGTTTTTTTCCGACTAATCCACCACCCGGATTCGGTAGGACCCTGAAGGGCGGCAGACCCTGGCCCAGCCTTTTTAAGGGGCTGCATTCACAAGGGTACCACTTGCTTAAGCCCAAGCGTCCCGTGCCAACGCGCTGGCCCGGCTGGGTTGACATATCGACTTTACTTAGTAGAAAAATTGGGAATTTGTAGGTGGGGTACACGGGAATGTGAATGAATGGTTGCCATAATCATAAGTCGGGGTGCGTTGATCTCGATCGGGTTGGGAGGACAAATTGTACATGTTCTTATAAAACCAAATTTTAATTCGAAATTGCTGGGTGTCTTGATTAGTCCGAGGTGCACATGGCGCAACTATTTTTTTTTTTACTTTTTTTGTCAAATAAAATAGTGACTCGAATTTTTTTAACTTCACTTGGTCAAAAGTGTCTCTCACCTTTTTTTCTTTTCTCTTAAAAATCATTATTGAGTTTATTCTCAAATAATTAAAACTGTGTTTTTACATGTAAGGCACGTGCCACCTACTGTTTGTTTCTAGATGAAACTAATACTGAAAACTATGGCATCCCACTCTTGAACCTGCTTCAACTTAAATATTTACAAAATTTTTAAAATTATTACAAAAAATCTATTTGGACTTTTTGAGTCCGGACTCAAAAATTTTTTTGTTAACATTTAAGATATCTACCTAAGTAAAAGACCTAATTACTCTTTACCCCAAACACTAATAATAAATTTAAATTAAGGATTTTTATGTCATTTTGGTTGTTTGAGTCCGGACTTTTTGAGTTCATCTAGCACTACCCTAAACGATAAATCTATCTCGTCACATTGCTTTTTTGTCCTGTTATAAGTCATAAATTGAGGAGATATTAGTATTTAAGTCAGGTAGGAGATATTAGTATTTAATTCAGGTAAAGAATTGAGTTGGTTCTGGAATTTTAGTATGCATGGATATTGCTAGATGGACTCAAAAAGTCCGAACTCAAACAATCAAAAAGACATAAAGACCTTTAATTCAAATTCATTATTGGTGTTTGGAGTAGGGGGTAATTAAGTCTTTTGCTTAGATAGATATCTTAAATTACTAATAAAAAAATCTTTGAGTCCGGACTCAAAGAGTCCAAACAAATTTTTTGTTTTAGAATTTAATGTATATTTTAAGATGTGGATGATAAGGGAGAACATTATTCTTATGCTCTTCTCTTTCGGCTTAAAATAGAAAAACAACTTGAAGAAAAATGTCAAGAAATTAAATATGTAGAAAGATGAGTCGTCAATCTGTTTTTTTTTTTTTTTTTGGTTTCTCACGTAGTATCAAACCTCAACCATTTCGGATAATTTACACCCATACATTATTAAGCTCTATACAAGACTTAAAATTGAGAGCTCACTTAAGAGAAATTGAATCCCTTATTTATTGGATCAATCAATCGTTGATATTATTCCTATCTTTTCATGAGAAACTTGAAATACAAATAGTTGTCAAATACAATAAATATCGGATTGCTAAAACATCTTTAGGTGAGATGAATGAGTCATCATTTATCAAAAAAAACAAGATTGTCATAGGTGGATTTGACTCCTATTAAAGTTAAAAAAATGGCAAAACCCAACATTTGGTCCCTAAACTTTATGTTTTCTATATTTTTGGTTTCTAAGCTTTTATTACTACACATTTGGTCTCTGAACTTTCACAAAGATCTACTTTTATTCCTTCCACCATTTAAAGCATTAAATTCTGTGATGTGGTAATAGAAGCGTCGCGTTACTAATCAAGAAGAGTAAAGTGGTTTATATTACTTCGCCTAACGACTCGCATGGACCAACAACTATCGAAAAAAATTAATTTCTCCAAAAAACATAAAAAACTCAAAGTTCAAGGACCAAAAATATAAAAAAACTTCAAAAGTTCAGGGACCAAATGTACAACAATGAAAGTTCATGGACCAAATATACACTAATGAAATTAAGGGACTAAAAGAATGAAAGTCTCAAAGTTTAATGACCAAAAATTATGTTTTGCTTCAAAAAAAGATATATATTCCATTTTAAAAAAACCTTTTTCAAAAGTGTAGAACTTTAATTTGAAAAGTAAAAAACGGTCAAGAGATGTTTATGAAACAATAATAAATCTATTTGGACTCATGAGTCCGAACTCATAAGGAGATTCTTAAATTTTTATAAATATTTAAGTGGTGTCAAAAGAATTTTACAAGTGGTTGTGTTTGCTTTATTTATTGCTTAAAGATGACTTTGAAATAAAAACACATTTTTGAGTTTGAAATAAATAGATATTTCTTAGGGTGATTCACTTTAAACGATCCAAATGGACCACTAGAACAATTTTGGTATTTAATAGAGGTTTTTAAACCCCTATTAAAGGGGGGGTGTTATTAAATAGCACCTAATTGATATGAGTTTTAAAAAACTTCTATGTAATACATGTATTAAAAATTAAAACATAACACATTTTCACATGACATTTAATAACACTTTATTTAATAGGGGTTTTAAAACCTCTATTAATTAAAAGCCAAAAATGTTCTAATGGACTCTCATGCACTTGTTGGTATTCTTTGTATACACATTGATTTTTGTGCACACAAATGTTGATGCACAAATCAAATGACATTAATAAGTGAGTGCTTAGGTCACTCGATCATTTTCTTTATGAAAATCAGTCTACTTTAGAGGTTATGGATGTCACATTAACACCGTATCAAGAATCTTAAAAAATCGGAAAAAAAAAATCTCTAAAAAGAAAATACCAAACTAACATAAACACAGTAATCGCGTCACGTAAGCAATGAGGTCAAGCAATCACAAACTGGCTTATATAGAATCTATTAAATGCGCAGGTCTGGTGTGTGCTTGCACAGTGCATGCATATATAATCCAATAGATACAACAATTTTATATAAAGGGTCTAAAATATGATGCTTCACTACTCTTTTTTAAAATTCATGTCTTCACATGCTAAGAAAGAAGCATATGTATATTATTATTATTATAATTTATATTGGGGCAAAAAGCCAAAAGCATAACAAAGACTAATCAAAACTTAATTACTTAGTATACCTTAACTAGAAACGTTCAATTTAAAATACAATTATCCTCTCATCATTTTCTCCAACATCCGCATTGACTCAACTTAATAAATACTTAGAGATTTACTCGCTTTGATTAACATTCAATTTTAAAAATTATAGTAGTTGCTATATTTCGTAGTTTAAGTATTTATGAAGTTTATATATTTTGATATCTAGATAGTTTTGATAATTTTTCTTATTTTATGATTTGTTCAGCTCTATAAATAAGTGTACTCTATTGACTCAATAAGCCTACATTAATACAATTTTTAGACTCTCCTTTGAAATCTATCATGGTATTAGAGCCAAGTTTTTAATTCTAGGTCAATTGACTTTCGAGTCGATGGCTGATTCGTGATCTCCTATCTTTATGATTATTTTTGCAATGCCTCTGTTCAAGTAATCTGTCTTGCGTTTTTACTTCTATGCTTTTGTCCGATGTTGCCACAATCTTCCATCTGCGGTTGTATCATGGTATCAGAGTTTGGTTTCTAGTATTAGGTCGGTCGACTTTCAAGTCGATGGCCAATTCGTGGTGTCTATTTCGATCTCTCGTTGTTGTTCTCGCTTTGGGTTGTGTTTATCAGAGCCCTAATTGTGGGTTTCTCACTACCAAGTCCCCGCACACCCGACGAAAAGCCTCGTGGTCTATCTGTCCGCCTGCATCAACCACGTCAAGACCCTGCACCAGCCACGCCATCCACTCCACGCCTTTCTTCGTCATATTCTTCTCTTTGTCTCCGCCGCCATTTGATTTCGTCGCGCCGTCTGACGATCTGGTTTGCCGCTGCTGCAGGCAGTCCACATCCTCCCTGGAGTCGCTGCTCCTCGTCACTTCGCTCCCTACTCCGCTGTTGTACATCAGTCGCTGCTCCTCGTCACTTCGCTCCCTGCTCCACTTCTGCGCCACCTGCACATCAGATCCATCGCGGCCGCCACCACTGCAAACCAAATCCGCCTCTTGCACATCTTCACCGATGCTGCTCTGTGCACTGCCTGATCTCGGTCTCCGCCGCCTGACCTCTCGTCTGCTCTGTACGCCCAGCCACCTGTACGCCGTCGTTGCCGCTTCGTCGCTGCTCAAACCAGCCAGCCGCTGACTACGCCAATCGAAACCTCCATCTGCCCGTTTGCACGCCTCCCAGCTATCCGTCTGCCCTTTCGCACTTGTCACCTGTTGCCTATATGCTTGCTCTGGACGCCAGCCGCCATGTCACATGCTTCCGTTCATGTTCACTTGTTGTTGCTTCCATTAATGCTCTTTTCAGTTTTTTTTTCTTGTCCTTGATTTCTTTTCCTTTACGATTTCTTTGTGATGTCCACTGCTCTTTGCCTGCAACTACGTTGATTCCATTATCTGCCTGTTGTCGACTCCGTTGTCTACCTACCGTCAACTCCGTTGCCTGCCTACCGTCGACTACGCCGACTCCTTTATGTGCCTGCAGTAAACTACGTCGATCCCGCTGTTTACCTGCCGTCGACTATGTCGACTCTGCTGTTTGCCTATCGTCGACTATGTCGACTCCACTATCTGTTCGTCGTCGACTCCGTCGACTTTGATATCTGTTGTATACAGTTCCGTTGTTCTAACTCTACCACATTAGAATCTGTTTCCTATCGTCTTCGGTGGTCGTTGATCTGTTCCGCAACGAACCTTAGATTGTCGTCTTGGGTGGTCGTTGATCTGCTCCGCAACGAACCTTAGATTTGTCAAGTTTACTGATTCGATTGACAACCTCAAGTTGAACCAACTTGAGGTTGAGGGAGGGTGTTAAAGAAATTATAGTAGTTGCTATATTTCGTAGTTTAGGTATTTAAGAAGTTTCTATATTTTGATATCTAGGTAGTTTTGGTAACTTTCTTTATTTTATGATTGTTCAGCTCTATAAATAAGTGCACTCTATTGTACTCAATAAGCCCACATTAATACAATTCTTAGACTCTTCTTTGAAATCTATCACTTAAAATGAACACCTACTTGTTTGATGTCTTTTAAATACATATCAATTTGTATGCATACAACCGTCAATATACAAATCAAGGGACACACTAATAAGCACGTACTCATTTCTGAGTGTTTCAAAGTGGTCACTCAATCATCCTCCTTGAAGTAATGAAACAGTCTAAGGTTTCGTGAAATTACTAATTCACTGTTGCTAAGTCGACCAGGTTGTAGTAAATCCTCAAATGGGTTCAGATTCTCTAATGTAAAAAGTGATCATCTGCTTGTTCAAAAAAAAAAAAAAAAAAGTTGATCATCTGCTGACACCAACCGTGACACTCCACCAGACGTGTCTGACCAATGTCCCCGTTTGTACTTTTTATCCTCCAAGTCGGCCCTGTAAGGAAAAACAAAGAGAGGACAGAAAAATTAAAACACGTGATAAATTGATTTTGTGGCCTTAACAGTTAGCAGTCCTTGTGCTGCGATGCATGACATGTAACAGGTAGTGGCCGACGCAGATCCATCCACACGTGTTCCCCGTGCGCCTTCTCTTTTTGTGTACGTGTCTCCCCCACTGCTACTGTAACTTTTCTTTTATTATAAATTACTTTTTTTTTCCCGTCATGTGCCCCCTCGAGTCACGTCCTTGTATTGTAAAGTACTTTTGTTTTGTGCCGTCTGTGCCCCTCCAGTCACGTGCTTGTATGATCCGACGCTTATACACGTCAAATTCGTCAAAAACACTTTGCAAATAAAAAATAAAAAATAAAGACACTTCTTTTCTAAAGAGAGTATTCCTATCACTCAATCAAGCTTAATTATAGAGTTTTGATTGGATGAGAATTATAGAGTTTTGATGAGATCAGATGTATTAGTGCTGGCATGATTGCATCCTTTTACGTACTTTCATTTATCAATTATTCAAAACAAAAAATGCTAAGCATACAACACACCATATGTACATTAGAATGTGATGTAATGTAAGTGCAATGGTCTTCGAAATACAATGTGAATCGCAGCTTGAAGTAGATCTTGTGATGTACGACTAGAAGTGCCCATCCAAAACCAATATAAAACACCCACTTCGCCTCAACTCGATCCATTAGTATTACCACTCTCTCTCTCTCTCACGCACACTCAAAACTAAAACTCAACTAGCTAGGTACTACTCACTCTCTTTCAATGGAGTCCTACTTCCAAGAAATTTCTTCACGGGCATGGGCAGTAGTAGTGGCAGTACCGGAACGTGATTTTAACTTGCCCATTTGCATAAGCACAGTGTTCTTCACCTTCACCCTGACCTTCTCCCTCTTCTCACTCCTCCTCCACCTCCTCCGCATCTCCAACCTCTGCTGCTCATGCGACGCCTGCCACTCCTACCTCACCTCCTCCTGGACCCTCGACTTCCCCAACCTCTCCGACTTCTACACCCACCTCCTCCGCAAGTCCCCCTCCCGCACCATCACCCTCCACTCCCTCAACAACGTCGTCACCGCCAACCCCCTCAACGTCCTCCACATCCTCCACTCCAAGTTCCCCAACTACCCCAAAGGCAAGCCCTTCTCTGCCATCCTCGGCGACCTCCTCGGCCGCGGCATCTTCAACGTCGACGGTCCCTCCTGGTCCTTCCAGCGCAAGCTCGCCTCCCTCGAGCTCTCCTCCTCCTCCGTCCGCCTCTTCGCCCTCCACGTCCTCTCCTCCGAGATACATTCCCGCCTCCTCCCTCTCCTCCTATCCAGAACCTCATCCACCTCCAACTCCTCCTCCTCCTCCTCCTCCCTCGACTTGCAGGACGTCTTCAAAAGATTCTCATTCGACAAAATTTGCAAATTCTCATTCGGAGTCGACCCCGGCTGCTTACAACTGTCCCTCCCCGTTTCCGAATTCGCCGACGCCTTCGATCTCGCCTCGAGATTGTCCGCCGAGCGAGCGCTCTGTTTGTCGCCGTTGATCTGGAGGATCAAGAGACTTCTTAACGTCGGGTGCGAGAGGAGGTTGAGGGAAGCGATCCACATGGTGGATCAGTTTGCGAGAGAGGTGATTCGCCAGAAGAGGAAAAGTGGGTCCTACGCGACCCACCAAGACCTTCTCTCCAGATTCATGAACAGCGCCATCCAAGACGATGATGCGTATCTCAGAGACATCGTGATTAGTTTTCTTTTGGCGGGTCGCGACACCGTCGCTTCCACGCTGACCACCTTCTTCTTCTCCCTCGCCAACAACCCGGACGTGGCTTCCGCGATCCTCGCCGAATCGGACCGGGTCATGGGCCCGGACTCGGACCGGGCCGTCCCCAGCCCGGACCAGATCCGGGACATGGTCTACCTACACGCGGCCGTACACGAGAGCATGCGATTATACCCACCAGTGCAGTTCGATTCCAAGTTTGCCCTCGAAGATGACGTCCTCCCTGACGGCACCTTCGTTAAGAAGGGGACACGTGTCACCTACCACCCGTACGCCATGGGCCGGATGGAGGAGGTGTGGGGACCGGACTGCTTAGAGTTTAGACCGGACCGGTGGATCAAGAACGGGGTTTTCTCGCCGGTCAGCCCGTACGAGTACCCGGTTTTTCAGGCCGGGCTGAGGGTGTGCTTGGGGAAGGAGTTGGCATTGATGACGATTAAGTGTGTTGTGGTGGCGGTGGTTCGACGGTTTGAGATCGAGGCGGTTGAGCCGAGGTCGGTACCACTTTTCGCTCCCGGTCTGACCACTACGGTCCGGGGCGGCCTCCCGGTCCGGGTCAGGCAAAGGAGGAGATAGTGGGAGTGCTGTGGAAGTAATGCACATGTGGTGTTTTTTTTTTTTTTTTGGGTAGTTGATGTGGGCCTGGGCTGCGCGGCGGTTGAAGTTCGTTCGGCGGTTAAAGAGGAATCTTCCCTTTTTTTAATTTTTGCGATCGTGTGGCTCAGATGTGATTGCATTGGGAAAGCAGAAAGGTCGAAAATGGAAAAAGTGGAAAGCAACTCGTGTCAGTGGATGATTAAGTTGACGTAAGATAATATGGAACTACCACTGACTTGCAGATTGGTTTAGAGAATCTCGAGGTATGGCTTTCTGATTCGGGAGTGGAGGCATGCGGTCACGTGTTCGTGATGATTGTATCACGATGAGTACGTGGCAATCCACGAGAGCTGTGCCGTGCGTATGTCGGCCGACTCATGAAAATTGTGCTTCTTTCTGTGCACGTGTTTGATCAACTATTTAGCGATCAAAACTGAGCCATGTAATGACACATTTATTCAGAAGTTTTCTTCATTGTTCAGAAGATGTTCGGTGGTCCAAAGAAATACTCATAACTTCCATTTATACATGTTGTTTTGGGTTTCAAAACACTAATTAAGGTGATATTAGTAGTATGTTTACTTTCTATTTTTACTTTTTAATACAAAAAAAAGCATTTAAAGGCATTAAATATTGAATGTAAAAAGATGGGTGAAATAAGTATTTAAAATGTGAAAGAGCAAAACGACTCATAATTTTAAAAAGTAAAATTGATCTTAAAGACTTAAACTATCTATACAAATGGATGAAGAGAGTAGTCTTTAAATGGGGAAGATACCAAATATATTTACTTTGGGCATCGAAATTGAACATCAACCTACTACAAAATTAATCGCGTAATATATACACCTCAATATATGTGTGCTTATATATCGCAGGGTGGGTATGTGCCCATAGTGGGTATCCCAAACAATAAAATATTGGAGAGTTGGACACACCTGCATTCCATCCAATGCATTGCACACCAAACTAGGGGCGCTTCACTTGATCCAAGATTAAATAAAAACAAATCAAAAGTATGTTTGTGATCACAATTTCACACTTATTTTTATTAATAAATATACTTTGACTCATGTCGGACTCATAGAGATGTTTTTAAAATTTTCAAATATTTAAGGGGTATCAAAGGAATTTTACAAGTGAATGTGTTTGCTTCATTAATTACTTGAGGATGATTTTGAAATTAAATAAACTTTTGAGTCCGGACTCATGAGTCCAAATATCACTACCTTATTTTTATACACGCTTAATTGTAACTGTTAATTTTTGTATCGATGCGTGTGCACATGAATAGATGAAATTGATGTATATTTAGTGGACTCTCAATAAGTGCGCGTGAAAATAACTTGTGAAATTGAACTTACGTTAACAAAACGAACATATAAGTTGTGTTTGAGAAGGGTAGAGTTTTTCAACTTTTAGCTAGTTTGTCGAATACGCCCTTTTACAGCTTTTGCCAATATAGACCCAAAATAATGTTTTTAACTAAAACAAAGGAAAACATTTTCATGGGGCAAATTGCATAATATATCATAACAGTATAAGTTTTTTATAAATGTATCATAACATTTCAATTCTTACAAATACATTCCAATGTTTTAAGTTTTTTACAAATTTATCTTAACTATTCAGTTTTTAAAGGTACATCCTAATGTTTTAATTTTTTTACAAATTTATCTTAAAATCTTTCAATTTTCAAGTTTCTAACCTTACAAATTGTAGCTTATAACATGATATATTGGGAGAAATTCTTTCATTTGCGACAATAAAGTTAAAATTACGTAAATCTCAAATCAACCTAAATTTACTCATTAAATATAATTTACACAATTTTAAAACGTTAAGATGTATTTGTAAAAATTAAAACGTTAAGATAAATTTGTAAACAATTTTAAACGTTATGATATATTATACCATTTACCTAAAAATTAGTCATATAATTAATAGTAAAGCAAACCTCATATATATAGCCACCTCATCCACTTCAACTATCTTATCTTACTTGCTATATATATATATATATATATATCCACTTTAACTATTATATATATTTATTGTGATAACTCAATCTCATTGTAAGAATTCTCAATATAACATCAATTATTTCGTTATCTTTTTAATAAGTGACTCCATTACAATCGAAAACTGCGAGGGGTCAATCATTTTTTTAATTCTTGTGATCAATATTTAGGGCAATGACAAATATAATCAAGGCATCAATCGACTTTCTTCTAGTGTGCTCCTAGGTTAATTCATTAACCAATGTATATAGTAGGTGTTAGTCCCTCAATAGCATGACCCGAGTAGGCTGGGCTAGGGTAACGAGAAACCTAGCAAATAGCCGAGTTCCGAGTCCGGAGGACTCGGATGGTTCCATGAGGCTTGGTTGCGGGATAGCATGCGCGATGGATTGAGGCGGCACACAGGTGTGGACGAGGTCGCGCCTTGACGCGCGTCTAGGCATGGCGCCTGGGCGCATACGAGGTTGCGCCTTGGCACAGACACGGGCAGGTTCCTTTTGCATGAGCAAGGCCTCGCCTTGACAGATTCCTAGGGCACGAGCAAGGCCGCGCCTTGACAAGAGAAAGGTCGCGCCCTGACAGGTTCCTTGGGCACGAGCAAGGCAACACCTTGCCAGATTCCTTTGGCACGAACAAGGCCGTGCCTTGGCACGGGCAAGACATACCTTGGCAAGGGTTGACAAAGCTTGAATTGGGCGTTGACCAACACTACAAAAAAAAAGCAAATCAGAAACGGAATTTTCCGTTTCTGATTTGCAAAAATTCCGTCTCGATTGGATTCGAAAGCGAACGAGAGACGGAATGCGTTAAAATCTCAGCGTCGTCGTGATTGGATCGAAACGGAAAATGGATTCCGTTTCGATTTAGAAACGGATCAAACGGAATAAATTCCGTTTACGATTAGAAACGAATTTATTCCGTCTCGATTAGAAACGAATTTATTCCGTTCTCGATTAGAAACGAATTTATTCCGTCTCTAATTCCGTTTACGATTAGAGACGGAATAAATTCCGTTCGATTATTTCCGTCTCGATCCGTTGCTAATCGAGAGACGGATCAAACGAATTTGATCCGTTTCGATTCATATCTAAAAAAAAAAAATTAGAGACGGAAATAGCAACGAAATCCAAAGATTCCGTTGCTATTTCCGTCTCTAATTTTCATTTTTGTTTAGTTTTTAAAGTCTTACATATATAGGTCTCAATCCAAGCACATTTAACTTTTGCCAATATATAATAAATTGACATTCATACATCGACAATATATATCAACAAATATTCAATTGAGAGAACAAAAATGTAAAAATCAAAAATTGAAAAAGATATATATCCAAAAAAATTGTATAGTATTACAAATGCTCCAAATTTCTAAGTATTCACAAAACCACCAATCCTATTGTTCAACAACCACAAAAAAAAAAAAAAAAAAAAAAAACTTACAATCCTATAAATATGCACAAAAAGAATTATCAATCGAAAAGTCTTGAAATGTTCTTCAACACCACCTGCACTTGACCAAGGAAAAGAATTATCAATCGAAAAATACACGTATGTTCTTCACATGTTACATTACATCGATAATCAATTAATGAAATTTTATGGGAGGGGGAATCGATGCGGATCAAGAAAAGTAAAATTAGACAAATCGGGTTGAGGAAAAATTCAAAATTATGATGTAGAAAACAGGCTATCGAATTTGTCATCTACAAATTATTTATACATAGCATACAAAATAATGGGTGCACATATAAACACGACACCATTCATTCCAAAAAAGATGCTAAGTAGTCGAATAATCAACCTAGATAAACTTTAACATGGAGAATGAGTCTAATCCCAAGTGAAATCAATATTTAAGAGCATAACGAGAAAATAGGAAGCGCAACTTCATTTCAAGCTAAGGCATCCACATTTTATGGTTTTAAAAATAAAAATGAGTTTTGATACGGATCGCTTCACAGTGACAACTCATTTTAGGCAACATAGAACCAAGATTAGGTAAAACCAAGTGAAATATTAACAACTCATCGCATGTTCATAACAAATTACAATTAACGTACGAATCAAGATTGCAATACGAAATTCTAAACATAGTCATTTTTTGCCCTAACAAAACATGTAGCAAAGCAGAAACATTATATTATCAAGAAAATTAGCAAATGAACACAAACATACTTAAAAATGACATGAGAAAAACAGATCGCATCCATCTTTATAAAAAAAAAAAATGTTTGAAGATCCCACACCATTTTCTCATAATCAGGAAGGAGGCTAGTGAAAGATTTGAAGTACACAAAATTCAAAGAGAGAAACTTACCAGACGTCCTGAGATTTCACGCAATGCTTCAGCCCAACGAGAAGTAGAATCAGCACTTACAAACAGGACTGGAGTAAAAGAAAACGTTTCGATACTAAGAAGAGTATTCAAGTATCAAAAATAAGGCAATGGAAATGAACCAACAAAGTAAGCATATGTTAGAAGTATTAGCTACAAGTGTAGTTCGCTTCATAACAATTCCTCACGACCATCAGGCAATGTCCTTGTCAATTGAGGAAAATCCATAAGAAACATAGACATCACATACCTCTGCCATTTCATTTCCTCTTTCTCCACAACCAACATACACCACAGTATCAGAATTAGAGTGCTGCATTTACCAAAAAACATTAAGCATAAATATCAAAGTCCAACTACACAACTTAATGTAGTAAGACAATCAAGAGAAGAAGATGAGTAGGAGCTCATAAAAATGGACAAGAGAGTGCTTTTTAGAAACTAGCGACACCATAAAAAAATGAACTGCATTACAACATGAAACAACGAGTGCTTAGTTCGTGAGTTCTTTTTCGAACGATCAAGTTTTCAAACTTAGTTCAACATAAAAATGGACAAAGACAACACTATAAAACACGTTTCTAAGCGATTCAAGTTTTCAAACTTAGGAAAATGAAAATACAATAAAATGAAAAATGTAAGAGAAAGATGTTACAACTAAAAATTTCAAAAAAAAAAAGTATTTGATTCGCTTTGGCACTTAATTCAACGAGTGCTTTTTAGAAACTATAGGTGTAAAAAAATGATACTAACGGACTTCGTATTCGAAGTGAATTAAAGAAGAAAAACAAAAACAAGACAAATAAACCAAGATTCTATCATAGTTTAGTGAATTTAAAGCCATACACACATGTGGAAGCACTATCAAAGTCCAACTACACAACTCATTAAAAAAAAATCGGTGATCACAATAAACAGTTAACGAGATATTACCCAAGTTTTGCAAAGACAAATAAACCAAGATTCTATCATAGTTTAGTGAATTTAAAGCCATACATGGCCATTAGCAAGTCAATTATTCAACAATACCTTCGAATATACATTTAACAAAACTAAGGAACATGCAATTGAACAAAGATGATAAAGGCAAGGCAAAGAACAAGCAAGGAATGCACCTTAATGACCATTTCGAGTTAGAAATGAGAAATAACTACGACCATAAAACAAGGCGAGTCAAGATGGCCATCAAAAGAGATAAATATGCACAGTGCACATATGAGTTATCAAGGACTTTAATGGACTGATTGAAGTGGAAATCATAAAGAATTAGACTTAAAGTGCCCCTTTAAATAGAAATCTTTCCTTGGCATGTTCTATTGGGTTTACGTGCAAGGAATATACTATTGATGTAAAATCAGCTAGGGAAACTTGCTCTAATTACACATTCCTATAAGATGGAATTAGTTAGAACAATTGCAAGACAAGAAATGGATTTGATTGGTAAACATGAGGAATTAAGGAATATTTTCATATAGTGAAAATGAAACTACTACCATGTTGGAAACTTAAACCAATTAAGTAAGTGCATAAGACATACATACGAGTTAATACATTGAATATAAGTTTAAGTAGCGAGTAAGATTTAAAGAATGGAATGCCGGTTCAACTAATTCTTATTTGAATACATCTACCAAAACCCAAAACCAAACACGAAAGATCGAAGCTTTCAAGACCAAACAAAACTCTACCAAAACCCCATTACTGAAAACACAAAAACAAACCACTAGACACCACAAAACCCCAAGAAACTCACATGCAATCTTCGAGAAACCAAACAATAAAAAAAAATCTAAAATCGAAACCACAGAAACCAAAAACAGAACTCACATCGAGAATCCCCGACAAGTCGTCGACCGAGCTGGGGGTCGCCGAGCGCGTCCGGCTTCGTTGAGCTCGAGCTCCAGTTCTGGTCGTCATTTCTCCGAATCTCCATGAGACCACTTCAAAACCCTATCGATCACGAACTCGATTTTAGACTCCACGCCTCATCAAAAAAACCACAGAACGAACCCTAGAAACCAAGACGGAATCGGAGGGGACTAAATCTAGGGTTTGGTACGCGAAATCGATTCGAGACGAACAACATGGCTATTGGTGAGAGTGAGAGTAGAGAGGTGCGAGAGAGAGAGAAGAGAGAGCGCGAGAGAGAAAGTGCGGTGACGGTGAAAGAAAGAAGCGAGAGCGGCGACGGTGAGAGAGAGAGAGAGAGAGAGCGGTGACGGTGAGAGAGAGCGGTGAGAGCGGTGAGGGAGAGAGGTTTGTTGAGAGAGAGAGAGCGGTGAGGGAGAGGTTTGTTGAGACGAGAGGTTTTGAGAGGTTTTGAGCGACGAGAGACAGAGAGAGGTTTTGAGAGACGAGAGAGAGGTTTTGAGAGACGAGACGAGAGAGAGGTTTTGAGAGAGAGAGGTTTTGAGAGACGAGACGAGAGAGTGGTTTTGAGAGAGAGAGGTTTTGAGAGACGAGACAGAGAGAGGTCCGAGACGAGACAGAGAGAGGTTTTGAGAGACAGAGAGATTTGAGAGACGAGAGAGAGAGGCGAGTGATTTTAGGGAGAGACGGACGATTGTGGGTGTGTAGATCAAGCATGCACGAATCTCGAGACATAATGAATGGTTGAAAAAAAAAGAAAGTTTTGGTGGGAATGTTGGCGCAATTTTTTAGAGACGGAATTTAATTCCGTCTCTAATTCCGTCTCTAATTCCGTCTCTGATCCGTCTCAAATCCGTCTCTGAATATTTCCGTCTCAATTCCGTCGCTAACTTTTTAATTTAGAAACGGAACTTATTCCGTTTCTAATTCCGTTTCTGATTTAGAAACGGAACTTATTTCCGTTTCTAATTCCGTTTCTGATTTGCTGTTTTTTTGTAGTGCAAGTCAAAGTACGATTGGTCTCATTTCTTGATGTTTCCTATTGGAGTTCAGGGAACGACTTAACATCTACTATAAGGAGGGGTGTCATCTCTTAGGGGCGACATAGGCATAGAAGCAAGGAAGACCCTCGAGCATGCCTTGGGCAACCATGCCAAGGCAAGACCCACGACCCATGGTCCGAGCCACCCCGAGCCGGTAGGACTCGACCAGCCCCGACTAGAACCCAGGTGCCTAGGCTCAACCAGGCACCACCGAGCAGTTCTGTCCCTAAGTGAAACATGGACCAAGTCACCCTGAGACACGGATGGACCAAATCAAGGTGGTTCCAAGCGGTTGAGTAATTACCTTGATAATGACCTCGACATGACCAAGGCACGTCCGAGAATGTCCTGAACACGTGGAACATGTGGTAATTGACTAAGAAGTTATGACAGTTGTAGAACCAGGTGGCAGAAAAGGAACAAGGCAATTGAGTAACTGTATTGACCACAAGGAGTGAGGTTTTATTTAGTTTACGAATCAATGTAATCAGGACATGTGTCCTTGAAGGTTATGTAATTACTCGTTGGCTGATCTATAAAGTCGCGGGCTCTAGGATTGAGGAAGCATAGAGTACCAGTGTTGTATTCCCATTGAGAGCTTAGTAAAATGTTTCTTTGGTGCTATTGTTTGTTGTTCATTTACTTTGAGTATTGGTAGTGTTAAACTAAGGTGTCCCTCAGGCACCACGGGTAGGGTTGAGCGAGAAAAATTTCTTAAGGATAAACCCCTCATTTAATAGCCTCGCGTGACAGTAGGCTTAGTAGCTAAATAGTCACTTTCCATCTCGCTCTAAAGATTTGAAAGGCGCCACGTATTGGTATGCCACGAATAAATATTAGAGATAACAATTTGGGCCTCGACACAATAACACTACATGAACACAACATGCTTTAAATGGATTGAAGTTTGACATAAATGGATTTGGGTCATAAATGAGTCAACACGATTAGACACGATTGAAATGCGAGTCATTAACATGTTAACCTCCTTAACTCGATAATGACTCATTTAACACAATTAAAGAATAATGTATAAGTAATAAATATGTTAGTTCAAAACCAACTCTTTAATAACATGTGAATAACATGATTTATTTTTTATTTGCATACATCTTTTCATCATAATTTATTTTATTTTTAAAGGAAATATTTCAACAACAACAACAACAACAACAACATAGCCTCAGTCCCAAATTAACTTGGGTCGACTACATGGATCAAACTTTTCCATTGTGCTCGATTAAGTGCAATTGATGGTGATCTTTGCAAACCATTCAAATCCCTCTTAATTAACGCATCCCATGTTAACTTTGGTCTGCCCCTACCTCGTCGAGTTTCTACAGTTTCTATTGAGTCAAGTTTTCTAGTTGGGGAATTTGTAGGCCGTCTTTGCAGGTGACCAAACGATCGCAACTGCCATTCCCTAATCTTTGTATCAATTGGTGCTACTCCTACTTGTCTTTGAATTTCTATATTTCTTATTCTATATTTACGAGTTTTACCACACATCCACCTAAGCATCCTCATCTCTGCTACGTTCACTTTATGTAATTGTTGTTGCTTTACCGCCCAACATTTACTTCCATAGAGCATAGCTGGCCTAATTACGGTCCTATAAAATTTTCCTATTAACTTAGTAAGAACATGTCGATCACAAATCACCCCTGTTGCACTCCGCCATTTCTTCCATCCAGCTTGAATTCTATGTGTGACATCATTTTCAATGTTACCATTATTTTGTATGATTGATCCTAGGTATCTAAAGTGGTTTACCTTAGGAACTTCTACTTCCCCTAATTTTACCACTCTGTCATCTCGATGTCTAGTGTTTCCAAACTCACAATGCATGTATTCAGTTTTCGTCCTACTCAACTTAAAGCCTTTAAATTCTAATGTATTCCTCCAGAGTTCTAATTTCCTATTCACTCCATCTTTAGTTTCATCCACTAAGACAATATCATCTGCAAATATCATACACCATGGTATATCTTAAAGGAAATATTTATTTTACTTTAATGTATTATTTTTTTTCCATTTTATTAATAATGACTTATTATTAAAAAAATTATAAAAATTTGCCCATAATAAAAATTTAGATTTTTTTCAACGATATTATAAATTTTTTATTTGTTTTTTTAAGATTTATATATTATTTTGTTATAAGTCATTTTCTATCTATTGTTAAAACTTATCTAAAGTTGTAAAAAAATTATAAAAGTTTAAATAAAATATTTAATAAATGAGTGATATGAATATCCGACATGTTTAACACGACCCATTTCGACATGAACACGATAAATAAATGGGTGGGGTTCGATTTATCTTATATGGGTCATGATCCGTTTTGACACGACACGAACACGATCAGTTAACACGAATTGCCACCTCTAATAAATATGAATAGTCTTTATCTAATAATAATAATAATAATAATAATAATAATAATAATAATAATAATAATAATAATAATAATATTATATTATTATTATTATTATTATTATTATTATTATTATTATGTACATGGTAGGTGCGTCAATGTGTGCTACTTATATATTGCCTGAAGTTGTGGCTAATCAATGATGAAAAATGTTTGTTCTCACACTTTTCTTTTATTAATAAGGTTATTATGACTCATGAGTCTGGACTTATATATATATATATATGATTTCTTAATAATTAATTGAATAGTGCTATTTGGATTGGTGAGTTCGGACTTGAAACTTTTTTTAATTTCAAATAAATCATCGAGCAATTAATAAAGCAACCATAATCACTTGTAAAATTGTTTTAATACCTTTTAAATATTTATAAAAATTTTAAAAACTTCATTATGAATATAAACTTATAAGTAAAAGTAAATTTATTATAATTTTTACAAGTTCAATGACATGCAACAACATTATTCATTATTGTTTTCAAATTATCTTTTATGATCGCATTAATTAAATTTGAGAAAAGTATAAAACTCAATTATTAATTTTAAAAGTTGTAAATTCATCAATATATTCATGACTTTGAGTGACACCATCCTTTTTCTTACTAGTTTTAGGATTACTCTGATTAGTCTGTAGATGATGTTCGATGGATCCAATCCATAGACACCTATATATGATGTTCACCTAACGTGTCACTTGCTACTTTTAAACACTGAAATGTGCCTTTTGCGTGATTGATGTAGTTACTTCCACGTAGCATTTCTGCATTCAATATCTTAGCTTGCATCAGCAGATTCATCAACAAATGCATGCGCCATGGTGATTTATTAATACGAAGCAACCAAGAAGTTATAATAACTAAGCTTAACTAGGAATCTATTAATTAAAGAATATAATTCATCCGTCTAACGTGGCATTTTGTTGTTGAGTTATATGCAACAACAAACTCAAGGAAAAAAAAATCCAATAAACTGTCTCATGAAAACATTAATGTTGTGTTAGGTGAGACATGTGCATTGAGCATGCATGCCATGCATGTATTCCGGTTCCCTTAATTAATTTGCATTTATTCTAGTTAGTAAACGTAGCTAGCTAATCCTTTTTTATTTAAATTGAAAATAAGAGTAATCAATTTCAATTCTACATTTAAATTAACGAGATTCCAAGCATATGACAGAAAAATAGTTAGATTTATTTTTATAGTTTTATGGTTCCATGCTCCACAAGCGTCGCAGAAGGACTATGGAAAATAATAACAAAATGGAAATCTCGAATTTGCATTAACTTAATAATTTGGACGGTCGAAATCAAACTATATTATACAATGGTACGTAGTATATTGGAAACCCATGTGATTAATTAGCTATATATATGTGCATGTGATCGAAGTTGCAATTAATGTAATCACATGGTACCTTTTTTTTCTTTTTACGATAGTCAATAGTTAACATAAGAGGATTCACGTTAGTATTGTCTTTTTTTTTTTAAATACATTATAAAAATTGGGGCTTGCTAAATGCACACACAATGACCTTACATACGCCAAATTTTAAAATTTGACATATTTACTCTTGCCCCAAATGCCAAAACACACACACACACACACACACACACACACACACACCGCGCTTCTCCTCTCCATCGTCGTCGCCTCCACCGTCCACCACCATTGTCACCCCTCACGACCTCTAACATCGCAAACCACCGCCCTCAACCTCTAGCATTGCAAACCACCGCTCTCTCCACCCGCCTTATCCATTATTCATCTCTATCATCGTGGCCGAACACGATGGCCATGTTCAGCCTGTGTGGCTGAACATCTACATGTATGTTCAATTTGGGTGACCGAACAAGGCCATCGTGTTCGGCCACCACGGTGAACCTGAAAGAGATGGGGAGGGGGAGGCTGAGGGAAGGGAGAGGAGAGAGGGTGTCGATTTCATTTTGAAGGATCAAAGAGGGGGATCAAAGAGGGTGGTGGGAGGAGGAGAGAGAGAGAGAGAGAGAGAGAGAGAGAGAGAGAGAGAGAGAACAAGAGAGAGAGAGAGACGATCCTAAATTTCCATGTAACAAGTGTATTCTAATTGTTTGTGTAAATGTTGTGTTAAAATTGGGCAGAAACCTTAAGACTCAAATAATTATATTTGTGGGCCCACATGGGACCCAACTTTAATTAGAGACCAAAATTAAAGGAGTGAGAATGACAAGTTGACCGATTCCTACATAGATTCTCACCCAAAATAAGGAAAGAGAAAATATTGAGAAAATTTGGTAAACTTGATAAAATGAATGATTTAAGGGTTGTTAATCTTTCTAAGAACTTGAGAGAAAGAAAAGAGGGAGATCACCCTAAACTCAAACGTGCAGGAAAGTACAAGGAGTTCACAACAGATAGAGAGCCGATCATTTTTGGAGTTTTCAAACAATAGGTAATCCTGTCTTATTTGATTTTAACCTCTTGCTATTTTGGTTGGGATAAATCGTGTTCTATTGATTTTCTCGCAATAGGCTAAATCAATATTTTAATTAGATCTTAAGACGAGTCTTATTTGTTGATCGAAATGAAGTCCAAACTAAGAAAGAGTCTTCTTTGTTGATCGAAAGTAGAGTTGAGTTTTTGTTTTCTAAAAAAAAGAAGAAGAAGGGGGCGGACTGCGCTTTTGGGAGAAAACCAGAGGAGGGGAGCGCATACAACGCTCCCCCCTCAATCAAAAAAAGAGAGGTTGGGCCTTTGGCCCAACCAGCAACGCAGTTTTGGGAAGGAAAGGGGTCCAGACTTGCCGGTTGGGTCGATCCAATCCCTTGGATTGGCCCAGCTGCCCAATATATATATAAAAGCATAATTTAAATTAAATAGACTAAATTAAAAGAATTGAACTTTGAGTTTTGAAATTTGGAATAAAGAGGTGAAACTTAAAATGTTTATAAATAGTTATAAAGTAGTTTTTGAAAAGAATTTCGAAATTGATTTTCTAGCAAGTTAACTTAATTAATTTATCAACACTTAACCTATTTAGGTTGACCGAACGTCGGAGTGGGCTCGTAAGTGCCAATTCGAGATTTTGAAAAATAACGTACTAGGTAAGTTGATATTTAAGTTATTGGTTTTATGATTATTTACTTGCTACTAGACTATATGATAGGAATCATGTAAGTAGGACATACGGGTAGATTGGGGTGCATTGTTAAACATTGTATGTAGCTAACTTAGTGGAGCTCGCTAGGAGTCCTTGCACCAGATACTACAAGCTCGGGATAGTTGGACCGTACAAGTAAGGATAATGAAAAGGGCAGGTTGCCCAAAATAAATATTTATTAATTGAGAATATGATTAATTCCAATGTTCTCAATAAATGTTGATAGTAGGTACTAAGTCTAGTTGGACTAGTTTGTGGACTTGGTGATAGGCAAATCTTTCACAATGTAAGGGAATGGAGTGTTGATACCGCTATGGCCATAGTAGGGTCACTCTTCACGAACTTCGGTGTGATTGATGAGTCTATCACACTAGCTTATACATGTTTAGCCTTTGCACATTTTGATGCATTGAATATTGTTTTGTTTATGTGCTTTCTTATTTATTCCCTTCGTCATGTTAAATATTTGCAAGTCATGCATTTTATTTATTGTTGCATCTATTATATGGAATATTCATAACGCCTGTAACTTAACCTAAACTTACTGAGCACCGTTGCCCCTTTGTGCTCACCAAACAATTTTCTCACACAGGTTCTTTTTCGAGAGTCGATAAAGGGAAAGGAGTAGCTCCAACTGTCTAGATGACTTGTCTGATTGTTGATTGGTATGGTTCGAGATCGAACCAAAACTTATTATTTATTATTATTATTTATCATGGCTTTGAGACTTAGAATGAATTGAACTAGATGAGTATTTATTCTAGTTAATAACTTTTGATTTCGAGTAGTGACATTATGTGGTAACATCGAAATAAGTTCTAATTTATGAGATTCCGCTGCAATTATGATCATTTAATTTAAATTTCAATTGTTGATGAATGATAATGAGATGTCTTAGAAAGGAGGCTCACTAGCTAGGTCCGTAACTCAGTGACCGAGTTGGTTAGCGAGTGATGAATCGACCTAGGCCGGTCGAGATTCATTTAGGAAAACGGGTCCGAGAGGTGGACGACGGGCAACGACGACGGGTCGGAGGCGGTCAACGGTGGATAGTGCCTGATCTGTGGTGGCATTGGGTTGAGACAAGGTGGTATGTGTGAGAGAGATAAAAGGTGTTTTAGACAAAAGGGTAAAAAGTGGTGTGTGTAAGGGCATTGTGTGTGCCAAGCAGGGGATATGTAACAAAAAAGCAGTTGCTCTTATGGTATCTGAGCCGGACCTAAAAAGTGAAGAATTTTGAGCCTAAGCTTGTGAAAATTGTAAACAACTTGTTTAGCTCAAGCGGTGGTACAAAATTTTTAGCGTCTGGACTCAATTTTAAGAGCTTCAATAGTTTAAGAATTAATGTGATAGATTTAAGGCCTTAGATTTAGAACGTCAAAAAAAAATACTACTCAAATTCTAATTATTAATGATATAGTTTCTAATTTTTTAAGTAGAATATACATTTTATTAATCATCAATGTCTCTATATAAAAATTAGAAATAGAATCAATTGATTTAATAAGCGTACATTGATTCACTAATCATATTTGTTCAAAAAAACATATAATTGTCATCAATTTGACCGTGAATGCGACTACATACAAGTACACTTTTTTTTTTTTTGCAAAAACGAACAACACTTCTAATAAAAAATAAATATAATTTATGTTGTAAACTAAGTTGAGACTTGCTAGAAACTAAAAAGAAAAATAAAAGACTAAGAACTTTTACTACTACAAACTACTACTACAAAGAAGAAGAGAAGAAAGGAGAGAGTTGGAATAAAAGTTTTTCATTCAATTTAGTGTTTTTACAATGAGGTTAACACTCTTTATACAGGGTCTTTGGTGATGATGATAAATGTACTTAGACAATGTGTACGAGTAACAAATACACCACATGTCATACAACATATTACAAGCAATTTGACAATACATTGAAGAGTTGATGTACTTTGGAAATGGTTATAAGTATCATGACAACACATGGACAAGTGAGGGTACTATTAGTGAGAAATACAAGTTAAATGATTACACAATATGGTGGTGTGCATGCATGGTCATCCATACTTCACAACACTCCCATTTGGATGATACTTGCTTAGAGAATCTGCCTCGTTAAAATTTCTACTAGAAAAAACTCCGTGGAAAAAAAATCTAGTAAAAGAAAAAGAATAAACCGTTCTCATAAATCTTAAGATGAGTATAATATTGTTAGGATTGCTTCATTAAAAAACATTGCTAAGAAAACCATGTGGAATGAAACCATAGCTAAGAGAAAAGGAATGTAATACACTAATCAATAACTCTCCCTCATGTAAACATGGGTGAAACTTATTCCGTTTCTTTACTTGTAATGTCCTTAAGTGTGACGACCTTCCCCCAACCTAGGGTCGGGTCGTCCGACCCAAACAACCTCCCAAGCTCAACAATCGAATCGAAGCCAAACAGTGGTCTGGCTTGCCTATGGAATAATCATGAAGACATTATGGAAATAAAAATGTGGAATAAAATATAGAACAAATCCATATGTCTACCAAATAACTATAAATGAGTTTTCATTTTATACAACCAAGTAAGGTCATCCAAGGCTCCCAAATAACTCAACAACAAGGGAGATAGTGTTCAAACTACCCATGTGACGGCCCCAAATTCTGATAACAAACCGAGCACCGCCACGTCGCCGGACACGTCACCAAGCCATGCCACGTCACTTGCACGCCTATTTGTGACGACCCGCGAGCTTACCATCTAATACTCCAACTTAGTAAATTTTGACATTCAAATGATTATTTTAGCAAAATATACTAAGTTATAAAGTTTTTATAACTTAATTCATTTGTTTTGATTTATTTAATTTATTTTAGTAGCGAAAGTCTTAATAACATGCATATAATTAATGTAAAAAAATTATGCAATATTTAACAACCTATGGGGTGGAAACCCAGCAAAATGATACCATGTATATCAGTTAAGGCGACAAAAATGTATAATAGGTGTCGATATACATGTATCAGGTAAAAGTCTATCAAAAGATCCCAAAAAGTATATATATGTAAATAAAAACACCTACGAGTAAGCTAGTGGAGGCGCTCCAAATCAGAGGTAGTCACCAATCACCGCCTTCCCCAGGCTGGTCGAAGGATCTACAACTTACCACCAACAAACAATGACAAGTTCTAGGTGAGTAAATCCCAGAGAAATTCAGTTAGTATTCACAAGAAATCCAAGAAAACGGCTACAACCCATGCCTATAAAGTAAATAAACAGGAATGTAAAGCATGAATATAAATCATGAGATAATCGAGAATATGGAACACGAGTGTGGTGTATAGCTGTCGAGCCCTGGGACTAAATACTAAACCGAGAAAGCCCTGGAGGTGAGGAAATCCACACCCCCTCTTCACGATCGAAATGAGGAACTCTATTGATCGGAAGGTAGACTTCCGCCCAACGCCTCAAAAGACAGAGGAAATCTGTGACGGAGGTGGGCCTCACGTCAACTCGCTCTTGAGATCATCGACTCGTTGAGAGAAATCTCACGCGTAGTCTAGGGCATGACCAACACCGTATCAACAATCGGATCGTCATCAACGAGAGAGCCGGAAAGGGGTCACACCGTCCCTTCGACCATACACAGACACCCTTCGACCATACACGGACACACACTGGAATAGAGTAAACATGAAAACTGAAATGGCGAAAGTAATGTGAAATAAATAATTTACCGAAAAAATAAGTAAATTCTGAACTGACTTTCTCGTGGGTTTACTTACCTCAAACGATTTCGAACGTCCGGCACACGCTTCGAGATACGCGCCCGCCACCCGACTATAGTCTCCTAAATTCCTGGTATCCAATTATACCACTTTTGTTATTTTAAAGTCACATTAAAATAATTTATAATGTGTGACTAAAGATTTGAGCTTTTGTTTCAAAAAGTTTAATTTTGACCCACTTTTCGAGTTATGTCGGGGTGCCGATGCCCCGAAAGTCCTCAAAACTACCCTTTTTATATTTTTCCCACTTTCTCATTGAAATACATTTATATTTCTTGTTATCTTGTATTTGGCTATACGGGTAATCTAAACAGTGTAAGATATATTTAACTGAAATTGTTTTACCTTCAGTTGGCAATTTCAGGTTCCAGCTCAGGCAAGTGAAAGGAGAAACTAGATGATTATCTATGAGTTGAGAGTTTCCTTTCTCTTATGTAAGTATATGTTTTTGATATATACATTATAAATGGGTTATGGAACACTCGAGTGTTAGGAGACCTATTTTGATGTTTATACCTGTGCTTTTTAGTTGGAAAGGGTTGTATTATTATTTCGGTGTGAGATAATAACTTAAAACTTGATTGAGGATAATAGAATGAATATATATATTGTGGATATCTCTTCGGTATGGATGTAAGTCCCTTTAAGAATTCCTATTTTGTACATGTATTTTGGAAGAAATTGGCATTTAGGCCATAGGTTTAGATATAGAGGAGATGTTGCCGATTTTTATTTAGGAAATATACTCAACTTTAGGATTTATTTCTCAATTCGATCCCGTAAAAATAAGACAACAAACTTGAATATTAAATGATTGAATTACTTGTGGTTAATCTTTAATTGTGATGTTAATCTCAAGGATTTTAGGCTAACTAAATTATCAGGGATTAGTGATAGTCTAGTCGTCCTAATGACAATGGGACTAACATCAGTGGGGACTCCACAAACATCTTGGGCAATGAATAATATAAACGGGGAAACAAATGAATTCACATACCATAGATTTCAGAGATTCAAACCAATACCCTAATGCAACCCTTAACCCAAGTATTTCTTTTAAAACATGACTTAATTATCTAATATCAAGTCATACTTAATGCGTGAGTGAAGCTCCCCACTTACTTCGACTCGCCGCGACGCCTATAACAACTTCTGGTATGCCCGGGGCCCGAAGTGAACTTTCGCGCAACATTATACCACCATAGAAAAACTCATAAATAAATGCTTTAATTTAAAGTTAAGTAAATCTTCCATTTATTGGTCTTTGGGATCTACTAGTGTGGGTCTTGCAGGTCCCCCATCGTCCGATGCGAAGGTTGAGGGGTGGGACCCAATAGGTATTCCTCGGGAAGCGGTAGCGCACCCCGTTTGATGACAAGAATTTATTTTCATTATATATTATTTATTTCTATTATTTTATTATTTTATTTTTATAATTTTATTTTATTCTATTTCATTTTTTTGTAATTTAAAGGTCTAGGGCCGAAATGGCCCCTGTTGACCGGTTTAAGGGTCGGTTAAGTCCCTGTAGAACGGGTCAAGGGCCTGTTTTGCCCCTAGCGTGCTCGTGCCCACTAGGGAGAGGGGGCGATCCCCCTCCCTGGTCGATCGACGGTGGGTACCTTCCCAGTCAGGGCTGGCCAGGGGCGCAATCGTGCCCTTGCCAGCCCTCGGGTAGTGCGACAATGGAGGTGGGAGTGGTCACGAAACCACCCCGATCTCCTCCTTCACAACGATGGAGGGGGCAGCTTGGTGGTGTCATCACCCTCCTGACGACGGCGACAGTGAGGCCGCTGCCAGTCGCTTCGATCACCGCTCGCCTTGTCGACGCCATAAACCACCAAAAAAGTGGTTTTCCACCATTATTTTGTCAATCACAAGTTTAATATTCATCTAAAACAAGATTAAGAGGATGAGGAAGATGAGTGTACCTTCAATTGGGGTTTTCCTTGAATTAGGTTTCCAACACAATTCAATCTCCCTTTCTCTCCACTTGAGTAGATTTTCAATAAAAAGGGGGTTAGGATTTATAATTTGATTCATATAGTGGGACCAATTTAATGTAGGTTTGAAAATTTCTAATTACCCATAGGGCAGGTCTTTTGGGGTTTGGGTCGTCACAATTTCAATCCCGAATTTTACCCGAGTTTAAATAATTTATTGAGATCTCATTATTTTCATATTTCCTCTCTTTTTTAGAGGTAGTTATTCCTCGTTAGAATCAACTTGTTATGACAAATCCTTATTAAAGGATTTTTGTGCTTTCTCAAGAATATTTTAATTTGCATTTATTTTTACTCATGTTTTTCTCTTTCGAGGAATTGTATCCTTTGAACCAACTGGTCTTCCACGCTTTAAGCGTTTCATTGGTTCTTGTACATTTTGTTGCATAGAGATATCAATTCTTACAGGAACATTTACAAAGAAAAATATTTGATCTTTTCACTTGTTTTGCGTTGCATCAGGTAATTTATTTGCAATTTGTTGCAAATGAATGATCTTGTTAACTTTATGTTCATACAGACTTGTGCGTTGGCCGTAATGTGATAAAGTTGATACATTACAAGCAATTTCATGTCATTCCTTTTGGATTGGCTTCTTATATCCCCTTAATGGTGAGAAAATTGCTTCATTAAAGTGACGATCAGCAAAATGTGCAGTAAATAAATCCTATATTAGGGGCTCAAAGCATCTTATAATGAACGACGAGTTAAAGCTAACATAAATCTCAAGTTTTCGTTGTAGATCCATCTTAGTTCTATTCGGATGTGGTATGGGAGCATACACTACATAATGAAAAATTTTCAATGTGAGATATTTGGTTGTTGACCTAAAATGAGTTGCATGAGGAATGTTCATGGTATGCAGTAGGCCTATAACGAGTGATCGATGTTGTATGAAGGACTGCATGTCCCCAAATTGAAGTTGGTAACTTTGTTCTCATGATTAAATGCCTAGCAATTAATTGAATGCATTTGATCAAAGATTTTGTCAAATCATTTTGAGTATGCACATGTGGAACAGAATGTTCAATAGTAATTCCTATATATGTGTAATAATCTCTAAATGCTCGAGATTAAAATTCTCCACCATTATCAAGACAAATGGTCTTAATTGGGTCGTCAGGGAATTATGCTTTTAATTTAATGATTTGGGCTAAAAGTATAACAAATGCAACATTACGGGTTGAAAGCAAACAAACATATGACCATCTAGTTGACACATTTATAAAAATCATAAAATATATAAATGGTCAACAATAAGGATGAATATTTCCACATATGTCTCTTTGAATGCATTCTAAGAAAACTGGGATTCCACAACAATTTTACTTAGGGATGGTTTAACTATTAATTTACCTTGAGAATAGCTAACACAATTATAATCACCAGTTGAAAGTATTTTATGACTCCTTAAAAGATATCTATACGAATTATCAATTATTTTTCGCATTATTGATGATCTTGGATGACCAAGTTGGTCATGCCATGAAATGAATGTCTTTGGATCATTGATTTTTCTATTTATGACAACATTCATCTCGACATAGCTCATATGAGTGAAATATAATCCAGATGATAAAGCAAGGAATTTCTCCAACACTTCTTTTTTTGCATTTGAAACCAATGTAACATAGGGGAGTTTTTTGTTATTTTCATTCATAGTTTCAATATGATATCCATTTTGTCGAATATCTTTGAAACTAAGTAAATTATTCTTGAATTTTTCAGAGTATAAGGCACTATCAACATGAATTGTTGTACCCCCAAGCAACATAATATTTGCTCTTACAGAGCCATTAATCAAATTAGAGATGTCAGATATTGTTTGAATATTAGCCTCATCTAAGTTCAAGTTGGAAAAATATTATCTCTTTTTAAGGATTGTATGCGTTGTAGCATAATCAGCAAGACAAATATCGCTCTTATTTGGTTCATGATTTGACCACATGACTTGATCCATCTAGATAAATAATGTTTGATAAATAAATAAATAAAGCGTTTCATTTATAATAAGAAACTAGTACATATGAATTAAAAGGCATAACAAGAAATAGTGCATAGAATTATAGAAATTGAAAAACATTACATATGATTATTAAAAACATCAATACTAGTATTCGGATCATTATGAAAATCAGTGACATCCATATAATTAATTTTTGATGTGTCATCTCTGATAGTGAAATTCATCTCAACTGTTTTGCCTTCCTCCTTCAAGGATGCTTAATAAATATCCATAAAATGCTTAGGCGTGCGGCATACATGAGCCAAATGTCCTTTTAGATTACACGTGTGACATAATTGGTCACGATGTGGCGACACTGCCGCCCCGGGTTGAGGTGTCTTCGTGTACTTCTTGCTCGGTGGGCCAACTACACGTGTCTGGCACCTGTTCGTCCTCCTATTGTCTCGATAATCGAGTCCATGTAGGTATTCTAGTTTTGTTAACTAATAAATCACATTAATCTTAATTTATTTCTTTAAGTTCAACTGTATGTAGTTTATTTGAGTCCTAGCTGTACTAGTGGTTTGTATTTTACAAGTTAATAATGAATCAACAAAAGCTTAACTTGAGTAGGTAAATTATTAAATTAGCATGATAATCATTATCCATATGAACATGTCCTACTGTTGAAAACCTGGAAAAGTACTCTGTATATAAGCGACAATACCATAAAATAGTGTATATATACATGTACGGTGTCATCTCAAGTCTCCCAATACCCAAAATAATACCAAATATCAAAATAATATAAAAACCTACGAGTATTTCCAAGACCGTCAGCAGAAAGAGATAGTCGCCTAAGATTTTTCTTTGCCGTTACTCGTAGAAGGATCTGCACTCAGTCACCCAATAAATACAATGACGAGTCCATTGAGTAAATTCCCAAGAGAAGTCCACACAATATTCAACAAGTATTCAAATAAAACTACAAGACATGCAAGTATGCTATCTGGCAACAAAAATACATACTTACATGAATGTAGGGCAATACAAAATATTCAAGAAGCATACAATGATAGTAACACAGTGCAATAGATATAATCAAACAAAGTAGCAGTTAACGAGGTAAACGAGAATGTAAACATATAACATTTAATTTAAGATACACCTAAATGTCTTTGATAAAAACCCAAGGATGTGTTGTCGTAATTGACTATACCATACTTCGGAGCTAAGTTACTGACACATGCATCTTATGCACTAAGTTACTGACACATGCATCTTAGTGCAGCTCGAGTCGCAATTCACCGAGGGCCTGATCACACGTATTATGGTATAGTATACCCAAGTCCGTCCACATATCCCGATGGAAAAACCTCGATAAACCAATCAATCAGTTAGACAAACCAGTAAAGTAAAACAATTTGGCACTTATTACACACATAAGAAAAAATGAAATGAATTATGTAAAGCATCCTCAAGGAGCTTACGCACCTAAATCTGCGTTCTAACTTTCCTGGACTCCCGAATCTGACCCAACAAGCTCCTCGTTACCCGAGCTATGGTCCCCTAAGTCCCCGAAGTCCAATTTTACATGTTTAGTATGTTTATAGGTGTTTGGGTATGTATTTAAGTAAAAAATCTCAAAACAATCCCTTAAATTCAGTTTTATCTATCATTAACATGCTAATAGGTCTACCTAGCGCACTAGGTGAAGTTAGTGCACTAGGAGATCTGTCTAGCGCGTTACTGTTCTTCATTTTGAAAAACAATTCAGTGCCCAGAATCATTAGCACACTAATTGGTCTAGTTAGTGCGCTAATTACCCTCGGTGACAAAATTCTCAATTCTAGAATTTTGTCCCAACCTCCTCAATTAGCTACCTAGACCCTAAAAATTACATTCTCCACTTAAAATAGACTCCAAAACATCATTTACATCAACCTCAGAACATCCATTAGATCAAGTTAATCAATTCACCCATTCCATGAAAATCCACTAGTTTTTCCAATTTCATCACAAACCTTAATTCTTCAAAATCAATTGTAAATTCACATTTAAATGCTAAGAATACTTGAAATTCATCAAAATCTCATCAATATTTGGTGACCCATTCCTCATATATCAATTTCACATCAAAAACTCTAAATTCTAACTAAATTGCTAATGTAGTAAAGTTACCTAGTTGATTCGTCACCTAGCTTGAGAGTTTCTCACCAACACCCATGGATTCCTTAAAAAACCTTGATGATCTACTCCTCTCCAGCAAGTTTTGTGATGAAAAATGGTTTGTTTGCATGTGTTTAATCAACTCATTATATATATTAAGGTGGGAGTGGTTAATAGCCCTTGATCTCCATGTATTTACATATCCCGATGTTCAACTAATGACACATCTCTTGCCATTTGGCCCACCAACTCCCACTAACTCAAATCAAGTGAAAAACATTTGATACCCCCAAAGTTCCTAGATGTACCAATATGCATCTCTAGGAAAGACTTGTGGTTTCTAATTTAAACCACCAACTATAGGCCTTTATTTATTTGATTAACTCACCATACATTAAGCTTTAACAAACCATATGGTTAGTGTTTTATTTATCAAAATAAACCAACTTGTGGTCCCACTAACTTTCGGCTACCCGATATCCGTTGCCCAGCGTTTTAACACACATTTCGAGGCGCACCATGTTCAAAATTGAATTTCCTTAGCTTATGGTCACATTACCCATTTTAATTGATTAACTAGTCATCCTGACGTGAATTAGTCACATGTAAAGCAATACAATAATATAATGTTTAAACATCACACCTAAGCAACCATCATTCACAATTAACATATTCCTTGGGTTCTTGTACCCGAGTCGACCGAGATTAACACTAATCCTAGTTTTAATTAATTTGGGCCATTACAAACGATTACGAGCATGTCCATTTTCAGCAATATTTTTCCTTTTTCTGAAAGGCGTCATTTCTATCCCATTTGTTTTGGAACTTATCACCGTAGAATTTATGATACTGGTTGCCACGATCTTTGTCAATTGATCCTTTCCCTTTTCCACGTCCATGGTTTTTCACTAACTGAAGCATAACTAGCTGGACGGGAGTTGTAGTTCTTTTAATAGAAGCTCATTGTTTTGTTTAGCCACCATGAAATAAGAAATTAATTATGTGTACTTTCTAAATTGGCTCGCTCGATACTGCTATTGCGATAACAGATTCGAGGCATGAAAAATATTGAATGTTTTTTCCATCATTGTCTCATCGGATATATTTTCTCCACATAGCTTCAAACGAGATGTAATATTAAACATGGTGGAGTTATACTCACTATTGGGGCATGTGCCCTAGGTCAATCCATTAACTGTCTTTATGAATACTTTTAGTTAATAAAATAGAGGATTTCATTTGTTTTTATTATAATTAATTTGCATGTTTACATTATAATAAGATCCATGGGTATTTACATAAATATCTTAAATGTCCCTAGTCGATCATTATACTGGGAACTATAATGAATTAAGACTAGTGTGAGTCTTGATTGATGATCATATGATGATTATATGTATAAGGATACGAATCAAGATCACGAGTACTTGTTAGGGAACAAAGTACTGGATCGACCCGCTATGAGAACATCACATGTATTAAGTCATAGTTGTTTCTCATGATAGGTATATATTCTAGTCCTCTGACTTGAGATTACCAGAGACTTCAACATTAGGAACACAGTGATTTGACACAATCAAACGTTGTCTTTAACCGGACGATTATAAAGGTTGTGATTGGTTAATGTGTAAGCAATGTGATGAAGTTGTGTAATCAAGATAGAATTTGTCCTTCTCATATAAAGAGATGTATCCAGTGGATCCCTCGATGTGTTAGACTGTTAAAAGGCCTAGTTTAAGTGAATTGATATTGATCAATGTCACTTGGATGTTTTCATCTACCTAGAGATCGAGACTAGTACGATTAAACATGTTGGATTACAATTCCATGCCTTATGTTTGATCAAAAGATATCGTGTGACAAAATGATGTTATATACACTATTGATTAGGTTGTATCGATTTGATATTCGTACAACTTGGGTAGTCATAATGTCTTGCTAGAGACTGCTTATGACTTGTATACCAAAATGTGTTTTGGTACACTGCCAACGTTGTATGAGCCTATTGAGTTGCACACTAAGAATGGTTTTGCGAGATTTTAAGATGATTCAAAAAAATGAATTTTATGTGATAAAATTCGTGACAAAAACGTCCTTGTGGTGTATTACACTTATACTTCTTTAAGTAAGGGTATATGTGTAATTTACTGAACCGTCTATATACAAGGGTTGTATAAATAGACGCTTTAAGTTACAATATACGTACGAAAGATCAAAAGTCCGAAACTCTATTTTCGTTTTAGAAACGACTTAGGGTTTTTGGTATGCTCTGGATCGTTTTGGAGAGAAACAAAAAGATTTGGTATTCTCTCGAAGCTAGCACTTCGAATCTCTGCCGACGTTCGTGTGTGGACTACTAGTAGAGGGCGTTCGTCGTTGGCAACGCCTTAGAGATCGATCAACCTTCAGAAAGGTATATTGCGATTGAGGTATGATTAAGTTTTTCATGGTTTAAACATTTTTAATGGAATTAGATTCGGATCCTGTTGGGGTTTTTGTCAAAATTATTTTGTAATTTCGCTGCGTATGAACCCCAAAACCCAACACTCACTGACTGTTTTGAAATCTTGCGGCCTAAGATTCAGTCAGTCGTTTCGAGCTTTTGGAAATATCACCGTCTTTTGGTGATCGTATCGCTCTTTCAAGCTTAACCACAGGATGAGATGATCATTTATAATAATATATTCACTTTTCAGGACTTCATGGAGATAATAGCGAAATGATATTAGGGCTTTTGCATTGATGTTTCATTTCCTTCTATAATAGTTTCTCTTAAGTCTTTAGCTTAGAGATATATCTCAGCATCCATTTGCCATGAAAAATAATTATTGCCAGTTATATCAAGGGCAAAAAAATTAAGTTTTTAAAGGTTTGTCATAATCTAAAAATATGTAAAGAAATTAAAAATTAGGTAAATAGTTTTTCTCTTTTATATAAAATAAATAATATATGATTAAATATATGTTCACAACTTGATTACTAATACGCAAAATGTACTACTAGTATGAGTTGTTGGGACAACTACTAGTATGAGTTGTTGGGACAACCTCCAGGTTGGGTGGCGAGACAAAGTCTACTTAAAACTATGCCTCCTCAAATGGAATAACTCGTCTCTCTTTCAATGTTTAACTTTACCGGGGATAAGGCTTACCACTATCAAACCAAACTCATAGCATTATTTGCAATATAAAAGGCAGCGGCTAAAAGAACCCCAGTTTTAAAAAAATTAATTCATGTGTGAAATGACCTAACTGCCCATCTATATAAATAGATTTTTGATTACCTATACCCCGCTCACACCTAAGGGTGGCAAAAAATGGGTACGGACGGGTACAGGTCCGGACACCCCCTTAATAACGATTAAAAATAGTGTCCGGACATGTACCCTTTGTTGAAACAAACATTTTTTTTGTTCGGACCCGTAGGTTTTTAAAACATACAAGACCCGTTTTTTGTCCGGACCTATTTTTTAATAAAATAAAATAAATTTTTTCATTTAATTATTAACAAAAATACATAATTTTTATGTCGTCATGCATTCCATCACTACAAAAAAGAAATGTGATAAATTCAAAATTCAAGTCTTATAAGTTTCCATATAAAAATAACATCATCATTAGTGAAATTATAATTCAAACATTATGAAAGTTTCAAAACACTCCTATAAATAAATAAATATTATTTAAATTAATCACTAAATGGGTACCCGTTTTTTTTTAAAAAATTGTCCGAACTCGAACCCATTTTTTAAAACGGACAAGAAAACATGTCCAGATCCGTATTAATTTTGAAAAAATTATGTCCGGACCCGTTTAAAGCTTGTCCGGACAAATGCATACAAACGGGTCCGGGCACATTTTGCCACCCCTAATCACACCCACTCACTCATACCCTAGTCACCCCTATATCGAATCACACACTATTTTCCCACCATAATCCAATGAAATCCGAACAAAACCACACCGATTCTAAGCCGTAGGTGTATTCCCCACCTATTTTCATGTTGATTTCTGAGTTTTTTTTTTGTTTTTTGCGTTTTTTGAGTTGGTAGTGGTATTTTGTGATTTTTTTGTTGGATTTAGGACTTTGATTTGAAGCTTGAATCTCGCATTTTTAGCACAAAATATTGATGGAATCAAGAATATCTACTGATTTTGAGCAAAACCCACTAATTGTTTGGTCGGTTTCATGTATTTTTTTTGGAGTTTTAAATTTTTTTATTTGTTCTTGTCGCCCGTGGGTTTCAAACACACGGGGCCGAGACCGTTTTGGAAGTCTCGGTCATACATGTTCGGGACCGCTTTGGAAGTCTCGATCATATAAGTCCGAGACCTCTTTATAGATTTCGGTTATCTCCCATCGAGACCAACACAAGGCCGAGACCTCTTCAAAGGTCTCGGTGGGAGTTGGTCGAGACCTCTAAATATGTTTCGGTGTAAGACGACCGAAACCTCTTTACAGGTCTCGCCCACGAGTGACCGAAACTCGCGAGCAACACTTCTTTACTTCTAGGGCATAGGGTAATCAAGGGTATTTTTAGAATTTATGAAAATAAAGGTAGGGTACGTTTAGAAAAATCAGGGAATGCTGAGTAATGGGGTCCATTTAGCAAAAACTAGAGTCCATTTAGATGCTACCTATAAAAATCAAGAATAGAGCATAACTAATCGTTTGTAGTAGAGCGATAAAACTTATTATGCAACATATTGTCTTTTGATTTCTAATGTAGAAGATCATACGAGACGCAACTACAGAGCATACTTTCGCAGTCGGTGACGTTATAATACATAATGTATAAATAAAGTATTCGTATATAAGTGATGTACGTAATAAAAAGAAAGCAATTATGATAACATAGAAATAAATTGAACTTATTTAAATTAACAAAAGTTATAACTACCTAATTTTGTCTTCTTAGCAAGTTTTCTTGAACTTCAAGATCTTTTTTGTGCTAGAGCAAGCTCGTGCCGATAACACGTTGTAAACTAAGTTGAGACTTGCTAGAAACTAGAGAAGAAAAATGAAGACTAAGAACTTCTGCTACTACAAAAGAAGAGTATAAATGAGAAAGTTGGAATGAGAAGTTTTTCATTCAACTTATTATGTTTTAACAATGATATTGACACCCTTTATATATGTCATTTTATGATGATGATAAATGTACTTAGACAATGTGTACAAGTAACACGTACACCACATATCGTACTACACATTACAAATAATTTAACAATACATGAAAGAGTTAGTGTATATTAGAAATGGTTACATGTAACATGAAAATACATGGACAAATGAGGGTACCATTATTGAGAAAAATAAGTTACATGATTACATAATATGGTGGTGTGCATGCACGGTCTTCCACACTTCACAACAATTTCATCTTAAAAAAAAAAAAAAAAAAAAAAAAAAAAAAAAAAAAAAAAAAAAAGTAAGGAAAACAGATTTTCAAACAACTCCCAAACACTCCCTACATACAGGTTGGAGAACAAGGAGGTTATGTAGTGTTAGTGTCTTCAACCGCACAACGTAACCAGTTCAAACTCGTAATCCTTTATAAACCCTAAAAATCAAATCCTTATACGCTGATAGAAGACTAGCGTCGAAGGAGAACTAGGGTTTAGGGTTTTAGAGAGGTCAATCAGAGTTTTCCGGTGACGGTTGGCGGCGGCGAATGGCCGACAAGGCGCGGCGCGGGGGCAACTAAACCAGCAGTGTTTCGAGCGCGTGAGGCGGGGCTTTCGAGTACGTTTTGTTGAAATCAAGTTAGGTTTTATTTTTGGTTATTGAATGTGATTTGTGGGTTTAAATTGAATTCTAGCTTTATAGATGATATTCAGTTTATATGTTGACATTTAGACTTGTATGACTCTTGAGAATGAAATTGGTAAATCAGATAGAGTATTCGGGCGTTCAGCGAAAAATTCTATTAATGAATTAGGTTTTGAGGATTTTGAAACTTAAATTTACTTAGGCATTACCTTTTAAGGCTTATATAGATGATAGTAGAACGATCGAGATACTTGGAATGACAATGTCGGGCATTCATAGTAATCTAATGCGGACGTCTCTTGAGTTTAGTGATGCAACGCTCGAAGAACGAATCGGGACTCTTTGAATGTCGACTCACCGTATTTTTTATTAATGAAATTATGGTAAACTGATAAAGGTGATTGGGTTTCGAAATCTTAGTTTCACTATTTAAGGTCCAAGCTAGTTTTAGTTGATAAGAAGTTGGGAATTCGATTGAGAATGACCTGAATTATCATGTATTGCTCTGCTTGAGGTTGGTGGAATCAGACTCTTTTAAGCAAAAGTCGTAGACTTGGGGCAAGTTCTGAATTATTTCTTACGACTCTTATCATGAAAATAAAAGGGGAATCCTAAGACCGCTTTTCATGGAAAAATGAAACTCAGTAATTTAGTTTTATTTCTTCTCCGTTTCCTTGTTTTGGCCCATTTTTCTTTATGGCGAGCTTTGTTTCTGAATTGTTTTGTACTTTGCTATTTATCTCCATTCTTGATTTTAGTCTCAGGAGAACTCTGATTTTGTGAGGGAAAACGAAAAAGCCAATCTTGATGGGAGGAGATGGTGCAAGTTCTGAAAAACTGGCTTGCAGAAGGGGTTGGAAGAGATAGGCAATGGCTGGAACAGAAGAAACTCATGTAGCTTCAATGAGAAATGCTGGAAAATCAGCATCAGTGGGACAAATGTCAGATGATGTTGCTGTTGACCAAGATAGTCCCAATGTTAATGTTTCGGCATTTGATTTTTCTATTGAAAATCACTTTCAAATGATGGATATGATATTTGAGCTGTGTCAAATAGGGGAGAAACAAGAATCTTTTGATGTGGTTGAAATGGAGCGTATGTCCTCTATGATTACTTTTATAAGGTGAATATTTTGGTATTCTAGTTCCCCTTTTAACATGCCCCTTCATGATTTTGGATTTTGCTGATTTTGTGAATTAACCAGAGAATGGAGACAATTTTGCTATAAGCCAAGAACCATTAAGTTTGCTTGTGAAACTGGTCCTCCTCATGGAAAACATGTTGTTGAAGGGGTCAACTTTCCTCAATATTCTGCTGCAAGTGTGCCAAAGGTACATAGTAAGATCTGCACTCCCCATTCATAGATTTATCTTTGACGGTACTTAAGTTTATACTTAACACTTGAATGCACTCAGACTCAGGATTTCAGGATTCCATCATATATCGATCCCCTCTTGATTTTACTGGTCTGGTGCTTTTTCCTATTATATGTATATTACTATTCATTAAATGAATATGCATGCTATTGCAGATGAAGAATCTATCAAGTGACAATGAAATCTTCGAGACCGGGTACTTTCATTTAATGGAGATTTTATATTTTTACTAAGCTTCTATGCACTTTTGAATTAATGCTAGTTGGAAAGTGATTTAGAGCATGGAGAGTTGCAAATTATTATTAAAGATCAAAGCTTGTACTGGTTCACAAGTTTTACGTCAAATGCTTTTTGTGATCAATTGCTATTTGTTTCTCGTGCGCTCCAACGTTTATCTTAGTGAACAGTTTATATTTCTTTTTACCTATATTGTGGAGAAATGTTCCATGTACCACGTCATCATATTTTATACTTGGAACCTAGGGCAATAAGCCAGCACTTCTTCTGTTGGTATTTTAATCCATTTTCCCCAAATTTCTCGACAGCTACATGAGAACTGTATTGAGTCCATTGATCAGAAAATATGATAAAAAAGACAAAGGAATCAAGAACAACTGTAAATCACCGAACAAGGATAAACCACCTACTCTCAGGGCTTGAATTGGCCATCAAAAGTGAGACCATGCTGCAGGCCATCAAAATGGCACTATTCCAAAACAGAAACCTTTGAAAAACAAACCAGGTAATAAAATAGGGTAATTAGATATCAGGTACCAATCACACAAAACGATAACAAAATCAGCCTGTCACTAGCCCACTATAATTCTTTGTTTCATGTAACCAGACCACAAGCTCCAAGTCTACAAAACCACCCGTCTGAGAACTGGGCAACCGACCCATCCTTGCCAACAAACAACAAAAAAGGAACCATGGAACAGCACAACACCTAGCAGTCCCAACCTTCTCTGACACAAATCATTTTTTTATTTTTTATTTTTTTGTTATCTTCAAAGAAAAAAATGGATGGAAAAAATGGCGGAGTGCAACAGAGGTGATTTGTGATCGAAATGTTCCTACTAAGTTAAAAGGAAAATTTTATAGGACCCTATGGAAGTGAATGTTGGGCGGTAAAGCAACAACAATTACATAAAATGAACGTAACATAAATGAGGATGCTTAGGTGGATGTGTGGTAAAACTCGTAAAGATAGAATAAGAAATATAGAAATTCAAAGACAAGTAGGAGTAGCACCAATTGATACAAAGATTAGGGAAGAGCGGTTGCGATGGTTTGATCACCTGCAAAGACGCCCTACAAATGCTCCAACTAGAAAACTTGACTCAATAGAAACTGTAAAAATTCGACGAGGTAGGGGCATACCAAAGTTAACATGGGATGCATTAATTAGGAGGGATTTGAATGGTTTGCAAAGCTCACCATCAATTGCACTTAATCGAGTACAATGGAAAAGTTTGATCCATGTAGCCGACCCCAGTTAATTTGGGACTGAGGCTATGTTGTTGTTGTTGTTGTTGTTGTTGTTGTTATCTTCAAAGAAACTGTTGAGCTAGTTAGGATTTAGGAGCACTCAACAGGGAGAAGACATCGCCAGATCCCGAAGTAGCTCTTGCAGCCGACCAATCTGATATTTCGCTCATTCAGTGTATAAAGGATTTTACATCTAGATTTCATGACTTCACTACTTCAAAGCCTTATAAATTTAAATTTGTATGATGTTAAAGTGAGTGGATAAAGTAGATTCAGATATAGTTGGAAAGGGCTTTGTTAAACTTGAGCTGAATTGTATTCCCATTTTGTTGAAATTCAAGCTCATCTTTTTCAGCCCATGCAAGTAACAAGTTGCATGTCACTATAATTGCTTCCATTCATTGAATTTCCACTTCTAATCATTATTATGTTTATGTTTCTTAGTTTCATATCTGTTGATGAAGTTCTATTTTCTATTAGTGCATTAGAAAGTAAAAGTTTCTAGTGTGTCATTTCAGTAAAAGTTGATTTTTTATCAGATTCAGTTATAACGATATACATCTACTTGCCTTCTTGGTTCTTACAGTTTTTTTTTTTTTTTTAAATCATACAGCAGATTGTTTGATGGCAAAGATTTTGTGGTTTATGTTGGTGGGCCTGTTTGGGCATTGGATTGGTGTCCTACCGTCCTTGAAAGATCTGATTCTGGGAAACGATGTGAGGTAAGTTCTGTGGATTCTGGATTCAGGTTCATTTATCACTAGATTCACAACATCAATAGACCATGTTTTCTGCCTATGGCATCGATAACTTTGTATGGGATGCAACAACAACAACAACAACAACAACAACAACCACCCAGCCTTACTCCTAAATTAGTTAGGTCGGCTACATGGATCAAACGCTTCCATTCAACTTGATTTAAAGTAGTTGATAAGTTGCTTTCATAATCCTTTAAATAGGGTATACGGAATACCAAACTTTATATTTGTTTGACCCATTTCCTAGAGTGACAAATGTGCAATGCTGGTGGTTAACCAATTACAGCCTTCGTCCTTTATTCGGACTTGGGCCTAGCTCTGTTAATAATGGGAGAAGCTCCTGTGTTTTACGTAGGCGGAGAGTAGTATTGTACGTGATGGTTTTTCGAAATGTCTCTTCGTTTACTTGGTCCTACAATCCATTTCCAAGAAGAGAAGATGAATATTCAGAGCTTTTTAGGCTTGAAATATGGTATTATATAAGTTACAAAACTCATGGTATAAATGTCAAAGGTGTGTGGAACAGTGGAAGCTGACACATTTTCTAGAAATAGGCCCAATAAGGTGCTTCTCTACATGACATAACTTTACATTGCCAGCAACAAAAGCTCCTTGACAACATTGACAGGGATAGTTCATATTTTATTTTTGAAAACTTTTCCTCGTGGAGGATGTTCTTAAGTCAAAAGCTTCTCTTCTCGCTATCGAAGTTACCATCTAGTGACTTTATTTTTAAATCACCTGGAAATGGTTAGTACACTGCAAGGTGATTTCTTGTTTAATTTGGTGGCCATAAAAACTGAAGTGATAGAATAGATGGTTTAAATTAGGTGAAGTTGGCTTGACCTGCAGCTGTAGCTAGCTGGGGTGTTAGTCAGGTAATTATTGTGTTAATTTATGTTGTAAGAATGTGAGGTCTAACATATCATGTCTGCATATGTATTGGGCGGTTTAAATTTCAAGGAAGCACAATTGCATTTTAGTTATTCTCAAACTAAAATTCCAACTTCTTAATGAAAGCTCTTTCATTGTGTTGGAAACAATGTTTTTAAGGCAGTTTGGAGGCCCGCTGCCTAGACCATTGATTGGGCAGGCAGTGGGCTGATAAGATCTTGTATTCTTGTTGAGTTTGTATGACAAATTCACAATAACAAGAAGTATAGAATCAAAATACTCTCTATTAAATGACTTCACAAATACAAAGACAACCCAACAAATGGAATAAAGAATACAAGTACTAAGAGTGATGATACACTGCACTCTCTTCCCAAACCTCTAAGAGGTTGAAACCTGTCTACAAATCAGACATATTAGCATACCCTTCTATCTCCCTCTTATCTGCTTTTTACTCCACTCTTTGCAACTGACTCATGGTCTGCGGCGTCTGCCCATGATCCTCTATTTCCCTCTCTTGCCCAAGAAACTCCCCAATCCCCACCAGCTGCTGCGTGTATTAACCTGCTGCGGTTGCCACTTCATTTGATTCCCCCATATGTTGGGCAACTTGAGTCTTCTTCCTCTTCCTCATGTACACTTTCAAGTTTGAGTTTGTAGGATGGGCCTCAAAGTAATTAAAAATTATAAAGTTCTTTTTTTTTCTTTTTTTTTTTTTTTTTGCAAATGTGAGAAAATGCTTCTTATATAAACTCAATTCAACTCTAACCTAGTCACTTTTCACCTTTGGACCTTGACTTACCATCTTCAAATTTGACAAACTGCCACCTTCGGCAAGCTACCACTTTCCGGTGTGTATATAATTTCATTTAAAAATATGTAGTTAAAAATATGAGAATTACAGTGTGTCATAGTTTTAAGGGATCTCTAAATACAACAACAACAACAACATAGCCTCAGTCCCAAATTAACTGGGGTCGGCTACATGGATCAAACTTTTCCATTGTGCTCGATTAAGTGCAATTGATGGTGAGCTTTGCAAACCATTCAAATCCATTTTAATTAATGCATCCCATGTTAACTTTGGTCTGCCCCTACCTCGTCGAATTTTTACAGTTTCTATTGAGTCAAGTTTTCTAGTTGGGGCATTTGTAGGCCGTCTTTGCAGGTGACCAAACCATCGACAAGGCAGGGAAAACTGTCTATGCCGTCCATCGTTGCCTTTAAAACACTTGTCATAAATCTTTTGAAGAGGTTTGTTGAATGAGTGTGTTTATTGATTGGGAGCAATGTTGTCAAACTCGTACGAGTTGACTCGTTTTGTTGCTCAACTAAGTCCAAATAAAGAATTGCACGATCCGAAAAGAGTCCCTCAACATGTCTAGAGAGATGAGTTGCAGAGAGAGAGGAGAGGCAGAGAGAGAGATGAGTTGTAGAGAGAGGAGAGAGAGATGAGTTGCAGAGAGAGAGAGTCGGTCTTTGTCCACCATCTTCACTTTATCTCCACTTGGGCCCACACCCCACCCCACTTGTTGTCAACTTAGAGTAGATGGCTTTTAAACATTTTTTATGCACGCAACGCGCTACAAACAACTCTACAGTCTATACACTAACACACAAATACACTTATAAACCCCAACCCCCACCATCACCACACACACACACACACACACAATTACATGGTAACTCAAAAAAAAACAAAAAACAAAACACACAAAAAAAAAAAAAAAATGCATGCTGCAGCCCAAAAGAATAGAATTTGTAATGCACATTAGTCCCTTTTTACTTATCAAATATTTTTATAAATTTATACATATATTTAAAAGTATTTTTATTAAATCGAAAAAAATTCTTACGATTTACGATACGATTTGTAACTCACCCCTACCTATTTAACAATTCGATTCTGATTTGACAACTATGATTGGGAGTGTCCTAGACCATGAACTTCAGTTGAACCCTCTGTTATGGTTAGGCCGGCCTTATGGTTATTTAGATTATCATTTTATGGATAGTGGATGTGATATTGAATCAGAATGGTTTTTGAGCATTTTGCCTCAATCGCTACGAATTGATGGCTTTACTTCACTGTTTGATTCATGTATTTATTGGTTATATGTTGTTGTATACATTAAAATAGGACACTATTATGTATAAATTGGTATTTTTTGTTGAAAATGGGCAGATTTTGGGTTAATATTCCAAATTGCTTTTATAATTCATGTTTGTTCCCAATCACTTTGATTTCCATATGGCTAAATATGATGCCTTGAACATGTATGGTAGCTTTGAAGGTTTTATTTATAATTTTTTGGAGGAATGATAATTATCAAGTTATTTAGGAATAGAACACCTGAAAATTGTTGTGCCTTTCGTTTTTGTTTGAGCAATACTTCTGATTTTTTTTCCTTAACTTTTTTTTTTTATTTCCAGTATCTTGCTGTTTCAGCACATCCTCCAGAATCATCTTATCACAAGATTGGTGCCCCTTTAACAGGAAGAGGTATCGTTCAAGTATGGTGCCTTCTAAATACCGATGTGAAAAACGAAGAATCGCCTTTGTTAAAGAAGCAAAGAGGATGGCCGAGAAAGCATACTACAACGGACATATCTTTAGGTGCTTTAGATGGTGGAAACCATGTTGTTCAAGAACCTGCAGAGCCTAAGAAAAGAGGGCGACCTAGAAAGCAAACTACAACTAAAGAATCTTTAGGTGCTTCAGATGGCGGAAACCAAGTTGTTCAAGAACTTGCAGAGCCTAAGAAAAGAGGGCGACCTAGAAAGCAGACTACTACTAAAGAGTCTTTAGGTGCTTTAGATGGTGGAAACCAGGTAGTTCAAGAACTTGCAGTTCAAGTAATTAATTCAGATCAGGAGTGCTTGTCTAAGCAAAAAGGGCGGCCTAGAGAACATATTGCAACTATGGTATCTTTGGGTACTTTGGATGGTGGAAACCAGGTTATTCAAGAACTTGCAGATCAATTAATTAATTTAGATAAGGAGCGGTTGCCTAAGCAAAGAGGGCGGCCTAGAAAGGATATTGCAACTAAGGAATCTATAGGTACTTTAGATGGTGAAAACCAGGTTGTTCAAGAATTTGCGGCTCAAGTAATTAATTCAGATCAGTATCGCTTGCCTAAGCAAAGAGGACATCCTAAAAGCATATTAGCAGTAAGGGAACTTTGGGTGCTTTAGATGGTGAGAACCAGGTTGTCCAAGAACTTGCAATTCAAGTAATCAATTCAGATCAGGAGTGCTTGCCTAAGCAAAGAGGGCGGCCTAGAAAGCATATTGCAACTAAGGGATCTTTGGGCGCTTTAGATGGTGAGAACGAAGTTGTTCAAGAACTTGCAATTCAAGTAATTAATTCAGATCGGGAGGGCTTGCCTGAGCAAATAGGGCGTCCTAGAAAGCATATTGCAACTAAGGGATCTTTAGGGTGCTTTAGATGGTGGGAACCAGATTCTCCAAAAACTTGCAACTCAAGTAATTAATTCAGATCAGGAGTGCTTGCCTAAGCAAAGAGGGCGGCGTAGACAACATATTGCAACTGAGGGATCTTTGGGTCCTTTAGATAGTGAGAACCAAGTTGTTGAAGAACTTGCAGTTCAAGTAATTGATTCAGATCAGGAGTGGTTGCCTAAGCAAAGAGGGCAGCGTAGAAAAGGTATTGCAACTAAAGGATCTTTGGGTACTTTAGATGGTGGAAACCAAGTTGTTCAAGAACTTGGAGATCATGAAATTAATTCAGATCAAGAGTTGTTGCCTTTATTTAAGAAAGCCAGAGACAGATCGAGAAAGAAACAAGCCACAGAGAAAACAATTGATTTAGATAGAGAAAATAAATTTACTCAAGCACTTTATGCTCCATTGGATAGAGTAGAAGAGATGGATTCATTACCAATGAAGGAGGCAAAAGGGAGACCAAAGAAGACTACTATAAGAAAAAAAGGGAGACCAAATAAGACAAAGGTCTTAACAGAATCAATAAATAATTTAACTGAAGACAGACAATCTAACTTGATGCTTCCTACAGAAGACTCATCCAAGTTTCTTGCGATGATTGTAGCAGATGGAAGCATTGACGATCATACTATGCTTAACGGCTGTGACAAAAATGAGTCGCTAACGAATTCTGAGTACCACAACGAAAATGCATTGACGTGTAAAGCTCTTGTTACATCCACCGAGCAAATGCAAATGGATGAGCTGCATTTAGCGTGTATAGATGATGTTGATCCTCCTGTTTGGTTCGCTGACAATAAAGAAGATGAATCTTCTGTTGTAACTGCACCAAGATATCATAATTGTACTCAAAATCAAACTACACCTAGTGACAGAAAGGCTGGAATTTTGTCTTTAGACATTAGAGCTAGAAACTCTCGTCTTTCAAATGATGTGGCTTTGCCTAGATTGGTGTTATGCCTGGCTCACAATGGAAAGGTTGCGTGGGATGTCAAATGGCGACCCTCTTATGTTGGTGATTGTGAATACAAGCATCGCATGGGGTACCTTGCTGTGTTGTTAGGGAATGGCTCTTTGGAAGTGTAGGCTATATTACATTGACTTTCTTACTTTTTTTTTTTTTTTAGATTATTTATTTCTTAATGCCTTTAATAATGTCTAGCCTAATTCTCATTCATAAAAATTGTGAAAAAGATGAGAGAAATGGGGGGAAATCAAGGAAATAGAAAATAGATGATAATAATATGAAAATAGATCTTTAGATTGGTCACTTAACTGATTTTTGCATCTATGGGTTCCACTACTACACTTTTTTGAATTTTTGTATTTCTTATCCACTTTTTACGAGTTTTACCTCTATCCATCTAAGCTTCGTCATCGTCACACCAATTTTATGTATTGTTGTTTCTTTACTGCCATACATTCATTTCTATAATGCTAGTTATATCCTCCAATCATTGTCGTACTCTTTCTTCAAGTAATGTAGTGCCTAAGTTTCCTTGCTAATGTTTTTCCATTTTTGTGAAAATAAGTGGCTTGGTAGTTCAAATTATTGTCTTGTATTGACTATTGTCATTACGCTTCTCATTGACTTCATTTTTTTTTTTATTTTTGTTCTGAAGAGTTGTGTTTTGTTCTGTCATTGACTTAACATTCAATTGTTGAAATCATTTTTTTTTCTTTTTTTTTTTTTTTTTTTGATAAGAAGAAACCAACTTTTCTTGCCCCCTATGGGACTTGAACCCCCAGCCTCTTGCAACATTACCACACACCAAATCATTGGGCCCCACTTGGTTGGTATTGTTAGAATACAATCTACTTTAACGGTTCACGTTGGATTATCTAGCCCTTTGGCCTGCATTTATTGTACTTGTTCCCGCTTCTATGGTTCGTTCATGGAAATAGTCTACTTGTGTGGGATTTAGTTTTTGCGTTGTTATATAGGTAGATGCAAACTGTAAGTGGATTCTAAATTTGATCTTGAATACACAGATGGGAAGTTCCTTCTCCAAGTGCTATCAAGTTCTTATATTCTTCTTGCCAGATGGATGGTACTGATCCTCGCTTTGTGAAATTGGAGCCTGTATTCAAATGTTCAAAGTTGAAGTGCGGAGATAGGCACAGGTGATTTGATTGGTAAATTCACCTGATCATGTTTTTTGTCTTTGAAAAAAAAGCAATGAAATAATCTGCCAGAAAGGGGGCAAAAGAGAAAAAAAAAAAATTAATTGGCCCCTGTTTTGGGTTTTTCTTTTTTTTAGTTTCTTTCTTGTACACTAATTACTTCTTTTGTGCAGCATACCTCTTACAGTGGAGTGGTCACCTGCATTCCCACATAATTTGATATTAGCTGGATGCCATGATGGAATGGTATTATCCTGCTCCATTTTTCATTATGTTGTTCTGTTGTTTTATTTTATTATTATATACTGTTTCTCTTGTAACTATCGGGATGGATGTTGTATTTCCACTTGTTTAGGTTGCTTTGTGGAAGTTTTCACCAAGCAATTCCCCTCAAGGTATTGACATCATAATACCTAATTATGTCTTCAATTTTCCTTTATCTTTTCCTTTTAGTAATTTGTATGGTACAAGGGAAAGCTGACTTGTAGACATTGGGATATATAGTCTACTTTTTTGCACATAATATCGTATATCTGTTGTTTTATGATGTGTGACAAATATGATACATTGTTTGCTTTTCTTATTGCAGATTCAAGACCCTTGCTTTGCTTCCCTGCAGATACTCTTCCTATAAGAGCACTTGCTTGGGCACCAAAAGAAAGTTAAGTAGGAGTCTTTATTTATTTATTTATTTTTTTTCATTTTAAGTCTTTTTTATGATCATTACTTTTTATTTTTCAGTACTTTTCTCTTTCTTGGAGTTTAATATGAGCTCAATGATGCTAGACATATGGTCGTCTTCACATATCTTGCAATACCCAGCAATTATGCAAATGTTCATCTTATACATTTTATATTTCTCAAGCTTGCTCAAGCTGAAGCCTCAGCTCAGCATTGGCTTCTTTTCCTCTAGGAAGATAGAAGTTGTTTCTTTTATTTTTTTATTTAATTAGGTACTACCCTTGCTATTCTCGTCTAAAGCGGAACATTTATTTTCATCTTGATCAAGAAAAGCTCTATCCATTTTACGTGTGTTCTTGTCATTGCAACTTCTCTTGTGGTTCTCTTATGTTTTCCTTTGCATCTTCTCTTGAATCACTGCTGTTGGAGATTTAGAAAACATTCAATGTGCCGTATTGTGTAATCACTGCCCTTTCTAGTCAGCTTTGTTCGCACCATGTAAACCTGACCATATCATGAATTATATCTTCCTTGTCTTTTTAGTTGAGGTTTTTTTATTTTATTTTAATATCTATTTGATTTTAATTTTCATCTAAAAGTACCTGAAATGAGAAAAAAAATATTAATCTTCAGTGGTGCAGAAAGTGCAAATTTAATAGCAACTGCTGGACATGGAGGCCTACGGTTCTGGGACATACGGTAAGGAGAATTTGCTGCATTTGAAATTAACATAAATTGTGAGATGAACTGCATATACTAAGTATTATAAAGTGTTGGAAAAGGAAGATTTTCTGAAGTTATGTTGACTTGTTGATAGACTTCTTTTGATTGGTGGATAAGAGACTCTTAAATGAGTTGATGGATTTCACAGCAACATGTGGACTGCTCACCTTGCTTTGGTGTAGCGATTGGAATCAGCTAGTTGTTCATTTGGATCTCTTTGAGGTCACAAGTTATTTTCCGAGGTATATCTCTTGTAGGGTGGGGGTGTGTCTCATGTTGAATAGTCAGAGGTAATCTCCTCGACACAACATTCAGAATCAATAATACACTATCAAATGTGTGTTAATTTATGAAATTGGATAAGTTGCAATTAGGGTTAATTGAATCTCAAAACCATTGACTCCAATATGAGTCGAACTCCCCTTGGCTGAGTTTATTGCCACATCTCAAGATGACATTATAGTTAGGTCTTCATTTATTTATATCATTGTAATCCGACGGGTGTGGCCAAGTGGTAAGGGCAAAGATGAGGTTGTGTGGGTTAGGCGCACGACCTCGGCTTCGATTCCTCATGACAGCCAAACGTCGGGCCACTGGTGGTCTCTTTCCGCAATCTCAGGGCCCATGGGACTAGTCAGACAAAGTGTCTCGATACCCACAGTTACTCAAAAAAAAATATTTATATCATTGTTTAACATAATCATCATCTAGTTGGCTTCATGCTCCTAATTGTTGCCCATTGAGGGCACAAAAAAAAAATAAAAATAAAATAAAAAATAAAATATATATATATATATATATTTATATATATGAAAGAAAAGTCTATTATAGAATACAAAAAAATGATTTACACTTATCATAAAATGGGAAGGAAAAACAAGCTAATCGTGATAGGACATTACTTCCTCAAAAAAAGTGTAACAACATGATTGATTTGGAGATAAAGAAAAAAAAAACAACAACAACAACAACACTAGTCTCTTTTATATATATGAAAGAAAGTCCAAAATGATTTACACGACATAAAATGGGAAGGAAAGAGCCCCTGGAACAACAACAACAACAACAACAACATAGTCTCAGTCCCAAATTAACTAGGGTCGGCTACATGGATCAAACTTTTCCATTGTACTCGATTAAGTGCAATTGATGGTGAGCTTTGCAAACCATTCAAATCCCCTTAATTAATGCATCCCATGTTAACTTTGGTTTGCCCCTACCTCGTCGAATTTCTACAGTTTCTATTGAGTCAAGTTTTCTAGTTGGGGCATTTGTAGGTCGTCTTTGCAAGTGACCAAACCATCGCAATCGCCATTCCCTAATCTTTGTATCAATTGGTGCTACTCCTACTTGTCTTTGTATTTCTATATTTCTTATTTTATCTTTACGAATTTTACCACACATCCACCTAAGCATCCTCATTTCTGCTACGTTCACTTTATGTAATTGTTGTTGCTTTACCGCCCAACATTCACTTCCATAGAGTATAGCTGGCCTAATTGCAGTCCTATAAAATTTTCCTTTAACTTAGTAGGAACATTTCGATCACAAATCACCCCAGTTGCACTCCGCCATTTCTTCCATCCAGCTTGAATTCTATGTGGCATCATTCTCAATGTTACCATCATTTTGTATGATTGATCCTAGGTATCTAAAGTGGTTTACCTTAGGAACTTCTATTTCCCCTAATTTTACCACACCGTCATCTCGATGTCTAGTGTTTCCAAACTCACAGTGCATGTATTCGGTTTTCGTCCTACTCAACTTAAAGCCTTTAGATTCTAATGTATTCTTCTAGAGTTCTAATTTCCTATTCACTTCATTTTTAGTTTCATCCACTAAGACAATATCATCTGCAAATAGCATACACCATGGTATATCCTCTTGAATATGTCTAGTTAGTTCATCCATAACTAAAGTAAATAAATATGGGCTTAAAGTCGATCCTTGATGTAGTCCTATCGTAATGGGAAATTCTTTTGTAGCTCCTCCAAATGTCTTTATACTCGTTATTACTCCATCATACATATCCTTAATAGTGTCTATGTATCTAGCATGCACTCTTTTTCTTTCTAGAACCCATCAAAGAACATCTTTAGGGATCCTATCATATGCTTTTTCTAAATCTACGAATACCATATGAAGATTTTTTTTCTTTTCTCTATATTTTTCTAACAATCGTCTTACAAGGAAAAACGCCTCCATAGTTGACCTCCTAGGCGTGAAACCAAATTGGTTATCTGATATTGTTGTTTCTCTCCTTAGCCTATTGTCAATTATCCTCTCCCAAAGTTTCATAGTGTGGCTCATAAGTTTAATTCTTCGGTAGTTTGAGCAACTTTGAATGTCTCATTTGTTTTTGAAGATTGGCACAAGCGTGTTTTTTCTCCAATCCATTGACATCCGTTTTGATTTGAAAATTTTATTGAAAAGTTTTGTTTGCCAAGTCAATCCAATTCTCCTAAGCATTTTCAAACCTCTGTGGGTATTTCATCTGGGCCACATGCTTTCCCTATTTTCATTCTTTTCAATGCCTCTTTAACTTCTACAATTCTAATATTGTGTGTATAATTTACATTTCTTTCTTGGTGTGGGTTTTCATCTATTAAAGTATCAACTTGGCCATCATTAAATAAATTATTGAAGTAACTTCTCCATCTTTCCTTAATGTCATCCTCGCGCGTTAAAACATTTTGATTTTCGTCCTTAATACATCTTACATGACTTAGGTCTTGTTTCTTTTTATCTCTTAATTTGGCTAGCCTATATATATATTTTTCGCCATCTCTATTACATAACTTTGTATATAGATCTTCCATGAAATTTGTTTTAGATTGACTAACTATTTTTTTAGCTTGTTTTCTAGCTTCTCTATATTGATTGTACACATCTTCATCTTGACACTTAGGTATTTTCCTATACATCTCTCTTTTAGTCTTAATTGCTCGTTGGACATCCTCGTTCCACCACCATGTTTCCTTCTTTGAGGTCCCAAGCCTTTAGATATACCTAATATGTTTGATCTCACTCTCCTTATGCAACTACTCATTTCTAGCCACATTGTTTTAGCATCTAAGTCAAGATTCCAAACATTTTCCTTTAGTAGTTTTTCTCTAAACTCTACTTGTTTACTATGTTTTAGGTTCCACCACTTTATTCTAGGGTCGCTAACTCTTTTATTCATATTATGCCGTTGTGTTAGCTTAATATCAAGTACTACTAACTTATGTTGGGTAGTAAGTGCTTCACCAGGTATTACTTTGCAGTCTCTACATATTTTTCTATCTATTTTTCTTGTTAAAAGAAAATCTATTTGACTTTTGTTATGACCACTACTAAAAGTAATTATATGCGACTCCCTCTTCCTAAAACTAGTATTTGCTAAGACAAGATCGTATGCTGAAACAAATTCTAAGATTGATTCTCCTTCTTCATTTCTATTACCGTAACCAAAACCTCCATGAACTCTCTCAAACCCATCGTTACTTGCCCCGACATGCCCATTTAAATCTCCTCCAATAAAAACCTTTTCATCTAATGGTATACTCTGCATAAATCCATCCATATCGTCCCAAAACTTGCGTTTGATGCTCTCGCTTAATCCTACTTGTGGTGCATATGCGCTAAGTATGTTAATTTTTTTGTCTCCAATAATTAATTTAACTAGAATCAATCTATCCCCCATTCTTTTAACCTCTACGACCTTATCCTTATAATCATTATCCACCACAATTTCTACTCCATTGCATTTTCTATCTATACCAAAGTACCACAATTTAAACCCTGTGCTTCCTATTTCTCTACTCTTTTCTCCTACCCATTTTGTCTCTTGGAGGCAAAGCAATATTGACTCTCCTTTTAATCATGGTATCTACTAGTTCTATTGACTTCCCCGTAAGTGTTCCTATGTTTCCATGTTCCTCAACGAATTTTTTCTCCCCTTTGTATTTGATTTCCTTTTCTATTTCTATTTTGTCCAAAAGATCTAGTGTTCGTATCTATGATTTTGTTTTTGTTTTCGTGTTTGTTTTGAACTAGCTTCTTTACCCACACCCGTCCTTTGTGTGGGAACCCTTGCTCATTTTTCTTCACATCCGGGCGACGATGTGAAGGGACTAGCTTCTTTACCCACACACGTCCTATGTGTGGGAACCCTTGAAAGAGCCCCTGGAAGTTTTAAGTAAATGATTTACGGAGAGTTTTCTTATGAATATCTTCTTCCTGCCAATCATGAAGATGCCTTGAATATTGCAGACTCCCAGACAGATATAACATCCAAATTCCAACCCTTTACTTTTTTTTTTTTTTTGGTGGATGGAGCAGACCTCAGAGTCAAGAGTTAGATTGAAAACTGATTTCTTGACTTGGAAAACTGTCACCAGCATGTACTTCTACTGATTTTAGTGAACCGCGGTTGGTATATGTTGTTTTTCTTTATACAATCTGGTCCAAACTTAATTGCTATCTTCTGCAGCGATCCATACCGTCCATTGTGGGACCTCAATGTATTGCGTCGGGTTGTATACAGTTTGGATTGGCTGTCAGATCCAAGGTGATTTCCTTTTTTTTTTTTTTTTCAAATAATTGAATAAAAAGGGAAACTTGATATTTATTCTTTATGCACATTCATTCTCCTTGTAATTCGTTCTCAATCAATTTACAGATGTGTTATTTTGTCCATGGATGATGGTACATTGAGGACCCTTAGCTTATCGAAGGCTGTATATGATGTTCCTGCTACTGGAAAACCTTTTGTTGGGGGACAGCAGCAAGGGCTGTCTAGTTATTTTTGCTCGTCGTTTCCCATCTGGAGTGTTCAAGCATCACGATTAGCAGGTACTTCCTTCATTCTCATTTGTCATCCTCTAGTAAGTGGCTTTTGGAGTACAATGGTGCCCTCAATTAAGTTTTGAGCTAGTTTATCAATTTACCAATCACAAAATCTAATTTTTTTAGAAAGGATTTAAAAAATAATAATAATCAAAAAGTGGCTGTAGCATATGGAACTTCAAGATATACTTAAATCTTGTAACAAACTGTGGAACCATTAGATCATTTTTCCTTTATTTTTATTTTTATTTTTAGGGCGATTTGGTCATTGCTTAAATGTATTGTACGGCTATCTCTTTTTGGTCACCATATTTCTTTTCCATCTTTGCGTGGACACGCATGTAATATAACATATCTTTTTGCCGCAATTTGCAACAACAACAACAACAACATAGCCTCAGTCCCAAATTAATTGGGGTCGGCTACATGGATCAAACTTTTCCATTGTGCTCGATTAAGTGCAATTGATGGTGAGATCTTTTGCCGCTATTTATTATAAAAAAAAAAAAACTTGAAAAAGGAAGAAAATAATCAAGGAATGTGAAACCAGAAACCTGATTAATCTGGGCTTTGAGGACTGACATTAGACATTCAAGGTATATTTAATTTTAATAATTCAAATAATAAACAAGTCTACTTGGCTCTATTTATGTTTCTGTCTTTTTTTATCGACGAAATGTTTCTTTGTCTTAATTAAATGCTATAGATATTGTGGCTTTTGTTTCCGTCTCACCAATAGCATGTTTTAGGGATTCTAATGTTCAAGCTCTCAAGTCTCAACAATGACAATTTATCCTGATGTCTCCTCTACTGAAATTTCAGGTCTGATTGCATATTGTTGTGCAGATGGTTCGACACTTAACTTTCAGGTACCCTAACTCCTTAACTTTCATAGTAGAGCATATCCAACCAGTGCAGAAAATGACAGTGGTTATTTTAAATCAACGCTTAAGTTTTTTAGCTGCATTATCTTGTAGTTTGGACTCAAAACTATTCTTTGAAATGTTAATGGCATATAGTACTTGGTGCACTATTATTATTAAAGAATTTATTTCCACTGTCCCTGACCTGATTCAAAAGAAAAAGGTTTAATTTAGAAGTCATGGCCGTCAACTTGATCACGTTTAATTTGAACTATCTGATGGGTATTGGATATGTTGAGAGTTAAAAAATGGTAAGATAAAGTGATTATCCTCTCCAAAGAATAGTTTTCTCTTGGTTGGGTTTACTTACTTTTTAACATTGTTTTAAGTTTGTATTGAATACTGTTGGGATCCGTGTAGCTGGCCCTTCGTCACTGTAAATTTTTACTGCTGCAATGAAGTGGTTAAAGTTTGTATTGAATACTATTGCATATCTTATTTCCTACCTGAATATTTACATCTCTCTTGGTGCTCTTTCAACTTAGCCTACCCCAACTTATTTGGGATTTAGGCTTTGTTGTTGTTGTTGCTGTAAACTGTTTCTGACATTTAATTTTGAACTGTTTTTTTTTTTATTGTTTTCTATAATTAGCTCACAACTAAAGCAGTAGAAAAAGATTCATCAAGGTACCGGGCTTCACATTTCGTTTGTGGATCAGTGATGGAAGAGGACACAACTCTCGTCGTCAACTCTCCACTTCCAAATGTTCCTTTTCCGATGAAAAAATCCATTAACGAATATGGAGACACTCCCAGAACCATTCGGGGATTCCTGACCGTCTTGAACCAGGCAAAAAGAGCAAGCAGTCAAGCACCAGAAAATCAAACCCTCGGTAAAATATAGTAGTTTGCCTATTATCGACGCTGTCCACAATATGCGTCACAGTTTTGTAACTTAATTTATTTTTCAGCTATTTGTTACGAGACGATCCTTCTGCTGAAGTCGGTTCTGAAGCCACAAAGGCAACTCCTCAAAGCAACAGCACAAAGCGAAAATCAAGCGACAAGAAAGATGCTGCTCCAGAAGTTACATGCCCCAATGGCGAATCTGAGAATACACCAGGAGGGAAGATTCCTAAAGGCGAAGCAGCTGCTGACATCGAAGTTTTTCCGCCTAAGATTGTAGCAATGCACAGAGTGAGATGGAACAAGAACAAGGGTAGCGAAAGGTGGCTCTGTTATGGTGGAGCTGCCGGTGTTTTGCGATTCCAGGAGGTACCTTTGCCTTCTTCTCAGGTCAAGAGATGAAATAGTTGGACTTTCATTGGTGTTCAATGAGAAGAGGTTTCAACAGGATTCCCATAGTTTAGATATGGACGGAATCTTTGATTTTTATTTTTTAAGATGTCAGTCTTGTAATTAATTGTAATTAACATTAATTTCAGAAAAATAAAGAGCAGTCTTCTCCCACTTTGTTCAGATTGCAAGCTCATGAATCACGATGAGCAATTTCAGTCTTACTAAAGTTTAATGGACAGACGTAATTGGTTGTAATATGAGTCATAGACTCACCACGCACTTATAAAGCCTGGTAAGCCTCGTGAGTCGTGTGGGCCAAACGTTCCCCATTATTATAACAACTCATAATAGACCTGAATTATTTTACTAAGATTCATGATGAACTTAAATTAAATATTAATTAGATTTATTTACTGAAAGACTTAATATACAATAAGTTTTACGAAATTTTTATAATATAAAGGTAGTTTGTCCTTAAAAAAAAATATAAAAGTGGTTTTCCTAACAAAAAAAATTTATGAAGGTAGATCACAATTAATGGAAGCTAGCTGAAAGTCAACATATATAAAGGGTCTACACAGTTAATCAAGGCAGTTTTTAAGAGTTGTATTTAGTTAACTAGTTGATCCACTTTAGCAGACGCCAGGGCTACATAAGTTTTAATGGTTCTAATTAGTTAATTAGTTAAGCACTAATAATAGATCCACTTGACTAGATTAATTCGAACATATGGCTATGCAATAAACGGGGATCTTAACTAAATTATAGTCTGCTGAACTTTCTCAATTATAAATATAGTTCTAATTAATTTTAGATTTCATTTTCTCATTCATGCTTAACATGAGAACAATATTGGGTTTGATGAAGACTCTAGCTCAAGTTTTAACTCTCTTTTTATTGCTCACTTTGAGCAATGGAGATTCAAGCCTCACAAATGAGAGAAAGGTGAGACTATGAAATTCAACAAATTAATTTACTGAGAAACATGTACATTGCTTCTCGCCACATCTATATATATAAAAGTTGAAGGAGATAGAAAGTTTCACATGATCTCTCTTTCCATCATTTCATTTTTTAGATTTTCTCAATTTTTTTATTTTTATTTTAAGATATTTATATATTTATGTTATTTATTGTTTTAAAATATATTCATCTCCCATATTTTTGAAAAACGAAAAATCAACTTTCAACAAGTAAACGATTGTCTAATTAATGATTATTCATCAATGCATTAAATCTTTGTTTCGAATCTTACATCATCAATTTGGTTACGACAACATTTTTTTATCGGTAACCGCAACATTATTTATATAGACTGTTTTGGGCACTGAAATAACAATAAAGTTCATTTGCATTCTTTTTTTTTGTTAATAAATGGTTACTTCAATTATTTATTAGTAAATATTTTTTAACCCTCTATTGTATATTTTTTTCTAAGAAATATAAGTTGATTATTGTGAATTGTAATTTTAATTGTAAAAAATATTACAATATATTCATGTAAATTAATTTATTAATTTTATCTTAAATTTTTAATAACTCTTGCGCATAGCGCAAAAAATCAACTAATTGTTTTATATGTTTTTGGCTATTAATTAATAAAATCTCGTTCTTATAAAAAAATGTAATTTGAGAAAATCGTAAATTCATCCACGAGTATTTAATTAATTCAGATTTTGCTTTTATTTTATTTAATGAACTAACATGATTGCAAATATGTATATAGGATTATATCATTTACATGGGAAATGGGCCGGAAACTGGAATACCAAATGCTGATCATCACCACACTCTTCTTTCTACAGCCATCGGAGAGTACGTTTTATATATTAACTATCTATATATATGCATATATTAGTTTGACACTAACACGTAGGTGCCCGAACCTTTTTTTTTTTTTTGGTCCCTCCTTAATTAAGTTCAACTCTTCCCAAATCAAGCAGATTTTTTATACTTTGATTTGTTTTAATTAAATAATTTTAGCGAGAAGTTGGCAATGGAGCACAAAATATATAGCTACGGAAGGAGCATCAACGCCTTTGCTGCTCGGCTTTTGCCCCACGAAGCAGAGCGACTAAGGGGTACACATACAAATTATATAATTGAACTTTTATTTTTTTATTTTTTTTACTTTTAGATGGGTCGAACTCATGAACTCTCTAAAATTTGATTTTTTGGCAGGTGACGTCTCATCGATCTCACTATATATAGATGCTTTCGCATATATAATTAATTTTTTTCAGCTTGGCCATCATGTTTAATTTCTTATTGTTTTAACTTGTTGGGTGTGTAGGCGTACAAGGTGTTGTATCAGTGTTTCCAAGCACCGTTCGAAAGGTAGTGACAGCAAGGTCATGGGATTTTGTTGGACTCCCTTTGTCGGCCGAGAGAAACATTACAGTAGAGAGTGATTTGATTGTGGGGTTATTGGATACAGGTAATTATTTTATTATTGCTATTTTTTTTTTTAACTTCCACGAGAGTCAAACTAACAATCTTTTAAATCACTATCTTTTAGCTAACGTCTCGTTTTTTAGCAAGTAACGTCTCGTTCATATCAACCAGAGATGCGATCACGTATACATATGTAAATTAGTCAATTAATTAATTAAAGTGATTTTTTCTTAAAATTCAGGAATTGACATGCATAATCCAATTTTCGATGACAAGGGATTTGGACCTCCTCCGGCCAAATGGAAGGGCTCATGTGACAAAGGCGACAATTTCACCGGCTGCAACAAGTATATATATACGTTCTTATATTTTTCTCTTCTAGCTTTTTTTTTATTTGTTATTACAATTATGTTAGAGAGGTATAAGTATTATTCGCCTGAGTAGGATATGGATAGGACACCCATAATCACTACTTGCCCAAAGTCTTCTACCCATACCCTATATTTTTACTTTATTTTTTTTGTTGAGGCGGGTATGTGTATTATTCGTATATGGGTAGCAGGGTACCCGTGGGTATGGCCATACCATTACAAACTTAAAATTAAAAAAAATAAATCTACAAAAAAGTAAATAAAACTTTTCAACATAAAATGACAATATAAACTATAAAATCATATTGTTTCTGATTATTACAAATGTCTCTAATAATTATTCTAAAACTAAAAATATCACTCTCTTAATTTGAGCAAAAAAAGTTTTCAATTTTTTGAAAATTAAAAGAAATGCACCTTTAATCTTTCACAAAAATGGAGCGCAAGTAATTTCAAAGAGAAAAAATATATAATGTAATACGTGTCTTTCATCAACCATGTTTTTTTGATTGTTTGATATAAGAAATCACTTTTTATTAGAAAAATAAACATAAAGTATATATAACATTAATTGGTTTTATTTGTCTTCCCTTGAAAGTTTTTGTTTGTCTTTCATTATTGGATGTTTTACTTTTTTTCATGGTCTTAGTATATATGTGTACTGTATGTTTCATACGTTTGTCAAGAGAAGAATCACTATTTGACATATTGTTTTATTGTTACAGTCGCAGTTTCTTAAAATCAACTCTATGGCAGTTAAATGTTCTGATGAACAATTATGATTAACGAATCAATGTGTTTTTGTCAATGTAATTGATTTTATGTCTCGTCCTTAGTCTACCAAATGCATTGAGCCATCATGATTAGTGAAATTTCTATTTTACTTAAAAAAAACATTAATGGGTATATGAAGCGAGTAACTGGGTAAATGGGATGGGCAGATGCTAGTACTCTTACCCTACTCATTCTATATGAATATCTCATTCATAAATCTATATTGTTGCATGTAGGGTCAGGTATTTTCCTATCCATTAAGGTTGGATACCCTTAGGTACTCCATGCTTCATAATCGTGAGTTCGACTCCCACTTAAAGTTTTGTACAGAATTCCCAATAATTAGCAAAAATCGTTTATACTTTTTTTTTCATTCGCGAATTCGTTAGATGGTCATAAGGCCTCGTTTGGTTCATTTTTGCCTACTTACAATACTCTCTGCGAAGTTAATTTTTTCATGTTTGATTCAACGTTGAACTTACATAGAGTTGCAAATTTTAAAAATAATAAAATATATGAATTGACATAAATAACTTTTAAATAAGAGAGAGAGAGAGAGAGAGAGAGAGAGAGAGAGAGAGAGGATAAGGGTAATAGAGATGTAATTACACTAGAACAATTTAGGTATTTAATAGAGGTTTTTAAACTCTTATTAAAAGGGGGTGTTATTAAATAACATCTAATTGATAGGAGTTTTTAAAAACCTTTATGTAATACATGTATTAAAAATTAAAACATAACACATTTTCACATGACATTTAATAACACTCTATTTAATAGGGGTTTTAAAACCTCTATTAAAGGCAAAAAATATTCTAGTGTTAATAAGAAGTAATTTTGTGTCTACAAACCTTAGGAAGATAACTAACTTCCCTAAAGGATGAGGGAGTTATCTCGCACTCAAGAGTGCGAGTTGAGAAAGCTTTATTTGGTTAGAGGTGGAGTTAACTCCAGAGATAACTTGGAACGGAGTGGAGTTGAAACTAATCTTTAGTTGTCCATCTTCCCTCCAAGTTATCTCTCAACTCACATTCAAACGCGAGAAACACCTCTCCACCCCTTTATGAGAGATATCTTCCAGGAGTATGTGGACATAATTACTTTTTATTAATTACATTTTATTATCACATCCATCTCTTTTATTTGAAGGATATTTATGTCAATTTATGTTTTTTATTATTTTAAAATTTATACATTTCCTTAAAATTTAAAATATATTGAACCAAATATATTATCTTACACAACTCATTAGAGTTAACTTCACTCACAGTATAAGTTAACAAAAACTTATCAAACGAGGCCTTGTGGGAAGTTGCCAAGTTGGGTTTATAAAACCAATGGAATAAGATTAGTTACGACTCACCTAGCAATTTATCTCATGTTCCCCAAATCCACCTCCAACAACAACTGGTCTCAATCGATTTAACTCCGTCTTCCTTCATCTTTCTCTCTCAAAGCTCTCTCTATTCTCAAACAGTATTTCTATCTCTCGTTCTTCATCTCCCTTCTCTTAGGTTTTTGAAATTGATCGATGGTTCAAATCACACACAAATAATAATCAAATAGACCCTCCTTCCCTTGGATACTTGCTTATTTGGCTGAAGAACGGAAATTTAAGAGGCAGTTTGCTCCAAATCTCAATCCACCATGGTCGTTCCTTATAATTAACTTCAACTTAATATTTTTGTTGGAATTTTTATATGACTTTAGCTTGTTCAATATATTGTTTCATGGATTTACTTTGGCTATTTGACAGTGACTCCTCTATTTTTATTTACTTTGTTAATTAATATGGGGATTTCTCTTGTTTAGACTAGGGCTATTGAGCTATAGAGAAGTTGTGAGCTAGGTACTTTGTTTAATTATAACTTTATGTTAGATACTTGTGTGAGTTGCTTAGTTTGTTGGTTTTCATCAAAGGAGGGATTTGGTTGTATCCCTAAACCCGGATGGATTGGCCTAATGGTAAGGGTGAAGGCAGGACTATGTGGTTTAGGCCCACGGTCTCGGGTTCGATTCCCCACAACAGTCAAGCGTCGGACCACTGATGGTCTCTATCCGCATTCTCAGGGCCCGTGGGACTATTCAAACAAGTGTCTAAAATACCCATGGTTAATCATTAAAAAAAAAAAAAAGTATGTATATGAGGTGGAAACAAATTAATTTGACTGCTATCTAAAAGGGTTTGTTACTTGAAGGCTGTGATATATGCCTTATCATGTGTGGGGGTACTCTAATCCTAAACAATCAAGGCCATATCATGATCTACAAGAATCCTTGCATTTCCTCCTGTGGAATGAATCTTCCATATTGGTTCTTAGTATATTTGCACAGGAAATCTTGAATCTTCCTTTGAACTAGCTTTAGAGGCATCATATCTCGCAGTTATTCCAGATGAATGCCAACAATTTCAGACGCGAAACATAGTTTTGAATGTATGTATATCAAATTGACAAACAATGAATATATCCAAAGAACTTGAGAGTTAAGACACATTTCTGAATTTCTGATATTGCAGGACATGTTTTGTTTGATCCTCTAAGTCATTGAAACTTGTGGCGGTGTTTTTTTATTTTTATTTTTATTTTACTACTACATTCTGGTTCAATGAAGATCTTAAGCAGCATTTGCAAAGAGCTTTCTTTTTACAACTCACATGGATGATTGCATCAAACATATATTAATATGCAATTGTAATTTTACAGCAAAGTCATAGGGGCACGGTATTATTCCAACGGGGCAGCCCCTGCTCCATACGAGGTGGTGACTCCAGCGGACTTCGAAGGCCATGGAACCCACACTGCTTCCACCGCAGCAGGTCTAGCCATGGCAGGCGCGAGCTTCTACGGCCTCGGCAAGGGAACAGTGCGTGGCGGCGTGCCCTCTGCGCGCATCGCCATGTACAAGACGTGTTGGACACTCTCATGCACCGATATAGACATGCTAGCGGCGTTTGACGACGCCATTGCTGATGGTGTTGATATCATGTCCATCTCCATCGCTTCTAACACAGTTCAAACATACTACACCGACGTCCTTGCCATCGGCGCCTTCCACGCCATGAGAAAGGGCATCTTGACTGTCTGCGCTGGTGGGAATGAGGGGCCTAGTTATGGTGTTGTGAAGAACAACGCTCCTTGGATTTTCACCGTTGCTGCTTCTACCCTGGATAGGAATTTTGTCACTGAGGTCACACTAGGGGATGGCCGGAAATTCCCAGTAAGTATTATTTTTTTTCCATGTGACTTCTATGCTATTCGATGCACCTCGATCGAATTAATTATGTTATTCATGAAGCATTTATATAACAACATAAAAATGTCATTTTAATGGCCCAGATGCGAATTAAAAAAATATGATATTTTGACACAGCTAAGGTCCACATAATCGCTAAAGCATCTCTGATGAGATAGATGATACATTACTTGCTTGTTTGGGGAGCTAGCTAGGTCGTGGGTTCGACTCCCATTTAAGTAAAAAAAAGGTCACATGCATAATCTTTTGAATACTATGAGACGAACCATTTAGAAATTAATGTGTATATATAGATGCATATATATTTGCATGATATAAATGACCAACCAAGTATGGGTGACCCAATGATTTGGTATGGTATTGTTGCAAGAGTTGGGGGTTCAAGCCTCATATGGCAAAAAAAAGTTGGTTTCTTTCTTATCAAAAGAAAAATATATTTGATATAAATGATATTTTGATGTGTATTAAATGGTTTTTAAATATGTGTGACCTTAAGTGTGTAATTTTAATGTTTAATTGTAGATTAAGCTAAAATGTGCTAGGGAGATCTAAAGGCGATTAATAATAGGAGAAAATATTAGGATGATATTTGTGGAACTTGCATGGTTGATGTTATATATTATTTTGTGTTGTTAGATGCACCTCGAATTTGTGTTCTTTATATATTTAAGTCAAATAAGTGAAAGTATATATGAAACGCATTATATTATTATGTTTATCCAAAAAACACATTATATTATATTCTTCCCTTTTAATTAATTTCTCGTGTTTTTAGGGATCAACGGTCATTAATTCATTTTCACTTGGAAGAAAGAATTATCCTCTAACTGATGCACTCCGTGCTGCCAATAAATCAACTCCATCTGGAAGCGCAACAAGGTATTTACATATACATGGATTCTTTATTATTACTTGTAGCTAATTGTAATTTTATTTATTTATATATATAAGCAACTACACGCAACCTCCTAGGGAGGCATCTGTTTTTCATAATTACAATCTCGCAAGGAGCTAATTACAATCTCGCTAGGAGCTATTTTAAGTTTATTAACGTTTAGTGGATATATCTAAATAATCATAGTAAACCCGTGGAACCTATGAGTGACAACAAATCCATAGAACTTTAGTGAGCTTAATGGGCACTACTAAATAAATCTTTCAAGACCCACGCACGATGTACTTACACTAAATATCAACTAAAGATGTCTAGTACTTATTTATTAATTCTTGATGTAAGTTATCTTACCTCATTTGAGACTCGAATACCTGGCCCCAACATTTTACACCAACAATCACATACCAAACTAAATATTAGGCTACCCAGTTGATTGGTAATTAAAGGTCTAGCATTTATTATGCGTTCCACAATACTCAAAACTTTGTTTTTTTCAGTGAAAATGTTAAACATTAGGAACTGTAGCTCTATAAAAATAATTTTCCTAATTGATTGTAAATTAAGGTATATAATTCTATATGCTTGCATACATTAACTACATGTATATATGCATAAGAAAATTTTACAGAATGTATTATAATTTTCTTGGACAAACTATACACTAATTAATATATTCGTTTGAATAAAATTAAAAATCCAGTAATTGTGATGCTGCTGCCCTAGACGCAAACATGGTGAAAGGCAAGATCATTCAATGTGACTTCTTAGACCCTGGTAGTGCAGAGTTAGCAATCTCTGCAATCAAAGGCGTTGGAATTATATTCTCAGAATCCACGGAGGAGGTAAAAGACCACAACTCGCCTATGCCAATCCCAACAACCGTAGTCACTTCTAAGCAGGCCATGATCATCAACCACTACATTAACACGACGAAGAACCCTACCGCGGTCATAGAGAAGACAAAGATCGTGAAGCAATCTGCGCCGTTCGTCGGATCTTTCTCGTCTCGAGGACCTAACCCGAATAGTAATACCATTCTCAAGCCTGATATTGCTGCTCCGGGAGTGAACATCCTTGCTGGGTACACCAGGTTGTTGAGTCCAAGTGGACTTTATTTAGATAAGCGGATTGTGAATTACAATTTTATGAGTGGTACGTCTATGGCTTGCCCTCATGTTGCTGGTGCTTCGGCTTATGTCAAGTCCATGCATCCTTATTGGTCTCCTGCTGCAATCAAGTCTGCTCTCATGACCACAAGTGAGTCATATATAATATGTGTTGGTTACACACTTGCACAACACTAGCATACATAATAATTATAGAAAATGCATGTCCATGCATATATATACATGCTATTCATATATATGCTCATTGTTATCTTTACCATAATTTCTTTTTTTTTCTAAAATTATATGATCTATACTTTTTAACATGATCACCTAAAAAACAATTTAGCTTGATTTTTTATATATTATTTTTTATTGTTAGTTCTTTATGAGCTTTTTTATTACAAAACCACGAAGAACGCCAGCCCTGATATATATATCAGTATGCAAATTTTTTGTCTCAATCGAATTTATTCTTATTAAGCATTCATGTAGATCGATAGATAACGTTAGACGCATAATATATAGATTTACATAACTTAGGTGGGTCACAATGAACTAATATATAGATGAGCCTGGAGAGCCATTGTCAAGGTCTATATACATAGTGAGCCTCCTCCATTATTAATCTACAATATATCAAGATCTATTCACAGAGGACCTAGAGTAGACATATATCAACTCTAGGTATTCTCTACATATGTACCTCATGTATTATGTATATGACTTCTCTCATTTTGGATCCACACAGCTACCGACGTTGTTGAGAATGGCCTCTATGGCGGTCCCTTTGCTTATGGCGCCGGCCAAATGAACCCATCGACGGCAGTGAACCCCGGACTGATCTACGATTTGGGCGAACCTGACTACATTTCCTTCTTGTGCAACGAAGGTTTGAGCGGCTCTCTTCTTGGCATGATTGTAGGCACAGGGCCAGTGAAGTGCCCAAACTACTCCAAACCCAACTACAACATGAACTACCCGTCCATGCAGTACTCTGGACAAGCAAATTCAACAAATCCTACTATCAACGTTGTGTTCACGAGGACAGTGACCAATGTTGGGCTTGCCAAATCAGTTTACAAGGCAACAGTGAAGAGAGTAGATAAGGGTCTCTCAGTGAGGGTTGTGCCAAACACTTTGAAGTTCAATGAGGTTGGTGAGAAGAAATCTTACAAGGTTTTGGTGAAGACTAATGGAACTAGTAGTGTACCCTTTTGGTCAGGGTTGCTCGAGTGGAATGATTCCAAGCACAGAGTGAGGAGCCAAATTGTTATTATAGATGAGAGTAGTCCTCTATAGTTATTAGGCGAATGTTAAATATTTGTTAGTTAGTTTCTATAGGGAAATGTTTTTTTTTTTTTAAATTTGTTGGTTTTTTGATGACTTAATTTGTTGATTCATTTCAATAAATTATTTTATCAATATTATTATTATTAAATGAGTCTGAAAAATGTTCTTTATGTTCTTATGATTGGTAAAAATATGATTATTGTCTACAAGTTACTAATGACAATAATGTCATTACTAATTTATTTCTGACTCTTTACTTGTTAAGGACAAGGTGACGAAGAAAGTTTTGCTTCAATGACAGCTTAGAAATAGTCTCTAATGTCTACCCAAAGACTCTTCACCAGAGTCTAGTTCTCCTTCTCTCCCTAAATCATCTGTTTCTTCTTCAACTTGTGATAATGCCTATGTTGCTTCATCTGTTATTGTCCATAACAATATTTGGCACGTTAGATTAGGTCATCCATCATTGCAATTACTTCAACATATGTTTGTGCAAACTATGAATATACACATCTATTATTAAATTTCGTGTTGATTTTTGTGATTCACGCAAAATTGGGAAAATGCCCAAATTAACTTATACTTCTTATCCAATTACTGCTTCTAAACCATTGGAACTGGTTTACTAAGATTTGTGCATGGGACCTTCACTTATCCCGATATTATCGATATTATGATATGTTTGTTGATGCTTTTTCTCATTTTTCTTGATCGTACATATCCTTTATAAAATTAGACACATATGATGCATTTCGTCATTTCTTAGCTCAAGCTGAAATGCAGTTGAACTCTAATGACCTGTTCCCTTCACAGTCTTATGATGGATTAACCATTAGACTGGATAAGATGGTGTTCACTTCGCAGATTAACTAGGCCACAGGATTAGCTAATGGGAAGGAGATGTGACTAAACTAAACCACCAATTTTGGTGGGACTAACTAATCTCAATGGTTGGTTATTATAGATTACCAATTTACCCCTCATCTTTACACACTATATCCACTCAATAGCTAATCGATCAACCCTAATCACCACTGCCGCTCAACCACAACAACGACAACAACCGATCAACCCAAAATCGAAAGAAATGATCAAACACAGAGGCGTCGATCGTTGAGGGAAGGCTAATATCACAACAAAGAATCGATCAACCCTAATCCCAACAACCGAGCGTCGATCGTTGAGGGAAGGCATAGTCGGCTAGACACGCGAGAAGGTAAGCTTTGTTCACCGGTCTTCTTCTTTAGTTGTGTCATCACTCCATCAACCCGAACAGAACAACAAAACCACATTGAACATCCAAATCACCAAGAACACAAACCATAAAATCATAACAAATCACTCAACTACATTTTGTAGATGAAGAGAGTATTCTCTGATCAAGTTAAACTTACCTCGGATGAAGAAGACACCTTCACGTAAGAAGACGTTGATGACGACGAGGATGATATACGCCACTACTCACCAGAGATGGAGACCGAACAGAGAGATCGCGAGATCGCGATGTGAAGGAAGAAGGAAGTGGATTACCTGAACTTGTTGGAGATGTAACTTATATGAAAGGGTACTTTGGTAAATGTATCATTACAACCACATTTACTCCCAGCCTTAGAACTCCCAACCGAACAAGATGCAAAAATGGGAGTAATACATATAAACTCATGTGTTAGTCCCATCACAAATTAATCCCATGATATTTGGTCTCCCTAAAATGTGAAGCGAGCAAGCCATAAGGTCGAAGTTTTTCAATGTGACATAGGCTTATATAGTTCAAACCTATTGAACAATATTGTACTCAATTAGGAGTATTGTTCATCATTTTTCATGCATGGAGGGGGAGCAAGTTGTGCCAATGATAAATCTGACAACTGATGCAGGATTGAATGTGACGGCCCCAATTTCCAAAGCAAATCGGGTATCGCCACGTCGTCAGACACGTCACCAAGCATGCCACGTCACCGCACACTTACCTTTGACTGTCTGCGACCTACACCTTAATACATACTTTATTCGTCTTAACTTAGTACTTATAGAAATTTATGAAAATTATACCAAGTTGACTAAGTTAAGTTGTTTATGATTTATCAAATTTATCATAAATTAAACTTAAAAGCGGAAGACTTTAAACCATGCAAATACAGTAGAAATAAAAGCTTGCATTTCATAATTAGCCCTATAGTGTGGAAACCCAACATTAGATACCATATATAGCAACAAAAGTACATTAGTGAGCAAATACATATATCAAACATACAAGTCTTTCCCAAACGTTCATAAAACAGTAAATAGTCACACACAAATGCCTACATAAAAATGGCCGACAAGCACTCCTATTCAAATAAAATCACTTAAAACGCCCTTGCCTCGGCTTGTCGTCGGATCTGCGATTTGTCACCCAAAAATAATAACAAATCCCAGGTAAGTAAAATCCCAGAGAACGTTAGCCAATATTCACGAATTCCAATAAAACGGCTACAATTCATGCAATTTAAATAAAAGACAGGAATAAAATAATCGCATGAAAATAAGTCGTTAAGAAGTCAAATTTGGACACGAGTGTAGCATGACAGAGAAACTCTGGTCGACATCCGGGAATCGTCGTAGCTAAACCGAGAGGAACCATTGACGACAACCTCGCCAAACATCTCACGGTCGAATGAGAGGAACCAATGAATGAGAGAAACTTCATCCATACATCTCTCGAGAGGAACCCATGACGTAGACTTAGATCTTCGCCAAACATCTCTCAACCTATGGGTTTCGCGGAAAAATAATCACCACGTTACCCTATCATGGCCAATTACTCGAACAACAGCGGGGTAGCTAACCCCGGGGTGTGAGTCCGTGCCATGCTTAGATCCCGTCAACAAACACACATACACACGTGGGAATAGATGAACATAATTGAACAATAATATAAGCATAATGAAATAATTAAAATGCGGAATAAGGTAAGTGCCAATAAATTGAATAATAACTAATTTTCTCATGGGTTTACTTACATCAACAAAGTCGCAAAAATGCCTTCAAAATGTCCCGCACTCGCCTCGCGATACGTACCCAACACCCGAATATGGTAGCTTAAGTCCCTGGTGTCCAATTATATAAGTCTTATTATTTTAGAGTCTCATTAAATAATTTTATAGTGTGAGACCAATATTTGTAGAATTTTTAGTCCAAAAAGTTCATTTCGGTATACTTTTCTCGTTATACCGAGGTGTCCATGTCCCAAATGTCCTCAAAACTGCCCTTTTTATATTTTTCCCATTTTATTATATTTTTTCTGATTTTTCAGAATTTTTTCATAATTTTGTAGCTATTTTCCATATTTTTTTTTCTGGTATTTATTATTTTTTTTTATTTTTTTTAATTTGGGTTGGGCCGAACCGGGTCCGGTTCGGGCCCAACCCTGGGCCGCCTGGGTCGTGCCGGCCCGGCCCGACCCAGGCCAGGGCTGCCCGGCCCAACCTGGGCCAGGCAGCCCATGGTGGAGATCGTCTCTGCCTTGGCAGAGACGATCTCCCCTGCCTCATTATATATTTTTTTTTTTTTTTTTTTTTTTTTTTTTAACAACAACAACAAACAACACGCCAACATCAACAACAATTTCCTCACCTTGATCAAAGGAGGCCGCCGCCGACGCCGCCGATAGCTCCTCCGGCTCTCCTCCACCTCTTTCTTTCTCTCTTTTCTCTCTCTCTTTCTTTCTCCTCCCTTCTTTCTCTTTCTCTCCAACCATTTCCTCTCTATTTATACACAAATATATTATTTATTTATTTATTTATTTATTTATTTTTTATACCCCACTCTTTCTCTTTCCAATCAATCCCACTCTTTTCAACTCTTTATTCCCTCTTTTCAACTCACTCTTCTCTTTTCATTTAATTTATTATATTTTTATTTGAAAAGAAATGATGATGATTTGATGTAACCACTAGATCTCATATTACCCCGTACACCCGCGTTACGCATTACATGCACAACACGATCAAGCAAAATTCCTAATTAACGCGGCGCGAATTAAAAATAATTAAACACTAGTCACACAAAATAACATAATTAAACTTTTTCTGTGACGTCCACGTGGGTCTGAGCTTAGGGCCAAATCTTGTAACTTGTCAGTTAATCGAGATTAATTAGAGCGGGCCGTTACATTGAAACTCTTAGAACTGAATAGATGTGTGCTTTATTAAAGAGATAATGCAGTAAATAATGTTATTGGAACCACCACTGATTAAAATAAAAGATCGACGATTGAAAAAGACGAACTATTTAGTTATTTAATTGTAACACAATTTCGATCTATTTTTCTTCTATGTGATGACTCTGATTTGGTATGGACATTACAAAATATAAATGGTACATGCATGGCTTTAAAAAAAATAAAATGGTACACTAAAAATTAAAACATAGCAATTTGGGAAGTTAAAAAAATATAGCAATTTGGATAATAGGAATTAAGATAACTAGAAGATTATCACAATCGGTGCAATAAAAATTAAACACAACACTTTATTAGTATATGATTACAAATTGAACTCATGCAGTAATTAATAATTAGGATAGGATTACAACCAAATCGTAACACAATAATATTTGGTATAATGTTTCCTCCAATAATTGCAACTTACGCTTTGGGAACCTGATAATAGCTATAATAAGCGTGTTAAGTATAGTTTCTTGCGTTTTTTTTTTAAAAAAAATTAATTATGAATTGTGTTGTTAATTATTTTTATATTTTTTAGCATTTTGGGGGAAATTGAAGTAATATGGTGATTTTCTAAAGAAAATTAGATTTCTCTAAATATTGATTCACTGTATATATATATATATATATATACTAGTTTTAAGATGTGTTATGCACGATTCCCTCGCTCGCTTCGCTCGCGGGAATTAATTTCTAAGAATTTATTAACAAAATTTAAAATTGTAATTAAAATTTAAAAATTAGAAATACAAGTACATTTTTTAGCTTATCAATATTCTCTACTATGATTGAGATAAGATGTGAATGGAAAAACAAGCTAATCATGCTATGACATTACTTCCTTAAAAAAAGTGTATTGAATTGATGAGAATGAGTTCATGATTGATTTGGAGATAAAAAAAAAAAAGTGTAGTGGATTGATAAGGAGTTAGGGTTTGATTTGGATACAAAAGAAAATGTTGATTTGGAGATAAAAAAAGTATGGGCAAATAGGTAAATTTCATTACCACTCAAAAATTTGTGATTCGTGCTTTTATATATATGATAGATATATATCATATATATAAAAGCACGAATCACAAATTTTTGAGTGGTAATGAAATTTACCTATTTGCCCATACTTTTTTTTTCATCTCCAAATCAACCTTTTCTTTTGTCTCTAAATCAATCTCTAACTCCTTATCAATCCACCACTCGTTTTTTTTTCTTTATCTCCAAATCAATCTCGAACTCCTTCTCATCAATCCAATACACGATTTTATCTTTCTCTCAGTCTTCAATCGATCACTCGCTCGTGCTTTGGACAAACTCCTTCTCATCAATCCAATACACAAACTCCTTCTCATCAATCCAATACACGGAGATGGAGAGGTTGATAAATTGATGGAGACTTCTAAATTGGAGCGTGTACTTGTTTCTGGGGCAAATTGGTTTATATGAACATTGTATCTGTTAAAAGCTTGAATTGCATGTTACCATTTGATACGTTTTAAGGGGGTGCATACCACTGGTCATCTTCTTCATCATTCTCACCCAAACCCTCATTGTTCTCTCTCTCTCTCGCATGCTACCATTTGATATGTTTTAAGGGGGTACATACCACTGGTCATCTTCTTCATCATTCTCACTCTCTCTCTCTCTCTCTCTCTCTCTCTCTCTCTCTCTCTCTCTCTCTCTCTCTCTCTCTCTCTGAGACCAAATTCAACGAGAGCCATGAGTGTTGGTGGCATTATTGAAGAACAGTTGAAGGTGAGATAATATTTCAATTTTTGATTTTAGTGACTGTGGGACTGGTTTTGTCTATGAATAATTGAAATTGGGAGGGGTTGTTTTGGTTGGTTGTTGATTGTGTGATGAAGAGATGAGGAGGTTCGATTTTATATATATATATATATATATATATATATATATATATATATATATATATATATATATATATATATATATATATATATATATATATAACAGTGAAGAAGAGAGAATCCGAGAAGGAGAAGATGAAGGTGGGGGTGGTTTGAAGAAGGTGTTGAGAGAGGGAACAAACCCAAGACCCATAAGAAATTTAAATGAAAAAAATTCTGATTAATCATGTAAAAAAAAGGTGTATAAAGCTTTAATCCCAACTAATTCAATTATTTACATTCATAATTTCAAAGTTATATTTTCTATCTATAGAGTTTGAGGTAAATATTGAACTTTATATACAATTATACGGAATCTCCACAAGCAAGCGTTCACAAATTGATGTGTCAAACCACTTGTGTTTTTTTTTTCCTTGTTTCCTTTTTTTTTTTTTTTTTTGAGGAAGTAATGTCCTAGCATGACTAGCTTGCTTTTTCATTCACATCTTATCTCAATCACATTAGAGAATATTGATAAGCTAAAAAATGTACTTGTATTTCTAATTTTTAAATTTTAATTACAATTTTAATTTTTTTTAATAAATTCTTAGAAACTAATCTCCGCGAGCTTATTTTCGGGGGAATAGTGCGTAACACGCTTAAACTACGTATATATATATATATATATATATATATATATATATTAAAGTTGTATCTTGAGATGCCACATGGCTACTTCATAAGCTTCATCTCGCCACGTCAACAACACCAACACTAATATATATCGTATTTTATATATCTATCATATATATAAAAGCATGAATCACAAATTTTTGAGTGGTAATGAAATTTACCTATTTGCCTATATTTCTTCTTTTTTTTTTTTCATCTCCAAATCAACTTTTTCTTTTGTCTCCAAATCAAACTCTAACTCCTTATCAATCCACTACACTTTTGTTTTTTTCTTTATCTCCAAATCAATCCCAAACTCCTTCTCATCAATCCAATACACGGTTTTCACTTTCTCTCAGTCTTCAATCGATCACTCTCGTGTTCCGGACGAACTCATTCTCATCAATCCAATACACAAATTCCTTCTCATCAATCCAATACACGGAGGCGGAGAGGTTGATAAATTAAGGGAGAATTTTAAATTGGAGTGTGCACTTATTTATGAGGCAAATCGATTTATATGAACATTGTATCTGTTGAAAGCTTGAGTTGCATGCTACTATTTGATATGTCTTAAGGGGGTGCATACCACTAGTAATCGTCTTCATCATTCTCACCCAAACCCTCATTGTTCTTCCTCGTCTCTCTCTCTCTCTCTCTCTCTCTCTCTCTCTCTCTATCGATCGATTGGAGATCAAATTCAAGGAGAGCCGTGAGTGTTGGTAGCATTGTTGAAGAACAGTTGAAGGTGAGATAATATTTCAATTTTTTATTTTAGTGACCGTGGGACTGGTTTTGTCTATGAATTCGAAATTGGAATTATGAGGGGTTGTTGTGGTTGGTTGTTGATTGTGTGATGAAGAGAGGAGAATGTTCGATTATATATATATATATATTGATGAAGGGAGAATCTGATAGGGAGATGAAGAATAAGGTGGGGGTTGAAGAAGAAGGTAGTTTGAAGAAGGTGTTGGGGGAGGGAACAAACCTAAAACCCAGAAGAAATTTGAATGAAAAAAATTCTGATTAATCATGTGAAAAAATGGTGTCTAAAGTTTTAATCCCAACTAATTCAATTATTTAAATTCATAATTTCAAAGTTATCCTTTCTATCTATAGAGTTCAAGATAAAAATTGAACTTTATGTATAATTTTACTGAATCTCCACAAGCAAGTGTTCACAAAATTGATGAGTCAAACCACTTGTATTTTTTTTCCTTGTTTCCTTTTTTTGTAGGAAGTAATGTCCTAGTATGACTAGCTTTTTTTCCATTCACATTTTATCTCAATCACATTAGAGAATATTGATAAGCTAAAAAAGGTACTTGTGTTTTTTATTTTTAAATTTCAATTACAATTTTGAATTTTATTAATAAATTCTTAAAAATTAATTCCCGCGAGCGAAGCGAGCGGTCAATTGTGCGAAGCACGTCTTGAAACTAGTATATATATCATATATATAAAAGCACCAATCACAAATTTTTAAGTCGTGAGCAAAATTGCATTTTTGCCCATACTTATGTTAATGTGTTTCCTGATCTTTCCTTTTTTTATCTTCAAATCAAGCTCGAACTCCTCAATACAATACAATAGTTCGATCACTCCAATACAATAGACTTTTTTTATCTCATCAATCCGATACATGTTTTTCACTCATGTTCTAAATTCAATTATTTTTCGATAGATCACTCCTCGCTCGTATTTCAGACTCAATTGTTCTTCGATCGATCACTCGCTCGTATTCCAAAAAAGATAAATCTTTGGAGAAGGTGAGTGAGATTCAATTGTTTGAATTAAATTTATTTATCGGTGATATGTGTTTTTTCTATGTGTGTTTCGGTTTCAATGTTAATTTTGATTCATGGTTTTTGAAAGAACCCTTGATTCAATGTTTAGTTTGATTCATGGTTTCTATGTGTTTGATTGATTTTGGGAAGTTGGGTATTAAGGTTTTGATTTTCGAAACTGAATTGGGGTTTAAGATCTTGAACACTAGTTGTTTGTTGAAATGCTTGCAAGACATATTTTGGCATGCCAGTCAGCTGCCATGCTTCAATTTCCAAGTTTTCAAAAATTTGTAACCGAACTTCAAGAAACAACAAATTTCAAACAAAAAACTTCAATTCTTCAAAAGTGTTAAGCATGGCAATGCAAGCTATTTGTTATGAAAAACTAAAAAAAAATACAATTTTAATGAAGCTATTTGCAACATGATCATACCCTCTAAGCATGGATGCTCAAAGATTTGCAAAAACTCAATCATAAAGTAAACGATGGCCATCATATTCGCTAACTCGAGAAGATATGTGAAATTGAGAAAAATCAGACTACAGAAAGGGCAAAACATTTAGCATAAATAATCTTCCATTGAAAAGTTTCACCACTAGAAAACTGAACTCCAAAACAAACAAATCTAGCATATTGTTTGAACTTCAATCAACACACTTAAAAGAGAGTGCCTACCACCATGGTGTTCTGCACACTATTGGTGGGTACATGATATACACTGCTACAACATTCAAGTATGCATTCGACTACAAGCCAACTAAATATATATTATTATGCAAGAATCTATGGCATAGGTTTTTGACTTTCACATGTTTACACAATTACAAGTTCCTAATATTTTCCTTTTGGGGGGTCTGAGTGAATATTCGTTAAAAGCTTCCTCATTCTTTAATTCGTGACTTTAGGTGCGCAGTTGATTGTGGCTGGATTACTTGACACAACTATGTTACTTATGGCCCTTTGTTGAATGGGGCAACCATTGTTGTTTTTGAAGGGGTAATTATTTTATTGTGCATTATGAATTAAGTGCTTGGTTCTCTGATTTCTAAATAACAAGGTCATGACCAAATATATTGTAGTTCTTCATTAAAGTTTGGGCAATTCTATTTTAACTCTTTTAGATTAAAGCAATATACTGGCTGAAATGTATAGTGAAAAGGAATCTTTTTCCATGGTTGCATCCTCATATTGGAAGATTATCATTCAACATTTAGGTTAAGATCTGAAATATTTCCTTATTCTTAACATTTTATTTCTGATGAGGTTATGACTGTCCAATAAGCCAGACATTTAGCAAACCTCAATCTGCCTTTGAATAGTGGGACTACTTGGAATAGTTCATGTGCTAAGATGTCATTTGTCTTGGTCTTTTCGCATGAATCAACTTATTTTTTACATTGATATCCATGAGTAGATAAAAAGTTGAATATCCTTCACATGACATTTCTCTGCTCGATATCTTTTTTCCTTACAAGGAGTTGTCTTTTTTTGCAGCATAAACGAATGAAAATTAGAATTTGCAATGTGAGAAAATGCATCATGGTTAGTGTTTCATTAAAAATTCCGAGCAGAGGGTCAACGCCATCCTTATGTTTTTCGTTTCACGGAACTATTTGAAGTTGAGGATTAATGATTTGATGAATTCTTATTTACATTAATCACTCTAAATACTACATTTTCTTCAATGCACATCTTAATTAGCTTCTTCCCATCAACGCATTGATGATCTATATATATATATATGTGTGTGTGTGTATTGCAGGTTATGTTGAACAGGGGTATGATGGAACAGTATCCGATGTGTGGTCGTGCGGTGTAATCTTGTATGCGCTACTAACAACCTCACTTTCTTTTGACGATCAGAATCTTGAAATGCTCTATCATAAGGTGAGGTATTCGCACGAATAAATTGTTGGATCTAATAACTAGCAAGCTAATGCATTTTAAGTATTTGAAATCATAATTTCAATGCACATATATAATTAATGAAAGTGTATGTATGTAATTCAGGCACCTAAGGGAAAGACTAATATTCCCAGTTGGCTCTCCCCTGGTGCTCAGAACTTGATCAGCAGAATTCTCGACCCCAATCCCACTACTCGCATTACAATTGTCGAGATCAAAGAAGATAGTTGGTTCAACCAAGATTATATCCCTTCGACTAACCATGATGATGAAGAACTAGAAGATTATTTTTCGAATTAAAGACAATGTGGTATATTCATATACATATATGAACTTAATTGATTTCATTGCTCTTTGTAACATGTATATATGAAAGAGTAGGTAACTAATTAATGAAGTTGAACTTATTTTGAAGCAAGCAGATCAAGAAGAGATGAATCCAGTTGTGCTCCAATCAATGCTTTCAAAAGGAAGATAAATTGAGCTAATTAATTCGCATAATGTTTTCAAGAGGAAGATAAATTTTATATTGAATCATAGTCCAGAAATTATACTTGAGAATATAGAGGATGCGGTCATGGAAATAGGACTTGCTGTAGAAAAATAAATAATGGAAAGGTCAATATGGGAATCATGCATAAAAAGTTTAATTTAATTTCTTTGAACTAATTAACAACTTAATAGATCATTAATTAATTAGCACCATATACAATTGATTTGTTACATGATTTAGTAGTTGTCTAGTTGATAATGACGAGGATGGTGCGACTAAACATGGGTCCAAAGTGATTGGTTTGGCTGACAGTTTCAGTACTGGTATGAATATGAAATTCATTGAATTTAAACATGTTTAAGGCCCCATTTTTATTTTAATTAACCTATAATTAGTGGATATATACATGTAGTAGTTATTGTCACTAATTGATTCTTTCATTGTTTTTTTGTCATCAGATCACATTGATCCACCCATCTCATTATTTAGTTGAATTGAACAAATCACATGGGGATTCTTCACTATATAGGCAGGTATGCATAAATTTCAATTTATACTTATATGATCACATATATATTGGATTTCTCATTCATTATAAATTGCTAAACATTCACTTTGATTAATAATTACATTGTGCATGCAGTTATGTGCTAAGCTATTGGAAGATTAGGGAGGACTAACAGCCACAAAGTCATTAACCACGGAGCAAAATATTGATGCATAGTTTTTTTTTTTTTCAAAAGATATGATTTTGTTCCCATTAGTGTTGGTGTTGAGGACCAACAACTTATCACACCATTAGTGTTGGTGTTGATGACATGGCTACTTCTTAAGTCTCCTTCTCGCCACGTCAACAACATTTTTGCCATCAACACTTCTGCCATCATCAACACCAACACTAATGGGAACAAAATCATATATTGTGGTGGACATGACACCTTCCCTTAATAGTAATATGTAACGTCATAAACCTCACACATTAACTATTTATCAAGCATCAAAGTCATACATTGGGTCCACTTATTTTCTTTTGGCCTCTTGATTTTCTTATGTTGATGTAACCACTAAGTTAAATAGCTATTAATTATTTAATCATTTATAATAATTATACATTAATTATTTGTTTTAGTCATTTGATCTTTCTAAGTATATATGTAACATAACACTAATTAAAAAAATTTATAACCGTTTTTTTATTATTTCTTAATTATTTATTTTTGGTCTCTTAATCTCCCCATGTAAGTATGTAACCACTAAGTCTCTTCTCTCCACTATATAAGTCAAAGCTTCTCTAGAACTCACTCACCTCTCAAAACTTTCTTTCAATATTTTCTTTTGTCTACGTTAAATGATATTTTACCATGCCCGCTTGCGAAGAGCTCGATGCCAAACTAATTATGTTTAAAGTTGTACATTTTTTTATAAGAAAACTTTGATGATTTTGTTTTTGGTTTCAATTTGTTTGAACAATTAGAACTCGTACTCTTAACAAATTAATTGCAAATGGAGCTTTACATCTTTTGAAGATTAGTAATATTTTAAATTCTTTTCTCATCTAATTCTTATTTATCTAATTTTAATTTTTAAAAATTTATATTTTTATCTAATATATTGATACTCAGTTTTATCACGTTTAAAGCGAGGGATGCCGATTAGTTATCATATAAAATAGTATCTTCTTCCAAAAAAAAATGTTATACACTTCATTATTAAAATTAATTTGATGTAGAATGTATGTTATAAAATCTTGTTAATTTTAATAAATTATCATGAAACTTATCTGTTCTTTAGTCAAAGATATATATTTATCTATTAAATAATTATTTGAAATTTACAAATATTGCATAGTACTTTTTTGAATAATAAAATAAATAAATTTTAACAATGTCTAGTTTAACATTAATATTAAATATTATAAAAATAATTTTTTTTGTAGTGTTTATATATTTAATAATTTTGATCAAGATTAACACATGAAATGTCCTTGAAAATAAAAAAAAACCGACATCAAATGAAGTATTTTTATTTTTTAACTCTTTTTTGTTACTTTAAAAAAAAGTTATAAAAATATCAAATACACCTGTCAAAATCAATCAAATCATTGATTTATTCTTCTATTCAACTTATCCGTCGAAAATACTGCCTTGATTAACCAATTCACTGACTGATTCAGTCTTAAGTTTTAACAATACATCCATTCACTCCTATAAATAATTACCCAATGTTCTTCGAAAAAGTGCGCCTAATTAATCACGATGGAAAAATCTAGTATCCCATTCATAGCGTTGAGCTTCTGTATCTTGTTAACTTCAAGCAATGGATGGATCCAAAAAGGAAAGCCAATGGTGGGCGACCATAAATCTATCCTCTCAAATGAGAGAAAGGTCATCATTAGTACACGATCATTTTCGATCATGCCCCAAATACAGTTTAATTTATTTTGTTTGTTCTTAGTCTCTCTATCATACTAATTAATCGTGGATGTGTTTATTTTAATTAAATAGTCGTCGATTTGTATTTGCGTTCTTAAAAAAATGCGATATTACAGGTTTATATTGTATACATGGGAAATGGACATGAAAGCGGAATACCAAGAGTGGATGATCACCACAGAATTTTGTCTTCAGTAATTGGGGAGTAAGTTCATTAATTCATGTAGATTCAATGGAATTTAACTTGCTTACATTCATTAAGAAAAGAAAACTTTATTAATTTAATGACTTGATTTTTTTTTTTCTAAAAATGCAGCGAAAAGCTAGCGATGGAGCACAGAATACACAGCTATGGAAGGAGCATCAACGCCTTTGCGGCTCGACTTCTACCTCATGAGGCAGAACAATTGAAGGGTATGCAAATTAGTCAGAAATTGATCCAATTTTTTTATAGGAAAGAAACCACAACTTGTATAGCCATCCAGTTGGTTGGAAATTCATCATGTTTTTACATACATGTGTTTAATTATATTATGCATTAATATTGGTTTGTTAATTTGTTTAATTAATTGATGAGTTTTTTTTTCAGGTATGGAAGGTGTGATATCAGTGTTCCCAAACACATTGCGAAAGCTTCACACAACGAGGTCATGGGACTTTGTTGGCTTGCCGATGTCCGTGAAGAGAAGCAATGCCATAGAGAGTAATTTAATTGTGGGGATGATTGATACTGGTAACTAACTAAACAAGATAAACACATACATAGATCAATATTCCTTTTTTATATATATATATATAAAAAGAGGCGCTACTCCGTTTTTATTAAATATTGATTACAAAAGAATTATGGATAATGAACATTCTTAATTAATTATATACTAATATGATATGTTTTGTGTTTGGCAGTTTTTTAATATAATGAACATGACGGCTTTAACCTTTTTTTTTTTTTTTCAGGAATTTTTATGGACAATCCTTTTTTCGATGACAAAGGTTTTGGACCTCCACCCGCTAAATGGAAGGGTTCATGTGACAAGGGCATCAGTGGCAATTTCTCCGGCTGTAACAAGTACGGACACGTATTTTATACTCTCTAGCCACATCATTAATTAATAGGGATAGGTGAATTTGACACTCACAAAATCTACATACCTCCAAGTCACATCGATTTTGGGAGCAATATATGCACATTTTCATGCACACATAATTCTTGATTCTTGATGCATATATAACTCGAAGGGTATATATCTCGACTATATACTCATTTTAATTTTAATTTCTTTGAGACGGATCAATGAAGCAATTAATTAACATTATCATTCCATGCATATATGCAGCAAAGTTATAGGTGCAAGGTACTATTACGATCGCCATGTCAGTGATGGCGAAGACGACGATATGAGCCCAACGGACTCGGAAGGCCACGGCACGCACACAAGTTCGACGGTGGCCGGAGGAGCCGTAAGCGGTGCAAACTTCTACGACTTGGCGACAGGCACCGGGCGTGGAGGCGTGCCGTCGGCGCGCATTGCCATGTACAAAGTGTGTTGGACTGATGGGTGCACTGATTTAAGCATTTTGATGGCATTCGACGATGCCATTGCGGACGGCGTCGATGTCATATCGTTCTCCATCGGTGGCTCTCCTACCGACTACTTTGTCGATTCGATTGCTATCGGTTCCTTCCATGCCATGCAAAAGGGGATACTGACTGTTGCTTCTGGTGGAATGATGGCCCTACTATGAGTACAGTCTCTAATGTACCTCCTTGGATGTTCACCATTGCTGCTAGTGGCCTTGATCGAATGTTTCTCACTGATCTCAAGTTGGGCAATGGCAAACAATTCGCTGTAAGTTAGTTTTTTTTTTTTTATTATTATTATTATTTCATAGAAAAAAGAGAAGTGCTAGAATGATAGCGGCGAAGTCACATTAGGCCTTTGTTAAGATGAAGGCACACTGCACACAGATCATCACGATGCATATATAACACGCAGTTGAAGTCGCGTAAACGCTCTTATAGCCTAATTAATGTGTCTTGGAATGTAACTTACCCATTGTCATTCTAGTATTTTTCCAAAAAAAAAAAAAAAAAACCCTATATAAACCCCATATACATAAGCTCAAATTTCATGTATGTAATACATATACATTTATATATCAACCAAAATATAATTTAGAAATATTAATGCTTTTGTTGTTGTTGTTGTTGTTGCTCATGATCACTACATATATTACAGGGGCAAGAAACTCTTAATACATTTACACCTGAAAAGAAGAGTTATCCTTTAATCGACGGATTTCGCGCTAAAAATCACCCAGGCAACGGACAAAACGCAAGGTGATAAATAAAATAAAATACTACTAATTAGTTAAAATTGATAATAGATCATGTACGTAGGCGAACACATAATTTTCTTTAATTTTTACACACAGATGAAGCCTTACAAATTTAATTCATGAAACATGCATGCACGCGCAGGTCTTGTAGTTCAGGGTTAGATGAAAGCAAGGTGAAAGGCAAGATTGTGTTATGCGAAGATACGTATTGGTCGGATAGTGATAAAGTACTTGAAAACAAGGGCATTGGCTTCATCTCACCTATGTATGGTACTGATGGTGATTTCCCTTCTAGCCTACCAACCACCCTGCTCAAAGCTGAGGATTGTAACTCCGTTGAACAATACATCAACTCAACCAAAAACCCTACTGCTGTGATCGAGAAGACCAGAATCGCAAAGCGTCCTGCGCCGTTCGTCGCTGATTTTTCCAGCCGAGGTCCCAACTACGTCAGTGATTTCATTCTCAAGCCGGACGTCACTGCCCCCGGTGTTGACATTCTTGCCGGTTGGAGTACGTTGAATCCCCTCACTGAATCACCTGAGGATACACGCTATGTCAAATTCAACATTGTTTCAGGTTCGATACATTTTCCCTACACAAAATCTAATTAGGCTTTCAAAATAAGATATTTAGGAATTTTAGGCTTTCCCAAGTATTTGTTTAATTAAGGTTTAGAGAGATCATATAAGACTTTCGTTGAAGTAAAGTTAAAAAAAAAAAAAAGTTATTTAATGAAAAATCCTACACTAGCTTGCACAATAAAGTTAACACTTTAGATTGCATAGCTTTTTGGAAACCGTGCAATATATGCATGTATAAAAGTACGTGAATACATGTCATGAAAACATTACAACTTTCAAGTAGATTTATTGATAAGTGTATAAGAATGTCATTTACTTTATTTAAAAATTACGCGCTTGAAATGTACTTTTTTTAAATTATTGATTGAATAGTGCTAGATGGACTCAAAAAGTCCAGATTCAAACAATAAAAAAGACGTAAAGACCCTTAATTCAAATTTATTATTAGTGTTTGGGGTAAAGGGTAATTATGTCTTTTACTTAGATAGATATTTTAAATTATTAAAAAAAAATCTTTAGGTTAGTTTTTTTGTTATTGATTTTCATTTCTTCAGGTACTTCAATGTCATGTCCTCACGTTAGCGCGGCTTCTTTGTATGTCAAGTCCTTCCATCCTGATTGGTCTCCAGCTGCAATTAAATCTGCTCTCATGACCACAAGTAAGCGATGTATATATATAGAAAGTAACATATAAACAATGTGTACATCTATGTATCTCGAGTCACATCCAAACGCACACACAAATTAATTGAGATGTTATATATTAATTAATCTATGTTTTAAATTATGTGCAGCTACTCCTATCAAACTCGGAGTGAAAGCCGGGCCGTTGGCTTACGGGTCGGGTCAGATAAACCCGACCGGAGCAGTGCACCCGGGTTTGGTCTACGACCTGGACCAAAATGACTACATAGCCTTCTTGTGCAAAGAAGGTTACACAAGCCTATTGTTGAGTACCCTTGTAGGTGACAAGGTAGACTGTCCTAAGCCCCCGTCGTCTAAAGCACAACAATCAGTTGTGACGGACGGAATCAACTACCCGTCGATGAGCTACACCGTTAGAGAAAACACGACGAATTCAGTTCGCTCGGTGTTTGATCGGACGGTGACGAATGTCGGGTATGGGAAGTCAGTTTACAAGGCAAGTGTGGTAGCAGATAAGGGACTTTCAGTGAGTGTTGTTCCTGATACTTTGACGTTTAATGAAAGGCATGAGAAGAAATCTTTTAAGGTGATGGTAAGAGTTGATGACTTGTCCGAGGCAGAGGTGTTTAAGGGTGTTTTGGAGTGGAGTGATTCGAGACATAAAGTCAGCAGCCCGATTGCTATTGTGAACTATGCGATAATGCACTACTAGCTACATTAATTTTTGCTTATGTTAGCTAGCTAGGATTAATTGTTAATAATTTCTAGGAAGGATATCGTTTGCTAGCTAGTGCTGTATTTGATTCATTTTTTCTTGGCAAGTTTGAATAAAATGAATGAATTTTATTTTTTTTTACTTTCATTTTTTGTGTATTTGTTAGATTTCTATATATTGCTTGTAGGGTCACAAGACTCACAACGTCATAATTATATATGCAAGTAAAAAAAAATCATAATTCTGCATTTATATATTAATCGTCCTTTTCGATCGTTACAATTTTTTTTATTTTTAAAGGACTATGGCAAGTTGATAACAGACTTTTAATTTATAATTTGTAAAACAAAAGTATGATTTCTTTTCTTCTTCTATTCAGATTACCATAGGTAGAGGACATATTTTCTTTTCTTAATGCCCATAAATTGACTTAGATTAAGGAAATAAAAAAAAAAAAAAACCTTTTTTTTTTGAGAAAATAAATAATAAAAAAACCTTCTATAATGCGCAAGAAATGGCACTTAAATTAAGAAAATAAAAACTCTTTCCTTAATCTTATCAAATATTGCACATTAGATCCTCGATTTCCTTAAAAATATTTTAGTCAATTTCTACACATTATGGAAAAGCTTTCTTGCCTTAATTAATAGGGTTAACTATAAAAAATAACACAAGATTTTGTCATTTTAATTTGCAAAAATATCAACAACTTTCAATTTTGTCGGAAAGAACACAAACTTTCAACATTTTCTCAATTTTAGCACGAATAAAAATTTAGAGCTTTTAAGCGCTAATGTGGCAACATGAACCAAGTTCTTTTTTAAGTTTCACTTAAGTATATTTTTTGCCTTTAATTTTGCAATTAAAAAATAAAATTTTAAAATGACAACAAGACAAAAAATCGAACAAAAAAGAACAAAAATAACAACAAAATCTAAAACTAAATGAACATCACATTTTTTTCTTCTCTCACGGACTAAAAATACGAGTCTTGTTCTTCATCCATCCATAAGAGAAAAAATATACGTACAATTTAGGTTCGATTTCATTTTTTTTTAAAAAATATTTTTGTGTTGTCCTTTTTTTTTAGATTTTTTCTAATCATAAAAAATTGATTAGATGGAGGATTTGGTTTTTTGTTGACTTGATGACCCATAAAAAACCAATTTATGTTGCCACGTCTGCAATTAAAAGCCCAAAGTCCCTCTTCATGCTAAAATTGAAAAAAAAAAAAAAAATTAAAAGTTTGTGTTATTTGTTAGAAAGTAAAAGTTGATGTTATTTATGCAAAAATAACCAAAGTTTATTTTATTTTTTGTACACTATATTGGTCTAATGAGTGACAAAAGACAGTCGATGTTTTATGTTGTAAGTGTTTTATCATTTTCGTGTTGGTTACTTAAGTAACACATTGTGACACTGAAATTAAGTCGTACTATATAAGGGTCGTTACTGCTGTATTGTACAGTTTTAGATGAATGAGAATTCTGTTACAAGTTTTTTGAATGTTATGTTCATAGTATGAGAGCAGAGTTTTTGAATTTCTTGATTCTGAGTGAAGATGGAGCTGATCACTGATTTGGTGAGCTCCTTATCTTCTTGAATTTGTGAGTTGATTGATGTAATTGGTTACATCAATCGATTTGTGAAGTCAAGTTTCTTGATTTCACTGAAGAAATCTAGGTTTTCATGTTAAGTAATTAATTATGTAATTTTATATAGTTTATTTATATATTTCTTATTGTTAAGTTTTCAAAATAATAGTTTAATAGCATTTATTTATTATTTTCTATTTGGCATACATGTATTCATATGTTCGGATCTATTTTACCATTAAATTAGCACACATGCTTTCGCTCACACGTGATTTAACACTAGGCATACATGTGTCCTTGGGTGCTTGCATGATTTAAGTACATAAGTTAGGAAGAATCTTTTGTTTTGGTTTTAATAGGAAATATATTATATATAGTTATAGATAGATATAGTTAGTGGAAATAAAAATGGCAATTGACTTTGGAGAGAAGAAACGGACAGTGAGAAAAAAAAAAAAAAAAAAAAGAAAGAACAGAGGACGAATAAAAAAAGAAAGTCCTGGAAAAAAGACGTAAAAACCCTTAATTTACATTCATTATTAGAAGCAACGCACGAGTAGAAAAGGAAGACCAACGACTTATATTTGATGGAACTCCCGCTCTCTCGGCCGAGCATCCTCTCTCTCTCTCTAGAATGTAATGACCCATTTTTTAAATCAGGGCCAATGCGGATTCACAATTTGGTCTACCAACATCAACTCTGTCCCACATCATCTCATTCATCAGTTAATCATTATTAACTTTAATGAACAACAATTTACAATTAAATTGTTAATAAATTCAAATCATTTACTTATCATATCATTTTAATCCCAAATAAACCACAACTAAAGTCTTTTATCATAACAATTTAAAATATGAAACATTAAAGTCATGGATTTAACTCCGATACCTAGTGTGAAAAACTCATATGACATCATATATCAAAATATCAAAAGTATAGAGTCATGAGATATCTCACAAGCCAAATCTCAAAATAAAACAAAATATGTATAATACAAACATACAAGCCTGGCTTTATACCTGTAACGGCCCATTTTAATCGATCCCGATTAACTGACAAATTACAAATTAAGAACATAAGCTCAAACCCACGTAGACGTCGCAGAAAAGTCAATGACACGCCTAATGGATGAAATATGTTATTTTTGTGTGGCGAGTGTTTATTTATTTTACTATTATTTAATAGGTTGTGCCGCGTTGATTGAGAATTACGCTTGGTCACGTTGTTCGCGTGTAGTGACGAGAGAGTGCGACGTCGGTGTGTGCGTAATGCGAGTGTACGGGGTAGTATGGGATTAAGTTATCACATCACTCATTCCATTCATCACACATCACATCACCAAAAATCACATCACTCATTCCATTCATCATCCATCATCATTCACTTTGTCTATTTCTCGTATATAGAAAAGGAGCTTATTTTGTCTAGTTTTAAGTGCTTTGTATGAGATTCAGCTTGTTACTTTTGTGTTTCTTTAAATACATTCTGCTTTGCTCTCACTTCTCTATACATACATGTGTGTATCTCTAACATATGGTTGATGCTTGTAACATGGACATAACATCTCATTATTATGAAATTATATCACTTCCTCTTTTGCAAGTCTGCTGATTTGGCGAATTAATTTCTCAAGGTAACGAGATTTGGTGTTTGATTTCTATATGCAATTATATCACTTCCTTTTTTGCAGGTCTCTGCTGATTTGGCGAATTAATTTCTCAAGGTAACGGGATGTTTTTTTGCCAAGGCGTGATTATGGTAATTCTGCCTATGGACTTCCTTGCTATGTTAAAGTTTTCGCACTATTACTTTTTCTTATTATATGTAGGAAAAAATGTCATTACATGTATTGTATACATGTATTTCTTTCTGGTTAGAGTTACTAATAAATGAGAAGTGATTGAGAATTATGTTTGGTCACGTTGTGCGCGTGTAGTGACGAGAACGTAGGAAATGTGAATTCTGTTGAATTCCCGTGGTCCTCATCTTTAAATGCGACGTCGGTGTGTGCGTAATGCGGGTGTACGGGGTAGTACGAGATTAATTGAGTTGTCACATCACTCATCTCATCACATCACACATCACATCACCAAATCCATCCATCATCATTCACTTTGTCTCTTTCTCTAAAAATTTTAAAAAAAAATTCTTTAAAACGGGACAGAGAGAGAAGAAAGAGAGTGAGAGAGAGAGATTTAAGAAATGAAAGAGAAAGAAGAGAAGAGAGAGAGAGAGAAAGAGGGAGAGAGAGAGAGAGAGAGAGGAGGGAGGAACTCCAAATGAGATGAGCACCATTGAATGGCCGCGCCGAAATCGAACCCCAATGCGAAGACTAGCGACGGCGCGGATGGGGTTTGAAACGCTGAACCCATGAGCCCAGCCCCATGTAAGCTTTGAAGATACGGGACGACGGTTGGCGGCAAGGAGAACGGCCGGTGGACGAGGGAAGAAGAGAGGAGAGAGGGAGAGAGAGGTCGGCCGAGAAAGAGAGAGAGAAGAGCGGCGGCGGCGACGGAAGATCGGGGCGCGGCGGCGACGACGACGAGCAAGAATGCAGCAACGCGAGACGCGCGAACGAGCGGCGCAGCAGCAGGTAGTGCTCTCCGGCGCGCGACGCACCTCCAACAACGGTGCTAGCTAGGCGGCAGCAATGCCGACGCGACGTCGGCAGTGCACGACAGTGGCGTAGGCAAGGCGGCAGCTGCGGCCGCAGCAGCGGTGGTGGTGAACGACGTGGAGCAGCGGCACGGTGGCGCATTGCCGGAACAATCGATCCCCCTGTATGGTTCGAAAAGTGAGCCAAAAATTAAACCTTTGGAATAAAAATTTTACAAATTTTGGTCTCACACTATAAATTCATTTAATGAGACTCTAAAATAATAAAAATTGTATAATTGGATACTAAGGACGTAGGCTACCATAGTCGTGTGTCGGGTACGTATCTCGAGGTGAGTGCGAGACGTTTCGAGGGCGTTTTGCGATTTGTTTGAGATAAGTAAACCCGCAAAAAAATTAGTTAAAATTCTTTTATGGCACTTACTTTATTTCGCATTTCAATTATTCCATTGTGCTTTCTATTGCTGTTCATTTACTATTCATCGACTCCCACGTGTGTATGTATGTTTGTCGACGGGGTCGGGCATGACACGGACTCACACCCCGGGGATAGCTACCCCGCGTTGTTCGAGGAATTGGCCATGTTAGGGCTACGAGGTGAGTATTCTCCGCGAGACCCGTTGGTTGAGAGATGTTCGACGAAGACCTAAGTCTACGTCATGGGTTCCTCTCGAGAGATGTTTGGATGGGGTTCTCCCGTCCATGGGTTCCTCTCGTTCAACCGTGAAATGTTTGGCGAGGTGTTCGTCATGTGTTCCTCTTGATTTTGCTAAAACGATTCCCGGATGTCAACCAGGGTTCTTTGTCACGCTACACTCATGTCCAAATTTGACTTCTCAACGACTTATGTTCATGCGAATTTCTTTATTCTTGTCATTTATTTAAATTGCATGAATTGTATCCGTTTTATTGGATTTCATGAATATTAGCTAACGTTCTCTAGGACTTACTCACCTGGGACCTGTCATTGTTTTGGTTACAAATCGCAGATCCTACAACGAGCCGGGGAATGCGACTACCTCTGATCTGGAGCGCCTCCACTAGTTTACTCGTAGGTGTTTGTATTTACATATATATACTTTTTGGGATAATGTTCGGAGACTTTCCACTCGATACATGTATATTGACATCTATTATACATTTTTATCGCCTTAACTGATATACATGGTATCATTTTAGTGGGTTTCCACCCCATAGGTTGTTAATTAACTCATAACTCATTTACATTAATTATATGCATGTTATTAAGACTTCCACTAGTAAAAAAAAATAACCTGAAAAGAATTAAAATAAACAAATTAAGTTGTAAAACTTCTTAACTTAGCATATTTCGATAGAATATTAATCTTTTAAAACAACGAAATTTGCTAAGTCGGATTACAAGACGGATAGTTCGCGAGCCGTCGTAGATAAGTGTGCGGTGACGTGGCATGCTTGGTGAACGTGTCTGGCGACGTGGCGGTACCTGGTTTGCCTCGGAGTTTGGGGCTACCATAATATCTCCGAATCACAAGTATTCCGGTAGCTTGCCCTTGCAACGACTCGTACTAGGATCCACACTCAAGCCATCACAAAAAGGCAGATGACGAGTCCAAGATGAGTATTCCCAAGAAAATTAAGTGAGCAATATGGAAAATAAATACTGGAATTTAAACAAAGCTTTTAAATAAACATGCATAAATAAATACAGACAATTGTGCTCATCGCATGCATGGATAATAGTGCAAGCTCAATGTGTGTGTTCCCAGAGCCTAAGGGTCGGATTAACGCCATACTTTGGACTCCCAACAAACTACCGACGGCGAATACCACTCAAACAAGGCTAGTATCTAGATTCGCTAGGTGGTCGGCGTGGAACCTACGACGCACTCATACGAGTTGAACATGAATCTCGGGTCGACCTATTCACCGAGATGACATACATGTTATGTTATGCCTAGTGGACATACACACAGAAATGGCACGGAAGGAGAGCCTCAACGTCCATCCATTAAATCACACCAAGAATAGAGTATTGAAAGACAAAATATGAATTTAAAAGCAAAAATAAAGTACTGCTCGAGAAATTTCAATTGAGATACTACACACCTCAATCTGCACTCTATGTCTCGTTACTAACCCCCGGTCCAGCTTCGCCTAGTCCCAAATATCCCAAATTACCGCCCGAATTAACATATTTCCATTTATAGTTTATTTTTAGTCAATTGGATATGTTTTAAGTCACTTAGCAAAAATTATGTCAAAACTGCAAGATCTAGCATGTTGGGTCTGGAATTAGCGTGCTAAATTCCCAGGCGGTTATACGTTTTTCATCAGGAAGAACATTAGCGCGCTATTTTCTTGCCTAGCACGCTAACTATCATCGTGTGAGATTGTGCGAATCGTATTCGTTTAGATATGCGTGTCGACGGGTGCACTGTACATGGTGATGGAATATTGAATATTAGGCTTTAGGAAACTAAAAACACACAAATTAAAAAGCCAAATAACTAATATGGAATGGGTATTAGGCGGCAATGGTAAGCCAACGACGATACGCGTATATCATGGTCGGACATGAAATTCCAAGGCGTCGAAAACGCCCGAAAACCCAACGAGTGTCCCACCAGTGTCACATCATGCGGTGTCGAAGATAAAAAGTCAAATCACTAATCCTTATCTACACAACTCCATCACCCTCTTCTCTCACATCTCACATACACACATACACATCACCATTATCACACCACACACCCAGCCGGGACGGGAGGCGGGGAGAGAGGACGCGTGAGAGGAGGGAGGAGAAGGAAGAAGTTAAGACGCATTTGGGAAAGAGATATAACGTGGAGAGCGCCTGAATCGAGCGTGAGTCCTCGTTCTTACTATCCTAATGAAAAAACTCTTAATTATTTATTTTGCTTTGTAATTCCATTCAATTCCAAAGTATTTCCCTTGTGATTTTTCCCTATATCTTATCTTATCGTTTGCTTTGCACTCATTGGTTGGTTACCGCCACGCAGGATTTTTCAGTTGTGTGTGCATGCGTGTCTATACGTTACAGTGACCATAGCATGTGTGGTTAGTGAGTGCCTCGGTGGATAACGACCAGGGAATTGCTACATTTGTTTGGCAAGGGCTGCAGTCGTACGATACATCTTAGGTCATGAGAGGGATCTACAAAATTTAAACTAGTGATGCTAGCTAGTGGATGTCCCGACATTTACGAGCAAGTGTGGAGGATAGACTCGACACGGGCGAGACACAAATGGCAGGAGTATTGCAGGTGTCACAGAGCAAACCGCCGTGTCTTGGTGGCACTCGAACAGCTGCTAGAGCCGTATGGCGTGACCATGCAGACGGGGCAGTGGTTGTTCGGTGGTACCCTGCACGACCTTGATCTCAGGGGGTAGCAGAAGCACCTACAAGGACAGACTTCTGATGCCGTTGTCAGTTGCCCTTTGGAAATTGTCGACTCTTATGCCTCATATCCACAACGTATGGGACCAGAGCCATCGCCACCAGCCCAGTGCGATACTCACTACTACATCGCAGTCGTCCCCGCACGCAGGCGAAACTATTGAGGAGTTTTGAAGTTCAACCTAGATTCTTTTATGGAGGCAAGTAACCCAGGAGCTCAAGGGAGATGGATAGATCTCATCGTCGGGCCGTTTCCATGTTCGACGAGGGAACGATGAACAAGACGGACGCGACTTTCGGGGCCCGTTCGAAGGCATGTGGCGGTCGGGTGGACGACATATACGGGATACTCATCAGGCACCGACGACATGGGCCGAGTTTAGTGAAGCTGCTACATTCTAGCGATCGTACATACCTATGCTGAGGTTAGTTTGAGGGTCGAGGTAGAGCTTCCAGTTGAGACGGATGGTAGTCGGACTCGATGCGATATGAAGAGGTTCCGACATCCGCCCGATTCTCTGCGGATGTGTATTCGGACATGAGCGCTTCATGATTATTATTTCACTCAGAGGGCTTCGATGACATGATCATGCAAATCGGCGATTGTCTCGGCCAGAGCCATGACTATTTAATAGTGGCATTGGCTCGAGGGAACAAACCTGCTATGAAGAGGTCAAGCCATCGAGTGAAGTGCACATCGGGCGCAGTTCTCGGTCTAATCGAGCGAAGAGACCCGATGGATCGATCCTGATAGAGGCCGAAAGACGATGTAGATCGGGAGATTCGGTCGTGGTCCGAGATCTGTAGAGGCAGAACTGAGTATGGGTGAAGACTCCAGGAGCGTAGCATGTCATCTGAGCCGTTGGCAGTAGGGCACTTCGAGGCCGATCGCGTCGTACACCAATTATCGCCACTCTGCGAGGTGGACCATGCCGCAGATAGAGCGACAAAGCGTTTGCACGACCCAAATAACGAGGCGACTAAATGACTTATTGAAGGTACATTACTTATGTTTGGTATGCCACACGTGCATGCAATGTTTGATTTTGGTAGTACTTTATAAAACTTCTTGCCGATATATTATTGGGATTGTTAAATGGTTAGTTACACAAACACTAGAGCTACATCTTGTCCTCAGTATCTGGCTATTTGGGGATAAGATATACCCTAGCAGATATGTCGAGACGTGACGATAGAGTGTGAAGGGACATCAGACTATCGGCCGATCTTCGAGTATTGGAGTACGCAGAGTTTGACACACGGCCCGGGATGGATTGGTTAGCATCCTATCATACACGGATAGATTGTTACAGCGAGAGGATAGAGTTTCACGATGCCAGAATGCGGAGTTCGCATTGACTGGAGTCAATGGCAACTGACTTACAAATCACGAGTGCGGGCTAACTTCTGGCAAGCAGAACGCTAACTGTCATCTAGCGCGCTAGAGAACATCATTAGCGCGCTAATCGCGTTTGGACAGCAGGTCTGCTGAGAAATTCTGGGTTTTAAACCCCCAACATTAACAATAACGACCACAACACCAACCACTGAACCTTAAAGCACTTAAAACCGACCAAAGCAACAACTTAACAACCACTAAACAATCTATATTAGATTCACACCAACACCTCCACAATTGAGATCAAAAGATAAAGAAAGTAAAAGTATTTGTGATTCTTACCTTGCTTTTGATGGTTTCACCACTCCAAGCTCCTCAAATCACCAAGTTTGATCTCCAAACCCTTCTTTCTTCACTTCAATTTTTGTATAAGAAACATAAGAGAGAGAAAAGGTGGTGAAAAATGAAGTCAATTTGACTTTTATAATCAAATTATGATCACTCCTTACTTACACATCTCAAGGCAATCCAATGCACCTTATTTGCTCCATTTCCAACCTCTTATGACTACAAAATTGACACCAATAGCACACTCACCCTTGTCTTTAACTCAAAAAGTGACATTTCGAGTGTTCCGACGCCCAGTTTCGCGTCCCGAACCGTGAAATACGTGTACTACCACGTCCCAAACCACAAAATATATATTCCATATTAATTATTTAACTCATTTTATTCATTTTATGTGTGTATTATCTCCCCGACCTATTATTAAGTCTTTTAGACTACTCGATAGTCGCGTCAACACACATATCGAGGCAAATATTTAACACAATCTCGCACGTTAAATGTAATATAAGTACACACATTGCAACGTCGTTTACTCTATGTAATATAAACATCGCAAATTAAATAATTCAACACACAAAATAACTATTTACCTAGCTCCATGAGCGCAAGCCTAGCCGCGAGTCCCACGAGCGTTTGAGCCGTCAGCCACGTCTGCAACCATGCACGTCATTAATAATGTTAAGTTAAATTAAGGCCGTAACACCGAACTTCTATCTTCTTTGTTTTTTTACTCTTGTGTTTTATGTTCTTCAACCATTAGAGATTAAACTCATGGCTTAGGCAAGACTACGAGAGAGGTTCTACTGCGCCTATCAATGGATTTGTGAGATTTATTTATATTAATTGCATTGTTTTTCATTATATCTTATTTTCTTTGGTATTGTTTGAATAATTAGAGTTAAATTCATATTTAAACTTTGATTTAATCGTTAGTGAGTTGTAAGCATCCGTCCTTATGCAATAAGACCACGCTATCGACCCTACCAATTGATTGACCGCTTTTAGGATCGGTTGAATACCTTAGGAATCTAGGCTAAATCGGACACACTAGTGATCCGGTTGTTTAGATGTAGTGCCTTCACGAAACACATTGCGATCATCGTGTTAAACCCAATGCGCTTGAGTATAGAGTTATATGTTTGATTAGGAAAATAGTCATTGTTGCACCTTGGCTATCGAGATTAGGAAGTGCTAGGAACCCCGTAAATTACCGATTTTATAGCTACACTATGATATTTTGATTTGCATATTTTACATAAATCGAAGACCAAATCCAATATTTTATCGAACCGAACTTGTATGTCTTGACGTAGGTGTTTTCTATTAATGTTTTTAAAGCTATTTTGTTGTTTGTTAATTTATTATTATTTAGATTAGTTATGTTATTCATTTTCTCAAAACCCTCGATTTCCCTTTTTGTTTTTTGTTTTTTAAACCTTAGAAAAAATATCAATCTTCGTGGGATCGACCCTTTGTCACTATCTAATAAATAGTTAGTTTAGGTATATTATTTTATTGACGCATTCGACGCGCGTCGATTTTTAGCGCCGTTGTCGGGGATTGATTTTTTTCTTTATTTGGTTTTCTTTTATTTTATTTTTTTTTATTTTTTTATTTTGTATCTAGTCCCTTGTTCTTAACATTTTTGCAGGTAATTCCATAATGGCATCCGACGCCTACAATTATGGCCGATTCGAAGAGTCATACTATCATGGTGTGAATGGGATAGGTATGTCACATAATGGACATCAATTTTCTAACTCAGAATCTTTTGTGCAACAAATCTTGGTTTGTGGAAATTGTAGGGAGTACTTTCTGTTAGGACATGTGCCCCAGGTCAATCCATTAACTGTCTTTATGAATAATTTTAGTTAATCAAATAGAGAATTTCATTTGTTGTTTATTATAATTAATTTGCATATTTACATTATAATAAGATTCATGAGTATTTACAGAAATATCTTAAATGTCCCTAATCGATCATTATACTGGGAACTATAATGAATTAAGACTAATGTGAGTCTTGATTGATGATCATATGATGATTATACGTATAGGGATACAAATCAAGATCACGAGTACTTGTTAGAGAACAAAGTACTGGGCCGACCCACTATGAGAACATCACATGGATTAAGTCATAGTTGTTTCTCATGATAGGTATATTTTTCAGTCCTCTGACTTGAGATTACCAGAGACTTCAACATTAGGAACACAGTGATTTGACACAATCAAACGTTGTCTTTAACCAGACGATTATAAAGGTTGTGATTAGTTACTGTGTGGGCAATGTAATAAAGTTGTGTAATCGAGATAGAATTTGTCCCTCTCATATAAAGAGAGATATCCGGTTGCTCCCTCGATGTGTTAGACTGTTAAAAGGCTCAGTCTAAGTGAGTTGATATCGATCAATGTCACTTAAATGTTTTCAGTCTACCTAGAAATCGAGACTAGTACGATTGAACATGTTGGATGACAATTCCATGTCTTATGTTTGATCAAATGGATATAGTGTGACAGAAGGATGTTATATACATTATTGATTAGGTTGTATCGATTTGATATTCGTACAACTTGAGTAGTCATAATGTCTTGCTAGATGCCGCTTATGACTTGTATACCAAAATGTGTTTTGGCACACTGCCAACGTTGTATAAGCCTATTGGGTCGCACATTAAGAATGGTTTTGCGCGATTTTAAGATGGTTCAGAAAAATAAATTTTATATGATAAAATTCATGATAAGAAACTTCATTGTGGTGTATTACACTTATACTTCTTTAAGTAGGGGTATATGTGCAATTTACTTAACCGTCTATATACAAGGGTTGTATAAATAGACGCTTTAAGTTAGAACACACGATTGAAAGATTAAGAGCCGAAACTCTATTTTCGTTTCATAAATGAATTAGGGTTTTCTGGTACGCTCTGGATCGTTTTGGAGATACAAAAAAGGTTTGGTATTCTCTCAAAGCTAGCACTTCAAATCTCGGTCGTCGTTCGTGTGTGGATGCGGTGAGAGGTTCGTCATTGTGTCGTTTAGAGATCGATCAACCTTCAGAAAGGTATATTGCGATCGAGGTATGATTAAGTTTTCGTGGTTTAAACGTTTTTAATGGAATTAGATTCAGATCCTATTGGGGTTTTATCGAAATTGTTTTATAATTTCCTCTGCGTATGAACCCCAAAATCCAACAGTGGTATCAGAGCTTTCGAGTTCGATTCCATTAAATTCATTGCATGTTTTCTTCTGATATATACATGATATATGATTGAAAGCATGTTAATAGTTGATGCATATGCGATATACATAAGTTTTATTTGAGAATTATTATCATGTTTTGTGTATATGATACATATATTCGTGATTTAATTGAAATAATTTTCGTACATACTAGTAACCATGTTAGGTTAATTCGAGTAATTTTAATGAATTGAATTTCCTGATCTGTGATCCATGACACCATTAGGTATAATCTTTATTTTTCGTGTATTGATGCATGGATGAAATCTCTGTAATTCAGTATGCATATTTAGGTTACATTATTTTAAGTTTCTTAAATTGTATAAGTTTGAATATTAATTCGAAACTAATATGATTAGGTTCGATTGTGATAGTAGTTCATGATTCAATTATATGTTTTTAATTATTTGGATGAGGACCGAAATTGCAAATAATTATTTTTCAAAATTATTTATTTATCTCGTTATATCTATTCTGTTATGAAATTTCTATTTGATAAGAGATAGATAACAAATCAATAAAATATATGATATTTTATTGTTTAAATAAAATCACTAAAACTGAACAAAATCACTCTATTAAATTTTAAGTCTCGTGTCATCCATTTTAAACACTTGTCAATGTCTCGATCACACTAATATAGTTTCAGGCATAACTGGATGTGTTGTGTTATCTTGGTGAGACAAGTTGGGTAAGAGTTACCTAAATATTTAAAATGGTCATACTTAATAAAGCTATCAAAATAGTTTTGAGCTTTAGGCACATGAAGAGATAAAAAAACATGCTAAGACATAAGATGTCCCACATCTCATAAAAGTATCTAAAATTACATAAGATGTAATTGGTAAATGTTACCTACTTAAATAATCTAGTTCTGTGTTTCATGTCATAGCTGTCATAGAATTAGGTGAATTATGGATTTTAGTCCCCTAAATAAACAGTATGTTTTAGGAGGGTTGTTAATTTAGTTGGAGTCTATTCCTCTATACTAAAATAAACTTTGCATAATCTTTATTGTAGATCAATGGTCTCTTCAAGTAACAATAATCCTCTGTCACTGCGATCCATCCTTGAGAAGGATAAGCTATATGGGACTAACTTTCTTGATTGGTTCAAAACTTGAGAATCGTTCTCAAGCATGAACGCAAGTTGTATGTCTGGATGCTCCAATCCCTAAGGACCCACCACCAATGCTACAAAAGTTTGTGAAGGATGCGCATAATAAGCATGTCAACGATTCTACTGATGTTGCATGTATTATGCTGGCAACTATGGTTCCTGAACTTCAAAAGGACATGGAAGTAATGGAAGCCTACGACATGGCTGTAACGCTGAAAGAAATGCTCCAACAACAAGTTAGGCAAGAAAGGTTCGAGACAGTCAAGAACTTACATTCTTGCAAGATGACTGAGGGTGCATCAGTTAGTCCTCATGTTCTGAAGATGAAGGGCTATGTTGACCAGCTTGATAGACTCGAATTTCCCATAAGCCAAGAATTGGCTACGGATTTGATCATGAATTTGTTATCGAAGAGTTACTCACAATTTGTAATTAACTACAATATGAATAATATGGAGAAATCAATTTCAGAGTTGCATTTGATGCTCAAAACTGCTGAATAAGATATCAAGAAACCCTCTAGTAATGTGTTGATGGTCCAAAAGGGAAAGGGAATGAAAAAGAAAGGAAAAGCCAAGACTAAAGTTGTTAAGGCTCTGCTGCACCTGTCGCAAAGCCTGTGGAACAAGTCAAGCCTCAGTCTGTTCCTGCTTTAAAACACCCAAAAGAAAAGGAAGGAAATTGTCATTTCTGCCATGCACCTGGACATTGGTTCAGAAATTGCAAACTCTATCTGGAAGATTTAAAGAAGAAAAAGGGTAGTGCGACTACCACTACATGTATTTATGTTATTGAAATTAATTTATCTACTAGTGATTTCTGGGTATTAGATACCGAATGTGGATTTCACATTTGTATGAATGTGCAGGGACTCACCAGAAGTAGAAAGTTGAAGAAATGAGAAGTCATCCTCCGCGTTGGGAATGGAGCAAGAGTTGCTGACCTGGCTGTTGGATCATATGACTTAGTCTTACCCAGTGGACTTATTTTAACTTTAAATAATCGTTATTTTGTGTCTACCTTGAGCAGAAACATCATTTCCGTTTCATGTTTGGATATGGATGGTTTTGATTTTATTATTGCGAATAATACATGTTCCATTTTTCGTAAAGGCGTATTTTATGCAAATACTGATTTGTGTGATGGTATTTATATTCTAAGCATGAAAAGGTCTACTGATACTCCAGTCTTTAACATAAATACAAAGAGATTCAAGTCAAATGATTTGAATTAAACCTATCTTTGGCATTGTCGTCTCGGGCACATAAATGAGAAACGCATAACGAAGCTCCATAAAGATGGACTTCTAGATTCATTTGATTTAGAAACATATGAAACACACGTATCTTGTTTACTAGGCAAGATGACTAAAAGTCCCTTTACTGGACACAGTGAAATGGCAAGTGATTTATTGCGTCTAATACATACTAATACATACTAGTAACTCCACAATGGAATGAAGTTTCTGAAAGGAGAAATCGGACCTTATTAGATATGGTTCGATCTATGATGAGTCATGCAGATCTTCCATTATCCTTTTGAGGTTATGTATTACAAACTACAGCTTTCACTCTAAATCGAGTTTCTTCTAAATCGAGTTTCTTCTAAAGCGGTTGATAAAACACCATATGAGATATAGTACGGGAAGAGACCTAGTTTGTCTTTCCTTAAGATTTGGGGTTGTGAGGCTTACGTAAAGCGAAAGTCTCAGAAAAACTAGCACATAAATATGACAAGTGTTTATTTGTAGGGTATCATAAGGAAACAAAATGATATTACTTTTATAATCCCGCTGATAACAAAATGTTTGTTGCTCAGTATGGTGCCTTTATGGAAAAATAGTTTATTTCAAAAGACATTAGTGGAAGAGAAATAAATCTTGAAGAAGTTCGAGAATCACAGATAATCATTGAACCACTACTGGAAGTTCAACAACGTTCTGAACCAGTTGAACCTCCATAAGTGACACAAGGCCCACGTAAATCTGGTAGGGTAAGACATGAGCTAGAGAGATTCAGATTTCTCATTACTGATAGTCGTTATGTGTTGCTTATGGATCAAAATGAGCCCACCACTTATCAGGAGGCTATGTCTGGACCAGACTCAGATAAATGGCTAAGTGACATGAACTCTGAGATGCAATCTATGTATGATAACCAAGTTTGGAACTTGGTTGATTTACCTGAAGGTGGACAACCATTGGATGTAAATGGGTTTTCAAGAAGAAAACTAACATTGATGGCAAAGTGCATACTTTTAAAGTAAGACTTGTAGCAAAAGGTTTTAGGCAGACTCAAGGTGTTGATTATGATGAAACTTTTTCGCCAGTAGCCATGCTTAAATCCATAAGAATTTTAATTGCCATTGCTGCATATTATGACTATGAGATATGACAAATGGATGTAAAAACATCATTTCTTAATGGAAAGCTGTTTGAGGACGTGTATATGACACAACCTGAAGGTTTTGTACATCCTAAGAACTCTAGGAAGGTATGCAAGCTTTAAAGATCTATTTATGGATTAAAGCAAGCTTCTCGGAGTTGGAACCTTCGTTTTGATGAAACAATCAACGATTTTGGTTTTATTAAGAACGAAAATGAGCCTCGTGTATACAAGAAGGTCGGTGGGAGTGTAGTTGTTTTTCTGGTACTGTATGTTGATGATATATTACTCATTGGAAATGACATCCCAACATTGCAGAATGTCAAGTCTTGGTTAGGGAAGTGTTTCTCAACGAAAGACTTAGAAAATGCAGCCTACATCCTAGGGATAAGGATCTATAGGGATAGATATGAGAGGCTAATCGGTCTAAGTCAGAGTGCTTACATAGACAAGGTGTTGAATAGGTTAAGTTTGCAAGACTCTAAAAGAAGATTGTTGCCAATTTCTCATGGCATAAGTCTCAGCAAGATTCAATGTCCTAAAACAAATGACGAGCGATACCATATGAATAAGATTCCATATGCATCAGCTATTGGATCTATTATGTATGTCATGCTATGCACTCGACCTTATGTATCTTATGCTTTGAGCACTACAATCAGATATCAGTTAGATCCTGGTAAGAGTCACTGGATAGCAGTAAAGAACATTCTTAAATACTTAAGAATGACTAAGGAAGTGTTCTTGGTCTATGGAGGTTTTGAAAATGATCTAGTTGTAAATGGTTACACAGATGCAAGTTTTCAAACTGATATAAATGATTTTAGATCGCAGTCTGGATATGTATTTACTTTGAATAAGGGTGCAGTAAGCTGGAAAATTTTGAAGCAAGAAACTGTGGCAGATTCTACAATGTAAGCTAAGTATATTGCGGCGTCCGATGAAAAGAAAGAGGCGCTTTGGATTAAAAAGTTCATTTCTGAACTAGGTGTGGTTCCAAGTATTGCTAACCCTATTTGTTTGTATTGTGACAATAACGAGGCAATAGCACAGGCCAAGGAACCTAGATCACACCACAAATCCAAACATATATTCTGGTGTTTTCATCTCATCAGAGAAATTATTGAGATGGGAGACGTGAAGATTTGCAGAGTACCTACTGAAGACAACTTTTCGGATCCATTGACAAAAGCTCTTCCACAAGCAAAACGTGATGGTCATGTTAGATCATTGGGCATTAGATGCATGTATGATTGGCCCTGGTGCAAGTGGGAGATGTTGGGGCATATGCCCTAGGTCAATCCATTAACTGTCTTTATAAATATTTTTAGTTAATAAAATAGATGATTTCATTTGTTGTTTATTATAATAAGATATATGGGTATTTACAGAAATATCATAAATGTCTCTAGTCGATCATTATACTGGGAACTATAATGAATTAAGACTAGTGTGAGTCTTGATTGATGATTATATGATGATTATACATATAGGGATACGAATCAAGATCGCGAGTACTTGTTAGGGAACAAAGTACTGGACCGAACCCGCTATGAGAACATAACATGTATTAAGTCATAGTTGTTTCTTATGATAGATATATTTTTCAGTCCTCTAACTTGATATTACCAGAGACTTCAACATTAGGAACATAGTGACTTGAAACAATCAAACGTTGTCTTTAACCGGACGATTATAAAGGTTGTGATTGGTTACTGTGTGAGCAATGTGATGAAGTTGTGTAATCGAGATAGAATTTGTCCCTCTCATATAAAGAGAGATATCCAGTGGATCCTTCGATGTATTAGACTATTAAAAGGCCCAGTCTAAGTGAATTGATATTGATCATTGTCACTTGGATGTTTTCAGTCTACCTAGATATCGAGACTAGTATGATTAAACATGTTGGATGACAATTACATGTCCTACGTTGGATCAAAAGGATATCATGAGACAAAATGATGTTATATACACTATTGATTAGATTGTATCAATTTGATATTCATACAACTTGGTTAGTTATAATGTCTTACTAGATGTCGCTTATGACTTGTATACCAAAATATGTTTTGGTGCACTGCCAACGTTTTATGAGCCTATTGGGTTGTACACTAAGAATTGTTTTGCGAGATTTTAAGATAGTTCAGAAAAATAAATTTTATATGATAAAATTCATGACAAGAAACGTCATTGTGGTGTATTACACTTATATTTCTTTAAGTAGGGGTATATGTGTAATTTACTTAACCGTTTATATACAAGGGTTGTATAAATAGACGCTTTAAGTTAGAACACACGAATGAAAAATTAAGGGCTGAAACTCTATTTTCGTTTCATAAACGAATTATGGTTTTTTGGTACGCTCTGGATCGTTTTGGAGATACAAAAAAGGTTTGGTATTCTCTCAAAGCTAGCACTTTGAATCTCGGCCGCCGTTCGTGTGTGGACTGCTAGTAGAGGGCGTTTGTCGTTGGCAGCGTATTAGAGATCGATCAACCTTTAGAAAAGGATATTGCGACCAAGGTATGATTATGTTTTCATGGTTTAAACATTTTTAATGGAATTAGATTCAGATCCTATTGGGGTTTTGTCAAAATTGTTTTGTAATTTTTGTTGCGTATGAACCCCAAAATCCAACACTTTCATCCCACGTTAGTGATCAACCTTCGTTGTGTGACATGCTTCATTGCCTAAACATGTAGATGCGCCTCATTTGTTATTGATATCTCCGAAAAGAGAGGCATAATGAATCATAGCAAGTATCATATGAGCACCGAGGTATTGGAGCATCCTCGTTGATTAAGTTTTCGTGGTTTAAACGTTTTTAATGGAATTATATTCGTCTCGTTGTTAGCGGCCTTAGAGATTTTGATCAAAATTGTTTTGAAGGTATATTGCGCGTGGTTTAAACGTTTTTAATGGAATTATATTCGGATCCTGTTGGGGTTTTGTCAAAATTGTTTTGTAATTTATAAATGGACACGAGGCGCCATACAGCCTTTTATGTAGTGACCTAGGTCCATGCCCCCCATTCGCAGCCAAATTAGAGGGAACCCGCTAACCACAGCAGGCATCGAGTGTGGGTCAAGTCCACCCACACCATCTGTGTCCCCCCACTTGCCTGTACAAAGGCCCGCACTTAAGGCACAGTCTTTCGTCTCCCTTAACTCGAACTCTCGCCCTGGATGCTTAAGTATGCGGATTTAACGAGTTCTGTACCACTAAGATGCCTTGTCTCAATGGTACACAACTCGTTAAATCCACGTACTAAGCCTTCAGGGCGCAGGTTCGAGTTCTGGGAGGCGAAAGACTAGGCCTCGCGTAGGGGCCTTTGCGTGGGCATGTGGGGGGCACAGATGGTGTGGGTGGACTTCACCCACACTGCCTGTGGTTAGCGGGGTTTCCCACTGGGCCTGCGGGCGGGGCATGGACCTAGGCCACTACATATATAATATGTCACTTTCTTTTAAGCATACCCCTGTCTATTTTCCTGATGGAACCATTAAGTTGGTTGAACACATAAGAGATGTTCCACTTACTCCCTAATTGATTCTTAAATCTTGTTTTCATATTTCTTCTTTCAAATACAATTTACTTTTAGTCAGTAAGCTTACTGCGTTGGTTCCAATGTTAAGTTTACATTCCTCACAAATTTTTGTGTACATAATCTTGAGTGTTCTCGGGTTCTTCTGTTGGAAGAGTCATAGTTGGCTTATACATTATTGATTCAACCATTTTTGATCTAGCACTCCTTCAATCATTCACTGATTTTCCCAAAATACACTTCATACTTTTAATATAACTGCTCATACCTTTTCATGGCATCGTAGACTTGGTCATCCATCTATTGTTAAAACCAAACAATTAAGTTCTTTGATTCCTCGATTTGTTTATGATTCTCATGTTGTTCCTTGTAATGTATGTCATCAATCTAAACAGTGTAGATTGTCATTTTCATTGAGTACAATAAAATCTACTTTTGCCTTTCAATTGTTACACATGGATGTTTGGGGACCTTATCGATAGTCTTCTTTGCAAGGTTCACATTATTTATTAACCATTGTTGATGATTTTAATTTAGCAGTCCTTGCCTTTGTTTACAATCAATTTCGGACATCTATTAAATGCATTAGAACATATAATGACACAGAATTTGTCAATCAAGGGTGTGTTTTTTTTTATTTTCCAAGCTGCGGTTACTCATCAAAAGTCTGCTCCTTACACCTTTTAACAAAATGGTGTTGTGGAAAGAAAACATCGTCATCTTCTACAAGTTACTAGAGCCTTGATTTTCCAATCAGGTTTGTCTAAGAAATTTTGGGGTGAAGCTCTAGTGACAACTACTCACATTGTGAATCGGTTGCCTTATCAGTTACTTCATTGGAAGTGTCCCTTTCACCTTTTATTTGGGAAACCACATGATTATATAAATCTCAAGACATTTGGTTGCTTATATTTTACAGGTAATGTTTTCCTCATAAGGATAAACTAGCTTTAAGATCGATTAAGTCTATTTTCTTGGGGTATTCTCTTGGTCAGAATGCTTTTAAACTCTACAATTTGTATAATCATACCACATTCATCTCCAGAGATGTGATTTTTCATGAACATATTTTTCCTTATAAGTCTTCCCTACTTTACCAGTTAAGTCTTCAGTTCTTGCTATTGCTATTGATGGTGTTGCAGAGTTTCCTCTACGTGTTTTTTCTCCTGTTACTCCTCTCCCTGCTTTTCCTGGTCATGATGTTGATATTACAGCTCTTGCTACTGTTGCCACTAATGATGTTATTGTTGATGGTTCTATTGATGGTATTGTTCCTACTACTTTGGTTCCAAGGAAGAGTATAAGGGTCACTAAACCTCCAGGCTGGTTACATGACTTTGTTACATCTACCAAACGTCATTATGCTCACTCTTTTTTGCAGATTGACTCATCGACCTCTGTCCCACCGACCTTCCCATTCATCATTTCACCTGATCTCTCTGCCTCTTATCAAGCTTTTCTGACTGCTTTAACTTTAATTAGGGAACCTTCTATTTTTACTGAGGCTCAAGCTGATCCTCGATGGGTGGAGGCTATGTCCTAAGAGTTAAAGGCTTTGGAAGAGAATGGCATTTGCGAACTCACTATTTTACCCCCTCGGGAAGAAAGCTATTGGTTCTAAATGAGTCTATAAAATGAGACTTCATCCAGATGGTACTCTTGATAAGTGTAAATGTGACGGCCCCAATTTCTCACAAACTGGGCACCGCCCGGCCTAAGCCCACGTGGACCCCCAAACCAATCTCGCAAGGTCAACGCAGGCTTAGTCAGCCTTCCAATCCATCATTATAAGTAATTTCATAACTTTAAGTTGAGTTATTAGTATTTTTCAAGTTTTTACAATTTAGCGGAAGCAATTAATTAAATAACTCAACAATAATACAAAAGAGTTAGGCAACCTAATTGTGAAACCCAGCATAAATATATCATTAGAGGAGAGTAAGTACAAAATACACATGCCCATAATCCTAGTGTTTTTAAACCAAATATAAATAATAATACAAAAGATTCACCTAGCTATGTAGTATTCCCATTGTTGGATCGTGGATCTGCACTCAGTCAAACACAAGAATGACGAGTCCAGGTAAGTAAAAGCCAGTATGACATATATACAACATTTCGAAATAAATAAAGTAGTTGAATTCATGCATATAGAAAGAAATGAACAGGGAACGCATGAATATAAAAGACTATAAACAATCAATTGATACGTGAGAATATAAAAGCATGTAAACAATCAACCGATAATTGAGGATCCGGAATACAAAAAACAAACAACAAGGAGTCCCGACCAAAAGGTCGTTGAGTCGCGACAAAAGCCTAGTAGACTTGGGTTCATAACGAGACACTGCCTCCCAGCCCTCCTTGCGACTATGAGATATCATAGACCCGAAAAAGTTCAGATAAGAGCTCATATCATAGATAAATAGTAACCATGACTCACTTGCCAATGAACCACTCAATCAACAACAATTTCAAAGATAGTCATCACCAAGCAATGAACAATAATAGTCGATAAAATGAAAGGAAACTATCACAAAGCAGTGAATAATAATAGCCAATAGAGTGAAAGGAAACTAATGTACAAGGTCCTAGCAGGTTTACTTATTTTCCGCGAACAATCCAAATTGTCCTCAAAACGTCTCGCTCATGCCTCGAAATGCGCACCAGACACCCGACTATAGCATCATAAGTCCCTGATGTCCATTTATACCCTTTAAGTTACATAAGTCATGCACATTAATATGTTCACGATTAAAACCACCAAATTCCATAATAAAGGTAACGAAATCACTCGATGCCAACACCAAAATATGGTGTAGTACCTCACCATGGCCTACGCCTCTCGTCTCATTTGCGAGCAACTCATCGCATCATCGAGCTTCGTCGAAGTCACGACACGTTGTCCACTGTTGTTGTCTCGTCATTGATCGATCGGCCCGGCAACGCGCCACAGCGTCGTTGCTCTCACGCCGTTCCCCACGCCGCCGTCGAAGCAGCGCCACCGCTATTAACCGCGCCGCCGCTGCTGTTGTTGATCCCGCCGGAGCTGCTGTCTGCGAGCTCCTCACCGGAGTCCTGATCCCTGGAACCACCGTCTCCGATCGCCCGCCACCAACATCTCGCTGCTGGCCCGCCGCCGTCCAGCCATCCGCGCTGCTGGTTCGTAGTCTCCACATCCGCGCCACCTCACGCGACCTCTCGCGTCGCTGGCCTCGCTGAAGTTGCTCATCCTCGCAGCTCGCACTGTCGACGTCGGTCGACAAATCTGGTTGGTCATCTGCGGCCTCCGCTGCGATCGCTTCCGCTTTGGTCGGCTTCCGATCCCGTTGTCTGTTGTCGTTCGCGGCCTCCATTGTTGTAGTCGTGCACCTCCGAGCCAGAACTGCCGTCCACGCCGCGCTTAGCCGCCTGTTTCTCCCTCTCCGCCGTCTCTCTCTCTCTCTCTCTCTCTCTCTCTCTCTCTCTCTCTCTCTTCTCTCTTCTCTCTTTTTCTCTATCTCTCTCCCACTGATCTGATCTTTCTCTTATCCTTTTTTTCAACTCAAATGTGTCCTCGAGATTCGTGCAATACAAATCTCGAAGCAAACGTAATAATTTCACATCTTTGTCCACCGCCTCTATGTTTGATCAAAATTATCTCGAGTCTCGCAAATTACGTATCTCGAGACACATCCAATGCATTTTGTTTACGTGTTCAAACTATTGGCCAATGGATATTTATGTTAATGTGACCACATTAAAATCACAATGGCCACTTATTAAACCAACAGTCAATCAATCTCAACCCCATAAGCCACTATCTCGATTCCACGTCGAAACGCGACTCGAGGCGCATCTCCGCTAGTGTTTCGGCTCACCGAATTCCTCGCGTATACTAACTCGTAAAACAACTCAACAATTTGCATTATAAACTCAAATTGGGTATTACTAAATAATACACACATCACAAAAAAATATCATACCTCGGTGTCTCCACCCGAGATTCGGACATACGTATTCCGACGAGTGGGTCCCACAACGACCCCACCCTGGCACGTGACACAAGTCAAATTTTCGGGCCATTACAGTAAAGCCAGGCTCGTTGCAAAGGGTTACAATCAAATTGAAGGTGTTGATTTCACATATAGTTTTTCACCTGTAGCTAAGCATGCCATTGTGAGGGTGTGTTCTTAGCTCTTGCTGCTGCTAAGAATTGTTCTCTTCAACAACTTGATGTTAACAACGCATTCTTGCATGGTTATATCTCTAAAGAAGTTTATATGAAACCCCCGGAGGGTCATGCTTCTTCTCAACATTAGGTGTGCAAACTTAAACAATCTCTCTATGGTCTTAAACAGGTTTCTCGCCAATGGAATATCAAGTTTACTTCCAAGCTTCATTCTTATGGTTTTCTCCAATCTTCGAATGATCCCTATTTGTTTACCTTAAAAAAGGACAACGTTTTTTGGCCTTGTTGGTTTATATGGATGATGTTTTGCTCACTAGTTCATCTACTTTAGACATTCAAATAGTTAAAGAATTTCTTCATCATCAACTCACCATTAAAGATCTTGGTCAAGCTCATTACTTTTTAGGTCTTAAATTGGCTCGATCTTCTTATGGTCTTTATGTTAATCAACAAAAACATGTCTTAGATCTTCTTGTTGATGCTGGTTTATCTACTTACAAATTTGTGGCTATTCCTTTGTCACGAGATTGTTGATTTGATGATATTAACTCTCCTTTGTTGCTAAAACCTGATAAGTTTCAAAGATTGATTGGCAAGCTGCTATATCTTGGATTTTCTACTCAACAATTAAGTCAATTTGTTCAACATCCAACTGAACAACATTGGCAAGTTGCTCTCCATGTTCTTAAGTATCTCTAAGGTTCTCTCTCAAAAGGATTATTTTTTCCTGTTCGGTCTACTTTCTCCCTTACTGCTTACTGTGATGCTGATTTGGGTGTTTGTCTTTTCACAAGAAGATCACTTTCTGGTTACTGCATTTTCCTGGGTACTTGTCAAGGCCTGGGCCACTCAACCATGCACCCAACACCTTGAGTCACAGGTAATGTGACTACCGCCACACAATCAATGTCCCCCTCATATCTTTACCATCATGGTGTCCAACTCAATGGTACACAACTTGCTAAATCAGCGACTTTAAGCCTCCAAGACGCGGGTTCGAGTTGTGGGAGGCGAAAGACTATGCCTATATATCACATGAAAGTTGGGGGACACAGATGGAGGTAAAGTGACTCAAGGTGTTAGGTGCGCGGTTGAGTGACCCAAGCCTAGACAATACTGCTTAGGTTTCTTTTAAAATAAGGAAACAACCTTTGGTCTCTAAATCTTTAGCTGAGGCCGAGTATCGTTGTTTTTCCACCACTGTTGTGAACTATTATGGCTCTCTTACTTGCTCAAGGATTTCCACATTCCAGTTTCTTTGCCTATCTGTCACGGCCCAATAATTAATACACGTTTAATTCGTTAATTAGGACACAATGACCCGTGACGTGGGACCTGCAGTGCGATACGTGTCACTATCGAGGCACGGTGGCCGAGGTAAATGTTATATTTGTTATGTTGTTTGCCTAGTGTATTGTATATGTGTAGACTACTAAGTCATTTACGGGTATGCAGATACGGAGATAAGCGGGGACGCGCCTCGAGTCGCGCGCCGATGTGGGCCCGAGGCAGCAGCTCGTGGGGTAAGTTTAGTGAATTTCATTTTAAAAAAAATCATAAGGGGATGTGGACCCTAAGAGGCCACATCACCTACTATATACACCACATATCTATATATACATAGATGGGTCATTTTGATCTCCAAAATATATATATATATATATATATATATATATATAACAGAGAGAGACAAAAAGAAAAAAAGACCAAACAATAACAACGAGAGAAGAAAAAAAAAAAGCGAAAACGAGAGAGGAAAGAAAAGAAACAACAAAGACAATCGGGAGGAGAAGGGAAGGAGAAAGAAAGGAGAGTGACGGAGAGAGATCGAGCGAGCTCGAAGAAGGCAAGGTGAGGTGACTGTTTTTGTTGATTTTCTTTGTTGTTCGATCGTTGTTGTTTCGGTAGTGGTGACCATGGAGGATCGACCTCCATGGCCGACCGAGAAAAATTGGGGGAGATGGCAAGGGGATCTCCCTTGCCATCAAAACCCATAGGGGTTGGAGTTGGGAGCCAACCCCAACACAAAAGAAGAAAAAAAAAAAAACAAACCAGAGCACGCGAAGTGCTCGGGAGAAGAAGACCCGCGGGTCGGGTCGGATCGACCCGGACCCAAGTGGGTCGGGCCGACCCGAACCCGTGGGGGGATGGTCGGGTCAAACCGACCCGAGTCCAGCTGGACCGGGTCGGATCGACCCGGATCTGATTGGACCGGGTCGGGTTTGACCCAGACCCACCCATATATATATATATTATATTTAATTATTTAATTAAATTATATAATAAATTCCTGAAAATAGATAAAAATATGTAAGAATTCAGGAAAATTACAGGAAAAATAGGAAAAATTATATTTGTGACCCAAATCAATAAAACTTCAATATTCTTATAAAAAAGTGAAAAATTCGAGAGTCGATCGGGGCGTTATACCGAGGTTTTACCTCGAAAAACGTGAAATCGGCAAATTGGTCTCGAACTCAATTTTGACCGATGTCGACCAATTTAGGGATGTTAAATCATTAAATTGGAACTTAATTTGATACATTTTCAATTGTTAGGATCCTAGAGGAGTTATTACGGGGTTTGAGTGCGTACATCGACGCGACGGAGGCCGGATAGCTTAGAAATTGTTGTGTGTATGTAAGTAAACTGATTTGAGACATTTATTTACATTTCATTCCAGTTATTTATTTATTCTCAGTTATTCGAACTGAATTGTCTTTGAAATCCATATGCTATGACTTGTTTCAGTTGCTCATTTTATGATGTTCATAGCATACTCTGTTTTGTATATCATTGATTCTAATTCCTATACTTTGTCATATTGATTGTCGTGTGTGAGTCAGTGATATAGCATGCTATTAGGATAATTTGTATACTTTGACTCAAATCCTTTGTGCAGTGATATGCTATTACATTTCTTGGATTCCAATACTGCGTCGTTTTTTAATATGAAAGTGGTTCTTGTGGTTAGGGTCATTTGATGATAGAAATTCCGCTTTCATACGAGGGTCACTAGACTTGTCGGGATGTTAGAAAATTTCTCCACTACCTTGCATGACACACGAGGTAACGTGCCTCGTACGGGGTAACCGGACCTCGGGGTTTATTGGCGCAAGAATAACTTGGTTAAACATGACGAGTTTTAAAATTCGGGTATGTTAGCAAGTATACATTCCGGTGACGACTAATTCACTTGGAATAGAAAAGGCGTATCGTACGTACGACCTTTTGAAATTATGATATAGAGCTCAATTTGAAATGAAATGATATAGAGCATAGCTCAAATTGTAGTGGACAGGCCGATGTGATGAAGATCGCGGCCGACCGACCCTAATCCATTACTACTTAGCCCCGAGTCAGTTTCATTTGTGATTAACTCAAGAACAAGTATCCATTACCGCGATTGACGATTTATTCGATCAGCTGAGAGGAGCGCAATTTTTCTCCAAGATAGATATACGATCAGGGTATCATCAGCTGAGGATCAAGGAGGATGATAGATACATAACAGAGTTTAGTACGAGATATGGACACTATCAGTTCACGGTCATGTCGTTTGGTTTGACTAATGCTCCTGCCATGTTTATGGATTTGATGCATCGAGTGATGAGACCATATCTTGACTGCTTTGTGATCGTATTTATCGATGATATATTGGTGTATTCGAAGACTCGAGAAGATCACGAGTAGCACCTCAGGGAGACGTTGCAGAATTTGAGGGAACACAAACTATATGCCAAATTCAGTAAGTGTGAATTTTGGTTGTCTGAGGTTAAATTTTTGGGTCATGTAGTTGGAGCAGCAAGTATTGCTGTAGATCCAAAAAAGATTCGAGCGATTTTGGATTGGCGGTAGCGCTTACGACGTCGAATCGAGATTCGGAGTTTTCTGGGATTAGCAGGCTATTACCGAAGGTTCGTGAAGGATTTTTCGAAAATCGCTTCACCAATGACCAAGTTGACTCAGAAAGACATGAAGTTTCGGTTTTCAGAGGAATGCGAGGAGTCATTTGCTAAATTGAAGAACTTGTTGACTACCGCACCAGTGCTGATATTGCCAGAGGCTGGAAAGGATTTCATGGTGTACACAGATGCTTCTCGTATGGGGTTAGGTTGTGTGTTGATGCAAGAGAAAGGTACGGTGGCCTATGCATCAAGACAATTGAAGATACATGAGAAGAACTACCCAACTTATGACTTAGAGTTGGCGGCGGTAGTGTTTGCTCTGAAGATATGGAGACATCATCTGTATGGAGAGAAGTGTCGTTGTTGATGCGCTGAGTAGAATTCCGATTGGAGATGCTGAGACTATTCGATGTCATATGACGCACGAGTATGGTTTACTCGAGGCGCGCGAGGCGAGTCGATCGAGATATTGCTAATGACACGGAGGTACTGATTTGTGCTCAAGTGAGACTTCAGACAGTGTCGACTCAAAGAGTGTCAGAGGATCAGAAAGCTGATATATTGTATCCGAGATTCAGTAAGTTAGCGCAGAGTTTCGAATGTACTGACTGGGCGGAGACAGCAGATCAGTGTCTCAGATTTCGAGGCAGATTGTGGATATCGGTAGTGGCAGAGCTGAGAGATGAGATTCTTTAGGATTCACATCGTTCCCGGTTCACTGTTCATCCAGGAAGGACCAAAATGTATCATGATATGAAAAGACATCTTTGGTGGCCTGGGATGAAAGCGGACATATCAGAGTATATCAGGAACTGTGGGATCTGCCAGCAGGTGAAGGCAGAGCATCGTAGACCTGGAGGATTACTACAGCCACTTCCCATTCCACAATGGAAGTGGAAAGACATAGTTATGGATTTCGTTCGAGGACTGCCGAGGACGGTTCATAGACATGATTCTATTTGGGTGATTGTGGACAGATTGACGAAATCTGCTCATTTCATACCAGTTGCAACTCATTACACATTTGACCAGCTGAGTGTATTGTTCGAGAGAGAGATTATCGAGTTTGCATGGAGTACCTTTGACTATTACGTCGACGAGAGATGCTATGTATACGTCCGGGATGTGGCGGAGTATGCGGGAGCAATATGGTACACGTTCTGATTTAGCACGACCTTTCACCCTCGGTGATGGACAACCGAGGATTGATTCAAACTCTCGAAGATATGCTCAGGGCGTGTGTACTTGAGTTTGGCGGATCGTAGGAAGAGTATTTACCTTTGTGTGAATTTGTATACAACAACAGTTATCGGCGAGTATTGAAATGGCGCCATTTGAGGCGTTATATGGCGGCCGTGTCGCTCACCATCTTGTTGGGGCCGAGCGAGAATACCGAAATTTGTTAGGGCTGAAATTGTTGTCGATCACACGAAAAGGTAAGGCAGATTCGCCGAAAGCTTAAGGAGTCCAGGGGAGAGGCAAAAGAAGTATGCGAGACATGTATCGCAACGATCTCACGTACGATGAGGGAGCTTTAGTTTATCTAAAGGTTTCTCCTCGTAGGGTCATCATCGATTTGGTTTGAAAGGCAAATTAGCACCGAGATTCATCGGACCTTTCAAAATCAAGAAACGAGTTGGAAAGGTTGCTTATGAGTTAGAGTTGCCTCCACAAATGTCGGGTATTCATCGGTGTTTCATATTTCGATGCTTCGACTAGCTAAGTCAAAGGCAGGCGAGAGACCGACAGTGGATTTGAGTCAGATTGATTTGAGTGAAGATATCTCATATGAAGAGCAACCCGTTCAAATTCTTGACCGAAAGGTACAACAGTTGAGAAACAAGTCTATCCCGAAGGTGTTAGTGAAGTGGCAGTTTCATGGAGATTCGGAACTCACTTGGGAACGGGAAGACTATATGCACGACAGATTTCCGTACCTTTTCGAGTCAGGTATATTTTAAAATTCGTTTAGTTTAAGTTCAAGGACGAACTTCCTATTAGTTGGGAAGTATTGTCACGGCCCAATAATTAATACACGTTTAATTCGTTAATTAGGACACAATGACCCGTGACGTGGGACCCGCAGTGTGATACGTGTCACTACCGAGGCACGGTGGCCGAGGTAAATGTTATATTTGTTATGTTGTTTGCCTAGTGTATTGTATATGTGTAGACTACTAAGTCATTTACGGGTATGCAGATACCGAGACGAGCGGGGACGCGCCTCGAATCGCGCGCCGATGTGGGCCCGAGGCAGCAGCTCATAGGGTAAGTTTAGTGAATTTCATTTAAAAAAAATCATAAGGGGATGTGGACCCTAAGAGGCCACATCACCTACTATATACACCACATATCTATATATACATAGATGGGTCATTTTGATCTCCAAAATATATATATAACAGAGAGAGACAAAAAGAAAAAAAGACCAAACAATAACAACAGAGAAGAAAAAAAAACAGAGAGGAAAGAAAAGAAACAACAAAGACGATCGGAAGGAGAAGGGAAGGAGAAAGAAAGGAGAGTGACGGGAGAGAGATCGAGCGAGCTCGAAGAAGGCAAGGTGAGGTGATTGTTTTTGTTGATTTTCGTTGTTGTTCGATCGTTGTTGTTTCGGTAGTGGTGACCATGGAGGATCGACCTCCATGGCCGACCGAGAAAAATTGGGGGAGATGGCAAGGGGATCTCCCTTGCCATCAAAACCCATTGGGGTTGGAGTTGGGAGCCAACCCCAACACAAAAGAAGAAAAAAAAAATACAAAACAGAGCACGCGAAGGGCTCTGGAGAAGAAGACCCGCGGGTCGGGTCGGATCAACCCAAGCCCAGGCGGGCCGGGCCGACCCGAACCCGTGGGGGAATAGTCGGGTCAAACCGACCCGAGTCCAGCTGGATCGGGTCGGGTCGACCCGGATCCGATTGGACCGGGTCGTGTTTGACCTAGACCTACCCATATATATATATATATTTAATTATTTAATTAAATTATATAATAAATTCCTGAAAATAGATAAAAATATGTAAAAATTCAGGAAAATTACAGGAAAAATAGGAAAAATTATATTTGTGACCCAAATCAATAAAACTTCAATATTCCTATAAAAAGTGAAAAATTCGGGAGTCGGTCGAGGCGTTATACCGAGGTTTTACCTCGAAAAATGTGAAATCGGCAAATTGGTCTCGAACTCAATTTTGACCGATGTCGACCAATTTAGGGATGTTAAATCATTAAATTGGAACTTAAATTGATACATTTTCAATTGTTAGGATTCTATAGGAGTTATTACGGGGTTTGGGTGCGTACATCGACGCTTAGACGGAGCGGATAGCTTAGAAATTGTTGTGTGTATGTAAGTAAACTGATTTGAGACATTTATTTACATTTCATTCCAGTTATTTATTTATTCTCAGTTATTCGAACTGAATTGCCTTTGAAATCCATATGCTATGACTTGTTTCAGTTGCTCATTTTATGATGTTCATAGCATACTATGTTTTGTATATCACTATACAAGTTTGGTCACACATAGAGGTGGTGCCTCGAGATTCATGTCGCACGAATCTCGAGGACATATTTACTTCGAAAGTCAAAAAGTGAACGCGTTGGAGTAAACGTGTTGACCTCGTGCTTACATGAGGAGATGCTGAGCGCGCCTCCTGATACGAGAATGAGACTAACGACTCAGGCGAGGTAGTTGCGTTAGTTTTAGCGACATCATTCGGAAAAGTTTCAAGGTGGTACGAATCTCGGAGCAACAAACATTCATGACGTCTTGGCCACACCAAATCATGTAAGGTCGAGCATCGCATCAGTTTCGTTGTTCGGCGAGGCCGATGCCTAGTTGTGCACTACGATGGCAGCGATGTGGGCGTTCTGGAGTATAATTGATGTTATGATGAGTGAAAGCGTGGGAACACACGAGAGCAACCTTATTGCGTTTTCGCCATACGAGAAATATACGGCGACAAAGTTAGTTGGTTCAGCGCAGAGTTTACGCTAGTGAATTACAACAGCTAGCACCGTCAGATCCTTAACATAAGGGGTTGATGGCGAGGCGAGGGCAGAGAGATAGGGTCAGAGATCCAGTCGAGTGCACAGATAGGGACAGCGATCTAGTCGTGCACATGGGAAAGAAAATAGACATGTTCCAGTTGGAGCGAGATTTCAACGTATCTGCATGGGCGTATGGACAGCCAGGTATAGCAGAGTAAGGCATGCTATTGTCACGTCAGGTCCGACTACTATCCATCGTAACCTGATAGAGGGTACGAGTTGGGTTGAAACTCACTCGAGTAGTGAGACTGAGTTACATTCTCGCGGCCATACAACAAATATACGTATGTTGGTGACGGTGGATCACGAAAGTAAAATCTTCATTTGTATTAAATTGTATTCCAATATATGTTGCGAGGATGTTGCCCTGGCATATATTGATGGGAGGAGACAGATGGTGTGTTCTTTGCTTGGAGGTCTCGGAGGAGCCCAGCTCGTCACGGAGGAGCCCTAAGATGGGGGTATGGCATTTGGCGAGTATTGCCTTGGGCAGATATGGCCTTGTCTAATTATTCGTAAAATACCATTGTCTCTTGAGATTGGTTTCAATTTCGAGGACGAAATTTTTAATTCGTTGGGAAGACTGTAAAGGCCCGAAATTTGACTTGTGCCACGTGTCAAGTCAAGGCCGTATGTGGGACCCACTAGTCGAAATACGTATATCCGAATCCAATTTGAGATGAAAATGCTAACTACTCGAGGAATTCGGTGAGCCGAAACATGAACGAGGACGCGCCTCGAGTTGCGTGCCGACGTGAGACCGAAATAATGGCTCTATATGGTTTAAAATGTGCATTGGATATGCCTCGTGTTGCGTGTAGTGCGGGTATTGAGATTTGAAAATGAGGCGAGTTGAAGCCTCGAGATGCGCGCTGCTCGATTGTTGAGTTTGCCTCGAGATGCGCGTTGCACGAATCTCGATGATATTTTGATTTGAAATCAAAAAATGGAAAATGTATATATATAATATATATTAAATATATAATATTATATATATATATAAAAGATAAGATCAAATAAAAGGAAAAACAAAAAAAAAAAGAGGATCGAGAGTGATCGTGAAGAGGAAGGAAAGAGAAGAGATCGGCTCGGCAGCAGAATGGAGCGGCACCACGGTCAATGGCGAGGACCGGCGGTGATTTGGCCGCCAGCGAGGCGACAAAGCAACGCCGGTGAGCGAAGGCATGGATCGCGGCTCGCGGAGCGCAAGGCTCGCTCGAAGAGCGGCGCGCAATGCGCGCAGCAAGCGCGCTCCAATGGCTGCGAGGTGAGGACTGGCAGCCTTGAGCGCGCGCTAGCGAGTAGCAGCGCGATAGGCGCGGCGAGATGGCGTAGCGATGCCGACGCGGTGAGACAGTTTGAAGGTTGTCACGGCGGCGCCGGCGAGGGGCAGCGACGGCAGCAGCGCGACGGCGGATGGCCGGCGCCGGCGAGGTAAACGGCGACGCGACGAACGCGCGGTTCTGCGCGTTGTCGACCGGTCGGTTGCGCGATTTCGACGAAATCGCGACGACACGGTGGAGGTGAGATTTATTTCACTAAATTTTAGTTTGATGTGAATAATTTGAAATAAAATAAGCCATCAAATGTTTAAATGGACACCAGGGACTAGGAGTCGGGTGTCGGTGCGCAAATCGAGACGCAAGTGAGACGTCTTGATTTCGAGTTCGCGAATTTCGAGGTAAGTAAACCAGTTAGGGACCTATACAGTATTCCATGTTTATCCATTGACTGTTGTTATTTACTGTTGTGTGATAACTTATTGTTGTTCACTGCAAAAAAATTATGCCCAACTATGCAAATCTATGCCCATATGTGTAGTTCGCCGAGCGTGCTCGCACGCACATATGGGGAGAACATAGAAGATGTATATGGATTTGTAGTGCTGAGCTTGCTCACCTGGTGTCTATTTACATCTACTTTGGGGGTTCCAGGGTTGCTTGCCTTGCCAGTCGCAGTCGCAGAGCTTGCTCGCCTAGCTGGGAGGTGAAAATACTATGCTCATATGTGTAGTTCGCTGGGGTTAACTCGCTCGCACGCACATATGGGGGGAAACATAGAAGATGTATATGTCTTTCAGAGTAATTGGGGAGACATATACATCTACCTTAGGAGTATCACTCATTGATGGGTTGTTTACAGTCTTGTATATTCATGATTGTTTTTTTTATTTCGTTTTGCATGAATTTGACTGCTTTGGATGTCATGAACTGTTGCTTTGGATATCATGAACTGTTGCTTTGGATATTGTGAAATGTCGTATATATGTCCTACTGGATTTACTTACCTGGGCTCGTCATTCTTATGTTTGACTGAGTGCAGCGCCGCGGACGAGTAGCGAAGGGAAAGCTTCATAGCTAGGTGAATTTTTTTGTATATTTTGTATTTACTCTCCTCTAATGATATTGACTGGGTTCCACAATTAGGTTGCCTAACTCCCTGATTATTATTTTGTTGAGTTATGTATTAGTTGCTTCCGCTAAAATTGTAAATCTCGAAAAATATTAATAACTCAACTTAAAATTGTGAATTGACTGAATATGATGGATTGGAAGGCTGACTAGGCCTGCGTTGACCTTGCGAGATTGGCTCGGGGGTCCACGTAAGCTTAGGCCGGGCGGGGCCCAATTCGGGAAAAATCGGGGTCGTCACAGTATAGAATCTTTCGAGACACCTCCCAAGTTTCGAACTCGCATTACCTAATCCAAATCTAATGTGTCCTCGAGTTCGTGCGGCGCGAAACTCGAGACACATTAAAACAAAATTATTTCCATTTAAAATGCACTTGTTTACTCTTTTCAATGATTTGTCAGTGAGTAAATGCACTTGTTTACTTGTACGAAAATTCCTATCAGTACGTTTACTACCGCATCTGAGCAAATTTTAGAATGCGAGAATTCTTGAGATATACCATCTCGTAGGATTTATCCTTAGGTGGCCTCTAACTTTTAAAACGATTCGCGGACTCTACCTCAGCTCGTAACATTTAATTCATTTATAAGTCCCTAAAGGTGATGGTCGACTTCACCAACCCTGAGACTATAAATGTATAGTGTCACTAAAGTGGAGTTACTTGGGCTTCTGATCCAACAGTACTACTCCAAAGCTTTCGTCAAAGCTAAAGGAGTCCGTACATGATGTAATCGTTAGCTCTCAAGTCATCTCAACACTTTGCTCATTTAGAGTCTGCTCTTCGTTTCTTTGTTTTTAACTTTACATTCTCGAATGTTCCTTACATTCGAATGTTCCTTACTCGAATGTTCCTTACATTCGAATATTCATTCATTTCACGAATAAGCTTTTCTCGAATGTTCCTTCCCTTAATTGTTCCATTCGTTGTATATTATCCAACAACATCAATTTCCTTTATCATCAATTCAACACCATTTAGAGATTCAAACTTCCATTTCAAGTATCACTACTTCTAGGAAATCCTCAATCTCAGTACTAACTGAACAACTTGATATGAATTTAATGAACTCTCTTTGAGTCCTAAATAAGATCAAAACTCCTCTAAATAGCGTGAAAAATCAATTCACAAGTTTATTTGATAAGAAATCATACCACTTGTAATACCAAAGTTCTCATTTTACTCAAGCTTCACCAAACCAACCAAGCTATTTACCTCAATTTGTCAATTGAACTAACTAAATTCTTAAGCTACTATCCGCGAAACTGAATTAAATTAAACAACCCCCGTATTTTCAAGGCACGAGTACTTATCCATGCAGCTCCACTACTCCCAAATACGCTACAAATCACCAACATTGTCATATCTTATCCGTGCATGAAGGCAATGTCCTACGACCTTATATCAAATGGAAATATAACTCCTAAACATTTTCCTTCTTTGGGTTTGTACCTTCAATTTACCCCACCAAAACTCATGCTAATTATTACGAACCAAATTGAACATAAAACTAAAGAATTCCATCACAAATTCTGACGAGAAAAAATCATTTGGTCGTTCGAATTTGATCCCCAACTCGGCTCAAATTAAACTTCAAACCATTTAAATATAGTTTAAGCGTCACTGGCATACTATACCAAATTTCCTCTCACCTTTACCACGGATTTGATTCTCGTATCGCATTTCACTTTCATTAATTATTTCGAGCGGATCCTCTAGAAATACGTGCAGGGTGTTTTCAAGAGTTTTGGGTGACTTGAATCTAACTCCTTAAGGTACGCAACAAATTTTCTTCCCCAAGTAGAAATCAAATGTGTCCTCGAGATACGTGCAACACAAATCTCGAGGCAACCCCCAATACTTTCACCAATTCGTCCAAAACTGAAATCACGTATGCAAATGGAACATCAAAATCAATTAATCATTTACATAGTCACGATTCCTCGAATCGTTATCGACATGTTATAAACATTTTTCATTTTCCATTTTCCATTTGCCATTTCCCATTTTTCATTTTCCATTCCGCCAGGTGTTCTACCATTTTTCATTTTTTTCCAACTCTCCTCACTTCCCAACGAAGACTCAAGTCAGGATCATAGCGTTCCACTCTAAGTTCAACCATTCCTAACTTCCGCTTTTTTTTTTGCCCATTAAACTTTTCCCTAGGTTCGCCTGAACCTAGGCGCTGAGACCAACTATGACGGCCCCAATTTTCCACAAATTGAGCCCCGCCCGGCCTAAGCCTACGTGGACCCCCGAGCCAGTCTCGCAAGGTCAACGCAGGCCTAGTCAACCTTCGTTTCCCCCATATGTGCGTGCGAGCGAGTTAACCCCAGCGAACTACACATATGGGCATAGTATTTTCACCTCCCAGCTATGCGAGCAAGCTCTACGATTGCGACTGGCAAGGCAAGCAACCCTGGAACCCCCAAAGTAGATGTAAATGGACACCAGACGAGCAAGCTCAGCGACTACAAATCCATATACATCTTCTATGTTCTCCCCATATGTGCGTGCGAGCACGCTCGACGAACTACACATATGGGCATAGATTTGCATAGTTGGGCATAATTTTTTTGCAGTGAACAACAATAAGTTATCACACAACAGTAAATAACAACAGTCAATGGATAAACATGGAATATTGTATAGGTCCCTAACTGGTTTACTTACCTCGAAATTCGCGAACTCGAAATCAAGACATCTCACTCGCGTCTCGATTTGCGCACCGACACCCGACTCCTAGTCCCTGGTGTCCATTTAAACATTTGATAGCTTATTTTATTTCAAATTATTCACATCAAACTGAAATTTAGTGAAATAAATCTCACCTCCACCGTGTCGTCGCGATTTCGTCGAAATCGCGCAACCGACCGGTCGACAACGCGCAACCTCGTCGTTCGTCGCGTCGCCGCTGCCTCGCCGGCACCGCCTCCGGCCATCCGCCGTCGCCGCCGCTGCCGGTCGCTGACCCCTCGTCGGCGCCGCCGCTGCCGACCTTCAAACTGTCTCACCGCGTTGCGTCACGTCGCGTCGCTGCGCTCGCGCGCCATCGCTGCCGATCCGCCCAGCTGCCACGTCGGCATTGCTGCCATCTCGCCAGCGTCACTGCCGGCGCTGCCTAGCGCCGCCCGCGCCGCCGTCCTCACCTCGCAGCCGCTGGAGGCGCTGCCTTGCGCCCCTGCTGGCCGCTCCTTCCGCGAGCCACTGCTCCGCGAGCCGGCCGTCCATGCCTTCGCTCACCGGCGTTGCTGCCGCCTCCGCGCTGGCCTCCGTCACCGCCGGTCCTCGCCGCTGACTGGTGCCGCTCCAGCTGCTGCTGCCGAGCCGATCTCTTCTCTTTCCTTCCCCTTCACGATCACTCTCTGATCCTCTTTTCTTTTTTTTTTTTTTGTTTTTCCTTTTCTTTGATCTTATCTTTATATATTTATATATATATATATATATATATAATATTATATATTTAATATATATTATATATATACATTTTCCATTTTTTTTATTTCAAATCAAAATGTCATCGAGATTCGTGCAACGCGCATCTCGAGGCAAGCTCAACAAGCGAGCAGCGCGCATCTCTAGGCACCAACCCGCCTCATTTTCAAATCTCAATACCTGCGCTACACGCAACACGAGGCATATCCAATGCACATTTTAAACCATATAGAGCCATTATTTCGGTCTCACGTCGGCACGCGACTCGAGACGCGTCCTCGTTCATGTTTCGGCTCACCAAATTCCTCGCGTAGTTAGCATTTTCATCTCAAATTGGATTCGGATATACGTATTTCGACTAGTGGGTCCCACATACGGCCTTGACTTGACACGTGGCACAAGTCAAATTTCGGGCCTTTACACATTGATTCTAATTCCTATACTTTGTCATATTGATTGTCGTGTGTGAGTCAGTGATATAGCATGCTATTAGGATAATTTGTATACTTTGACTCAAATCCTTTGTGCAGTGATATGCTATTACATTTCTTGGATTCCAATACTGCGTCGTTTTTGAATATGAAAGTGGTTCTTGTGGTTAGGGTCATTTGATGATAGAAATTCCGCTTTCATACGAGGGTCACTAGACTTGTCGGGATGTTAGGAAATTTCTCCACTACCTTGCATGACACACGAGGTAACGTGCCTCGTTCGGGGTAACCGGACCTCGGGGTTTGTTGGCACAATAATAACTTGGTTAAACATGACGAGTTTTAAAATTCGGGTATGTTAGCAAGTATACATTCCGGTGACGACTAATTCACTTGGAATAGAAAAGGCGTATCGTACGTACGACCTTTTGAAATTATGATATAGAGCTCAATTTGAAATGAAATGATATAGAGCATAGCTCAAATTGTAGTGGACAGGCCGATGTGATAAAGATCGCGGCCGACCGACCTTAATCCATTACTACTTAGCCCTGAGTCAGTTTCATTTGTGATTAACTCAAGTATCTTTTTGCATGATATTCCTTTCAGCATAAGTTTCTATTTAAATTATGCAATTTGATACTTGTTGCTTATTCGGGAATGTGGATCGATGTCTCTCTATTACTTAAATATATTCATGCACTCACCGTCTAGTTTGTGACGGTGGTGCAGATCAACCGAGTAGCGAGACACGGGCAAAGAGAAGATTGGTGACTACCTCTGAGCCGGCGGAGGTCTGCTACGACCTACTTTTGTACGTTTTGTATGCTTTTGTATAACTTTTGTTATATACATGCTCATTTGCCTTTTGGGTTGAGTGATAGGACTATAGAACTGGACACGTGTTATATATATCACCATTTTTGTTTATATATACGTGTGATCACTATTTCCTGGTTTTTCCACAATAGGTTAGGCCTTAGGATTTTATTTCCACTAGTAACTAAATAAAACTTCCGCTGAATAATTTGTTAGAAAAAAAAAAATTTAAGTAACTCTGATTCATAGACAACCATAGGTTAGTCATTAGAACAAATAAGTTAACTGTAGGTGGTATCATAAATGGTAAGTATGTAGGTGTTTAAATAAGGCTGACTAATTCCTTGTTAGGTCTTATAGGGGAGATTATAGCTTAATTAAGGGATTAGGCCGGGCGGTGCCCTTATTTGTAGTTGGGGCCGTCACACTATCCCTCTTTGGTGTGACAATCATGTAGCTTTACATCTTGCGCAAATCCTGTTTTTCATGAAATGACAAAACACTTAGACATTGATTGTCATTTGGTACGTGATCGATTCAAGCAAGGTTTTTTTTCTTCCACAGTTTGTTCCTTCTCAGTTGCAGCTTGCAGATTTAATCATTAAGTCTTTGCCTAGTCCTTTTTTTACTTCTCTTTTGTCCAAGATGGGTTTACGTAACTGACACCTAAATCCATCTTGAGGGGGGATGTACATTATACTGGTTTAGTGAGTGAGAAAAGACAGTCAATGTTTTTATGTTGCAAGTGTTTTATCATTTTCAGTGTTCATTACTTAAGTAATACGTTGTGACACCGAAACTAAGTGGTACTAAGTTTTGGATGAATGAGAATTCTGTTACAAGTTTCTTGAATGTTCTGTTCATTTTTTTATAGTTAACCCTAATTACTATTTGCTACTCTTAATATCTTATTTTTGGTTAGCACCATGGATCCAATATCTGAAAGTCTATTAGGTTGATTATATTAACTCAGACTTGCGTCAGATCAACCTATATATCTATAGATATACTAGTTTCAAGAAGTGCTACGAACGATTGACCCGCTCGCTTCGCTCGCTAAAATTAATTTCTAGTTAATTAACCAAAATTGAAAAGAACCACTACAATTAATAGAAAACATGAAAAACAATAAGTAGAAGGCGACTAACACTTGAAACTAATTAAACAACATGATCTTCTAAATCTTTCTTATTTTGTAAAGGGCAGAAAAAATTTGCATATGAGTTTTTCGAAAGCATACTAATTAACCTTGCCAAAATTGTCTATTTCATCCTATCAGAGCAATGCATTCGATTTTGCACTTCATGATCAGTATCATAAAAGTACAGTTGCAAAAAAGATGAATGATCCTTGTCATGAAGTAAATTATTTATAAAATGATGAATTTGGCATTGCACTCTAAACGTATATACACCCACATTACTTTTGGCATACTCTCTCTCTCACTTTACACCAAAAGATGTAAAACTAAAATTGGTGTTATAAGTACGGATTTACAAAAAAAACTTACGTGTATAGTGTGTGAAGTGAATAGGTCGAACATTTCTTTAGGGACAACGTTAGGAACAAGTGTTACTTGACCGTTTGAACAACATAAACTATTAGATTCATGAAAAACCTCTTCGCACTACAATTTCGACAAGAGTTTACAGATGGTAACACATCTGCTGAACTTGCAACATGCTCAAAACATATAGCGACATAACGTGGTTTTGCATTTCGGAGACCTATACATAAAAAAGAAATAAAGACAACTTAATTTCTAAATTATTAATTAAAATCATTCATTTTGCTTCATAGCATTTACCCTACTCAATATTTCATAGAATGTTTTGTGAAGTTTAAAATTCATTTTGTGATCATTCAACTCTTTCTTTTCACTCCTTAGTTGTCTTTGGCGAGCCCACTTCATTTCTTTTTCTTCCTTCATTGCAAATTTACGTTTCAAATTATCCACCTCCCTACGATTAGTATTTATTGCTTTTCTTACAGCGTATTCACTATTGTTGATAACTCCTAAGTTTTTAACCATGGTAACTCGCTAATGCAAGGTAAAATGGTTACACTTAATAAATTTTTAGATGAGATTTTTGAACTACAATCTAATGAAACAAACATTAGAGTAGTAATTAAAAAAATAAATAATGTTAATTTAATATGCAACTAAATATAAAATTTAATTTAAATAATATGTGTGAGTTTGAACAAACTATGTAATATAAAATCCTAACGTACATAATTTGAATACGTAAGAAGTAAAAGTGTAATCCAAGAAGCATCATTTAGCAAAGAAAAAAAATAGAAAGGAAAAAAAGGATCCATAGGAACGAAATATCAAAACAAAAGACGTGACAAAATTGAATTCACAATTGTGGACACATATACTATAAACATTGTTAAACATTACATGAAATATACTGACGACATGAACCGCTCATCTAAATACTATCATTTTTTGAAAAAAAATAGAACTATACATCAATATTTAGCCCTGAGGTTAATGACATTTGACTGTTAGCCCTCCCTAGTCTTCCAAAAGATTAGCACACAACTCGCAAATATCTTCTTTTGAAAAAAATATAACTATACAATAGACTTTTGATCAACTCGCAAATATGTCTTGTTAATTTTTATAATGTTTAATTATTTGCTCTAGAAAATAAAAAGGAAACAGTAGCCTAAAATTTGAAAGATGACCAACTTTACAAATTGGATCGCTTGTTTGATGAATAAAGCGGAAAGCGAGAAGGAAAGATTAGAGAGTTATGCCAAAGCATCTCTAATTAGATGAATTAATATTGATGCAGATGTCAAAGGAAAGGTTTGGGGTTAACTCATTTTGGAGTCAAGTATGTTGTATCTAATTAAGTTGGCTTCTTATCAAAACAAAAGATTATGGAATTATTGTTTATGAGTGAACTCAATCTAGAATAAACTCTTTTAATTTTCTGATGTTAAGTTATAACTACCGCCACCAAATGCAAGTAATTTAAGCCACCTATGTAACGATCCATTTTATAAATTTCTCTTCAATTTACAGACGTGGACGCTAGCTCAGATCCACAGGGACATCGCAATAGGCTAGGACACACGGGGACTAGGGTATGCTAGGAAATTGTGTGTTGGATGTTTATTTGCGGTGGGATTTATTGAAATACATCGTATGTGTGTATGTTGCATCAAAATACGTGCGAGATTGTGAGAACTATATTCGCCTCGATATGCGTGTCGACGCAGGTACTGGGTAGTTGACGGGACCGAATATTAGGTCGGGGAGACTAAAACACACAAATTTTATATAAAAATTGACAAAGTAACTAATATGGAATGATATTAGGTGGTTTGTGACGCGGCGGTACGCTTATATCGCGGTTTAGACGCAAAATCGGGCGTCAAAACGCCCGAAAAATGGGCGAGTGTCCCAGCTGTGTCACGTTGTGGTGTCAAGACAAAAGGTCAACATTTCACTCCTTATCCTTATCCTCACCATCACCTTTTCTCTCACCTCACCTACATCTCTCTCTCTCTCGTACACAAAACCACACACCAGGGAGGCCGTGAGCGAGGAAGAAGAAGAGGAGAGGAGGAGGAGAAGCAAGGACGCATTGGGAAGGAGAGAAGAGGGAGGAAACGCCACGATCGAGGTGCATTTTAGTGGTTTTTGTTGTGAATTTTGAGTTGGCGGTGGTGGCGAGACAAAGGTTCGCCAATGGAGGCCGAACCGAGTCTCGGTGGTGATGGCAGGGGTGTTTCCCTGCCATCGAGTCCATCGGGGGGTTGGGGTGGAGAGCAACCCCAAACCGGAAAAAAAAAAAAAAAAAAAAAAAAAAAAAAAAAAAAAAAAAAAAAAAAATTCTAATCGAACCAAATGAACCGGTTCGATCGGATGGAGAAGAAGGTGCGCACGCGCTCATTCGTGCGCGTGTGCACCCCCTACTCGGGTCGAGTCCGACCCGTTGGGCCGACCCGCCCGACCCAAACAAGGTAAAAAAAAAGAAAAAAAAAAAGAAAAAAAAATGGAAGAAAGTTGGAAAATTCTGAAAAAATTAGAAAAATTCTGAAAAAAAATATATTTCCATAAAAGAAATAGAAATTTATGAATTTCTATGAAAAATAAAATATTTGGATATTTTGGACGCGACTTTTTGCGGGGTTTTGCCTCGAAAAGCGCGAAATAGGCAATTTGGCCTAAATTTTTTAGAAATTGTTAAAAATTGTCATTTTACATTAAATTATTGATAAATGGACATAGGTTGACACGGGTGATCAATTGGCGACCAAGGACCCAGTGGACTTGGACTCGGGGATTGATTACGGGATAGGAGAGCACATTGTGAGGTTTGTAAAACCCAAAGGAAAAACTCTTGAGTATTTATTTTGCTTTCGTATTTCCATTCCTTTCCATTATTCCTTTTGATGTTTCCTATATCTTATCTTGTCGTTGTTTGCACGGTTGGTTTGTTACTCCCACCGGATTTTTCGTTGTGTGTCTATGTATGTCTGTGCATTCTAGACCATAGCATATGTATCAGGAGTGCTCGGTGGATAACGACCCGAGGGAACTGCTACATGTGTCGGTGCGCCGTAGGTCTACGCCGGCCACCGAGATGGATCAGGTGATGGCTAGTTGGGTGCGCCCACTAGTGGGATCCTGGAAGGAAATCCCGAAGTATGATTTAGTTTGACTAGAACAGACACACACATTTGCACTTTATTGTTATTTACGCATGCGATGCCTTACTTACAGTTGCTTGTTTACATTCCGCATGTTTAATTAACAGTATTTATTGAATTCCATTTATTTCTATGAATGCTCGGAGGAGTTCCTTGGGATTTTACTGACTGGACTCGTCATCCAATTTCTTCGGTGATGATTGAGTGCAGATCCTAGTACAAGTAAGGGCAAGTGGATCTTAGGCGACTATTTCTGATTGCCTACCTCTGAAGACTACTTGTACGTGTGATTATTTTGATATTTTGATTCTTTTGGGAACTGGGGAGCGACATGACATTGTATAGTTACTTGACATGGTACAGTTATCTACCGTTATTCTCAGTACTTTTCAGGGTTTTTCCACTGTAGGATTTGTTGAATTAATTAATATTTCTGCATTTACGTACAACTTCCACTGCATATGTCATATATACATTGTACACACACGTGGATACGAAACTCGAGACAGAGGAAGGACGGGTAGGTGCCGTACACGTGTAGCTGAGCCTGCTGGCAAGGAGTACACGGAGACACGTCACCCCGGGGCGGCGAGGGCCGCCACAACCTATTAGAGGATTGAACTTCTTATGTGTAATTTTACCTTAATTAGACCTTTAAAACTTAAATACATTAAATACATTAAAACTTAATTAGATATTTAAAACTTCACCAAATGGAAGTAGGTCTATATAAAGAGCAAATTATAAGTTCGATTCATATTACCTATTAAAAAATATTTATCACGAGTTTTTCAAATTCGGATTACTAAGAAGAATTGCTTACGAACACATTTTCAAAATATAAATCAGGTGAAAAGATGGATGAGAAGTCTAGGAATGGAAAAGCTTTAAAACTCTTGCAAATTATTATAGTCATACATTCCTCAAGTCCAAAATTGGCAGGGGCAAATCCCAGGATACCTCGAGAATAATCTAGAAAAAAATAGAAAGAGGGATGACAACTGCCTCAATAAGGGGCTCTCTCATTATACTTCAATTGATGTTACAGATTATTCTTATTTTATTATTCCCTTATTCATTTTATTGTCAATACCTACTTTGAGGAAATTAACTGAAACAGAAAACCAAAGAAGAACATGTCAATCATAATTGTAAAATTAAGACGGTAGAGGAGCATAATTGTAAAATTAAGATGGTTCATCATTTCATCTTAACTATGAATTAAGATGGTATTTCTGCACATATGAAAATTAACCGATCGGTTAAAAACTGCAATCAAATAGTGTATGCATACGAGAGTGTCGAACATATACCATAATGTTTCATAATCGAGCAAATGTAATAGGTTTTGCTCCTCGATATCAAATTATAATATGATAAACCACAATTATTGAAAATATAATATGGAGACAGTTTGTGTTTTTAGTTCAACTTCATTTCCAAGTTATAATAGGATTAGCATGTATTGTGGTTGTGACCTCTCAAAAGAATTCTACACCATAAATTGTGTATCACAAAGATTACTTCGAATAGCTTGTTCAACAAGACATAAAAGATATAATTTAGCAAAAAATTAAAAAATATCGACCGCAAGTTCGATATAGATAAAAAGACACAAGAATTTCATTGCTTACTTTCCATCTCCTACATGCTTTTACTAGGAGGCTTTCATTTATCTCAAATGAGCACAAAAACTTTACATTCATTTGTGTAGGAATCAATGAACCAAGAGATTAGTTCGTTGCCAACAACACAACAAGTTCAACAAACAAAGATTCAAATTACTTCACGTCTTTTTTTTCCAAGTATGCTAATATAAAAGATGCAATTTTTTAATTCCAACTTGTAAAAAAATAGACAAATCAAACATCTATATATTTCTTATATAAAGGAAGAAGATGAAGAATATTATTTTGGTATTTCAACAAACACCTCGTATTCAAGATCTTAAAGCCCAATTTAGTTTCGGCTTAGTGTCTTCAAGAAATCGCTCACTACGAATAGTCAAACATATATGTATCCCATGAATTCTAATAACCATACAATGAACGAGGGGTTGATCATATTAGCTTCCAAGGTATTGTTTCAAAAACCATTAATCAAATTGAACCATATAGACCAGATGAAAGAAGGTTTTTGTGTTAAATTCAACATTGAATCAAGAGTGGATTAGACCCGAATTTCTTTCAAAAACCATGAATCAAATTGAACCATATAGACCAAATAATTAACTCACATTTGAATCGAACCTCTCCGAAAAAAAAATTGGAGAAGAAATGTGGATTAACTCACCTTTGAATCGAAGAGCAAAGGAAAGCAACGAATGAGTCGATGAAGGAAAGCAGGGAATGGATGATTTGAAGAGGAAGAAAAGTCGTTGATCAGTTGAGTTGTTGATCAATTTGAAGAGGTAGGAGAGTCGCTGAGTTGTTCATCGATTTGAAGAGGCAGTGTTCAAGATGTTGAAGAGGTAGCGTATATAAATAGATATATAGTTGCTTTTGTTGTAAATTGAATTGGAACTTGCTAAGAACTAGAGAAGGAAATAGAAGACTAAGAACTTCTACTACTACAAACTACTACTACAAAGGAGAAGAGAAGAAATGAGATAGTTGGAATAAGAAGTTTTCATTCAACTTGGTGTGCTTTTACATTGAGGTTGGCACCCTTTATATAGGCCATTTGGTGATGATGATAAATGTACTTCATACAATGTGTACAAGCAATACATACACCCCATGTCATACAACACATCACAAGCAACATAGACAATACATGGAAGAGTTGGTGTACATTGGAGAGGATTACAAGTTACATGACAATACATAGAAGAGTTGGTGTACATTGGAGAGGATTACAAGTTACATGCCAACACAATATGTTGGTGTACATGCATGGTCATCCACACTTCACAACACTCCCCCTTGGATGACGCTTGCTTAGAGATTGTGCCTCGTTAAAACTTTTACTAAGAAAAACCCTATGGGAAAAAATATAGTAAAAGAAAAAGAGTACACTATTCTCATAAATATTAAGACGGGTATAATATTGTTAAGATTGCCTCATTAAAAACCTTGCTAGGAAAACCCAATGGGAAAAACCATAGCTAAGGGAAAAAGAGTGCAATACATTAATCAATAACTCCCCCTCATGTGAACATGGGTGAAACTTGTTCAGTTTCTTTACTTGCAATATCTTTAAGTTTACGCAAGCCAATACCATATGAAAGCCTTTTAAATGTCGAGGTTGGTAAGGCTTTTGTGAATAGATCAGCAAGATTATCACTCGATCGGATTTGTTTGACATCAATTTCACCATTCTTCTGAAGCTCATGCGCATAAAAGAATTTTGGTGAAATATGTTTTGTTCTGTCCCCTTTTATGAATCCTTCACTTAATTGTGCAATACATGCTGCGTTATCTTCATATAATATGGTTGGAGAATCTTTTATTGAAGGCAATCCACATGATTCTTGAATATGTTCAATCATATTTCTCAACCATACACATTCACGACTTGCTTCATGAATTGCAAGTACTTCAGAATGGTTGGAAGAAGTAGCAACCATAGTTTGCTTTACTGACTTCCATGATACAGCAGTATTGCCACATGTGAACACATATCCCGTTTGAGAACGGGCTCATGTGGGGATCGATAAAAATCCAACATCAGCATAAACTTGGAGATTCAATTTTACCCCTCTCGAGTAGAATAAACCCATGTCACTCGTTCCTCGAAGATATCGGAAAATATGTTTAACACCATTCCAATGTCTTCGAGTTGGTGATGAGCTGTATCTTGCAAGTAGGTTGACAAAGAAAAAGCAATGTCAGGTCTTGTACAATTTGCAAGATACATAAGTGCACCAATTGCACTTAAATATGGTACCTCTGGACCAAGTAGCTCTTCATCACTTTCATGAGGTCGAAATGGATCCTTATCCACTTCAAGTGATATGACAACCATTGGAGAGCTCAATGGATGCGCCTTGTCCATATAAAATCTTTTTAATAATTTTTCAATATAATTTGATTGATGGACAAATACTCCACTTGAAAAATGTTCAATTTGCAAACCAAGACAAAGTCTTGTTTTTCCAAGTTCTTTCATCTCGAATTCCTTTTTCAAGTATTCGGATGTTCTAACGATGTCGTCGTGGTTTCCCACTATATTTAAATCATCAACATATACAGCAATAATACTCAAAATCGGAGTTTGATCCTGGCTCAGAAGGAACGCTAGCTATATGCTTAACACATGCAAGTCGAACGTTGTTTTCGGGAGGCGGGCGAGGAAGGAAAAGAGGCTCCTAGCTCAAGGTAGCTTGTCTCGCCCGGGAGGTGGGAACAGATTGAGAACAAAGTGGCGAACGGGTGCGTAACGCGTGGGAATCTGCCGAACGTTCGGGCCAAATCTGAATCAAGCTAAAAAGCGTTGTTTGATGAGCTGCGTAGACATTAGGTAGTTGGTCGGGTCAAGGCCGACCAAGCCAATGATGCTTAGCTGGTCTTTTCGGATGATCGCCACACTGGGACGAGACACGGCCCGGACTCCCACGGGGCAGCAGATGGGGAATCTTGGACAATGGGCGAAACACAAATCATGTTGACGATCTTTTAATAAAGACACATGGGCAAAGCGGATTATTTACATATCCTTCTTTCGAGAAATAATCACTTTGAGGCGTTTGTACCACATTCGTCCGGATTGTTTCAATCCGTACAAAGACCTTTGTAATTTTATAGAATGCATGTTATGAGGTTTTGATTTTATTTCATCGGATGTTACAAATCCATCGTGATTTTCATATATATCTCATCGTCTGGGATCCGTACGGATATGTTTGTAACGACATCCATTAAATGCATATCAAGCCCTTCAGAGACTGCAAGGCTTATCAAGAACCGAAATGTGATTGCATCTATAACAGGAGAATATGTTTCTTCATAATCTATGTCAGGTCTTTGTGAGAAACCTCGAGCTACAAGTCTTGATTTGTACCTTGTAACTTTATTTTTTTCGTTTCTCTTTCGTACAAATACCCATTTATATCCAACAGGTTTTACGCCATCTGGCGTTTGGACAATTGGTCCAAAAACCTCTCGTTTCTTTAACGAGTTTAGCTCTCTTGGATAGCCTCTTGCCATTTTTGCCAATCGGTCTTTTTCGACATTCATCCACGATCGTGGTTCTCGGATCACCATCATTTTCACATATTTCAAAGGACACATTGAAAGCAAATATATCATCAAGAACAATTTCATTTCGATCCCAAATCTTACCGAGTTTAAATAATTTATTGAGATCTCATTATTTTCATCTTTTTCCTCTTTTTCTAGAAGAAGTTGTTCCTCATCGAATCAACTTGTTCGACAAACCCTTATCAAAGGATTCTTGTGCTTTCTCGGGAGTATTTTGATTTGTATTTATTTTTACTCCCGTTTTCCTCTTTCGAGGAATTGTATCCTTTGAACCAATGGTCTTCCACGCTTTAAGCGTTTCGTTGGTTCTTGTGCATTTTGTTGCACAGAGACATCAATTCTTGCAGGAGCATTTACAGCTAGAATATGTGATTTTGTCACTTGTTTTGCATCATTAAATGCATCAGGTAATTGATTTGCAATTTGTTGCAAATGAATGATCTTTTGAACTTCAAGTTCACACCGATTTGTGCGTGGATCATAATGTGATAAAGTTGATGCATTCCAAGCAATTTCGCGCCATTCCTTTTGAATTGGCTTCTTGTCTCCCCTAATGGTGGGAAAATTGCTTCATCAAAGTGACAATCAAACGTGCGAAAATAAATCCCCTGTTAAGGGCTCAAGGTATCTTATAATGGACGATGAGTTAAATCCAACATAAATCCCAAGTTTTCGTTGTGGACCCATCTTAGTTCTATTAGGAGGTGGTATAGGAACATACACTGCACAACAAAAAATTCTCAAGTGTGAAATATTTGGTTGTTGACCTAAAATGAGTTGCATAGGGGAATGTTCATGATATGCAGTAGGCCTATAACGAATGATAGATGCTTTATGAAGGATTTGCATGTCCCCAAACCGAAGTTGATAACTTAGTTCTCATGATTAAAGGTCGACAATTAATTGAATGCGTTTGATAAGAGATTCGCAAACCATTCTCGGTATGCACATGTGGAACGTAATGTTCAATGGTAATTCCTATAGACATGCAATAATTTCTAAATGCTTGAGATTGAAATTCCCAAGGCATTATCAAGACGGATGGTCTTGATTGGGTTGTCGAAATTGTGCTCTTAACTTAATGATTTGTGCTAAAAGTCTAGCAAATGCAACATTGCGGGTTGAAAGCAAACAAACATGTGACCACCTAGTTGATGCATCTATCAAAACCATGAAATATCTGAATGGTCCACAGTGAGGATGAATAGGACCACATATGTCTCCCTGAATGCGTTCTAAGAAAAAGCTGGGGATTCCACAACAATTTTACTTGGGGATGGTTTAACTATCAATTTACCTTGAGAACAACTAGCACAATTATAATCACCAGCTGAAAATATTTTGTGACTCCTTAAAGGATGTCCATGCGAATTATTAATTATTTTTCGCATCATTGATGATCCTGGATGACCAAGCCGGTCATGCCATAAAATGAATGTCGTTGGATCATTAATTTTCTTATTTAAGACGACATTCGTTTCGACATGCCTTATATGAGTAAAATATAATCCAGAGGATAAAGTGGGAATTTTTCTAACAATTCTTTTTTCCCATTTGAAACCAATGTGACATAGAGAAATTCTCTATTATTTTCGTTAATGGTTTCAATGTGATATCCATTTTGTCGAATATCTTTAAAACTGAGTAAATTTCTTCTGAATTTTTCGAGTATAAGGCATTGTCAACATGAATTGTTGTTCCCCCAGTGCAACATAATATTTGCTCTTCCGAGCCATTAATCAAATTGGAGATGCCAGATATTGTTTGAACATTAGCATCAAATTAAGTTCAAATTTGAGAAATATTCTCTGTTTTTAAGAATTGTGTGCGTTGTAGCACAATCAGCAAGGCACATATCGCCCTTATTTAGTTCATGACTCGAACACATGATTTGTTGATCCATCTGGACAAATAATGTTTGACAAATCAGAAAAAGAGTCATGATAATATTCATAATATTTTGCCTTTGATTTTAAAGGCATGGTAAAGGTCACAAAAATACTCGGGCATATATATGACAATATTTAGGCAAAATAGCCTTTCATATATGACTAAAAAAAATGTCACAATTATGAGCGCTCATTGTCAATAATTATTTGCCCTTTGTAGTGGTGCACCACTTTTATTCCAAATTTTTGTGGAATTGTCAATACGACCTTTACCTGATATTTTCACCTTTTCCACGTCCATAAATTTATTGCGATCATGATCATTATATGCAACATATGCTTCTTAATTTGAAGCAGAACTAATTGGACGGGAGTGATATTATATTTATAATATCTCATCATTTTATTCAGCTACCATGAGACAAGAAATCAATCCTTAATATTTATTGGATTGATGTGCGCACCCGATATTTGTTGCAACAATAAATCGAGGCGGGTCACGTGACCTTCCTTTTATTGTCTCATCAGTCATATTTCCACATAGCCTCAACATAGAGGTAATTAAAATTGTGGAATTATAATTAATATTTGATGATTAAATTTTGTAGCATGAGACCCAAATTTACCATTTTGAGCTTTTGGAGCATTACCCTTTTGGTATGTATAACTCCATAAGGTGAAAATATATATAAAGTGAAATATTCACTTTTCAAATCTCCAAAGAGAAATTGACGAATGATTATGTATAACACACACAACCTTGCATAGAATTATCATGACAAGAATTATAATAAGGTAACAAATTCAACTATGGTTGATTAATATTTTGAAAGTAAATATAATATAAAATAATTTTCTCTTTTCTATTATGTAAAAAAAAACATAGCATATGATTAAGTATATGTTCACAACTTGATTTATTAATAATCAAATGTACTATTCGTATGAGTTGGTGGGACAACCTCCAGTTGGGTGGCGAGACAAAGTCTCGCTTAATGTCATGCCTCCTCGAACGGGATAACCCGTCTCCCTTTCAATGTTTAGCTTTACCTAGGGACAAGGCTTACCCACTATCAACTCAAACTTATAGCATTATTTGTATTATAAAATCAAGAATAGAACAATAACTAATCGTTTGTAGTTTTAAGAGAAAACTAGTTATGTCACATATTGACTTTTGATTTCTGATGTAGAAGATCGTACAAGACGCAACTACAGAGCATATTTTCGCAATCGGTGACGCTATAATGCATAATATATGAATAAAGTATGCATAGATAAAAGGAAGCAACCATGATAATATAGAAGTAAATTGAACTTATTTAAATAACAAAAGTTATACCTTCATAGCTTTCTCTCCTTAACAAGCCTTCTTGAACTTCGAGTTCTCCTTAATGCTAGAGCAAGATCGTGTTGATAACGTGTTGTAAATTGAATTGGAACTTGCTAAGAACTAGAGAAGGAAATAGAAGACTAAGAACTTCTACTACTACAAACTACTACTACAAAGGAGAAGAGAAGAAATGAGATAGTTGGAATGAGAAGTTTTCATTCAACTTGGTGTGCTTTTACATTGAGGTTGACACCCTTTATATAGGTCATTTGGTGATGATGATAAATGTACTTCATACAATGTGTACAAGCAATACATACACCCCATGTCATACAACACATCACAAGCAACATAGACAATACATGGAAGAGTTGGTGTACATTGGAGAGGATTACAAGTTACATGACAATACATAGAAGAGTTGGTGTACATTGGAGAGGATTACAAGTTACATGCCAACACAATATGTTGGTGTACATGCATGGTCATCCACACTTCACAACAGCTTTTATATATATCATAGATATATATGGGGAAAGAAGTATATATGATAGATATATATGGGCAAAGAAGTAAATTTCATTACCACTCAAAAATTTGATATTCGTGCTTTTATATATATGAGATATATATAGGTAAATATAACTCTCCCAGGGAGCGACTCGTGACTCCATTTGTATACTTCTCGAAACCAATCGATAGTATTTTTAACATCTACTCGAATATTTTGATTGGATCGCTAAAACTTTGTTGGTACAAAATTATGTCATTTCTTATTGCAGGTCATAAAATTAAAGCACACATTAATTTCTAGTAAGAAAAAAAAATCAAACACCTATTATTATTATTATTATTATTATTATTATTATTATTATTATTATTATTATTATTATTATTATTATTATTATTGTTGTTGTTGTTGTTGTTGTTGTTGTTGTTAATGCTAGAATAATCCTTGACATGCAGCACATTCCATCTCACGTTTCCACGTATCCGTCATTCGTGTTCAGCTCATGATTTGAGTTTACGTATCTTGAAATGCATATAATACGGTGCGATGTGGAGAGTGTGCTGTCGAATGTGTTATTCTAGAATTTTTCTATTCCTTACTAATTCTTTTTTCACATAATTCCTTATTAATTACAATTACAAGTTAGAACTGCAGCTAACTGGCCCCTGGCTTTTCAAATCGGGATATAAAAAGGCACATGTCGACACCAACCATATATGTCGTTAATTTTGGGGCCCAAGACCTAAATTCTTTCAACCACCTATTTTAATGGGTAGCGTGGAAGAGATGATTCGATCACGTTTGTTGCCTCCCACGCATATAGCTAAGAGTGTAGTGTGTACTACCAATTGACAAAGCAAATAAGCTTGTACTACCACGTTGTACTGCATTTCCATTTCTCTACACAAGTGGCTCAACGGCTTTAGAGAAACTTCAACCACAATTTGCCTCATTACATCATTATATTTTTCCCTTTTTTTGATAAACTTATAACATTATACATTTAATGTTACTTTTGGCATTTAACTAACAAATAATAAAAAACAACACAACAAACAACCACGAAATTTATTTTCACATTTATCAAAGTTTTTGCATGGATCAAACACTTACAGGCAACTCAATTTAAATGCATACAAAAACTTTCAAAAAATGACAATAAAATCAAATAATGTTTTTTATTGACGAGATTAAAACATGTCTTCATATAAAATTAACGTGACGGCTTTCAATATAAAAATTGACATCTGAAAAAAATTAAATTTAGATTTGATTTTAATTTAGTAGGTGAACTAAACAATTGTTAATTTTGCTACTTTTTGGTGGTTATATGTATTGGTGATCACAAATCTTTAGATACAGGTTGCGTAGATAATAAAAAAGTATTGTTAGACTTGAAAAAGAAAAACAAATGTTAATTAGGTTGGACACCGAATCGCTAAGCATGTATTAAAATAGAATTCCACTTAAACGGTTCTCATCTAATCATATACGTGGACCAGAAGATATTAATCAGAACACTTGCCCCAAATTTCGCCGATATTTACGAAACTGCCATCACATCGCTCACCTATAAAATGAGTCGAAGAGCTAGCGATCCGCATTCGTCGTCACGTGTTGCGAGTCTTCGATTTCTCAAAGATTTTTCCTTCTCAGCATCGTCAACTATCAACTATGTCTCAGGTTCGCTATCCCTCTTTTGCCTTTCTCCATCGAAGTTTCAATGATTCGCGTTCGTCTTATATAATTGATTAATTTTGTAATCTTGAAGTGAATTAATTTGATCAGATTTCGTCTGTTATTTCGATCGATCTTCTTGTTGATTGTTGATGAGTGATCTAGCAGACGATCTGGCATGAATAGGTTTTTTTTTTTTTTTTTTTTTTTTTTTTTTTTTTTTTTACGCTGTGTCTAGCGTAACTCAACAACACTGAATAATCTACGCTCGGTCACTGTCAGGCAGCCCAATTTTCTGGGAGACTCGAACTCGAGACTTTGTTTAGGCGGAACGACTCCTTTATCACTTGAACCAACTTTTTTTTTTTTAATGGATATAGGGTATATAGATTTGGAGATGTGTTAATTGATTAAGGTCGGTCCTTGTTTGGTTGAGATTAATTATTGATTTCTGGTTGATCATGTGATTGAGAATTGTGTTGATATAGTTTTCTTTTCCTGTGTTATTGAAAACTTCTTGTCGTGTATTCTCGTTTCAAAGAGTATTGACGGAAACTTCTGCCTTTTAATAGTGAATGAAACAGTAATGTGACTTTGTTGATATATTCGTTTTGTTGAATTTGTTTGTTGTGAAATATAAATGGTTGATTTTTCTTGTAAAAACACGTTTATTTTCTTCTCTGATAAAGTTTATGAAATTGGTGGTAATCTTAACATTACATGCAGATGAGGAAAAAATTGATTTCGTTTCTTTGTAACGAAGGGCACATTAAAGAAGAAACAAGCTTGCCCTCCAAAAAAATATTGACTTTTAACAATTTGGGGTGCTTAATCTTCAACTTATTTTTTGAATATGGGATCTGGTCCCTTGTCAATTGATTAAATTGGAATAATAAAATGATGGAACATTGCCAACCAAGAGGTAGCTCTACTGGTTTGATGTGTCTTCACCTTTGAAGTTGAGAATTTAAGCCTCCCCTTGTCATAATGGTTTGGATTTTTGGTTGGGGAGGTGTGAGTAGGTTTCTCGTAAAAAAGGCAAAATGATGAAACTTTTCGTGTGCGTTTTGAGTATTATTGGGGTAACTATGTTTCTTGGGGCTCTAACTTTTTAAGACCGTGGTAGTAAGTGCTCTTTTGACGTTGCATTTGTTTGCCTATTGCAGCATGATCTCTTTGATTGCATTGCTTGAGTTATTTTCCAAAGTTGCCTATCGTTTTCTAAATTTAATCAAGTATTTAATTCGAGTTGTCTTTCCTTTCAAATACTGAAGTAGGGGTGTACAAGAGTTGGGTTGATTAGGGTTTTGCTTGAAACATGAACTAAACCAAATAGTTCGGGTCTAATTTTTTTAGAACCAACCTGAACTAATTAATTCTTCAAAATCAAACCAATCCAACTCTATGAATTTGGGTTGGGTTGGTTCCAATCCTTAGGTTGATGTTATAAATTTAAAGCATAAAAATTATGAATTTTATAAAACATACTCATAAAAATTTAGAGCACAATAATTTTCTTTTTTCTTTCAAAATAAGGAAATAAAAACACTTACTCGCATTATACACTCACAACTTCTAGTTCGCCTAAAATAATAAACCAAACAAAAATATGATCGCTAGCTTGAGTCAATAAAAATGTAACATTATTATCAAACTAATATTCAAGCACAATGATCAAATCACATAAGGTTCCTTACATTTGAAAACTAAAATGCAAATTTCGGAAATTCTTATTATAAAAGCTAATTAAAGTTCAAAAATAAAATAAAATAAGTATCATTGTTTGTTTGAAATAAAAATAACATTTAATGTAAGTTAAATTTAAATATATTTGACAAATACTTAGTATGATCATGGTTGGTTCGGGTCTACAATTATATAACCCAAATACTGAACCAACCCATCAATTCTCAAATTTGAAGAGTCCAACACAAATCAATAGCCTTTTTAATCCAACCCAAATCATTTGAGTTGGTTTAAATCGATCAGGTTTATTGGGTCAATCGGTTTTTGGTACAGAAGTAATAATGCTTCTTTGTTCTTACTTGTTTGTTTGTTTGTCACTTAATGATCACAAGATGTTGAATCTTGTCAAAAGAATGGGAGAGAAATTATCTTCAAATTCCTTGGTGTTTAAATGCGTACTTTCCAAACCATGCAAAATAGCTCATGTATATTATAAAATCTATTATAGAGTTCTCATATTGCTAGTACACCAAGAGAGTTGCGAAGACTGAGTGGACTTCATTTCTCATAAATGTCCTCGATTAGCATAAACTTGTCACTTTCAGGAGCAAGTTTCACTAAGGTTGCTTGTCTTGTAAATTATAAAATCTATTATAGAGTTCTCATATTTTGCACTTAATCGAGCACAATGGAAAAGTTTGATCCATGTAGCCGACCCTAGTTAATTTGGGACTGAGGCTATGTTGTTGTTGTTGTTGTATAGAGTTCTCATATTTTCCTCATTGCCATTGTTGAATATCATATTTTCATAATGCTTTATCTTTCAAGATTTCTGGCATAAGGTGGCTTTTGTCTCTTTGAGTCGAAGATATTGACCATTTTGACTTCTGCTCCATTGTCAAGAATTGCTTTAGATTACTGAGGTTCTATTCATGGATCATCTCAACATAAACAGCTTCTTTCTTTCTGCTATTCTATGGTTTCTTCCTAAATTCACAGTTTATATGAATGTTTATTTGTTCTTCAAATAAAATGGCTCTTAGCTCAATTAATTCTAAGAAATGGATGCTTCATTGACTAATTTATTCAAAAAATTCTCTTTTTTTCATTTCTCGAATAGATTGGAAAATATGTGATCATTTATAATGTGTGGTTGCACTATAAAGAGCTCATGTAACAATGTTTGTAACTAGCCGCTGGCAGTTCCTTATCATAATACTTTCATGGAGGTCTGTATGCATCCTAGTGTTTCCATGACCACTCCAAATGTGAGTGGCATTTTGAACCTTCTGGATGATATTTTAGGTTGTCATTCCCTGTTGTTCCCTACTAATATCAACTCATGAATTTTCTCTTTGTTTGTAGTTTATTTTTAGCCATTAGCATTTACCATACATTTAGAAGAATGTTCATCCTGTTTGTAATATACTATACCTTTAAATCCTTTTTGCTTTTCTACTTTTGGTGAAAGATAAAAGAAACCTCAATATTTTTCTCACTTTTGCAGACTGTGGTGCTCAAGGTCGGTATGTCCTGTGAGGGCTGTGTGGGGGCTGTGAAGAGGGTCCTCTCCAAAATGGAAGGTTAGCATTATATCTTAAGGACTTTTTTTCGGCTTTGTTTCATCTCTATGCATGTTAATGTGTGCAAGAGTCCACCAGTGCTCTTTGTAACGACTCTCATTGCATGTTATATATAAAACTGAATCACTCCACTGATTGAACAACTCCAATTAGTACTTCTTATTTAGAGGGTACTGGAAGAAACTTGGGGGGTCATCGTAATTGTTTGTTAGTGTCACTGAATAAATGTGTGTAATTTTAAATTTTACGCGAGACCATTTGGTTTGTTTCTTACTGGTACCAGGATGTAAGACAAATTCAATGTGTTCACCATTTTGTTGTATCTTTTTGTTTGCATATTTGTGATGTAAAACTTTCTCCAAAGAGATGGAGCGTCCAAACCTTCTACACTTCATGGTTGGTGTCGATGTTATGGTTAAAATAACTCGCAACACATTTGTACCATATTACAATGTTTGTTTGTCTGTAATGGTTTGACCTACTTCAAGTGTTTGATGGATGGTGAGCTGCTCAAATTTTCACCCAAGACTTGATGATTAGGGTCATGCAAACATGAGGGTTGAATGATGCCGTTACAAATATGTTTAAATAATTATTTAGGATATTGTAATACCAGTAAAAAAGTGAGTTAATTGAACTTGTTTATAAGTACTAGTTTCCATCCTTGCCATCTTTAATTTTTTTGGCACTATATCCATGAAAAATATATATCAAATGACTATATATGAACTAGCTACATCCCATTTTCTTGATTTTCAATTTTATCATGATTCATGCGTGGAATGTTATTCGCATGGTTGCAGATATATCTATTTTAGTAGTTCCTTTCTATTGAATAGCCTTGGTAACATATCTGACTTTGCTGCTTTATATATATGTGTACGAATGTGATAAGGTGTGGAGGAGTTCAATGTTGATATTAAGGAGCAGAAGGTAACCGTGAAAGGAAATGTTCAGCCGGAAGCCGTTCTTCAGACCGTCTCTAGGACAGGAAAAAGACTCAGTTCTGGGAAGATGAAGCACCAAAAACTGCAGAGGCAGAGGTGGCAGAAGCAAAAGCGGCAGAAGCAAAAGCGCCTGAAGTAGCTGCTGCTCCTTGATCCATTTTCTTGCTCGTTAGCAAACAAGCCTGTTTATGGATTAATCCGCACTATGAACTCCATAGAAGACGTCGATTTTCGATTTTGTCTATATAATTATGTAGTACTTGTCTCTAGCCTTCTCGACTTACAGTTACAGATTGTAAAATAAGGGAAAAAATTACTTCCCACATTTTCCTTTCCTTGATAATCCTTCTTGTGTGTGCTCTTCCTGTCAGTACCAAAGCAATGCTACTAGTAACAAGTTGTATCACTAGAATTTTTAATCCAATTTATCTTTGTTTTTCATGGGGTTGATTTATACACAAAATAGGAACTGTCCGGTGCCCAAATTGTCAATTACTAGACTTTTTAACGAGCCAGATGGTGGACTCCCCTTGTTTCTCACGTGGTTGAGAAGATCGACAGAATTTAAGTGTGGACAGCTTTGATTGTCACTTCTATTATTAGATTGAATTAAGGGAGCCGCGATATGCACCCCACTTATTAGCGAGGGCAATCAATGGATGCAAGCACCCCTAATTGCTACGCTCATCTTGGTTTTGCGCTGCTCTTTCTTTTCGCTACGCCCTCATCCTTTTCATCGTAGCTCTTCCTCTTCCTTGTTTTTTAAATAATTTATTTATTTATTTATTTTGATCTGGCTACACAAAGTTGGAAGACAATGTGGTGTCCTCACCCTGACTGATCAAACTACTTGGGCCTTGTTTGGTATGCGGGTGAGATATCTTTCAAGAGATATCTAACAGGGAGTTGGGCAACCAGTTTGATTTTTGCTAACCAATCTTGTTTGGTTTCTTTTTTGTTAACTGACAAAAATTGCGACTTACCTAGTGTCCTAAATTGTGTAGTGGACCCCCGAGCCCGAGTCAGCAAGCCTTATCTTCTTGGTTGAGTTAACTCTAAATGAAAAACCTTAAGGACAACCTAGAGTAATATTTTCATGTTTGGTTCAACTTTAAACTTCATGTCAAGTAAATGAAAGTTTCAAATTTTTAAACGGAAATAAAAATGTAAACAAGTGAATTAACAAAAATTGCGACGGCTCCCAAAATGATCCCAAAATATGTATATGTAAATACAATCACGTATGAGTAAGCTAGTGGAGGCGCTCCAAATCGGAGGTAGTCGCTAATCACTGGCTTCCTCCGGTTCGTCGCAATATCTGCAACTTGCCACCAACAACAATGACAAGTTTCAGCAAACTACTACAATTTATGCACATAAAGTAAATGAACTGGAACATAAAGCATGAATATTAGTCGTGAGACAATCACGAATGTAGAACGCGAGTGTAGTGTATAGTTGTCGAGCCCTGAGACAAAAATACTAAACCGAAAAAGCCCTGGATATGAGAAAATCTGCATCCCCTCTTGACGATCGAAATGAGGAACTCTGTTGGTCGGAAAGTAGATTTCTGCCCAACGCCTCAAAGGAGAGGAAATCTATGACGGAGGTGAGCCTCACGTCAACTCGCTCTCAAGATCATCAACTTGTTGAGAAAAATCTCACGCGTAGACCAACACCGTAGCAACAATCGGATCGTCATCAACGAGAGAGAGCCGACACACGCGGGAATAGAGTAACAAAAATCTTTGTGCGAATCGACGAAAAGAAATGTGAAATAAACATTCTAAGTTGATTTTCTCGTGGGTTTACTTACCTCGAACGCTTTAGATACATACCCGACACCCGACTATGGTCACGCAAGCCTAGTCAACCTTCCTTTACCATTTATTATTTATCAAGCAATTAAAGTTGAGTTAATCAATTAGTGAGTTATCATAGTTATAGCATAAGCAATTAAACCTCAAACTAAATGAAAAACCTCAAAGACACATAAGTTATGACAACCTAGAGTGTGGAAACCCCGAATATGTATATCATCATCAATGAACAGTCATTTGAGAGTAAACACGAGATATACATGTCCAAGATCTCTCAAAAATCCAAATCTCAGTGTTTCAAAACAAATATATCTATTAATAGAAAAAGAATCACATATTTCAGTCAATTGGAAAGAACTGCTCCGGTGTCCTCAAATGATATCTCCTAGCTGTTAAGCCTTCCCCCTGCTGGACTCAAACACAAGAATGACGAGCCCAGGTAAATAACGTCAAACATGACATATATACAACATTTCAAAATAAATAAATCAGTCTTATTCATACAGATAGAAAGAAAGGAACAGGAAACACATGAATATAAAAGACTGCAAATAAATCAATTGATAAGTGATGAGGATCCGGAATACGAAAACCGAATAGCAAGGAGTCCCGACCAAAGGGTCGTTGAGTCGCAAAGAAAAAGCCCAAACTCGAGTTCGACGAGACACCGCCACCATTACCTAACCTTGCGATTATAAGATATCCACATACCCGAATAAGTGCCCCTAACGTACACTCAATTGGGAGATATCAACGACGTCCCAATAAGAGCTCATATCACAAATAAATAATAACCATGACTCACTTGCCAATAGACTACTCAACCAATGGAAATTTCAAAAGAAATGATGCACATAGCAATAACAACAAATTAAAGCTTAAGAAATAATTATAAAATTTCTTAGCTAATTTACTTACATGTATCAAGCTAATACGCACTCAAATCGGTGCTCCGACACGCCTCCAAATCCGTACCCAATACCCGACACTAGTAAACTATGCCCCTGATAATCATAAGACAAATCTATATTGTGTTAGAGCCAATTTAATAAATTTTTAGATTTTTAAATCCCAAAATTGTTCAAATTAAGAAAATTATAGTGATGACACACTTTTCGAGGAAATGTCTTCGGTGTAAAAACTCCCGACAACTTCAACCAATTATTTACAAATCCCTAAATTGATCCAAATCAAATTCGATACCAATTTCTAAAATTTAAGGCCAATCCTCTCATTTCACGCTTTTCGAAGTAAAAACCCTGTAAAAGTCTCATCCGAGATTTTAAATATTTTATTTTTCATAAAAATTCATCAATTTCTATTTATTTTGTCGAAATATTTTTTTTTTAGGATTTTCCCGATTTTCTAGCATTTTTTCCATTTTTTTCTTTTTTTTTTTTTTTATTTAGGTCGAGTCGACCCAAATGGGTCGAACTCGATCATGGCCAGGGCACTGGGCCTGGCTCGCCCCATGGGTCGAGCTTGGCCCAGGGAATGATGCACACGCACGCGCACTCCCCGTGCGCGTGCATCTTCCCCGATTTCGAATCGATTTTCGAACCATTATTCCCTATTATTTCGATTTCATTATTTTATTATTATTATTATTATTATTATTATTATTATTATTATTATTATTATTATTATTTTGTTTAATCCAAAACAATGAGATCAATCTCTTGCACTCTCTTCTTCTTCCTAATTTCATTAAAACTCAATTAACAACCAAAATAAATCAACAACAACATCAACACTCAATTCATGTTTTCTTGAAATGATCAAGCTATGTTAAATTGTTAATGAAGTTACCTTGCTTAATGAACTTTCAAGCTTGATTACCAAGACTCATCCAACCTCCCTGAAGTGTCTTGATCTCCTCTTCTCTTATATCCAACGATGAGAATCAAAGAATGTTCAACATTTTGACTTATATGTATTGGATAAAGATTGAATTATGACCACAAATCCATTTGTGCACACGTATCTCGAGGCATGTCTAAGGGACCACCTTCATACAATTATCAACCAAGTCATGCACAAAGGACTCACAAGTTGACTCCATTGACCTCTTGATTTGTCAATGCGCGTCTCGAGACACTTCATGTGACTATTTTAATTTTTCACTACTTAGACCCATTTAATTCCACATTAACATTGGTCACACTAAAGCTAGTTAAAACCTTAATTAACTCACATAACACTTACCCCATAAGCCGCTATCTCGGTCTCACGTCGACACGTAACTTGAGGTTTTTTTTGCTTGCCTCAACATCAAGATGCCTCGCGTGTACCTTCGTCGCACATTATTTACATTTATTAGTTTACATTGATTAAATCTTTCGTATAATATATAATACGAGCATCAAACAACAAAAAAATAGCAAACCTCGGCGTCGACTCCTGAGATTTGAACATGTGTATCACGACTAGTAGGTCCCACGTACGACCCTAAAATGACACATGACATGAGTTAAATTTTATGGTCATTACAAAAATAGCCTTCAAACAAGAGAGAGATGGGTAATAACGGATCATTAATGAGGGGTAATTGTTTCCACAACTCCTGAGAGATAGGAGATATCTCACACCCTAAGATGTAACTATTGGGAGATAACTTACGGGTAAGTCGGGCAACCAAACAAGATGAATTCATAACTCCTTGTGAGTTATCTCTTTGGAGATATCTCTACCTCATACCAAACAAGGCCTTACAAGAACGGGGGTGAGTTATCTCCCCATCCCCCATAGGAAAATATCTCTCGGAAGTTCAAGGAACAAAAATACATCTCACAAATCATCTTTTTCTCAAGTCCCTCACAAATCATCTTTTTTTATTTCAAAAATATGTTTGAATGACATTTATGTCAATTCTCACATTTTACTATTTTTAAAAATTTGCAACTTTCTGCATGTTTAAAGTTCAATCAAAGATTCAAACATGAAATATTAACTTACACTGTGAGTTAACTCATGTAGTTATCTCCACTCGTCATCTGTAAGTTAACAAAAAGAACCAAACAAGGCCTTGGTTGTGGTATTCTAGAAATTTGGTCTACCACAGGGTAAATCACCGCCTCTCATCTCTCTCCTCTTTTATTATCTCCATCAAATGAACACATATGACGTTGTTGTTGATAATTATGCGCAAATCTTATAATTTGCAATTGTATAGAAGCCACTTCCCTCATGTAGAGGTAGCAATGATGCACTTATTTCAAGTTGTGCCCTCACTGGTAAGTGGAGTGCATATAGCAGCCCATTTCAATCGAAGACCATGTCTTTTTCGTGCTAACCGAATGATTGCTTGGTCATGGACTTCATGGCGACTTGGTCTTAACAAATCTTAAAAATGAAAAACCCTTTTGAAAGGAATATTTCTCCAACTCAACAAATCTTATTCAATAAACCAGCAATGGCTTTATCAAAAAAAAAAAAAAAACCAGCAATGGAACAGTAGTCTCGTTCGTTTCGCAGATTAGATACTCCACTCCTCAAAGTTAATAATGCCGATGCTTCATGAAAAAAAAAAAGAAATAAAATAAAATAATGCCGATGCTTTTCACACAAGGAGACAAGATTAGCAATGCAATTAAAAAGAAGGGCAATTCTGTAATTTTAACTAACCCAACTCACGAAGGTCGGCCGCAGAGAAAGAAAGAGAGTGAGAGAGTTGGCGCGTACCGAATCCGCGAATTTCGGCAGTGGAGAAAAAGTAGTCCACCGTATCTTTCCCGAATCATTTATTTATTTTTTTAATTTTTTTTGGTTTGTGGAGCTTCAAGTGATCACCACCATTTCAATTGAACAACGTCTCTCTCCTCTCGTCGTCTCTTCTCTTCGCTCGACTTAGGGTTTCGAGCGGGAATGAAATGTCGCTCGACTTGCTCAAGCAACAGCGCGACGGATTGCTCTGCTCCATGTACAATGAGGCAGGTCTTCGGTTTTCGGTCTTCGATCTCTGTTGATTTTCTGGAATTTGATTTGTGCTGATTTTGATCTTCTCCTGAACTCTAGAGCTGCGAATTTCGTCGGATAGATGTTCTGATCCTTGCTGTTTACGCCAATTTACAAGTTTTTAGGTTTTCTGAGTTGTGGATTTGTGCGTTTTGTTCCATTTCGTTGCTTTAGTGATGCTTTGGGATTCGATTGAGTTGCAGGGGCTTCTGGACCAGCAATTCGATCAGCTTCTAGCTCTGCAAGACGCGGATAGTCCTGGATTCATTGAGGAAGTCATCAAGTTGTTCTGCCAAGACTCGGAGAGGATTCTTGGAGAATTGACCAAACATATGTACTCCATCTACTGCTGTTTTTCGTATACGATTTGTTTAATTAGTTTAATTTCGTTCCGCGGCTTGAAAAGAATTGAGTTTGTTTGTTTGGTTTTTTTTTTTTTTTTTTTTTTTTTTTTTTTTTAAATTTACAGGAGCCAACCTGTTGTTGATTATACCATGATTGATGCATATGTCCACCAACTCAAAGGAAGTAGCGCGAGGTAAAATATAATTGTTTGTAATTTGTGACAAAGCGTTTAATCGAGCACAATGGAAGAGTTTGATTTATGTAGCCGACCCCAATTAATTTGGGACTGAGGCTATGTTGTTAATTGGTGACAAAGCAATACATATAATAGTGTTCATCATGATCGTTGAGAGCTTCGTCTAGGTGAGATCTATGTTGGCGTGTGGTTTTCGGCTTTTTTTGCTATTCAATGCTTGTTCTCATTTAGTCTTTGTTGGATGCGTTAAACTATGCGTTCTCTACGAGGCATCTGCTAGGCAAATTTTGTTGTAGAAAATAGAAGGGCGGGAAAAAAGCTCAGTAATTATTTTTAATACTATGCGCGGTTCTCAAATGAGAAATGGAAACACCAGTGTGTATAGATTGATGACCGTGGTGGTCTGAATTTTGAGCCATTTGTATTTATTTGCGAACTACTTATTCTGAGAACCCATAAAAAGTAGCTCAAATTCTGGCCGTTATCATGATACCTTATGTCCCTTTTCTATCATTTCCTCCTTTTCCATTATACAGTAACAAATCAATGATATTGTATGGGGCATGCTTTCTATTGTTCATCTCAATGTGTATGTCATTGTGTTCATCAATTCCAAAACAAAAAAAAGGAAAATAAAATAAAATAAAATAAAATAAAATAAAAGAAAAGTTAATGCTTTTTATTTTTTTTAGTTGCAGAATGGAACTGAAGATTTTTACCTCGTAAATATGCTTAATGATCTTCTGCCGTCAATTGAGCAAGTGTCCTGACATTGTAATTGTATCTGTATGTTTGTGTTCGAAACATTGCTTGTAAGGAAAAATCTAAGCAACCCTTCTGGAGGTGTTTTTTAATTGATCTTTTAATTGTTGAAATTTATCTTGAAAAAAAATTTATTGACATTTGTGTGTTCAACCGAGCAGCAACTGGCTACCTACTCAATTGACAAACAAAAAATTGGCTACCTACTCTGAATTGTTCATTAAGCATTGAGCAATAACCATCATGCTTTCTTAGGAAGCGAACAATAGAAAAAGTGCAAAGTAGTACTTGACGCAAAAATCTTTTCCCCAGTCCTTCGGAATGATTTTATCCATTTTGTTGGAGACATTTAAAATTGATTTTCTCCAAAATGGTATTACCAATTTCTAGAACCAACAAAAGCTTACTCAAAAAGTTTAGGAAAATACTAGAATGACAACAACAATGTCACACCACAAGACACGTTGGCTCACAAGAGCCTTCCATGAGACTTCGACTCGCGTGTTATGATTTGGGATCTATGTATGCCCGTATCCCGAGGCGCGTATGTGTCTTTTCTTATCGTTCTTTGGAAAACATAAGCTTTTCTCAGAACTCTGAAGATGTGTACAATCAATATAGAGAAGCTAGAAAACAAGCTAAAAAAGTAGTTAGTCAAGCTAAAACAAATTTTACGGAAGATCTATATACAAGGTTAGGTAATAGAGATGACGAAAAATATATATATAGGCTAGCCAAATTAAGAGATAAAAAGAAACAAGACCTAAGTCATATTAAAGACGAAAATCAAAATGTTTTAACACGCGAGGAGGATATTAAGGAGAGATGGAGAAGTTACTTCGATAGTTTATTTAATGATGGCCAAGTTAATACTATAATAGATGAAAACCTACACCAAGAAAGAAATGTAAACTATACACGCAATATTAGAATTGTAGAAGTTAAAGAGGCATTGAAAAGAATGAAAGTCGGGAAAGCATGTGGCCCAGATGAAATACCTATAGAGGTTTGGAAATGCTTAGGAGAAATTGGATTGACTTGGTTAACAAAACTTTTCAATAAAATTTTAAAATCAAAACGGATGCCAATGGATTGGAGAAAAAGCACGCTTGTGCCAATCTTCAAAAAAAAAGGAGACATTCAAAGTTGCTCAAACTACCGGGGAATTAAACTTATGAGTCACACTATGAAACTTTGGGAGAGGATAATTGACAATAGGCTAAGGAGAGAAACAACAATATCAAGAGAACCAATTTGGTTTCATGCCTGGAGGTCAACTATGGAGGCGATTTTCCTTGTAAGACGATTGTTAGAAAAATATAAAGAAAAGAAAAAAGATTTTCATATGGTATTCGTAGATTTAGAAAAAGCATATGATATGGTCCCTAGAGATGTTCTTTGGTGGGTTCTAGAAAGAAAAAGAGTGCATGCTAGATACATAGACACTATTAAGGATATGTATGATGGAGTAGTAACGAGTATAAAGACATTTGGAGGAGCTACAAAATAATTTCTCATTACGATAGGACTACATCAAGGATCGGCTTTAAGCTCATATCTATTTACTTTAGTTATGGATGAACTAACTAGGCATATTCAAGAGGATATACCATGGTGTATGCTATTTGCAAGATGATATTGTCTTAGTGGATGAAACTAAAGATGGAGTGAATAGAAAATTAGAACTCGGAGGAATACATTAGAATCTAAAGGCTTTAAGCTGAGTAGGACGAAAACCGAATACATGCACTATGAGTTTAGAAACACTAGACATCGAGATGACGGAGTGGTAAAATTAGGGGAAGTAGAAGTTCCTAAGGTAAACCACTTTAGATACCTAGGATCAATCATACAAAATGATGGTAACATTGAGAATGATGTCACACATAGAATTCAAGCTGGATGGAAGAAATGGCGGAGTGCAACATGGGTGATTTGTGATCGAAATATTTCTACTAAGTTAAAAAGAAAATTTTATAGGACCGCAATTAGGCCAGCTATGCTCTATGGAAGTGAATATTGGGCGGTAAAACAACAACAGTTACATAAAATGAACGTAGCAGAAATGAGGATGCTTAGGTGGATGTGTGGTAAAACTCGTAAAGATAGAATAAGAAATATAGAAATTCAAAGACAAGTAGGAGTAGCACCAATTGATACAAAGATTAGGGAAGGACGATTGCGATGGTTTGGTCACCTGCAAAGACGACCTACAAATGCCCTAACTAGAAAACTTGACTCAATAGAAACTGTAGAAATTCGACGAGGTAGAGACAGACCAAAGTTAACATGGGATGCATTAATTAGGAGGGATTTGAATGGTTTGCAAAGCTCACCATCAATTGCACTTAATCGAGCACAATGGAAAAGTTTGATCCATGTAGCCGACCCCAGTTAATCTGGGACTGAGACTATGTTGTTGTTGTTGTTGTATAGTTGAGTTGTCGATATCTACTTTTCTCGTGTTTAACAAGAAAGCAAATAACATCAATAGGGAACCAAATTTTGTTGAATCTATGGAATCGGCATAGAATTATTTGGGGAGATTTTGATCATAGATATTCAAGATCCTTGTGAAAAAAGTGAGGAGATAATTTTGAAGAAATGTTTTCAATATAAGGATTTATGATGTTATTATAGTAGATGACTTTGCAGGCTTTTTTGGCGTTTTCTTTTTATTATGATATATGGTTCTCTGGTAAATGAAATCCAATAGTTTTAATAAAAGTTAATGATGAGTTGAAGCTTCATTATTAAACTCAACAAACTCCCTAGCATAAAGTTAAGGAGCGTTGCACCGACCAAGCAGATAGCTCACTAGCTTGGTATGAAGTTCCTTGGGTAAAGGTCTGGAGTTTGAGCCTATAGTGGGACAAGTTGTGGTTTCTTTCTTATAAAATAAAAAATAAAAAATAAGGAGCGTTTCTGGTCAAGGGAAAAAAAAGGAATGCTTTCAGTAGGTTGATGATTCATTTACTTCTAAATTTTGAATTGTTAGCTGATGAGATGTCAGTTTTTCTATTTGTTACTGCAGTGTGGGTGCGCAGCTTGTAAAATGTGCATGTATCAACTTCCGTCAAGCTTGTGAAGAGAATGATAAGGAAGGGTAAGGAGTCAAACTCTCTCTCTCTCTCTCTCTCTCTCTCATTTAGTGTTCGTGTTCCTCCGTCCTGATGCACAACCCTTGTTTTTTCAGAGTCTGAGAGTCCCAACATATTACCATGTAATAGAAAGTGAAGTCCCATCGTATTACCATGTTATAGATAGTGACTTTCAATTGCTATGCTAGGTTTTGATCGATTGCTGACTATGACTTTTAGAGATGGCAATTATGTTATTCATGTCATAATATTCTTGTGAGTTCCAGGGTGAATAAGCAACAATCTCTGAACAAGGGATGTAGGGTCTTATGAGTGGATATGAAAAAAGTATTTTGGAATTTGAATTATGCTCTTATTGAGTAGTTTGGAGAGTCGCTGCCTCTTGAATGCAGTTGGGCGTTCAGTTCTTGTTCCCCTCATGAAATTCATCTCCATTATCAATAAAAGTTTTATAGTTTGGTTTGTTCCTCAATTATTTGGGATCAGTTGAAATTTAGGTATTTTTTGGGGTGAAATTTAGTTATTTGGACCTCATCAGTTTCTAATGATGCATTTGGGAGTAGATATTAAAAAAAAGGATTGGTTATCAAAAAAGAAAGGAAAAGATAACAACAAAAAATGAAAGCTGAAAAGCCTTTGAAGTCAAACACATGCTCGGAAAAAAAAAACCTGCCCCAAGAAACTCTCTAAACCATTAAAGAGTGCTCAGCTATGTAGTAGTGAGAAGTATATGATTAAAGTCCAGGATAGACTTTTAATGATGAAATTGCGCATGTTTCTTTTTTCTTGGGTATTATGATTTGCTGTGTAACAATGTAGCAGTATTTATTATAGTATCCATTTTGAATTCACCTACCTTGTCTTTGCTTAATCCCTATTTTAATCATTCTACTTTCATGGTTGTTATTATTACTACGGCAATACAGAACAATTTGTAGTAGCATCATTAGTGTTTTACTGCAATCGGTATTTCATATTAGTGTTCTCGTATGATCATAACCTTTAGATGAAATAACTTACCAATCATGGCCTTCTTTGGAGTTCATTTCAAACATCAGGCATCTGATATGACATCATCCGGAATCCCACGCTAGCAAATCTACATATATTTAAATTGTTCGATCGGGAAAAAAGTAATACACTTTAAATGACAAAACAAAGAATACCATTCATAAATTGAAATGTTTTCATTATACAGCTCAATATAAGATGAGGGAATTTCTGTTGAAATAAGCACACTAGGTTCTATGAATTTCAGTTTTTCTGTTAAACAATAGATTCATTTTGCCTAAAACAATGACATCGTTTCTTTTAAAATGTCTCCTTTCTCTTCTTTTTCCATTTTATTATTTGATTTGGTTTTATTGGTTTGTATTTTCTGTTTGCATTCTCTTGTTGAGTATTGTATCGTGTGTGGCAGGGTTGACAAAAAATGGTGCTTAAATTACCAACCATCAAATCAACTGCATTGTTCATACATTTAATGTGGCATCTGTGTTATTAAGTGTTTAAAGTTCTTGTTTTAAGTTCCTCGATATATTACAACCCTTTTTCCTTTTTAATTAGTTTGGTAGTTTGGTTTGAAGTTTCACCTATTCTATTTTCTATTTATAATTATATCGTTCGATGACGAATTTACATACTTTTTGGCTCATCGCTTTTTTGGGAAGTCTGTTGTCAATATCTTGATTGATTTGTCTCTTTTTGATGGAACCGTTAAATGTTCCCCTTTTAGGTGTATGTTGGCATTGAATATGATCAATAATGAGTACTACCACGTCAGAAGCAAATTCGAGATTATGATTCAGGTAATGTGACATTTGCCATTGTTTTTCTTCTCCAAGTAATGCGTGTTTTTTTTTTTTTCCTGATATAGGTATAAATTGACTTGCATCATTTTTACCAATCGAGCTGTCATATCTCATTGCTTGTCGGTTGAGTCCTTGACAAAATTCATGTAAGCTTTTATTCTAGTTGTTCAAATACCTATAATGAACATATCCTAACTTGGTGGCTCTTATGTTGTATGTCGGTGTTTTGGGGGAAATGGTGCGCAAAGGGAGGAATGATAGAAGTTTACATTGTAGTTGCTAGATTTGGATATTTGAACAAAGAAATGACCAACTAACTTTGAGTCAATTATCTGATTAGGATAAGTAAACAAAGCGACAACCACTTGACTTCAAGCTGCATCTAATCTGTGACAGGCGTTTGAACTGATGCTATTACTTAGAGTGATTGAATTGTTGATTTGGCTTGAAGTTTGATGATGTACTAGGTGAAGTTGTGGAGGTGAATGACTTCAACATGTGGTTTATCATTTATGTGCCATTATGCAACATTCTTTATGATGGTTTGGCATGTGGTTCATGTAGGCTACTACATACTTAATGTACCATATTTGAGTGAAGAATTGCAACTCATTGCCTCAAATCACTTACAGTGCCACACAACCACATATATAGGCAAAATGCTTGAAGTAATCTGTTACGATCACCTTTCATGCCAAGAAAAAACACATAAGGAGGTGGGGCCACGCCAAAAATGCCTCAAGCATGATCTTAGTTAGTTAGTTTGGGCGGGAATAATATGTGTATAAATAGATAGTAAGTGGTAGAGAAGGGTATCTTGTTATCTTGAATGTAATTTGGGAACTCTTAGGAGCTGGGATTGAGAGAGTTTTATGACTCTTCTCTGGGGTTACTGTGGTGTTCTTGTTTTTGTAATCGTTTTGAATTCACAAAATCAATAGATTAATGTCGGTATTCTATCAATGGCATCAGAGCATCGTTCAAGTATGGCTTCAAAAGTAGATGTGCGACTGGAAACCTTTGAAGCGGAGCTGAAGAAACTCCATGAGATGGAAGAATTGGTCAATGGGTTTGCCAACAAGATGGAGGAGTTCAGATCTGAAGTTTGCCTTGAGATTTCAGCAGTGCGTTCAGAGATCTGGTCCTTCAGAAGATTGAGGCCTTTTTGGTGCAGTCACAAGCCTTAAGGCCAACAATCGGAGGAGATTCGGCCATTGGCATGTTAGGATCATAAATAGGTGACAATCGAGAGTCTCGAGTCCCAGATTCGCTAGATCTAGGGTTTTCTGTTGAGTTTCTTAGTGTCGGTGCACCAGATCAACATCGCCACTCATCTGCTCGAGATAGTATAGAGGATCTTCTTCAACCTCTCGCAACCGCACCGAGCCACTCAAAAGTCACGCAAGTCAAAATGTTCAGTGGTGTGAATGTCCGAAACCTACCAGATCTAGTTTCCGCTTCATCAGTTCTTCATTTTTTTGTTGTGATATCTCAATCTCAGACCTGTGGAGCTACGCCATCTCTAATTGAAGTGCAAATTCACAACAAGTTGATGATTATCAATCCCAGTGACTCCATTACGTTCAATCTTGAGCCCCCGCAAGACCATGGATCTTGGGGTTTACTTGTGGTCACGAAGGAGGTAACGCGAATCGCGTCTAGATCCAAAGTCGTGAGCCCTCCGCCGTGGCCTCCACCTTCTTCTTCCTCTTCGACGACCTTTGGTGTTGCCCCTAATCGTTTTGGGTGTTGTGCAAGACTTTATCGCATAAGTTGATTTGGGGAAGACGATGCTATTGTGTCAGTGAAGAACTCGAGGAGATCGAACGGTACGAGCGGTCACACTAAGATGGGGTTTGAGTGACAACATGTTCCCTTCCACTTTCAATTCCCACTACTCTGTTGTGACTTTAGGTGGTTCTCGATGGGTGCATCACTTATCACAGTTTGTATTGTAGGTCCACTTTGCTACTTGGAGGTTTTTGTCACATGTTTCCTCTTCTGCATTTGGGCTTTCTAGTCACTTTTACTGGTTAGAAGATCACTCATCCACTTCATTTCCCTCGTGCTACTCAATTTCAGCAACTCTTTGCAAACACATTTCTATGGAGGTGACACGTTCCTCCATTACAATTTTGATATGCATATTTCCATTCATAGCAACAATTTCTTATTTCTGTGTGAACACCATGCCGATGGATTTGGTTCATGCCCATACTTGTTATTCATAATTGTCAGAGTTGTCGACCTCCGTGCATTTCATTATCAGGATAAATAGAGTTGAGTTTATGTTTGTTTGGGCTATTACATATAGTTTACTGCTGCCCCATAAATTGCATACTCTCTCTAGTTACTCTCATGGTGTAGAAATCTGGTGGATTGATGACAATCGTGTGCTATTGTTGGCCTTTGCACCTCCGACTTTTTCTTCAATTTCTTTGACAGTGGGAATACTTTTGCAAATTATGGATGCAATTGGTGCAACAAGTACCTCAAGATTTGTTTTGCCTCCATTTCTGCTTGGGGTTGTTTGCATTAGTCTTATGCCAATCCTAGTCTCCCTGCACGATAATGCTCAGACTTTGGTTAAATGGACTATATGGATCCTAGCATGGTCTCCTCTCAACTTCACACAATCTGGGTATTTGATACTATCTACTTTTGTCACCATTCATAGTGACCAACGTGTGTTCGATGAAACGGCATTAGTGGATTATGGATATTTGCTGAATGATTTCTTTGAGCACCTTACGGGCTTTGTGTACCAAATCAACAAGTCTTTGGGTTATGGCTTCTTATTCAAGGGTCGAGTTGACTTGGTTGTAACCATGTTTACCTATTGGATCAATCCAATGCAGGTTCATATGGATCTTGGCATGGTCCCTTGCTTCATTCAAGGAGTTCCCAATTCTTGGCAAGCTCATCTTTTCTAGTCACCACCTTGAGGACAAGGTGATTTTTAAAGGGGGGAGTAATGTTACGATCTCTTCTCATGCCAAGAAAAAACACAAGGAGGTGGGGCCACATCAAAAATGCCTCAAGCATGATCTTAGTTAGTTAGTTTGGGTGGGAATAATAGGTGTATAAATAGATAGTAAGTGGCAGAGAAGGGTATCTTGTTATCTTGAATGTAATTTGGGAACTCTTAGGAGTTGGGATTGAGAGAGTTTTAAACTATTCTCTGGGGTTACTGTGGTGTTCTTGTTCTTGTAATCGTTTTGAATTCACAAAATCAATAAATCAATATCGGTATTCTATCATAATCTTTTTCAAAATTTAAGGGCTTGGAAGCAATTTTCGAGATTGATGCGTCTAGTGATTTGATGAAACTGTTTTGTAGTTTGATGGAATTGAATGAGTTTTTGTACTTGGATTTTGATGGTAATCACGGTGGGAAAATTGTTTTAGTAATTGAATCCGATGATCATGTCGATTGATTATTTGATTTTATTTTTTGAAACATGAAATCATTTCATGAGAAGTGTTTTTTGCATCTTTTATTTTAAAGTGCTATTTCTTCTTTGGATGTATAAATTACTGCGAAATGTCTTTATGTCAGGATATTACCAATTAATTGACTTCTATGAGGGACTTATAATTTAAAAATAAGTGTTAATTATTTAGTGACTTTTCCTAGGCACTGTTAGACGTTGATTAGACTCTTCTTCGCTTGGGTAAGTTAAGCCACTTAGGAATTGTCTTGGTGCTTTGTAATCCTTGGCTTTAGGTTGTACCATGTTGGTCCTTGGTAGTTATGCCTTCAAGAATGTCTAAAAGCAGATATCTAATGGTCCCTATGCCATTTCTTTTTTGTTCAACACTTTAGTTGACATATAATTACAAATTGAAGAAACTCAGAATATTATGTTCATCTGGGACAAGTACTATGCTTACCTATGTCGTTGGTCATTACTATTATACCTTCATTTGGGACACTTGGCTGGTATAAAGTTGGTTGCTTTCCCCAAACCATACAAGCTGTATATAGTGTAATAAGTCAAGTTAAATCTTGAAAATTACTGGCAAATTTGAAATGGGAAGTAAAACTGTTATGGTCCTGAGTTTGCGATCAAGTTACAGGGCGATGATAGCTGATGTCAATCTGTGATACTTGAAGCAAAGAGTGTTTACATGTTTTTCTTCCTTTGTGACCTATTTTGTGAATGAAATTGGGCATTAAGAAAGAACCCAACGATCTCTTGAGAGACTAAATATTCTGAAACTAATTCTTCATTATCACCAATACATTTCACTTTACAACTTATCCCCTGAAAAGTACTAACTACCTCCTACATAATAGGATCTGACTTTAGTTACATATACCTACTTTATCACACTTTCAAATAAACCAACTTACAAGACAACACATTCAAATAAAATAAATACATCTTAATTTCAGGATAAACACTTCCATGTAACTAACTGATGATTTAATTCCCACGCCTCTGGTACAGTATGATAGTCTAGAACTGCTTGAGGAATTGGATGAACTTCTCCTCTTGAAAGAGTTGGCAGTATTGGTTCAATGTGGACAGAAGACCCATGAAATGGTTTTAAACAGGAAACATGAAAAATTGGGTGTAACTTTGAATAAGGAGGAAGTGCCAACTTATAAGCAACAGTTCCTATTTTTGCAAGAATTTTGAAAGCCCCATAATAACGAGGAGAGAGTTTAGTGTACTTCTGAGCCTTAAGACTAAGTTGCCGGTACGGATGTAATTTAAGGACTCTATCCCCAACTTGAAAATGAACCTCTCGGTGTTTTGCATCATATGCAACCTTCATGGAATTTTGAGCTTGAAGAAGACGATCTCGAAGATCGTGTAACACCAAATCTCTTGTTTTAAGTTCTTGATCAACTAACTCTAATTTTGATAATCCAGGACAATAAGAGAGCATTGTTGGGGGAGAACGTCCATAAACCACCTCAAAAGGTGTAGCTTTAAGAGAAGAATGGTAGCTGGTATTATAACAATATTCAACCCATGGTAACCAGTTGAACCAACGACGTGGTCTGTCACTGGTAAAGCAGCGAAGATACATTTCAATAGTTCGATTAACGACCTCTGTTTGGCCGTCACTTTGTGGATGATAGGCAGAACTATAGGCCAGTTTTGAACCACTCAAACGAAAAAGTTCAGTCCAAAATAAGCTTGTAAATGTCACATCACGATCAGTAACAATTGTTTTAGGTAAGCCATGTAGTTTGAAGATATTCTCATAGAATAGATGAGCTATACGAACATCATTATAAGGATGGGAAAGTGGGATGAGATGGGCATATTTGGAGAAACGATCAACTGCTACCAGCAATACATTTTTATCTTGAGAAGTCGGTAACCCTTAAATAAAATCCATGGATATATCAGACCATATTTGAAGAGGAACTGACAAGGGTTGTAGAAGGCCTCCTGGATGTAAATGCTCATATTTGTGTGGTTAACAAACAGAGCACTGCTGCACGTAATACCTTTCCAATATAAATCATGAGCAATGCGTCGAAGAGTTTTCTGGTACCCTTCATGGTTGCTGTCATGAATTGTAGACACAATTGATTGAATCAAAGAAGTTGGCAGCAAATAAATTCTATGTTTGAAGAAAATCAGTCCATCCTTGTATTCCCATGGGGCCCACCGCTCATCATTCTGAATATTTTGGAGGAGTTGTTGCAGTGGTTCAGTGTGTTGTATCTCTTTGCGAATAGAATCAAATATAAGTAGTCGTGGCATGGTAATTGATGCAAGTGCATGTTCTGCATTTAGCCTCCGAGACAAGGCATTGGCTACAATGTTGTGTTGTCCAACACGATATTCTACATCAAAATCAAATCCCATTAACTTACTTAGCCAATGTTGCTGTGGAGAAGTTATAATACGTTGCTGAAGTAGGAACTTAAGGCTGTAGTGATCAGTGCGAATCAAGAAGTGTCGACCACATAGATAAGGACACCAATGTCGCACAGCCTTCGCTAACCCAATAAGTACTTTTTCATATGCTGAAAGACCTTTGTAGCGAGAAGCAAGTGACTTGCTGAAATAAGCTAGCGGTTGGCCTTCTTGTTGAAGAACTGTTCCCATACCCGAATCCGAAGCATCACACTCCAGAAGAAATACAACAATAACAACAACAACATAGCCTCAGTCCCAAATTAACTGGGGTCGGCTACATGGATCAAACTTTTCCATTGTGCTCGATTACGTGCAATTGATGGACACTCCATAATAAATAATTTATTAAAATCGGGTAGAGCCAAAACGGGAATTCGAGTCATAGAGATCTTCAATTGTTCAAAAGCAACAAAGGCTTCATCTGTCCATACGAAGGAATTTTTGCGCAACATTGCTATTAAAGGACTTGCAATTGCACCATAATCTCGTACAAACTTTCGGTAGTATCCCGTCAGCCCCAAAAAACCACGTAGCCCTGGCACTATGTTTGGTTTTGGCCACTAATACATAACAACAATTTTATTTTGGTCCACAGCTACTCCTTTCTCTGATATAATGTGGCCTAAATAGGACACTTGTGTTTGAGCAATCAAACATTTCGATTGTTTCAAGAACAATTGGTGAGCCTTAAGTAAGTTGAAGACTATTCGCAAATGTGCAAGGTGGTCCTCCCATGTCTTACTGTAAACAAGAATATCGTCAAAAAATACAAGGATAAATTGACGAAGGTAATCTTGGAATACCTCATTCAACAAGGCTTGAAATGTGCTCGACGCGTTTGTGAGTCCAAACGACATGACTAAGAACTCAAAGTGTCCATGATGGGTGCGAAAAGCTGTCTTCTCAATGTTGGAAGGAAACATTCTGATTTGATGGTATCCGGACCGAAGATCGAGTTTGGTGAAATGTCAGGCTCCATGTAATTCTTCCAGCAACTCATCAATCACTGGTATTGGGAATTTGTCTTTGATTGTTCTGGCATTCAATTCTCGATAATCCATGCAAAATCTCCACGAATTATTAGCTTTTTTAACCAAAAGCACTGGTGAGGAGTATGAAGATTGACTGGGTCGGATGATGCCTTGTGCAAGCATACTTTTACATTGTTGCTCAATCTTGTCCTTTCGAGCATGAGGGTATCGATACGGGCGAACAACCACTGGACTGGTTCCCAGTTCAAGATGAATCTTGTGATCGTGTTTGCGACTAGGAGGGAGGCCTTTTGGTTCTTGGAATAAATAGTCAAATTCACGCATAAGTGAATCCAACATTGGATTCAGTGGAGGCTGAAATTCTGCCAGGTGAAGTAAAGCATTTGGAGTTGAAGTATTTTCAATGCCTTGCAAGTGCACAACTCTGCCATTCTTTTTGAAAACCATGGTTTTGGCACTGAAGTCCCATAAAATGGGTCCAAGTGATTGAAGCCAATTAACCCCCAAAACAGCATCGGGTCCCTCCAATTCAAGGACAAAAAAATCAACAGAAATCAATTCATGGCCCACAGAAATCAGAACTTTAAGACATTGACCTGTACATTGAAGCTTACTCCCATTCGCGATCCGTGCATGGAGAGTTTTAGTAAGTTGTTGCACCAGCCCTAATTTGCTTGCCAAGTAGGAATTGATGAAGTTATGTGTACTGCATGACTCAATCAATATCAACAAGGAATGATCACCAATCAGTCCATGAATTTGCATTGTTTGGCTTGCAGAATCTTCCTTTGTCGTAGCATGCAATGAAATTGCAGGTTCTGCATCTGCATCTGATTCACAATTTTCACAATCTCCATAAACCGGCTCTTCAACCCCATCAAGCCAAAAAAGGCGTTTGCATTGATGGCCACTTATATAAATTTCATCACAATTAAAACAAAGTCCCTTTGCTCGACGTTCATCCATCTCAGAACGAGTAAGGCGTTTGAAAAACTTATGGTTAGAAGAAGATGCAGGTTTGCTTGGCAATGGTTTGAAAGAGAAATGCATATGTTTCTTCAGTCCTCTTTTTTCATATAAACGGAGTAGGCTCATGGCATGGATTAAATCTCTGGGTTTATGCAACTCCACTTCAACTGCAACATATTCTTGCGATCCACTGATGAAGATGTCTACCTCTTGTTCTATAGTAAGTGGTCCTACTCGTGCTATTAGTTGTTCAAATTTGTGTTGGTATTCCTCCACCGGTCCAGTTTGTTGAAGTTTGGCAAGCTCTCCCAATTTGTTGCCTTGAATTGAAGGTCCGAATCGGAGATGACACTGTTGTTTAAACTCCTCCCATGAGATTCCCGGTCTGTCCCTATCCAATTTAAGGAACCACATTTGTGCATCCTCATCAAGGTGATAGCAAGCGATCTCCACTTTCTCCACGTCTGGAATGTATTGCTGTTTGAAAAAATGTTCACATATGCTTAGCCAAACAAGCGGGTCATTTTTCCCATCATAGATAGGAAACTCCAAACGAGCATATCGTGGATGTTGCACTCGCCCTCTAGCGCGATGTGGAACCCGTCTGTTCCCTTGGGTATTCTCACTGCCAGCCTCACCATGGTGTCCCTCTACTTGTGTAGCAACAAGGTCTCGAGAAAGTTCTTCAATACGAACAGAGAGTTGCTTTCGTTCGGCCCGATCTCTTTGACGATCCTCCTGATACATTTTCATGAAACTCTCAAAATGTTTTTGAAAATTAGACGATGAATCACCCATAATTGCAGGCTCTGATACCAAATTGTTATGGTTCCGAGTTTGCGATCGAGTTACAGGGCGATGATGGCTGATGTCAATCTGTGATACTTGAAGCAAAGAGTGACTACACGTTTTTCTTCCTTTGTGACCTATTTTGTGAATGAAATTGGGCTCATTAAGAGAGAACCCAACGATCCCTTGACAGACTAAATTTTCTAAAACTAATTCTTCATTATCACCAATACATTTCACTTTACAACTTATCCCTTGAAAAGTACTAACTACCTCCTACGTAATAGGATCTGACTTTAGTTACATATACCTACTTTAACACACTTTCAAATAAACTAACTAACTTACAAGACAACACATTCAAATAAAATAAATACATCTTAATTTCAGGATAAACACTTCCATGTAACTAACTGATGATTTAATTCCCACGCCTCTGGCACACTTTTCCCTTGAACCTCTTATCGATGCTCTTGTTGATCATAACAAAAACAAATGGTACGTGGTGGATTATATGAATTGGTGCTCATCTTGAAGTTGATTTTTCATGATGTTAATTGCTAGGTAAAACTTATGTGAAGGTTATTTAACTCCTAAAAACAAGTTCTTACTAATGGAAGTCATTGAAATGCTTTGGTTTTTCATTTTGAGTTGCCGACTCAACAAGTGAAATGTAATGATTTTGGTAAAACTGCTGATTTTCAAAACTCCATATTAATGTCTTATTTTATGATTTGAAAAATCCTCTCGTGACAGAAAATGCATGTCTGATTGTAAATCTCTTTCTTGTCTGTCTTGGTTATTAGGTTTTGCTTGAGCTTTCATTGTTTTTCTGTCTCATTCTTTGTTTAAGCTTTTCTGTGTCTTTGAAACTGCAGTTGGAGCAACGAATCCTTGCCTATAGTCCCAAGCACCAGTGACTTGAGAGCTTTTCATATTTTTGCATCAACCCTGGTTTGTCCATGGGGATTTCTGAATCTACGTGGCGCCACTTCTGTCTTGGGACTTCATGTGCACTGTTTTGGTTATCAGTTATCAAATTATCTTATTTTGTGTGTTATCATTATAAATGATTCTGAACATGAAAATTGAGAAAAGTGCACTGCGGGTGTGCTTGTCATCCTTGCATAATTGTGCTTTCTAACAGCAAGTAAAGAATATTCAAAGTAATTGGTGGATCTGCCCCCAAATAACAAAACAGATCCATTGAGGCTGCTTGTTATTGTAATGGATGTTTACAGATTCCACTCAACAGTGTAATGATTTTTTTTGACTTATTATGTGATCAGAGTCATCAGACTTTTAATTCAAATGTGATCTATAAGATTGGATACTTGTGATCAGTTTCATTAATCCTTTTTTTTTTTTTTGAAGCAATCAGTTTCATTTATCTTTCTGCTTGAAAGGAACTATTTATTCATATAAGTTGCGAATGACGTGTCACATGTTGTGAACAGCTAGAAGAAAAGATGTTGAAACTCAATTATACCTTACAGAGAGATGCCGAAGCTGGTCAGAAGCAAATGTGGCGTGAGTGTTGCTCAAGAGCTAGTATGATCTCCATGCTCTGGTTGCTGTCAGTTCCGGGGGCACTCAGCAAGACGCCCAGTTTTTGGTTCAGTTCGAGATCTCTCACTTGGCCGGTATGAACTTGTTACCTTCTTTGAACTGAATTTCTGCTTTAGTGTGTTTCAAGCACATGCGTTTTACAATTGGAGCATCACCAGGTCCACTAGGTGAGCTTGCCCAAGATTTCATCTTAGCGTTATGCTTTGGTTGGAAGGAAATTCCTTGACTCTATGAATTTTATGAGAAGTACATTCAGGAATTTCCTTCTCATATGGTACATAGCTTCAATCAAGCTTTATCATTTTCATTAGAGGAGCTTATAAACACCACAACATATAACCTGGTGGAGCATCAAGGTATGGTGTATTTCATGTAGGTTTGCTCCATTAATTTAGTTCCCGACACATTTCACCTAAATCGATATTGCTAGAGGGGTGCAATTGTTTCGACTTACCCCATAAATTCCGAACCGACTGCGGTGTTTGAGTTTCTCTTGTTCATAGATGTCATAAATTCATGGGTAGCCTTGGTGATAGTTTCAGAAATTCTAGCGCCTCTTCCCTCAACTGTGCAGGGTAGTCTGCGAGACACCCAATTCTTGGACCAGCTCCAGTTGACCATTTCCTTGCAAGCTGATGGCCTAGTTGGTATGAATTTATGGTTTTCTTTGAATCGATTCTCTGTATGACTGTGTTTCTCGGCACATTTACTTTTGGACTTGGAATACCGCCATATAAGGTCTTCTCGCAACTCCTGCCATTCTTGGTTTTTTTCTCCAACTCATTAGAAACTTCATGATGTTGAGGTTTAGGATCTTCTGTGTTGGCAACAATGCTGTCCTGGAGATCTGAGTCATGGTTTTCTTCCTTGTCATTTTCATCAGGGGAGTCTGTTACCTGCACCGCGAAACGTTTGAGTTATACATATATACATAATCCATATATGAGAAAACGACCATAAATATCGGAACGAGGTGACCTTTAGTGACTCTACATCACAAAAGTTTAGCTCTGATCTTTATAGCTCACCTTAATTAGTATGTGCTCTAATTTTAGTTGAGCTCTGAAATAATTAGAGGTTTTTAGAAAGTAAACAAACACCCAAACCATTACTTCAATAGGAGATAAATGGAATTAAAGGCATAAATTAGATTTATCAGGCCTGCTTAGTACCTCAACTTCATCTAGGCTGATTCCATTTTCTGTGAGGAAATCCAACAGGGTATTTAGATTCTCGGTAGTCGGGCGATAATGTCCACTGTATGCTGAGATAGACTGCCAACCATTGACAAGTTAGAATTAGTGTCATCCAAGTAATTTAAACCTTGAACTTCTCTTTCTGATTTATCTCTTATCCATTTTAAACTTCTCTAGTGCCTCTTGGAACCTGAACTTCCAAGCAACATCAGAAATATACATAGAACAAAAAAGAACTTCAATGCTTCTGGTTATGGATCTTGGCTTTTGTATAGTTAGTATCTGTACTTTGATATGTGGTAGAAATCTTTTAGTGAGCTAATTAGGTTTAAATCAAACATGTTGAAGAATCTAAAACACAAGTTTCTCCCGTTTAAACTCATCTAACTTCCAAGAAGGATGTAGTTGAATATATATGCTCCATATACGGTACCTTCAGCACTCCGTCCACAGCAGTCATGTTTCCAGCTGCTAAGGTACTTCCTCCAGCAAGAAAACTTGAATGGTGAAATGTTCCCTTCTTTTTCTAAAGAACATAGGATCTGCATTGGTTTTATCTGGATGAGAAAAAAAAATCAAGCATACTCTTCTAATTTTCTGAAATGCTTACCTGCCCGGCATAGAGCTTCTTAGAGGTGTCCATGACATAAATCCATTTCTGAGGTTGAGACTCTTTAGTTGTATCCATTGGGTGTTTAGTTTTTTTGTGCAAAATCTTTCCGTCATTTATGACATATTCAAGGTTTTCCCTCTCTTTCTGCAACAGTATACAACATCTTCTCATCATTCAAGACATTTTGGTCATAATATGTCAATTCTAAATGAACAAGCAGCATACAGGTCCGAAATACTTGATATGTTGTTCCTGAAGCTTTGATCTTGAACATTCCTCGAGATCAATTGCTCTTCCATGTCCAACATCCAACCTGCACAAATTAGGAAATACCCTCAAATAGGAGGTTTTCATGAATCTCTGATCCACCAGGCTATTTATGTAATGTGGTTTTGGTATAATATGAGGTTGTCCTTTCAGAAACAAAGCTTGTATGTGTAGTCTTGTAAAAAGATAATGAGTATGCATAAAAGAAGGAGAAGACTAAAAGTGAGTTTTACAACTTTTACCACTGGATGATCCATTAACAGGTCTCACCAGTAAAAGAAGGGCTGTTCAGAATCCCCTTTGCGCCACACTTCGTGATAAAGGTGTAAGTTATGTCCATAACGATGCCTTGGATCTATCTGCATATATCATATGATGTATTGTTTCAATTTTCACTTTGTTCATGCTTTTTTTATGAAGTTCAAGACTAAATCTGCTTGGGATAATTGAATTACAGCCTCAATCCAATGCTGAAAAGCTAGTTTCCTAGCTTTGGTCTCTTTCGATAAGCCCTTGCCAATCTGCAGCCGGTACGGGAAGATTTAGTGCCAAAAATGAATAAAAAGGTACGTCGTAACCATAATTATTTTGTTATTCATATGGTGTTTGTGTGCGCTGTGTATTAGATTAATGCTACAATGGTTGCAAATGCCGAAGGGCATTGTAAATATGCACGCTTTGCTTGAAAATCGCATTCAGATGCATGGTTCATGGTGTGATGACCCAAAATCTAAAAACCCGCCTCATGGGCAAACTTGTAATTATGTGAACCTTAATTTAAACAAGATTAAAATAAAAACCCTAAATAAAAAAAGGGTAGAACTAGATGGTGGAGGTGATGGAATGCTCCTAGATCCAAGCAAGGTAATCTCTCTCTCTTTCTCTTTTCTCAGATTTTTGGAGCAAATAGTACCCTAGGAAGGGAGAGGCGGCGCCGCTGGCACAAGGGAGCGGCGGCACCGCTGTTGTCAAGCTTGGGTGGGGGAGGGACTCTGCCATGGTGTCCCACCCCCACGGACCAAGAGGGAAGGGTGGCTCTAGCCACCTTCCCCTCGATGGGGTCTTCCCCTCTTGGCCATGACTGGTCGGAGGTTCGGCCAATCAGGCCGAGGGAACCTAGCGTCGGAGGCGTTGGGGTAGTTGTGTGACGGGAAGGGGGTCCCTTGGCCACCAAGGGGAGCTCGAGCTCCCCCCTCCCATGGTCGTTTGACCAGTTCAAGGGTCTGTTGACCCCAAGACCAAGTTGACTAGGGGTCAACAGACCTTTAAACTGGTTGACCAGGGGCCAAACTGGCTCTTGAACTCAACCATAGGCCAGTCCGACCCTTGTACAAGAATTCTAGCTTCACTGGGAGCGCGTTCGCGCTTCCTGGGGAACTGACTGTGAGTCCCACACTCTGACATGCTACACTAGACCTTGACGAAGGTCTCGGCGACACAAATGACTGCATGACTTACACTAGTGAGTCCCTAAATACATATGAAATAAAGAATAAATAACTCGGTATTGATTTATGCATTGATATGATGTTGTATGTATTGTCTAGTGACGCGCGACGGTTCTCATTGGACCCCGAGTGCGCGAGGATCGAGAATATGATTCGCGACGAATCGAGGTAAGTGGGGAGCTTCGTTCATGGATTAAATGTGACTTGAATATTAGATAAATATAAATTTCATAATTTTATTGTAAGACTTGGGATTGGGTTGCATGTAGTTAATGGTATGAGTATGCTCATCTATGGAATGCATGTGACGTGAACAAATTCGTTGTTCGATCCAAAAACGATGATGAATCTATATGCTCATCAAAAAAGAGTGGTCTACGCCACGAGTAGCGGTGGTGTGGCAGTGTTCCTACCAACAGAGAGTGGTCCGCGCCACGAATTGCAGTGGTGTGGCTATAATCCCACTAGAAAGAGAGTAGTCTGCTCCACGAGTATCAAGTTCACAAGTAGTCACAATCGGTGATGGCTTGGAAACACACACTGTTGGTTTGATGGAACGAGATGGAGATCTCAACGACCATTGTGATCGCCAATAGTTCACATCATCTTGAGGGTGAGTGTTTCCGTCACTGGTTTCATACTATTAACTAGGATGCATTGAATGAAACCATGACTTATATTTATCACTAATTTTTATGGTAATTCTCTTGTTGAATCCCGTTGCATGAATGAATGATATTTATTTACAAATTTGAGAATTTTCCTTTTTATGATGTGATTTCAAAAGAATGCTCTTTTCCTAGTTTGGTGAATGATGAATTTACCTTTAAGTGATATTGGAAATGGAACTTGTTTACATCCCCTTTTATGAACAATGATCATGTCTTTATTTCTTTCCTTTAAATGCTTTACAATTCGATTTATTACTACATGTGTAGAATTGTATTGCTTCTTAGGTAATACTTGCATGTTTAGTGTTTGAGCTAGTCTTCTCTCTTGTTGAGCTTCGTTGGTTCTTTAGCTCACCCCACTTACTCTCAGGTATCCTCATTGACGCTAGATCAATAAAAGGGAGAGGCGATAGCTCGAAGCCTTCTCTCTTAGCGTGAGCCTTGTATTGTATTATCTACATCTTCGTTTTTGAAACTATTAAATTTGGATTATATTTTAAAATAGGTCTTTTAGGTAGTTTGAACAATATTTCCCTTGTAGTCGAGTTATCTAAGAGCCTTTGGATGACACATGGTTGCACAAAATAAAAACTCAATGTGGATTTGTTTTATATTTTATTCTGAAATTTTTATTTCCATATTGTCTTTATGATTATTCCTCAAGTTGAATTAGGCGTGCTAAGCTGTTATTTAGGCCGGGCGACCCGACCCTAGGTCGGGGGAGGTCGTCACACATTGTGTTCCTAACAGCGATGAACTCTGCTGCGCATATTTGCATTGCCTATTGAGTTATATTATTATTATTATTATTATTATTATTATTATTATTATTATTATGGCACTGTATGAATCAGTACCTACCTTTGAAGCATTCAAGGACACTCGATTCCACCGCTTTGTTATAGGCTCTGGCTTCAGGTAATTGAAATAGGAAACGGTGCAACAATTCGACCAAGCATACTCTTGCGCTTGCCACCTTATGAAATTACAAACAGATAGATTATGTAGACGAAGGAATTCATACATTGTTGAGCTAAATGTAATGTACAGCGTACCAGAGATCCCCTACAAAAGCAGAATCCGCCAGCCTCCGACGAATTCTGTGACTTCTGTAGAACTTCTGCACAGTGACTGCAGCTTTCACCTCCTCTGTGCAATCTCTTTACATTAGTTAGGGTTTTTAAATCACAAATATAAGAGAAGACCAAATGTAGGCTTTTTCAGGTACTTGTGCACTTACCAGAATCAGGCCTCATCGACGAGCTACTGTACGTGTGGAGAATTCTAAAATCAGTGCAAGTCTGAACTGGGGGATTCAATATCAGAAGATCAATTAATCAGAATGCAAATGCATTGCCATCCAAAGTAGAAGAATTTGATTATAATTTGATGCTCCAATTTTGATGCACATAAAATATAAATGAACTTGTGTCCTTGGAGCTCTATTATATGTAGGCGAGTTTGGAGCATCTTTTGTGACATTGACTTAAGACTTGAGACTGCCTGGATTATTTATTTGGGTTGAAAGATGAGTCCAGTGCACTGGAAAGATGGGGACCTGGGGTGTATTATTAACCATTAGAACTTCAGCAGGATGCACTATTCTACGCTGTGTATGAATGCATTTATATGTATATACCAGTTGAGTCAATACAGCACCATTAACCAAAGCATTCTTTCTATTAGTCTCATACTTGAGGATGGATAGGTAGGAAAATGGCAAGAACGACAACTTCTACTCAAGAGTTATGAAATTTATGATTAAAGGATTTGAGATCATATTGGGTTGTAGCCAAAAGATATTGTGGTTGTAACTATTATCTAGTTTGTATTTAAGAAAGATACACAATAAATATTATCTCTTTTAGAAATTAACATGGCATCAGATGGTGTTAAGAGATTAAGAAGAAACAAGCATAAATGGAAGCAAACTCCACGAATCAGTCGTCTACTCGAAAGTGGATAGACCCAGAATTGGGGTAATATCTTTTGGCTACAACCGAATATGATCTCAAATTTTAATATCAAATTTTAATAATTATGTATCTCTTTTTATATATAAACTAGTCAATATCATGTGTTTCACGTACATACAAGATTGAATATCAATGTATTAGGTAAAAATGAATTCATAGAAAAAAAGTATTTTTGAAAAAAGAAAAGAAAAAATAACAAAAAAAACTTTGTAATTGGCAAAGAACAATACTATCCAATTTTTTTGTACGAATTAAAAGATATTTGGATGAATCCATTGTCATGTATCTTTATGTTTAATACCAGAGCTTTGATGTTTTCCTATGTGCATGTTTAAATTTTTTTTAACGCGTTTTACTTGTTTTTTCTAACTAGTCAAAACAATATTTCCAATTATTAAACTGTCAATTCTTAAAACAAAACACGAGAAGTGCTGGAATGACAAGGGCAACGCCACACGGCAGGATACATTGATTTACACGAACTGTTTGTGCACACTTAGGGATGCAAATATATACTGATTTTGATGCATAACAAAAAGGTCGAGGTTGCATGAACGACTCCTATGAGTCAATGCGTCTTGCAACGTGAGATAGATTTGTCATTCTAATATTTCTTAACAATGACTTATGACTATCAGTTTATTTGAAGTCTTCGAAGGACCGACAATAGTCACAATATAAATGTTTGTTATTTCTTTGCTGAAATTTCAAAGGGCCGTCAGAGACTCAACTACTTGTCACTTGGGTCAATGGAAACAATTATTTCCACCCTCGTCTTTTTATTTAAATTTTTGAGTGTTTGAACATTTTTAAATTAAATGTTTAGTCTCACATTAGTTAAGAACTTCAAGTTTAAAGAGTATATATGTACTTTTGCACCATAATGTGTGTAAAATAAAATACAAGTGCTATGCACGGTGAGCCACACGCGCGCGGCGCGCGCGATATGGCGCATTTTAGGCGTACTTAGCACGAGGCACAAAATTGAATCGAGCTCGTCGATTTACCCGGGTCGTTTTATGACCAATAGAATGGAAAAGGAAATAAAATCTTTTTTTTTTCGAACCCCATTGCATTGGAAGGGGCGATGAGGAATCATACATGAATGATTGAGCCTTCATATGTCCCGAAGAACCCATGAGGTGTTCGGAAATGGTTGAAGTAATTGAATAGGAGGATCACTATGACTATAGCGCTTGGTAGATTTACCAAAGACAAAAATGATTTATTTGATATTATGGATGACTGGTTACGGAGGGACCGTTTCGTTTTTGTAGGTTGGTCCGGTCTATTGCTCTTTCCTTGTGCCTATTTTGCTTTAAGGGGTTGGTTCACAGGTACAACTGTGCGTGCATATGTGTGTTAGCTAACGATGTGTAAAACTTTTTACCATTAATTTTTACCATTTTCGAGATTAAATGGGTAGTTAGTAGAGTGGCTTAGTGGGTGCAGTTGAAACTGCTCTCCATTAAGGAATTATTGCTCTACTACTCCATTGCATCAATGCTTGACTGCTCCATTATTCCATTGCATCAATGCTTGACTGTTCCACTACTCCACTACCCCATTTTCACTCTAACTGGTCATGACCAATGCTCTATAAAAGGGGAGGTTTGGAGATGAAGAAATTATCTCGAAATTCACCAGCAATTGCTCTTATTTTCATCTTTCACTACTGCAAAGTGTAAGGTGGGTTACTTCATCGTATCCTTTATGATATTTGTTGACTCTTACAGTGTAGAGAGCAAAATTTTCTTTAAAAAAGTAACAATGTTACACGCTTTGAAGTCATTGCAAGTCCCTCTAGTCTAACATTGAGTACATAATTCGTTTAGAACTATTGCTGAAATGTCGGATATTTTTAATCTAAATTGTAAAAAAAAACAATGACTTTCAAGAATTCCAAGTTCTTCACTTTCTCTAGTACACACAAAAACGTCTTAAAATGAAGAATTTTCATAAAATAGCATTGATGTCCTTTAGAAATGAGAAATTTTATACTTAAATGTCATGAAAGCTAGGTTTCCAACGCAAATGGGTTTCGCAGTTAACATGACAACATAACATAAAACTACTGCAACAAAAACATGACCTTATCTCTAGTGAGATCGTAGAGGCATCACTTGTCAAATGTCAAAAGGCAAGGTTTGGGAGTTGACTCCCACTTAAGTCAAAAAAAAAAAAAAAAAGAACATGACCCTCTTTCAAAATTCAATTCCTCGATAGGTTGCGAAAACTCAAACTGCCGCGTTTATATTTTTCATACATATATGAAGACATTTTAGACATGATACAAAGAGCATGAATACAAAAGGGGGCTCATGAGGTTTCAGACTGCAGTAGATTCAAAATGCAGCCTGAGCCTGCAAACATGAAATCTTCTGAACAACAAGAGCCATCCCATAAAAATAATAAATCAATCACCCTATAAATGATATGTGCAAAAAATTGCATGTTTGGTCAATGGTTTAAGATCAAGAGATAGGTTGCTTAAAGACTCGGGTTTAGCACTCATGTTTTTGAGATGTCTGAAAGGTTTTCAGGCTCCTCTGGTACATGCGTCGACAAGTCTGTCTTCTCCTTGTCGTCTGCACAGGCGGTAGTCGATAAGTTTTTCTCGATTGGCCCCAACTCCGCGTCCAGCTTCTTGACTGCTAATGTTAAGGACCTCAAGTCTCGAGCATTTGATAGCTTACTCATACACGATAACTGTCGTAGAAGTTCTTATATTAGTAATCTAATATGACAGCAACGATAAAAAAAACTTTAAAGATGGGGTAAACCATGTAACCTGAAGGATCATTGCACTTGTTCTGAGTATGCATAAGCAAGAAAATAGATAAAATACAAAAAAACGTGCAACCTTATTAGCAAATAAATAAATAAATAATGTAAAAAAAAAGTACACACATTTCTACCATAATCATAACTACATCAAGATGGACATGGAAAAAATTAAATCAGAAATGTATGCTCAAACCTTTTTCGCGACTTTCATTTAGTTGGGGCTCTTTGAGTATGACTAATTACCTTTCTTTTCCGCGACTTTTGTTTAGTTGGAGCTATTGCTTAAGAAAAACAACTATAAGCATTTAAGGCTAAAGTACCAATGGTTTGCATATTTAGACATTCGTAGAGTATCCTGCTTTCACTTCAATCCAACACTGCTTTATCTATTTCATTTGAGTAACTAGTACAACTTTACAAGTTGGTCAACCTTAAATGTGTAGTACTCATACATGATGTTGGGCATTACCCAGAAAAACCGATGAAAATAGATGGATGCTGAAAACAAAGTTTTCAAGGATTCTACCTACAATGATTAGAAAACATCGTACTCAATAGTTCAAGATTTGATTTCACTTCCCCTTTTCCACCTTGCTAGGCCCCTAATAGAACTTGCACACGATATTACTAGAATCGCTAAAAGTAACTTGTATTATATTTTTTTCTTTTTCTTTTCCTCTATTCTTCCTTCAGTATGAAGATTGCATGGTCTTCCATCAGATTCCATCAGACAATTAAGAATTTCAGAATGTCCAAAACTCCAAATGATTTGATCAACATTACGTTAGCTTTTAGATTAACAAATGATAGCTAAGGATAATCCCTTCACCCACACCTCAATAACAACTTCAATAAAGGTCACATGGACCCTAATCATGTGCTTTTAGAATAGTGGAATAATGTAATAAACTTTCATAATTAATGCATTTTTAATAATTCTTTTTATCTCAAACTAACTCTCCTGGTGAAAGGGAAGAGAAAAAGAGTTTTTAGTGAATTTTTAAAGAGGAGAGTTTTCAACTAACGCGTGAAGGAGAAAGAAATCTTTTCTTTTGTGAATGCAAAGTAGGATGGATGAGGACTAAATTAACATAAGAATTAGGAAACTAAATTTACATGTAAACATGAAAATGCTAAACTATGAACAATGACATAATGTTAGAACTCTCTAGGGGTAAACTGCAGATAATTCAGGGTGAATAAATAAAGGGTGGTGGCTTGCATAAAATAGATGTAATACTGGCTTGCCCTTACAAAAATATAGGGGTGCTGATAGCGCCGCCCAAAATGCATTTGCAAGATACAAGCTCAAACTGCAAATTGGTAGGGTGGCACAAAGTAATAACATATCAACAAAGATGGGATGAATTTGAGAGCAAAAATCCAGAAACACAGAAAAGAGACCAACCTTTTGTAGCTGTTCTGATCGATGCTTCAAATCATCTTTTGCTGCCTCTTTGTGAATTCCTTGTAAAATGTACATCACATGGGAATGGAGAAGGTCGGTACAGTGCTTCTCAATCGTGCATTTAGGGATGGTAGATTTACAGCCCACAGTGTAGAAAGGGCAATTCACGAGCTTCATCGGGCAAACAGTAATACAATGTCTATCCATCTCATGTCTCATCAGGTTGCCTGGGCAATTCTGTTCACATGGAAGGACCTTGAAGAGGCAAACAGCGTCGTGCTTTTCTCTCTGTAGTGCGCTAAAGCTAGCACTGCAGCCCTCATTCATGCAATTTACAGACCTATAAGAGCACTGACTGAAATGATCAGTAAGCTCTTCAGCTTTGTGAAACTTCATGTCGCAGTGAAAGTTATTCTTGAAATCAATGTTTTTCAGCAAAATATTTGCAACAATTTGCCTTGTATCGAGCAACCAAAACCCGCTTGCTTCCATCTCTTGCACCAAGTCATCAATCCTGTCTTCCCTTCTGTCACTCAGTAGCCAGCTCGAAACCCGACTCAACATGTTTCGTTTCGAACTAACAAAATCATCAATGAAATCTTCAATTATTTCTGTGGGGTTATTGCAAGTCTCGGCATCTGGACCACCTTCTTCCACAACTGATTCAGCTACATATGTCTCACTCCTACTTGTAAGGTAGTCTATCATTTCGTTTCTCACATCAACAGCCACTAAAGCTGGACTTGTGAAGAGACCACCAGTAGTGTTGTCAACACAAGCTGATGCTAACCCTGGAAGAAGAACTTGTGCTATTTCATGAACTACTTCCAAATCAAAAAGATGACAGCAAAGCAATGGCTCTTCCTCTTTAGCCTCTTCAATTTTCTCCTGGTTGAGTTCTATATCCACCATTGGGGGATCCATTGTAATGGTGATCTACAAGATAAATATTTAGTCATTGAGTACGATTTTAATTTCTAATAAGACCAATAAAGGAAATCTGAATTCTAAGAAAAAAAAAAAATTCCTTCAATGTATCAATAGCAATGATGCTGTTGTTAAAAGTCTCAACAGATCCTACATTTTCAGTATTTTACTGCCGCATCAAGGCACTGCTCACAATCATTAAATATTCCAAACAATCAGATAAGTTGTTAGAAAATTCAAATTTCACAACAATGTATACAACTTCTTTTAAGTAATAAGGTCCTTTTTGGTTCAAGATTCATATTTTACTTTCAAGCACTTAGTTTTAAGTAAAAGTCTTTAGAGAATTTCATGAATTCTGACTACTTGTCCCTAACAAAAATTTTGTAGTCACATCGAAACTGTTTTGGAATTTTTCAAATATAAATGCACTTTTCCTAGGAAATCTTAGAGGGCGCTCGGTATTGTTTTTCAACACATTTTCCGTTACCAAAATCTTCAAAAGCCAATAAAATCCATCCAATCCAAAAACTCTTCTCTGCAAACTTAAGAAGAAAAAACCAACCAACCGGATAACTCGCTGGTATAGCATGAGGTAAGTGGTGTAAGAGGTTGGGGGTCCTAAATTTCATGAATGGCACATAGAAATGTCACCATTATATTATTCTCTTCTCCATTTCACCTACCTATGTATATAATACATCCAACCTCAACATATGCTAATTGAGATTGCTTGATTTTACGTAAAAGACTACGAAGTCATGGAAATTACACCCTCTTCGTGTATTACTAATTACAATGCTCTTTTCCTTTCTTTTTTTTTTTCCCGTAGCAACCGGGAATTTGCAAATCTAATTTCTCCAAATGTCGAGATATTAACAATTCATCCTGACGCATATTATTACAACATACGCAATCATCATAAAAAACGACAAGAATGGAAAATCATAATGGGCAATTACTGAATATTCAAAAAAAACCTTAAAAGACGAGATATTGAGATACCTTGCACGGAAATTCTTCACTTCAATTCAACAAACTTGATTGAGAAGGAATCACAGATAATAACAATAAGGTCGGTCTTGTAGAGGCACGAAAATTACCAATAATTACAGGAGATAATTTGGAGAGGCGCAGTGGATTGCGAGAGAAGCGGAGGGCCGGCAATCGTTTTTCTAAGGGTGAGGTCGTATATTTTGGAGATATGAAGGGGTATAAGAGTCATTTCATCCCGGAACGTGCGTAAAGAAAGTCCACATCATCTTTATTACTATGCCCACACCATCTTCTTCAATTAAACCCACTCTGTCAAGGAGTCGCCCGAGTGGGGGTGGTCACCGGCGCCGAGAGAGGAGCCGAGAGTGGTGGAGGGGCGTCATCGGCGACGGTGGCTGCTGGAGCCGCAAGGAGGCCGAGTGGGTGGTGGTGAGGCCGAGAGGGGTGGGTGAGTGGTGGAGGAGTTGTTTTCGGGAGAGAGTGAGATTGGTTTGAGAGGAGAGGGAGAGAGAGAGAGAGAGCACGTGAGAGGAGAGAGGGTGTGAGGTGTCAAAAAATAGAGATGGTGTGTAGATGTAGGTTTGACTTTTATTTTGAATTGTGTGGATGTTGTGTCCTTATTCCATTGATTCATATCAAATTTAATTAACACCAAGTTGTATTATATCTCCTCTCATATAAATCACTACACCAAAATTTTTAAACCACTTATTAATTTATTATATTAGTTAATCATTTTATCAAGACTATATGACATATTTAAATTAAATTAAAATTATAACTTTATAAATCGTGGAGCACATTAATTTAATTCAATTAATTTATATACTACTCATCTATATAGCTAATTTAATGTGTCATATAACTATAATTCCGGCTTCGATGTTCAATGTTTGATCGAGTGTTCCGCGTCGGACTAGGTCAAATGTCAAAATCTCAAATTAGTGTGTAATTCGAATTTTAATTTTTCGGGCCGTTACATCAATCATCATAAAAAACTACAAGAACAAAAAATCATAATGGGCAATTACTAAATATTCACAAAAAAAAAACCTTAAAAGACAAGATATTGAGATGCATGGCACGGAAATTATTCTTCACTTCAATTCAACAAAATTGATTGAGAAGGAATTACAGATAACAGTAAGATCGGCCTTGGAGAGGCACGAAAATTACTAATAATTACAGGAGATAATCAGAGGTGCGGTGCATTGCGAGAGAAGCGGAGGGCCTGCATTTGTTTTTCTCTCGTCATCGCCTTAGTAGAGGGGCGAGGTCATATATTTTGGAGATATGAAGGGGTATAAGAGTCATTTCATCGTGGAAAGTGTGTAAAGAAAGTCCGTTTCTTTTGGCGCCAAACGCGGTTTCTGTGTTCGTAGGTCCGAATTTTTTTTAAGGGAACAATTTTTTTTATGCATCGAGATGTGTGTAAATAAATTCCTAAGTGTATCTAAAGGTTAGCAAAAGATATCTATTTTTTTTACAGAACTCTGATCTCAAACCTTGCTTTTTGAAAAGTGTGCATCAACTAGAAGTATTTTTTATTTAATTTTTTTTTTTGTATAAATCTTCCACAAACTATAATTTTTATTTTTTATATGTAAAGAAATTATAATGTTTTTATTGATATACATATGTTATTTATATGGGCGGGGTGGTACTACCGAATGGGTCGTAATTCAAAGAAGACACAATCAATTGTAAGTGATTCAAAGTTCATTAACTTAGGCTCTTTTTGACAGTGATAGTGATAACTGATAATCTACTAGCTGGTAGCGGAAAGCTGATAATCTAGCTGGTCAAGTAAAAACTGTTTGGAATAATAGTTGATTGATTAGCTGATAAATGCAAAATGACAATAAATGACATATGACAAAATTAAGTATATTAATTATATAATTAATGTATTTTATTTACAAAATATAAATTAATACCATAAAATAATTTATATTATTTAGAAAACTAAACTATGTGTGTCCATATATAAATGTTTACATGAAAATAACTCTATATTAATTTATAAGAATTCGTAAAAAATAAACACATGTAAGTAAAATACAATAAACGATTTGAATAACTATACATATACCTAACGCATCATCCATAACTAAGAAACAATATTATTGCGAATATTCTTCATTTCTATAGAAGTATCTCTATAACTTAAAAAAATAGTGGATTAGTAAAAAAAAATTAAAAATATGTAGGATAGCCCACCACTCGAACACTATATTTTAAATTTTTTTTATAACATCTAAAAATATTTTTATACTCGACGTTGTTAAAACTTATTTAATATGTAATAAATATCTAACGAGATTATCTATAATTAAGAAATTAATGTGTAATGATTTTTAATTTTAGTGAAATTCTTTGTTTTATATATAATATTTAGTTAATTATTAATCATTATTTTCTTATTAACAATATTAAGCTATATGTTAATTTTAAATTCAGTAAGTTTTAATAATGTATTATATAACTGTTGGTCTAGCCTAGAAGAGTTTAAAATGCTGGTTTCGCCTTTGTCAACTCTATCTGGGTATAATCGCAGGTATTAATATTTACGGGATTCGTTTAAGGCTCTGTTTGGCAAGGCTAGCTGATAATCAAGCTGATAGCTGATAAACTAGCTGATAGCTGATAATCTAGCAGATAGCTTATAATCTACTAGCTGGTAGCGGAAAGCTGATAATCTAGCTGATCAAGTAAAAACTGTTTGGAATGATAGCTGATTAATTAGCTGATAAATGCAAAATGACAAGAAAGGACATATGACACAATTAAGTATATTAATTATATAATCATATAATTAATGTATTTTATTTACAAAATATAAATTAATACCATAAAATAATTTATATTATTTAGAAAACTAAACTATGTGTGTCCATAAATGCTTACATGAAAATAGCTCTACATTAATTTATAAGAATTCGTAAAAAATAAACACATGTAAATAAAATACAATAAACGACTTAGATAACTATACATATACCAAATGCATCATCCATAAGGATATAACTTAAAAAAATAGTAGATTAGTAAAAAAAATTAAAAATATGTAAGATAGCCCACCACTCGAACACTACATTAAAAAATATTTTTATAACATCTAAAAATATTTTTATACTCAACGTTGTTAAAACTTATTTAATATGTAATAAATATCTAACAAGATTATCTATAATTAAGAAATTAATGTGTAATGATTTTTAATTTTAGTGAAATTCTTTGTTTTATAATATTTAGTTAATTATTAATCACTATTTTTTTTATTAACAATATTAAGCTATATGTTAATTTTAAATTCAATAATTTATATGTTTCGCCTTTGCCAATTCTATTTGGGTATAATCGCATGTATTAATATTCGCGGGGTTCGTTTAAGTATTTGCGTATTTTGTTTTTACTAATTTGCAAGGGCATTAATTTATTAATAGGGTATAAAGGGGATAAAAAATTCAAATGACGTATTTTCGGTTCAATTGGGAACTTATCATCTATATTCTTTTTAAAATAAGCTACAAACTAAACACAACTTAACAAATAAACTAGCTTATCAGCTAGTTTGTGCTTACCAAACAGAGTCTACCGAAAAAAAATTAGGATTTTTCAACCTTCATTTGCGTGAGAATAGGTCTAATACAAAAATCAGGATAGTTATCTCTCAAATCGAGCTTTGTGCAAAAAAATGCAAATATTTATAAATAGTTCACGATATAATTGACAAAATAAAAATTTAAAACCCGTACTTTTATTAGGGCATTTATATAGAGAAAGTTACCCCACCAACGGATCTGAAAAAAAAAAGGCCATATAATAAGAAAAGAGAAACATATGCATTAATTAATCCTATAATTTATTTTAATAATGAAATTGAATTGTTGAAAAAAGAATAATTAACAGAATAACTAACCACTTAATTAATATTATTTGCATGTAGGAAACACTTCTAATTGTTTCCTATTGAAAACCTACCAATGACCTAACAATAATAATTAGAAAAAAAAAAAAAACCCTACCAAGCAATGACCAAATTAAACAAATTAGATCAATCGATCATTCAATCAGAATCCAAAAGTATAAGGAGCCAAATCACCACAATGACTTGGTAGCATTGGTGGCATTGCACTTGCACTAGTGCTACTTCCTTGCACAAACTGATATTGACTGACCATATGCATGGCACTAGTAGTAGCAGCAGCAGCAGTTCTCTCATCATGATCAACAATATTCTTATTACCATGCCTCATCTTATGAAGCCTCCTCACTATCTCATCTCTCACCTTCACCATCTCCACTCTCATCTGCTCCAACACCTCCACTCCCAACCCTTCATCAATAGTCTCCTCCCACCAAAACTTCTCATCACCACCACCATTACTACTACTACTACTACTATTATTCCGAAGCCGCAACCGCTTCATCTTCTCCTCCATCTCCATCTGATCCAACAACTCCTTCTCCCTCCTCTGCTGCTGCCCAATATGTTGTTGTAGTTGCTGAAGTTGTTGCTCCTCTTGCGGCGATAGCACTACCGCCGCTGCATTATTATTATTATTATTATTATTAGTAGCAGCGTCGATGTTGGTAACAATGTTGTTGAAGTAGCGCTTGAAGACGTGTTCGGGCCACGGATGCCCGAAGGTGAATGGCTTTCCAGCAGGAGAGAAGACGCCGATTACGAGGTCTACGCCGCAGAGTGTGCATAGCTCACTTCCTTTCTTGAATATGCCGACGCGGCGCTTCGAGAAGGTGACTTGTCTTTGGTTTGTTCTTGCTATCCTCTCTATTGGGATCTTCTTCCTCCCTTGGCTTTTCTTCTTCTCCTTCCTCTCCAATTCCATTGATTATATTAATTAATTAATAATGTAGGAATTATAAGGATTTATTTGATTTGTATATACGGTGGGATAGTTAATAATTAGTAGTATATATACTTTCTTAAAAATACGTATATGGTATTATGTCCTAATTGAGATTTTGTGATCTCCGAAATCAAAGATACAGTGTAATTATGGAAGTTTAATATATAGAGTATTTAATATATGACGGATTACGAATTAATTAATTAATTAATTAACTGCATGTAATGATTAAGTCCTATACAAATGCCCCACTAGAACAATTGACACGGAAATTAGAAATTTTGATGAGCTAGGGAATTAATTAATTAATTAATTTTGGAAAGCTTTATTTATCGCACTAATCTATAATGAAAGAACTTGATCTATGTAGTGGACCCAATTTATTTGGGAGTGAGACTATATATGTTGTTGTAATGATTAAGTCAAAAAGCGAAAGATATTGTAACAATTGTTTAATCCGAAATCTACTTATTTAATTATTAAAAAATACCTAATTATTAAGGGTACTATGACTATCAAAGTCCATGGCCACTCAAATAAACTAATTGTTGGTTTATCTTTTGTTTGAACATCTAAACAAAATATTGTTCATTAATATTTTTAGGATTGGATTTTTTTAAGAAAGAAATTTAGACTCTAATATATGCTACTTGTCTTAACTTTCAATATGATCAATCAGTTGAACATGATAAGATTATAACAAATTTAGAATTAGATTACATGACAAAAATTTCTCTACAATATAAAATTAGATAGAATCATATTTACAGATCATTCAATGTACAATGCAATTCCTTACCAAGCATCTCTGCAGCTGCACTTCCCATTGATGAAGTGATGAAAATTGCAAGTGTCTTTCACAACCAATTCTCTCCCCAACAAGTTCGACACGAATTTGAAAGCGGAATGGCAATCTCCACACATCCGGGCACTTTTCAGTACTCTTATCGGGGCGCCTGGGTCTAACTCAAGCAGTCCAAGAGCCAATGCTTTCATTTCAGTATGATAACCACCATATCCATAAAACTCTTCTTCTGCATTGTGCAGAGAATGTTTTTTATCAGCTACATAGCCCAGTTCCTTCATGTCATGTTGAATCTCCATCAATTTAGTATGTATGTCTTCCGTTGGACTGTCAAATGCGGCGAACTCGTGAATTCTGTTTCGTATTTCAATCCAAGCAGAGTTGGCTGCGACGGTTTTTTTCTTCCTTTTCAGGTTCAAGGCCTCATTCCACTTGCCCTCTGATAGAAGAAAGTGCTGAAATAAGCTATTTGCTGCAAAGTCCTTGGATTCGAGGGCTAGAATATTTTTGGTTGCGAATTTGGCAACCTTCATGTTTCCATGTACCCGACTAGTTGAGAGAAGGCTTTTCCAAACTTGGGGCACTGACTTGAGTGGAATAACGCTGTTGATGAATTTCTGCGCTTCTTCAAACATTCCCGCTCGGCCTAGAACTTCAACTATACAGGTTTGGTGTTCCAAGGATGGTTCAATCCCGTAAATTTCGCGCATTGAGAAGAGCAAACAGATCGCTTCATGCACTAGACCCATTTGAGCACAGGCTCTCAAAATAGAGGTGAATGTGCCCGACTTCAATGACTTGTGATTCCTGCACATCTGTGTGAATAAATCCATAGCTTTGGATGGGTGGCCATGATTCACATTAGCAGAAATGATTGATGTCCATGATTCAGAATTCTTCTCCTGCATGGAATCAAATGTTGAAACCGCATCCGCAATCATGCCACATTCAGAATACATTTCAATGAGAGCATTGCCGGTGGAAGGATCACAGATGAGTCCCCTCTTGACTAAATAGGCTTGGGCTTGAGTTCCCACATTCAAAAGGGTAACTTTTGCACAAGACTTGAGAATACAGCACACAGAAGTCGAGTCGAGCCCTCCATTCGTTCTTTGGATCCTGCGTAGAAGTTCTGAAATTAGCTCTTGATGCTCAGTTCTCTTGAACGCTTCAATCAGCAAATCCCATGGGATCTTAGCCTCCGGAATTAATGAACATAGAGGAAGAGCTTGTAGATTTTGCGAAAAGTCTAAATAGAGGTAAATGAGCATGTTTATGATTGATGTCCTTGATTCAAAACCAGTTCGGAGAATCCGACCATGTACCTCTTTAATCTTCCCCAAGTCCCCAAGAGAAAGACAAGCTAGAAGAACAGATGTGTAAGTGTATTCATTAGCTTCAACAAGGTCGAATTGCATCTCTCGAAAAAGACTCAAAGCTTGATTAAACCATCCATTCCAGCAATACCCAGCAATGATGACAGACCAAGGAACTACAGTCTTGTCTTTAACTCTGAAAAAAAGGGTCGACGCAGCCTCTGGGATTCCACACTTAGAATACATATCAATCAAGGAACTGATGACATGAGGATCAGATTGAAGATTGCTTCTTATTATCTGGGAATGAAAGGTTTGTCCAGTTTCTAGATCCAATCGCAAAGAACACCATTTAAAGATGCTAGCAACGATGAATTTGTCGGATTCTCCACCCTCTAAGCGGTTAAAGATCTTTGGAGGAACATGGTCACTTGAAATCAAACTCTCATGATCCATGCACTCAATGTACATTTCCAAAAGAGAGCTGATAACGTAAAGGTTCGACTCAAAACCAGCCCTGATTATGTATCCATGAATTTCTCTCCCATGATTCAAAGCTCCTAATCCTATAACCGCCTGGAGAACGCCCACTAATGTGAAGTCATCACAGCTTAAACCTTCACTGAACAGACCTTGAAAAACTCTTAAAGCTTCAAAATCACAAAAACTATGAACATAACCAGAAATGATTGCATTGTAAGAAACCAAATCCTTTCTTGGCAGTTGATAAAATACCTTTTCAGATGATCCGCAATCCCCGCACCTCGCATAAAAGTCTATCAAACAGTTCTGCAAAAACAAGGAATGCCCAAATCCCATTTTAATTGAATTACAATGCACTTGTACTCCAGCATCCAAGCAGCCCAGATTGGCACAAGCACTGATAAACATAGAAAGCACAAAAACATCAGGCTGAACCCCAGCCTCAATCATCCTAACAAAGTGCCTCAACCCTTCTTCTTCGAGCCCGTTCTGCGCGTACCCGCTTAACATCGAGCTCCAAGAAACCAAGTCAGGCCGCGAAATTCCATCAAAAACACGAATCGAATCAAATATAAATCCAGAGCTAGCATACATAGTAACAAGTGCATTCTCCACAAATGAATCAATCACACCATCACCACTCTTTAAAATCCTACAATGCAGCTCTCTCCCATAACACACATTGCCCAACGCCGCGCAGGCGCGAAGAACAATAGCATAAACTACCGAGTCGGGCTGAAGCCGAACAGACCCGACACCATAATCATCACAATGACAACCTCCTATCATCTTTCGAAACATGGACAACGTCTCGAAGACGGGTCCGTGACGGGCATAGCCCGACATGAGCATAGTCCAAGAGACCAGAGTTCTCTCAGGCATTTCATCAAACAGTTGGTGTGCTTCGACCATGAGGCCTGCATTGACATACTCTTTGAGGGAAGCATTGAAATGGGCAAGTGTTGAATTTGGTTTGATGGGTGTGTCAACATGGGGTTCAGCATTGTTGATCAGTTTTTTGAAGTTTATGAGATGGTGAGGAGCAATGTGGGTGGTGGAGGTGGTGGTGTGGGGAATGCAGGGCGAGGTGCATGATAGCAAGGTGAGCATGAATGAATGTGCAGTGATGGGTGTGGAGAGTGAATAGGTATAATGTTTGGGAGAATATCAATATGATGATGGAATGAAGAGGAAGAGAGATGAGATGGCATTGTGGGCTGTTGTTGTTTTTGGCTCAAAACCAGGATTGGGTGCTGTTACAAAGAGAAATATCTCACAACAATGGACAAAATAAGAGTTAACAGAACACTTTGTAAAAAGACGAGGTTAGGGAACTCAAAGAAGTCAGATATTTCGGATAACCCAGTGATTTACCCAAAAAAAAAGGCGGTGGTCAATATTGTTGTTGTTAATTTATAAATAGAATATGTTTATTATGTAGTTCACTTGTATACACGGTACTCTATATATATACTGTTGTATGGAACAGTAAATAATGATACTAATATATATGAATGAATAAAGTTTTACAAATAATTAATAACAGAATCAATCAACAAAAATAAATTTCTAACCTAGAGGCTTGCTGTGAAGCGATGTCCCAAGACGAAAATTTCCTTGAATTCGGTGATTGAATTTTCTTCAAAGATCTCGCCCAGGATACAACCGGATGCTTTTTTCGAACCAAAAATCACCAAGTTCAAAAGTCTCGCAAACTTGATTTTTTTTCTTCTCTCAAAAACGAAATTCGAAAATTATATGTATTTCCGTGTTTTAGTTCTACTTAAATAGAACTTGAGGCACTTTGTTCAAACCAATGTGTCTGTTCAAAACAATATATTCAACAATCACACCTATTCTCAACAACAGATTGCACTTGTTCAACAATCATTGTTCACAAAATAACTAAATTAACTACCAATAATTAATTTCGAAAATACAAAATAAAAGAAAATAAAATAAAATAAAATTTGATTTTACAAGGCTAACAAATGTAAGCCCAAAGCCCAAAGGTCCCAAGGCCCAAGGCCCTATCTTTGATTTTAAATATAATTATATATATATATATATTTATTATATAAATATATATATATTTACACCTATTACCCAATGGGTGCCAATTTGGACTATATCCATTGGGTTTCTCTAAAGCAAATCTTTAGAGTAGATGTTTGTATATAAAGAGTTTGTACTCTTTGAAGTGAGCAATGTGGGACTAAAGAGGTTTTCTATTCAAACTCACTTGAAACATTTTTCAAGTTCTAACAATACCCCACATTTGAATAGAAATATCACTATACCCCACATTTCTGTTCAAATTTGGTTTTTTTTTAAAAAAATTATAACAAAAATTATAATACACGAAAGAGAGAGAAGTCTCATGTCATGTTGTCAGGAAAAGTATCTGAAAGACTTGAACTTACCATAGTAAAACATATTGGATTTACTTTGTGACGCAGTGGATATGGAGGATCTTGAACTGCTTCACGTTTGTAGTAAACCAAGACAATATGTATTACGCATGACACGATTATCAAAATTCGGTTTATACGTTTTTGTCCATTTTGGTCCCGGACATATCCTGGTTTCATGATAGATTTAGAGAATTTAGCTTTGTCTCGTTCTCATAAATGCGACCCACATTTACTATCATATAGGTGACAATTTTATTTGTCATTAAATGTTTAACATATCCTTTAACTTCTTCGAACACGCTTTTATCTTATGAACGAATATGTGTTCTTCTCGCGAGTTTCATCTAATCAGTTTGCCTATTGAACCTAGTACATGGGATCTCCAATCACCTAGGTTAGGTTTCCACCAGACTTAACTCATTTATAGGCTTTAAACCCATTCCCTCGATAACAATACAACTTGATTTCTCGGTAAGCCCTTTGTCATAGGATCTGCAATATTCTCCTTTGACTTTACATAATCTATACTAATTACTCCACTTGAAAGTAATTGTCTTATAGTATTATGTCTGCGCTTATATGTCTTGACTTACCATTGTATACATTATTCTTAGCATTAGCTTGTCTTTGCCATACAATCACAATGTATACATATTGTTGCATCGGTTTTGGCGAATGGAATATCTTCTAGAAAGTTTCTTAGCCATTCTCGCTTCCTCAATGACTTTATCTAAGGCTACAAATTCGATTCCATTGTCGAACGTGCTATACACGTTTGCTTAGTTGATTTCCGGAAATCGCAGCTCCTCCCATGTAAAAATATATCCACCGGTTGACTTTGTTTCGATTGTCGAAATCCAATTGGCATCACTATACCACTTCAAGTACCTGGATGTTTTGTATAATGCAATCCATATTCTAAAGTATGTTTTAAATACCTTAGTATTCGTATCAATGCTTCCCAATGATAATTATTTGGATTGCTTGTATATCTACTAAGTCTCTGTTCACTTTGCATAAGCAATGTCCGGTCTTGTAGAATTCATCAAATACATCAAACTTCCAATTATTTGGGAGTACTCTAATTGAGAAATTGCAATCGCTTTGTCAGATTTTTCTTAAGTATGCAATTTGGCTCAAATGGGGTAGGAACAGGTTTACAATTAAATTGATTAAACCTCTTCAATATTTTTTCTACATAATGTGATTGAGTAAGGATATATCCATTATCATTTCGTTTGATTTGTATACCCAAAATGACATCTCGCTAGACCTAAGTCTTTCATGTCAAAATTAGAATTCAACATCTTCTTAGTTGAAATGATTATATCCTTATTTGTCCCAATTATCAACATATCATCAACATAGAGACATACTATGACACAAGAATTTTTCAATTCTTTGATGTAGACACATTTGTCACATTCATTAATTTTAAATCCATTTGCAAGCATAGTATGGTCAAATTTCTCATGCCATTGTTTTGGTGCTTGTTTAAGTCCATATAAAGACCTAACCAATTTGCAGACTTTATTTTCTTGACCTTGGACCACAAATCCTTCGGGTTGTTCCATATATATCTCTTCATCTAATTCTCCATTTAAAAATGCTGTTTTTTACATCCATTTGATGTATTTCCATATTATAAATTGCGAGAATTGAAATTAACATCCGAATAGATGTAATTCTAGAAACTGGAGAATATGTATCAAAATAATCCAACCCTTCTTTTTGTCGAAAACCTTTAGCTACTAAACGAGCTTTATATTTATCAATTGATCCATCGGCTTTCAATTTTCGTTTAAAAATCCATTTATAACCTATCGGTTTAATCCCGGGAGGTAAATCAACCAATTCCCATGTGTGGTTTATTAAAATGGATTCTATTTCACTATTTATGGCTTCTTTCCATAAAATAGCCTCGGAGAAGTCATAGCTTCTTTATATGTTTGTGGTTCGGTTTCGGTCAAAAAACTTATAAAATCGGCCCAAAACTCTTTTGAACTCTAGATCTTTTCCCCTTCTTGGTTCTTCATCTAATGTTGGAACATTAGAAGTTGATGGTTCATCTCGAACTCTCTTGTTTGATGAACTTGATTTCTGTTCTTTATAAGGAAAAATTCCTTCAAAGAATTGCACATCCGTTGCATTTCTATAATTGTATTAACATGGATATCATTAATCTCGAAATTTATTACCAAAAATCTATATGCAACTATTGTTAGCAAACCCAATAAATACACAATCTATAGTTTTAGGCCCCAATTTTGTTCTCTTGGTGATAGGAACTTGTACCTTTGCTAAACAACCCCACACTTTTAAAATTTTAAAAGTAGGAATTCTTCCTTTCCACAATTCATAAGGAGACTTATTTGTCTTCTTAATTGGGATTCTATTTAGGATATAATTTGTTGTAAGTAGTGCCTCTCCCCACATGTTATGTGGAAGTCCGAACTATTTAGCATAGAATTTATCATGTCTTTAAAAGTTCTGTTTTTCCTCTCCGCGACACCATTCTGTTGAGGTGTGTATGGTGCCGTAGTTTGATGTATAATTCCATGACTACTTGCAAAATTCACAAAATTCGAGAGGATTCATATTCTCCACCTCTATCCGTTCTTATTGCTTTGATCCTTTTATCTAATTGATTTTCAACTTCACTTTATATGTCTTAAACATATCAAAAGCTTCATCTTTAGTTTTAATCAAATAGACATAGCAATATTTACTACAATCATCTATAAAAGTAATGTAGTAATTTTTTCCTCCTCTTGTAGGGGTTGATTTGTAGTCACAAAGGTCACTATGTATTAATCCTAACAATTCATTTGACCTTCCTAGGATAGTTTTAAAAGATTTCCTAGCAAACTTAGATTCAGTGCAAGTTTGGCATTTGTGCTTCACATCAAAATTAAATTTAGGTAATAAATTGAGATTAATCATTCTACTAATAGACCTACTATTTACATGGCCTAATCTAGCATGCCAAATATCATAAGAATCCACGATATAAATAGAAGCATTCACTTTATTCATAACATTAGTAACCATTACATTCAGTTTGAACATTCCATCTACTAAATACCCTCGTCCTATATAGTCAGTAGCCTTACATAGCACAAACTTATCGATTCGAACACTAGTTTGAATCCCCTTTTAGTAAGAAGAGTACCGAGAGACTAAGTTCTTTCGTATTTCGGGAACATAAAGTACATCAATCAAAGTAAGAGTTTTTCCGTAAGTAAATTTCAAAGAACACTTTCCTTTTCCTTTGACGGTTGAAGTAGATGAATTCCCCATGTAGAGTTTTTCATCATTAGTAACATCTTCAAAGGTTGAAAATAGTGCCTTGTCGCCACAAATATGCCTAGTTGCTCCTGTGTCAATCCACCACCTTTAACATTGTCAATCATATTGACTTGAAATAACAAACAACCAAATCTTCTTCGATAGTTGTGACATTGACGTGATTCTTTTGAGAAGAATTTCTTTGCAGTTGATCTTTCCAAGGTGACGACATTCTTGAGCCTTATGGCCGCTTTTCCACACACCCAACAATTACCTTTAACTTTCTTAAAGGGCTTGCCTTTAGGTGCAAATTTGTTGGAGTGTTTCACTGAAAACTTCTTTGCTTTGTTCTTCCAAATCTGGATTTTGAAGCCTCTCCTTCAACCACATTTGCTTTTGCGGCAAAAGGTAGGTACTTCAACTTTGTCTCCTTGCGATGATCTTCTTCAACTCTAAGCCTCAAAATCAAGTCCTCTATAGTCATCTCCCTCCTTTTGTGCTTTAAATAAATCTTAAAATCTTTCCACGAAGGAGGTAACTTCTCAATAATTGCACCAACTTGAAAGTGTTCATTGATAGAACATCCTTCGCATGCGCTTCATGAATCAAGACTTGGATTTCCTCTACTTGCTTAATGACAGCTTTTGGAGTCCACTATGAGATATTTCGAAATTTACCAATTACGAATTTCTTCGCACCGCATCTTCAATTTTGTATTTCTTCTCAAGATTATTCCATACTTCCTTTCTTTGTGTCATATGACGAATATATGTCATATAAATTGTCATCCAAACAATTAAGGATGTAATTGCGACAAAGAAAGTCGAATTTCTCCAATTCTCAATGGACATAATAGTCTCCTTCGATAGAGGATCCTCATCTGTCTTAGGTTCATCCTCTCTTACAATATGTGCAAGATTGAGGGTTGTCAAGTAGAACAAAGCAATTTTTGTTGCCACCTTTTAAAATCCACTCCCGTGAATTTTTCGGGCTTTTCTTCATGCCTCTTGAAATCCACTCCCTTGGACTTCTGGACTTGTCTTCGACTTTGTAGAGTTGTTCAAACTCGATTGTCCCACCATTTTCGAATTTCGAAATTCACAAAACAACACAAAATCTCAGAAATTTCTGAAGTTTCTGTCTTAGATTGTTGTATGGAACAATAAATAATGATACTAATATATATGAATGAATAAAGTTTTACAAATAATTAATAACAGAATCAATCAACAAAAATAAATTTCTAACCGGAGGCTTGCACAGAAGCAATGTCCTAAGACATAAATTTCCTTGAATTCGGTGATTGAATTTTCTTCAAAGATCTGCCCCCAGGATACAACCGGATGCTCTTTCGAACCAAAAATCACCAAGTTCAAAAGTCTGCCAAACTGTGATTTTTTTTCTTCTCTCTCAAAAACGAAATTCGAAAATTATATGTATTTCCAGTGTTTTAGTTCTACTTAAATAGAACTTGAGGCACTGGTTCAAACCAATGTGTCTGTTCAAAACAATATATTCAACAGTCACACCTATTCTCAACAGTTGCACTTGTTCTCAACAGTCGCACCTGTTCACAAAATAACTAAATTAACTACCAATAATTAATTTCGAAAATACAAAATAAAAGAAAATAAAATAAAATAAAATTTGATTTTACAAGGCTAACAAATGTAAGCCCAAAGCCCCAAGGTCCCAAGGCCCAAGGCCCTATCTTTGATTTTAAATATAATTATATATATATATATATATTTATTATATAAATATATATATATATTTACACCTATTACCCAATGGGTGCCAATTTGGACTATATCCATTGGGTTTCTCTAAAGCAAATCTTTAGAGTAGATGTTTGTATATAAAGAGTTTGTACTCTTTGAAGTGAGCAATGTGGGACTAAAGAGGTTTTCTATTCAAACTCACTTGAAACATTTTTCAAGTTCTAACATATACACATGTCTAAAATACAAGAAAGGAAAGTATAGCCACAAAAAGGAACCTACGAGATGTACGATATACAAGTTTCCTTAACCTACGAGATACAATATTTAGTTTCCTTAATAGCTAGATGCAATATTTAGTTTCCTTAACACTCTTCCTCAAACTCAAGATGGGTTCGTAAAAATCAACTTGAGTTTGTCAACCAAAGCATGAAAGCGACCCGGAAGATGAGCTTTAATGAAGATATCAGCCATTTGATTTGGAGGATGAGACAGAAGAAAGTTGAAGAGTACCCCGAACCAAGTGTTGACGGACGAAGTGACAATCATTCTCAATATGTTTTGTTCTCTCATGAAAAACATCATTGTGCGCAATTTGGATTGCACTTTGATTATCACAATGCAGAATGGTAGTAGAAGCATGTATAACCCTCATATCTTCAAGTAACCAATGAATTCAAAGTAGTTCAGAGGTACCATCAGCAAGAGCCCGATACTAAGATTATGTGCTAAAGCGAGATATGACTGTTTGTTTCTTGCTTCGCCATGATATTAATGAGTTGCCCAAGAAGAAACAATAACCAGTAGTAGAACGTCGGTCGGTAGGATCATCAGCCCAATCTGCATCCGAGTAACCAGATAATACCAAGGGGGAGAGTTGACAGAGAAGTGGAGGCCATGAAACAAGGTGCCTTTTACATATCGAAGGATGCGAAGAACAACAGTGAAGTGAGCAGTACGAGGAGCTGACATGAGCTGACTGAAAACATGAATAGCGTAAGCAATGTCTGGACGACTAACAGTGAGATAAACCAAACTACCCATAAGCTGGCGATATAGGGTAAGATCTGAAAGAAGTGTACCATCTGATGGAGTCAGCTTGACATTCGTGTCCAATGGAGTGGATGCAACAACATTATCAGTAATCACATAGCGAGAGATCAAATCAGAGGCATATTTCGCTTGTGAAATATAGTATCCATCAGGAGTATAGGTAACTTCAAGGCCAAGAAAGCAGCTCAAGTTACCTAAGTCTTTCATCTTAAAGTGACTCTTGAGATATTGTTGTAAGTCAGAAATCCCAATGGAGTCATCCTCGGTGATGATCATGTCATCAACATAAAGTAGGAGAAGAATCATGCCCTTGTCAGTTCATCGAGTAAACAAGGCAGAATCGTGAGGACTCGACTGAAAACCACTATGTGTAATAGTGGAACTGAACTTAGCAAACCAAACACTAGGAGCTTGTTTAAGGCCATATAATGCACGACGGAGGAGGCAAACTTGTTTTGGAGAATAAGAGTAGCCAGAGGGTGGGCACATATAGACTTATTCGGCAAGATCACCATTTAAAAAAGCATTCTCTACATCCACCTGGAACAAGGGCCAATGTCAGACAGTTGCTACAACAAGCAAACTTCAAACAGAGGTCAGGCGGGCTACAAGAGCAAACGTCTCGTCATAGTCAATGTCGTATTCATGTGTGTAGCTTTTAGCACCAAACAAGCTTTATACCGCTCAATAGAGCCATCGAGCGAGTTTTTATATTCTAGTAAATCCATTTGCATCCAATTGGAGTATTGCAAGAGGGCAGATCCACTAAATCCCAAGTATGAGTCTTCTCTAATACACACAGTTCTTCTGACATTGTTTGCCACTAAAGGGGGTCAGAACTAGCCACTCGATATGAGGAAGGGTCATGTAAAGAAGAAATAACAGAGAAACATTATATTACCACATTGATTGAAAGGGCTGGGTTCTCTACTCTCAAAGCTGTGTCTATTCCATGTGCCACCACCAAAATCAATCCATCTGCCTCGAGTCAAATATTCAGCGATGTCACTCTATATCGCAAGCTTGTTGGTGGTATTCAATATCTCATTCATTGGCAGGCCCTCAAACGGGTGTTGTGATATTTGGCAGGTACTTTTGAGTTAGGTCCCCACATTAAACCCAGCAAACAACTCTCTCTAGTTGGCTTCTCGGATGCAGACTGGGCATCGTCTCCCGAAGATTGCAAATCTATTGGAGGCTATTACATTTTTCTCTTATATCTTGGATGTCTAAGAAGCAAAATGTGCACCGAATCTGATGAATATCTTGCTCTCGCTCATGCCTCGGTTGAAATCATGTGGCTGGAGTCACTTCTTCATGAGATTTCATTTCCTACTGCATCACATCCCATCCTTTGGTGTGACAATCAAAGCGCCAATGCTTTACCTTTGAATCCTGTCTTCATCGAAGTCGATGTTCACTTCATCTGCGATAGGGTCTTACAACATAAGCTTGAAGTTCGTTGTGTCCCTTCCGCAGATCAACTAGCTGATTGTCTCACCTCACACCATCAACTCATGATCTTCAAACTTTGGCGTTGTTCCACACCCGCCAAGTTTGAGGGGGGATGTTAGGAATACACATTAGCTCTGCACTAATAGGTCTCGGTCTCATATCATGTCACATAATTTGTTACACATTTCAATGATAGAAAGGTAACACACTTGCATTCACACCAATTTCATTTTCTCTCTTGCCTGTTCTTTTTTTGTATGATCTACACTGCGGGAAAATAGGGCTATGATCTGATACGGGACCTCACAAATTGGTAAGACTAGCTAGCTTCAGGGAACAGATCCCACCAGGCAGCATTTGCAACAGCACGGTCTAATCTCTCCTCTACTAAATGTGACGTTCCTTTGCCCTTTTCCCAAGTATATTTGTGACATTTAATTGTATATATTAGAGCTTCATTAAATCCTTAGTAACACCACACAGGATGTGGTGCACCTCCCCTTTTATCACTTGGCCTATGCTAAGTCATTGAAGTCGCCCATGATGCACCACGGGTAGCTATATTGCCCAGAGAGAGAGAGAGAGAGAGAGAGAGAGAGAGAGAGAGAGAGTGATTAGGAGGGTTGACCATTAGATCAATATATATGGTTGTTAGAGTAACCCAACAACGACCATATATAAATCCTTCTCCTTCCAAAGAATTGCTAGCCCCCCACTGCGACCAATCCGATCAACAATAAAAACGATCATCATACTTTAAACTATCTTTTATTTCCAAAATTTTATTTTTGATCGACTGGCCATATCATTTGAAAGAAAAGTTTCCAATGAGGAAAATAATATCTTGAATGAGAACCTCACGCTTGATTCTGGAGAGATTTAAAAAACTCGAAAGAGTTTCCAATGAAATCCCCACTCCTTCATACCCAGAACGATAGATAGTTGTTAAAGATTAGTGTAAAAAAAAATGTCATTTCCTTGTCAAAACTGTTACTGTCACGATTGGTTTATTGCGGCTGAAAGTTTTATGAATGTAGTGATAGATCAAAACAATCTAGTGACAAAAAGAGAGATGTGGTTGTTAAACAATGAACCCCATCAGTTGCCAAAAACATAAAAGAAATTGAGAAAAAAAAAAAGTCATACATTTGAATTTCTATCCTTGAATTCAACCTAATTCTGTGAAAAAAAAAAAAAAAAACTGAATAGGAAGTTGTCTACAAATTTACATTTTTTGCATCTTAAAAAACTGATCAAATTAGAAGCCTAAATTAATGTGTATACAACATTTACAAAATGTGACTTGTCTTCTTTTGATGCTTTCTTCTTGATCCAATACATCTCTTGAGGCACCACGGATGTCACAACTGATTCACATATAAGGTTATAGTAAAAACAGGTATGGTGCCATGGCAATTAGGACCTGAGACGACTAGTATCCAATTCACTGCCGATGCTAGCCCAAATGATGGGCTAATAATTCCTGTTGTCACCCAGGTCAGGAGTGAATGTTATGGATCTTTGAATGACTTTGTTTCAGCGAGACTCACTCCGCCAGCAAAAAAAATGAATCAACAGTTACACATATCACCGCATTTTACTAATTCCTCAGCTCTTTTCTTCAGTGAAGCTTGTGCCTCATTGCCTTTGTTATCTCCGATAATCCACGCATTTGCTTCACAACCGTTGAGTGAAAATGCTTTTGGATCTGGACAGTTAAACTTCTAGAATCCAGGAGACGCACTCTTTGAGGAGCTGGAACTTTTGGCACGTGGCTATCGTCAGGAAAACTTGCATTTTCACCTTGAACTCAGATTCATCTTCCTTTGTCTTGAATGAGCCACCGCATTTGCATTGATCAGCTAAATGAGCAGCTTTTATTTCTTTGCACTTAAGGCATACAAGGTCCTGTAGATGGTAAAGACGTTCCCTTTGCCTAACTATTTGAAGAAGAGCATTCTCCATCACCTCCCGATCATAAGGCTGCCCGCACTGTGGCACAGCACAACGCAATTCTTGAGCAAGTAGAGCTGGGTCACGACATAAATCCAAATCCCTGCAGTCATTGCAGTAGCTGCAGAAGGAATTTTTAAGAAATCAGTACAGTAATGCTACGCGAAAAAACCGATAAATGGCAACCAGCTTCCTGGTAGAAATTGGTAAAACACTTGAAACTATGGAATAGAAGAAACTAGATATGGATGGGAAAAATGAAATAGCATAGATGACATCAATTACCGAGGCCTAAACTAAAAGCAGGTGTTTGGTGATGATTCAGGGAGTGCATAGTTCTACTAGGATATTATTTACGGTAAACATATGGACAAAATGCAGAAACTAACTCCTAATAAAGTACACAAGCACTAATCTAGAGTCGGTCCAGCAACAAAATCGAGTCCAGACGTGCTTTCAGAACACAGATTAAGAAAGCCACGGCACAGTGATTGTTCATGATCAAGCAGTCATTGGGCGATAGCAAGGAATATAAATAGGAAAATACTAGAATGACAACAACAATGTCACACCACAAGACACATTAGCTCACAAGAGCCTTCCATGCCACCTCAACTTGCGTGTTGTGCATTGAGTTCTATGTATGTCTGCATCTCGAGGCACACATGGATGGCTCTTGTGAGCCAATGTGTCTCGTGGTGTGACATGGTGTGGTCATTCTAGCACTTCTCATATAAATAAGCCCATAGGCCGTAGTTTGCTGGACAGACACAAACACGCCAAAAAAGAAGAGCATGAATCCATTTGACTTTGAGTTCAATCTGTGCCCAAAACTAGTGAAGAGTGAAGACTAGTACTAGTTCTGAACCTCTAAGAACGTAACAAATTCGTATCATTCATTCTTCTCTCTGATGAGAAGCCTGGAATATTCCAAAATGATCAAAAGTGGCATAGATGTTTGTACCTGCAAATAACATTTGGTAGGATGAAAGACAAGGAAGGATAACAAAAGAATGCCCCTGGATCGAACTCTCTTACACGAACATATTTTAAAAGATTCTTCCGCATTACCTGAAAGAAAGTTAAAGTTTGAGGTATCAGAGCATTAAAACTTTTATTTTCTTTTTGTAAGCATAGGGAACTGATGCCTTTAAAACTGGTATTTCAATCAAAAATAATAAAAGTGAACCTGAAAACGAATTAAAATATCATGTTTTAATTTTTCTGGTTCAACTAGGGGCGTCTTAACCACATTGGAAGCATACCATGCTCAGGCAAACCTCAGGGAAGAAATGTAATTAACCTTCTTCATTAAACTTGATTTTTAGTGGAGATATTTTATGAATTAAAAAAAAAAAGCATTTAAACTAACTATTTTTGTTTCAAGAAATTCACCACAGAAAGTACGGGCTTCAGCATTTAAGGACAAGATTGTGTTCCACGATTTTTTTTTTTAATAGTAAACAAAAGCTTTAATTCAAAAAGGTAGTTAACAAAAGTTGAGAACCAGCAGCAGTACTCGCCCGACCTCTACTGAAAACCCACATGGGCCTCCTGGGGTAGCTTCGATTACACACTTAAATTAGGACCAAAACTCGCACAAGTATAATGAGCAGACTGAGGTGGATTCTAAATTTCTTAAGATACATAATACTTATATGAATATATATAGCATGATATAGATATAATAATTGCTTCAGATGTAATTACAGATTAAGGATCACATATAGCATAATGATGCAAAGGGTAAAAGGGCAATTATGATGGAAAAATGGTAAAGATGAGAATATGATAGCTAAAAAATATAATGGTAAATAAATTACGACGGCACAAAAGGAGTTTTTGGAGAATTAATTATGGAAAATGATACAGCTCTAGATTGCCTTTTTATATATATAAACACTAAAATTTGGCTTATTTACAGCCTGATTGTCATTATATCAAACTTTGATCAATGGGCCAATATTGATCGCTACTTATGACCAATGGAACACTGACGAGAATTTAGTTGTAATCACCTTAAAAACAACTTTTTAAAACAGGAATGCTTTATATTGATGCTCCAACTTAGAAAGAGCACAATTGCCTATCAATGAATTCCATAATTACCATACAGATAATGATACAGTGAAAACACTTTTCTTTTCACTTTCCTATGTATCTTAACTTTCCGGAAAAACTGACCGCATAATTCGTGCAAATAAAAGGAAAGTGTTTCTGCATCAATTGAAATAACCTATGCCATTTCGTAAAGGGTGAGTATTTTACACGTATTGTCAACCTACCACAACCCTCCTCCCTTATCCGAACTTAGACCAGCTATGTACAGCATAAGAGAACCTATGTGGAGTTCTATGCCGCAGTAAATCATTATGAAATTAAAAAAAAAAGAACACTTCTACATAGAAGTCATAATTTTGTTTTTGATGCAATAGAAGTCATAATTATTATGCACTTAAAACATTATCAAAGTAGATCTTATTGGAGCGGCACAAAATATTCTTCTTTTAATTTAGTTTTGCTATTCTATCTTTTGTTCAAGTTGTAAAATTTATTGAAAAAAAAAAAAAAATGCTGCGCCAGTCCATAAAAGTCCTGTAGCAGGCTCAAGCAAGAATGATAAGAATGATCTAGGGATTCTTGCCACTGCTTTATAGGCTGACTTTACATGAACGACCTAGGCTTCTAGTTCTAGGGTCAATATAACAACTGTTACAGTCACAGCAAAGACCATCATATAAACAACTATTAAAGTGCTTTATTACTAGGAAAATGCTTTGGTAACCCACTTCGTTGCCCAAGTGGGAGTCCCTCTATGTGATACACCTCGAGGAGTGTGAACGCACATCTCAAGATGTTACACACACACCTCGAGGTGTATCTCACGGCTGGACACCCACTTGGGCCCACTAGGTGTCCAAAGTGGGTTACTCTAAAATGCTTTGGTAACCCACTTCGTTGCCCAAGTGGGAGTCCCTCTATGTGATACACCTCGAGGAGTGTGAACGCACATCTCAAGATGTTACACACACACCTCGAGGTGTATCTCACGGCTGGACACCCACTTGGGCCCACTAGGTGTCCAAAGTGGGTTACTCTAGCATCTCCCTTATTACTACTAGTTGTACAAAACAACTTCAGAAGGACTAGCTATCAATTGAGGAAAGGCAGCTATAAGTACTATAAATACAAAGAAAAAAAAGTATTACCAGAATGTCATGTTGAACATTTTGATCAAGAATAAGAACTGCACAGACATGCTTAATGAACTCCAGTGCAGCATCCACCATGTGTACATTGGAGCTACCACCTCTTGCATGTCCTTGGGATATCTCATTGCCTCCAGAATTATTCACTACCTTAAGATGATGAACCATGTTGCGAACAATCTTAAGAAGTTTATCCGTGAAGTAAGAACTTATCTGTTAGGCATAACAAAATGGTAACAGCACAAGGTAGAGTTAGACTGGAATTTTACCAAAATGCCCAAATCAAAAAAGGGAAGAAGCGGTTGCAAATCTTTAATACACGCATTTGCTGCGAAGTTTTTAGCATCCCTTGATTAAATAGAGAAATGCACACTCACATCTCAACAAACAATCCAAACTCCAAAGAACTCTTAAGAACTGTCTAGCAAATGAATGCATCAAAAGTATGCTACCCAATCATTTTTCAACAAATAAAATGTTTTGGTTATCAAATAATACACACCTGTTCTTTGAGATATTCTGTTATCTTAGATTCAATTACAGCAGCTGCTGCAGTTGTGATTGATGGGGTGCACAAACTTCCTTCCACCAAACAATCACTACTTGAAGCTTGTTTTTTTGCATACTCCCATGGTTTGTAAATAAATTCAGAAACAATGAGGACAAAGTGATCCTGCCAGGAAAATTTTACCATGTTTAGGACATAGGTAATGTAGACCAAATGCCATATGCAGTTTAAGTGCGCATTCAAATTTTTGGGTGCCAAATAGACCAAATAAAGATCCCAGTGCACGGACCTGGAGTCCAGATTTCAGTACATTGGCCATTCCATTGATTACTAATATACATACATATAAAAAGAAGATTCACAGAAGCCCTAAGAGTTAAGTGAGGTGCACTAGGAAAACCTGCTCTAAATACAAAGAAAGTTAATACAAGGAATGCCACGTTATTCACCTGGATTTCCTTGGGTAAGTACTCAGCAATATTCCAGCTAGAAACAAGATCCACTTCAATTTTATCCTTCGCACCATCATTTGGTGCTTCAAGGTTATCTGCTGACAATGAGCCAATTGTTCTAGCCTGAATTCCACCGTAGTTAAACTGGCAAATGATAAAATGAGTCAGAAAAAAACTATTCCCTGAGCATGTGAAAAAATCTCATGAAGAACTGCAGGGTTTACAATAACATTCACATGGCGTCCACCATGTCGCTGGTTTACTGTAACACAATTGCCAACTAAGCCAGTAGAAAATACCTAAAAATTATACATGGAAAAAAAAAGAAGCCGAACAGACCTGGTCCATAAATAGCAACGTATGCCAAAAATGCAAGGGCTCCAGCTCAATCCACTCAAAAAGATCCCTGGAAAAAAAAAAGAAGGCTAACATGTTGGAAGCGAGTCAGCTAAATCATCAAACTGTGTTTTCATCACTTCACTTGCCTGCTATGAAGCGTTTTCAGAAGACAATCACAATAAGCTTGAGCAGCAGATAAATCTGACTTTCCAGTGTCTATAATAACTTTCGAAAAGTCTGCAAAGATAACTGTGGATCCTAACTTCCGCAACTCAGCAAGCAACAACAAAAACACCTTTTGCATGACCTGTTCACTTGTTACTTTAGCGAACAATAATGACAGTTGCAACATAGAATGATAATGCTAATGTAAGAAAATATAAAATCACGGACTCTTACGTAACATATTACAACCATATATTAATGAAAATATTGGTAGCCATGTACCATGGTTACTTAAAAAACAAGAAATTGCATATAGAGAAAGAGGGCTTAATAAAATTTAAAACAATATAATAAAGATTGCTTTGCTGCCCTTTTATCTTTCTTGTACAAACAAACTAATTGTTCCCATTAATATGAGCCAATACACATACAACACGAACCCTTGGTCATCAATGAACTAAAAAGTCTCGCAACACATGAAAGCTAAAACAAAAAAAGCTCATCTGTACCAAAAAGAAAATAAAAATAACAAAGGCTCATCATCCACCAAGATGTCGGATACCAAATAAAAAGCCTATCACAAACGGTAATGAATTCAGAGGGAGAAACATTATGCTTAAGGTGTCCCTTCCATCATTGTCTCTTCTCCAATGCTTTAAGTCATGTCTCCTTTAGAGTATTCTAATAGTTTCCTCAAAGATGTGCAGAGATCATGTCTTGTCGAATCCATGATAGATTGGGAAAAAGAAAGGTGATTTGCGTTTTTTATCTCTTTAAGGTCCCTTTGCCTCAAGTGGATCAAGAGGGCATCACGTATTAAATGGGTCTAGGAGGAGCTCAAGGGGATTGCCTCTCAATGGATATATTATAATTTCACTCCATGCCCTTGCTTTGACACATTGAAAAGATTTGTCGACGTTATTTAGGGATGATTTGATATATCATGGTGTATGCTATTTGGGACAAAATTGCTTAATAGCCATAACAAGATATGGGGTGAAAGGAAATTAGAACTTTGGAGGAATACATTTGAGTTTGAAGGATTTAAGTAGTTGGATACAGATTATGAGCACATGAACAACAGAGACCAAGATAATGGAATAGAACATTAATGAGAAGTAGAAGTTCCAGAACTGGACCATCTTAGATTTTTAGGATCAATCATACAAAAGATGGACATTGAAAATGGCATTACCCACATAATTCAAGCTAAATAAGAAGTAGAGGAGCACAGCAGGTTTGATACGAGACCATAATATCAGCTAAACTAAAAGAAAAATTCTATGAGAGCACAATTAGGGCAGGTATGCTTTACTAGAGTGAAGTTTAGGTGATAACGAAACAACCCATTTTATAAATGATCGAAGCAAAGATGAGGATGTTTAGGAGAAGTGTGGTAAAACCTGTAAGGATATAATAAGAACTGTAGAAGATCACAGAAAAGTGTAGTGCCCAAAGAGGAAAAAAAAGAGAATGGAGGTTGCGGCTTGCAATGGCTTGGGCACGTCCAAAAATAACCAAAAGTGCCAGTTAGAAAACTTGACATTTAGAAATTAAGGGAACAAGGATGTACAGAGGTATACCATATATCCAAGACAACTTGGGATCCACTAATTATAAAACATTTAAAGGGTTATCAAATCACATTGCCAACTGCATAAAATCAGGCTGAATGGAAATGTTGGTTCGCTGTAGCCAACCTCAACTAGTTTGGGACTGAGACTTTGTTCTTGATGTTGTTGTTGTCTCCTTCGATATAGTGTTTGGGGTTCTTTCTTATGTTTACGATGTCTTTTGTCCTTTTCTTGTTTTCCTTACTTCCTCAAGCAAATCACCAATCCTCTTTTTGTATGTTTAGCTTATCCGATCAATGGATGATTATTTTCTAATTTAGAAGAAAAGTAATTCCATAGCCACTATGTTACCGGCAACATCAAAAATAACACATTGGAGATTAAATGTAGTTATAAGATTTGAGTGAAAAATTTAAGGCTATTGAATTGCTAGTGCTAGAGTTTCAAAAGCCTATATTTTATGATTATTCATAGCAGCTCCAATCACTAGATTTGCACAAGCAAAACTCACACTTGAGCAGTGGCGCCCAATCCAACAGATAGAAAATTGAAGATTTTTATAATTTCATTTATAATTTTCTTTTTATTTTATGGTAGAAATAGGCCTTTGTATTAGTAACAAGGTTTTACACAATGGGACAGCACAAGGAGTTGCAAAGGTAACGACAAAATAAAGAGAAACAAGATACACTAATACACAAAAGAAAAGAAATAACACGTTGGCCCAAGGATACATTATGCCTCCTCATCCTACCAATGATCTCCAATTCCTACCAAACTTGGAGACCCGGTCAATCTTTGCTACATCAAAATGTGGTCAATCTTTAATGTGAACCAAAACTATCACTACAAAATGCAAAAAAGACTAGAAATTAACAAATGAAACTTATGAAACTAACAAGGACGCAACTTGCTTTCCTTATTGTGTCTGGAGAAGTGATTTCAGCACCTAATTAAGATTAAAAATACTATCATAGCAAGTTCTTACTAAGAATTTCATTTTAATATTTTCTAATTATAGAAGTTGCTAGCTCAAACTAATATGTAAGTATATTTTGGCCAAGTAAGTCTGTCAGCTCAATCTCTATTTGTTTCCTCTTTTTTTTCCTTGCTTTCTTTTCACTGTTTTGCATGCCCCAAAGTCATATAACCAACTTGTGTTAATATCTCAACTATAAAAGGTACAGAGATAGAAACTGCAAAAGAATGTTTTATACACTATGCAAAAAGATTGTGCAAGTTATTGAAGCTTTTCCAGAGGATAACAACAACATAGCCTCAGTCCCAAATTAATTGGGGTCGGCTACATGGATCAAACTTTTCCAGAGGATTTAACCAGCTTAAAAATATTCATACCCCAGAAGTTTCATATAGAACAAAAAAAATTGAAATGAATATTCTGTAAGTGGTTACTTTTGCCTCCATTTGGATTTGGTCAGCACGTGTAGAAGGAAAAAGTAGGATCATGAGTATGTTCATCTTACTAGTACTAGTGTAGTGTACAAAAGAAATCAAGCTTTCTTGGCTTCTTGCATAGTTTCAAGCAAACCATGTTCAGTTTACACTAGCAGAGTAGTAGATTGGGCATGAAGGGAAAATAGCGTATAAAATCTGAAGAACTACTGATACTCCAAATCCTTGAACTATCATTTTATTAACCAGATATGACTTTTGCTAACATTTTGTTTTGAGAACAGACCCTCTAAAATTGATCTACAAGCAGCAAGCATTTGAAAGTGAAACATCCATTTACCTTATGCAGCATTTGATGAAGTGCCGGATCATGAAGTTTTGATTGTGGGCTGCAAATCAAAGGAAACAGTCAAGTGAAAAAACAAGTCACAATGAAGTGACAGAATATACAAACAACAAAGCCTCAATCCCAAATTAGTTGGACTTGATTTAATGCACTTGATGAAGTAAAGGAATATCCATTATCCAAAAAAAAGAACAGAATATAACCTGCAAAGCCATCTATATAAATGCTGAAGTACTGCATCAGCAAATACATTGCTATGTTTGATTGCATCTTCAAGACATCTTTGAATTAATTGCTTCAGAACACGAAATGCAGAGGCACATGAGGTACCCTCATCAAAGCCGCTTGCCCATGTGCTAAACCTGTCTCCTGTTCAAACCCAAATAGAGCTCCTCCTTCCAGTTCATTCAATTGGTTGCTCTTCAAAAGAGCATTTACGGCAAGGTGATGGATCTGCACATTAAGAATTCTTAAAAAGTGAAGATCTATGGAGAAAACGGGGATGTGTGTGTGTGTGTGTGTGTGTGTGTGTGTGTGTGTGCACGCGAGTGTGTGTGTAATCTGAGGATGTAAAACCTTCAGCTCCACAGAAACTCTTCTATAGGCTCCAGGGTAAGTAATGACAGGTTGTTGGACCTGCATTGGAGAGACACATGTAATATAATTACAATTTTTAAAAAACTCCAGTCTTGAGCTCCAGAAAAAAGATCAATAAAGAACCCTTCAACTCAATTAAATATTAAACAGATGCATTGCGGGATAGAGTTCTTTATAATGAATCAGAGATTCATTTAATGGATTACTAATACCTCATCAGCAAAGCAAGTGTCTTCCTCGCTAAGGCCTCCAAGATCAGGAACACCGTCATCTGAGATCCAAAGTGCCTGCAGGAAAGTTTAAGGCACAGTACATTTTCTACCATGAAAAAGAATGTAAAAATTAATGCAGAATATTGAACTCCGCATAGAGAGAGTGAAGGGAATGCATTAACAGAAGCACACTAGACTAACCTGCTGCTGCTCATGCAGCTTCCTGGAGAAAAAAATATCAGCTGTGAACAAAATCCAATCTAAATCAAAGTTTCCCAAGGGTACCTGCTCATTATAAATAAGCAAGGTTTAATGAGTTTCTGGTTAGCTCAATATTTTGATATTAAATAATAGAAGGAAAACTGAGGATGACAAGGCTTCACATGTGCATATCTTGAAAGAGAAATTCTCTCAGCAAACCATTGAGAAGATGCTGCACACCGTTGCATTCCAATTTTCGCAGCTACAACCTGCCACCCAAGGGCCTGTTCGCACAGGGAACGCAAACACAAGTATTAGCAGATGTAAGTAAAAAATATGAAAGATATCATGGGCAGGAAAACAAGTTGCTTATTTATCCAAATACTACCTGATACTGGCTGTCACGGGCATTGCAAGGAATGCAGACGCATGGGAAATCATTTAGAACATGTATTCCTGATTTAGTAGAATGACTCTTAGGACATTCAATGACTCCAATTGCCGGACCATGATGTTGATGCCTGTCAACAACCAATATAACCTGTTGATTAATCTTTTTAATAATATATAACACTAAAAAGTTTACTAAGAAAAAAATTAAAAGCACAGATCTAGATGTTAGTCTTTTGCGTGATTGTGTCTGCATGTTGATTATCAATGGAAATGCATGGAATTTTGACAATTTAAAAAAAAAAAAAAAAAAAACTGAAATGAACAAAGAATCAGATATTAAGATTTTAAAAGAGAATTTATCTACAACAAAGCATTTGTATGGGTTTCTCTAAACAAGCGAATTTAAATGCATATCAACAAATGCCAACCACTGCTTGCTCGTGGCTTGGTACCTGGTTTGGCGGTTTGTACTTGCATTGTTTTGGGCTCAAGTCTTGTCGGAAGAAAAAGAGCAAAAGAATAATCTCACATTAACTAGTTGAGATTAAAGACAAAGGCTTATAAGTTTGGAGTGGTATCTATATAGAGTCTTGGCATTTTGGAAAGACGCCCACCCTCAAGATAATGCCCATACACTACAACTAGCCTCTCCATACTCTTATGAATTGGATCGGGCCTATACATACAGAATTAAACACGCTATTAGAGCTCAAAATGGCTTAACAACCCATGAAAGATTCGAGGTCTGAGTATTTAAATTCCAACAAAGATAATAGCTCAAAAATACCAAAAAAAGAGATAGCAAAACAAATGATAAAAGCTAGATCTAAGTTGGAAGATCTGTGGCCTCTGCAGTTCAAAAAGAAAAGGATGCCTCTAAGACCCTAAAAAACACAAGCCAGGCTAACCAAAAAAAAGCCACTCTAAATTGAAGATCAAAGACAAGTCCCAATTAGACTAGACCCGTTTGACTTTAGATGGAGTATTGGAGATAAAGTAGAAAAGAATAATCTCACATCGACTGGTTGAGATGATAGAAAAGGCTTATAAATTTAGAGTGGGATCTCTAAAATGCATCGGCATTTTTAAGAAACGTCAATTCTCAAGCTAAAGCCCACTCGCTACAACTAATCTCTCCACACTCGTAGGACTTGGACCTGGACCTATACAAATAGAAATTAAACAAATTTCATCGACTGTCGATGAATGTTGTGGGTTGAAGCATAGATATTGTCTAGGTTGTACAATTGAACGAAAAAGTATATCATAAATGATACTCACAGGGATTGAGTTAATGTTTGTAGCTTTCTTTATGACATGTGATTCTATGAGTTAAGAATACCCTCCTATATTCTTTCATTATTAATAATGCAGTGAGCATTTTCCGAGAGAAATATAAGTCTAAATAGAAAGGATTGAAGGAAAAGAGTTGAACCTGTACTCATTAATGGTTTTCTGCATAAGTTTTTCAGCATCTTTCACATGTCTGACATAATCCACCTGAGTGATGACCAAACAACAGTACCTCAATGTACAGTTTTAACCGACAATTGCAGTAATTCAAGTAAGATTCTACCTTAAACACTGCCCCAGTACTAGGGAAAACAGCATCAGAAGACAACACTTGGCAAGCTTCACGGAACAGCTTTTCAACAAAAGACGGTGACAATTCTTTGTTCTGGAAAGGATTAATCACCACAACAACAATTGTTCCAGATGCAGGGAAGTAGGTGATATATATTCCTCTCCCCTCAGACATGCTGAAACCAATAAAATGATATGAGATATGACAAACATCTGAAGTTTTCTGTAAGAAAGATATATTGAATGGAATAGAAACATGACTCTGCACCTTAGTGGCAATTAATTAATAAGAATTTCAAGAAACAAGCTTGACTTTTGATATGGCCATTCAAGCCATCTAACACAAAGCCCTCTAAGTTCTAACAATGTGACAGTATGAGATTGCCTATCTGCACTAGATTTTTATCCCCATATTGCAGATACATGAGATAACCATAACAGAAAAATGAGATGCTGGGAACTCTCATCCAAAAGCCACAAACCAAAAAATGCTTTCTTGAACATGATTCTGGAGAAGTTCCCAAGAAAATTCTACTTTCCATTAATTTTACATTTATTCTGACAGTTATAAACCATACAAACAGCCTAAGTTTCCTGATTATGTTTAATAATTCAAACACTTCTATCATTTTCTTAAATAAACAACAACATTTTGTTTGTCAATAAAAAACCAACTTTTTACCTCTCAATTTTTATTTTTTTTACTTGAATCCTCAACCTCATGTTTAGGGGATCACAAACCAAACCATTGGAACTACCATTCGGTTGGTAACTGAAAACGTTTTTTCCAGTTAAGTAGCAAAGCCCAAACTTTCATTTTATTTTTGGACTACAACAACAACAACAACAACAACATAGCCTCAGTCCCAAATTAACTGGGGTCGGCTACATGGATCAAACTTTTCCATTGTGCTCGATTCAGTGCAATTGATGGTGAGCTTTGCAAACCATTCAAATCTCTCTTATTTGGACTAACAATTAAATATTGAAAATAAGTTTTGACTGAGTGAACGCACCTATGATACAGGTAAAAGAAAGAGAGGGATTGATCCAGATAGGAGCATTCTGTTGTTGTCTTCATATGCAACTCCATCAAATTCCATCCATCTTGGGGATTTCGGCTCTTGGCTGCTTTATCCACTTTACAAACACAACCTATCTGAAGAATAGCATTAAAATCTAAGGGTATCTTTGACTCGTAAATTCCCTGGTAAAAGAAGAAAAATAAAAAATTTTAATGGTCAAAAGTTAGTGTTAAAAATCTTTAGGCCCACAGATGATGTGTTCAATTAAAATCACAAAAGTTAGAAGCGTAGCCCAAAACCGCAATTTCAAGGCTGTAGCTTTGAAATTCAAATCAATAACATGCACATAAGTGTGATACACCAAAAAACTTATTATTTTAAGACGAAACTAGAATAAATTCAAATCAATAACATGCGCATAAGTCAAGTTGCTAAAACTCTACAAGCTTAACAAAGAGTGATACACCAAAAAACTTATTACATCCACTTGGTTCACTATATGGATCTAATTTTTCTCATGGGTGTGCTATTTGCAAACAATATTATTTTAAGAAGAAACTAGAGAAGAAGTGAATATGAGATTAGAACTTTGGAGGAACATGTAAGAGTCTCAAGGCTTCAAGTTGAGTTGGACAAAAACATAATATTTTTTATAGTAAACAAAAATTACAAAATAAATATTGCTGAAGTAAAAGAAGTCCTCACTCTATATCCATTTAATAAAGCACATATTTCCTCAAAATTGAGTTATTTTTTTCCTGGGGGACTGACAGGCTGAATTGCTAGTTCTTGGATACGAGATATCCATCGTAGTCACCACGAACGTATTTGCCCAATTCATGATTGAAGGAATCAATGTTGGACTAATTAAATCTAAGTAATTCAGGCTAGGATTGGTCATTGGGGTCTTTAGAAAGACCATCTTGTGAAATTTTGAGAGATCCAAAAGTGGTACAGGTGGTTTATTAATCATCAAATAGAGAAGAGAAGAATATTGAATTGTAAGCATTAAAGAAAAAAAAAATTAAAGCACTGCTTAAAAATAATAGTGTACCATTTAGGAAATATCAATATCTTTTGCACTGCCTCATTAGATAAGGCAATTAATCTCGTCTTGCAAATTACATAATGCATGCAGATGACATTTACACATACATCAATCTAATGTTTTGACATTAAGACAACTATTTTACTTCGGTTTATATGTATACTTCTTAAATTGTGCAAATTATACATGCTTCATAAAATTTACTTCTTAAAGTGTCCATCTTTTACATACTTCTTAAAATTTACCAATAATTTCACAAATTATTGCCAAGTGCTTAGAAATCCAAAGATAATTAATCGACCCTATAGCACACCTGAAGAACTACCTAGCTGAGGTGATAATACTTGGACGTTTACTTTACAGGAAGTTGTTTGAGAGCCGAAAAAATCTAAACAGAGAAAGGACATTTTGTAGATTATAGAAAAACACAAGCAAATGAGATTAATAACGTTGCAACATCCATATGTTTAGATGACACTTCAAATATTTACTGACACACAAAGCTAAAACAAACTGCAATAACAATATAGAGTCCTTACTCTGCATTTCTTATGGTTACAAGTTACAACTCAAAGCTAATTATAACACAAGAATAGGCAAGGTTTCAATACACCAAGAGGCAATATGTACACATACACCAAATTTCAACATATAATGCAACTTGCAACCATTACGAACAGGAAAAAAAATATAAATATAAATATAAATATATGTGTGTGTATATATATATATAACAAATTTGTCAAAGGAGTAAGCAAAAAAATTGTAAGCAAGATAACATAAAAGGGCACAAATTTCAGAACAAATGAAAGTTGAAGTAACATTGATGTTTCTCTCCAGATATCAATCATTAGGGTCTGGGAGGCCTGAAGCTTAGGACTCATTTTTTATATATATCATTCAATATACACTTAATCTATTCAAATCAAATTAGAACATTAAAGCTTACGCTATTGGGAGGCAACATTGGTAATCAAATCATGCTTCCCAAAAGTTTTCCAAAATGTAAAATATATTGATTATATTGACAAGACTAGAAAGAGCGGCAATGACATCAATGATCAATTTGCTCAACCAACCAATAAAGTAAGTGATCAGTTAAATGGATTTAACCTCAACTTCTGGATCTGCAAGGTGAGCTGCAAGCTTCTTTCCTTCTGCCCTAAACTGATCTTCATCAATTATCACCTGTAAATATAGAAGGGAAAAAAAACTGAGTAACTGGTGCAACATTGCCAATGAGGACTCAAAGCAGGGGCAATGGTGCTTGGCCTTAAGAAAGCAGGCACAATTTCAAGTCTCCCCCACTGCACTTTCAGTTTTATACTGGTGAGGGCAAATAGTAGTGGATGTCAGGTTAATATACCTTTGCTGGGTACAGGATACCCCAAATACATCCCTCAAGTTATTTCATATCCAAGAAAGGGAAAGCAAAAAAAAAAAAAAAAGGATAACTGATTCAACATCAGTTGTACCTCAATGAGATTGTAGCTAGTATGACCATGAGGAAGAGTCTTATTTACACGCTTTCCAGGAAATTCTTCCGTAATAGGTGCTTTGGTGTTAAGATAAAATACTCTAGGAACGCGTATGGGAACTTTATGCATGATTCCTTCTACAATGACCCATGCAAAAAAGTGCCCAGGTTTTGAACTTGGGGCAAGCTGTATTATCTAAAACCAAAAGAAAGATGTATTACTTAGCATGATAAATTGTCCAATTCAAGTACCAGGTGAGCTAAAGACTGTTTTACCTGCCAGTACGAGCTCACAAGTGCTAAATCATGTCTCTTGAAAAAGGAACCAACCCCACTTCGAACTTGATTTTGTTTGTGACCAGGAAACTCAGAAACACCATGGGAATTGCGACCTCTCTTCAAATTACCTAACCTGGAATCATCAATGGTGTTAAGGGAAATAATCCACTAGCTAAACCAATCTTACAATTCCTTCATGGCTTCGCCAAATAATTATCAAGCAAAAATACCCAAACATGGAAGGATGCATGAAATCATATACTACTAAATAACTGGTTGGAAAGCTCTCTTCTTGAGAAAAAAGGCATAAATAGGACAATCAAGGTCTTCAGAATTGCTTACAATGCTGCAGTGTTGAGTGTAGCATGATGCCTTTAAGGGAATAAAAGAACATTTCAAGAGAAGACAACGAGCATGGGCATCTTGTGAGAAAGTGGTAACATGACTGATTGCGAATAAAACTATGGTTTCGTATGATGAATGGATTATAAATTTGAAACTATTAGTTGGATGTAGGATGATCATAGTATGTTGGGGTTTGATGTTTATTTTTCTTTGCTAAGCCTTCAACCTAGCTTTTCTTTTTGTGTTGCCTTGCTTTTGCAACATTATTAAAACCCTTTTAGTTTTACTAATAAAAAGCATATTTCTTATCAAAATGTGTGTGTATATATATATGGGAACCTCATTTACAACCATTGGATTTTAATCCAACACATTAATATGAGTCATAAACGCACAAAACATTTATTAGCGCGCGCGTGTGCGTGCGTGCTTGCGTCCGTGTGTTGTGCATTTATGAGTCAACACATTAATATGAGTCATACATACATACAATGAGACTCATAAATGCACAACACATTAATATGAGTCATACATACATACAATGAGACCAGTGAGTAAACAATCTATTCCGACAGGGTACAAAAGAACATTTCCAAGTCACTAGTGAGCAAACAACTACTTCAGATAAGGTGTCAAGAAAATCTCAAAATCGGATTCAGAAGAGTGCCCTTAATTTCTGGTCTCTTGTAGCTCAAAATGCATAGGACAACACTCTAACTAATTGGAAAAGAAAATAAAAGTTGAGGTAACATCATAAATATTTTTTTACAAAATTTAAAACTGTAATTCAAAAAAAGATGCTTATCAAATATTTGTTTAAAGAATTATTTTTTAGTCAAGGAAATTTTATTTTAGTCCTAGCACAGAATTGAAAAAAAAAAATACCAGGCGTTTGAGTAAATCATAATTGTCTTTTTTCCTTGATAAACATGATTGACCGGGCCTTTGGCCCCACTGATTCCAACTTTTTTTTTTCATTTTGATGAAAAGAGAGACCAGAAATAAAGGACAAATTTTTGCATTGATATAGCCATATATGGCATCCAGTCAAGAAAAAGTAGATGTGTTTCTGTACCTGCGCTTCTTCCTTTCTTCTCTAGCAAATTTCCATTTTCTCTTCTTAACCTCAAGCCACCCTAGATAGTCAACATTTTTGTCAATATCCTCACTAGAAGTCGTACTTTGATCTGAAGGAGAAATATGCTGAAGATGCAGATTACTAGACGTATCAACTCTTAGCTGAACATTAACCATGGTAGAAAGTGACTTCGATAATGCTTGTTGTTCTTTGTCAGCTTCATAGGACCGGACAACGGGACGAGGATTTGTATTGGAACCAGTATCTTTGTTTCTAAAGTCTTCAAAGTCCTCTACATCACCCTTCTTCAAGGAACCAAATATGTCTGACAGCTTTTTCTGGCGAAATTTGTCTGCCTTTTCTTTGACCTTTTTGTGCAGCCAATCAGGATGAACTACTCTAGGGACAGGATTAGCAACCTGTAGAAGTTTAATTGACCTTCAAATTACCCAAACACCCCAAACTCAAAATAGAAAATGAAAAAGAAACAAAAAAGAAAGAAAGATACAGAGACAAGAACACATATACACAAAAGCAGAACCGTGAAGTTTAGAAGATGATAATAGAAGAGTATGAAAATTTTTATCACTTCTGGTTTTGCACCTTTTGCATTGCAGCAGGAATAGTTATAATTTTTTGAATGGCTGAACCAAGTCTTTGCTTGTAATAGGACCAATCAACAATTGATCGTATGCCCGCATCAGAAGATATCTTGCACCACTTCCGCAAAAAGTACTTTTTCTCTTCATCGAAAAATAATATATGAATTACTGAGTTCAATTTTTGTAGAAGTAGCTAAGAGACATAGAACTTTGCATGATATAATACGATTCTTACCTGCACCAGTCCCAAATATTGCAACCGGAATAGCACGCTCACTAACTGGTGTACCCTGGAGTAACAACACAAAATAAAAGGGGTGAACTACATGCATAAGTGTGTGTGTGGCGAGAGAGCAGATGTAATGATGCAAGGTAAATAAAATATTCAAGATAAACAACACAAAGATTGCAACCATAGCTCACAAACGGAAGTGGGATCTAAAACTTATAACTGATACATACCAATTCTCAAGGTCCTCGAGCAGAATTTAACCTATAAACTTAGCATTATGCAAACTCGACAATAAAGCATAACAGAACAAGGGTAATTGATAAAATAAGAAACTACAAGGAAATTAAATTTAACTTAACAAAAAACAGCTAATCAATGAGGAATAATAGATAAATGGATAAATGGAAAACTTAAAAGCTAAAGAGGAATTGAAAAGGATTAAAATAGGGAAAACATGTGGCCCAGATGAAATACCCATAGAGGTTTGGAAATGCTTAGGATAAATTGGATTGACTTGGTTAACAAAAGTTTTCAACAAAAATTTAAAATCAAAACGGATGTCAATTGATTGGAGAAGAAGCAAGCTAATCTTCAAAAACAAATGATACATTTTAAGTTGTTCAAACTATTGAGGAATTAAACTTATGAGTCATACTATGAAACTTTGGGAGAGGATAATTGACAATAGGCTAAGAAGAGAAAAAACAATACCAGAGAATCAATTTGGCTTTCATGCCTGAGAAATCAACTGTGGAGACGATTTTCCTTGTAAGAAGATTGATGGAAAAATATAGAGAAAAAACAAAATCTTCGTATGGCATTTGTAGGTTCAAATTACCAAGGAATTAAACTTATGAGTCATACTATGAAACTTTGCGAGAGGATAATTGACAACAGGCTAAGAAGAGAAACAATAATATCATAAAATCAATTTGGCGGCATGCCTGGGAGGTCGACTATGGAGGCGATTTTCCTTGTAAGAAGATTGTGAAAAAATATAGAGAAAAGAAAAAAATCTTCATATGGTATTTGTAGATTTAGAAAAAGCATATGATAGGGTTCCTAGAGATGTTCTTTGGTGGGTTCTAGAAAGAAAATGAGTGCATGCTAGATGCATAGACACTACTAAGTATATGTACGAGGGAGTAGTAACAAGTGTAAAGACATTTGGAGGAACCACAAAAGAATTTTCCATTATAATAGGACTAAATTAAGGATCGGCTTTAAGCTCATATCTCTTTACCCTAGTTATGGATGAACTAACTAGGCATACTCAAGAGTATATACCATGGTGTATGCAATTTGAACTTTAAAGGAATACATTAAAATCTAAAAGGCTTTAAGTTGAGTAGGACGAAGACCGAATGCATGCACTGTGAGCTTAGAAATACTAGACATTGAGATAATGGAGTGGTAAAATTAAGGGAAGTAGAAGTTCCTAAGGTGAGCCACTTTAGATATCTACGATCAATCATACAAAATGATGGTAATATTGAGAATGTGATAGCATAAAGGGACAACCCCCAATTAGAAAGGTATACCAAAGGAAGCTCATTAGGAACACCGGAGCAATTCCTTCTTCAGGGACTGCTGAGTTGGGGCAAAGTGGGCCCGGACAGCTGGATGGGGAGTCAGGAGAGAAAGGTGAGACAACAAGCATGTGATCAATTGGTCCGAGGGTGCATGCGTGCGTGACGTGTGGCTCACATGAGAAGGCTTAGGTAGGGGGGCTATATAGATGAGTTGGCTCATCTTATTAGAGGATCTTGGAAGCTGTAATTGGAAATAGGTGTGAGAGGAAAGAGTCTCTCTTTCTCTGGGCTTAGGGAGTTCTTCTCTGTGAGTTGTATCCCTTCTCTTTGGTTTCATCAATAAAATACAACGAGGCGCCCCCTCCTTCCATATCATTGGTATCAGAGCATCTGTCCATGCCGTCAAGAATGGAAGCCCATGTTGATTCACTGGAGGAGCAGCTGAAGCAAATCCCAGTGGAGTTGCAGAGGATTCCAGCACTAGAAACGACAGTGGGAGAGTTGAGATCGGAGATCAGGGAGTTGATGGGCCAGATCCGGAACTGCACCACCAGGATCGGTCACCACAGTCTCAGATCAGCCAGATCGGTGAAGGAAGTGCCCAATCTCAAGCAGATCCACCAGATCCGGGTCCCTGATGGCGGGCACAAGCGGGTGGTCGAGCAGATCTGGTCATTCCACCGTACAGATCCGGTCCCGATGTAAGGAAGATCAAGATGTCTACCAGCAACGGAGAGGAGCTCCTCGTCTGGTTCAACCAAATTGAGCATTATTTTGCCCCGCATGAAATGCTAGAGGAGTCGAGACTCAGAGCAGCCCGTTTTTTTTTAGTCGGTCCGGCTCAAATCTGGTTGCAAATGGAGGAGAAGACGAAGCCATTCACATCTTGGATCGAGTTAAAGGGGCAACTGGTGCAGCGTTTCATGGATGCGGACCCTCTGAGTCTGAGCCAGCAATTCTTTTCCATCAAGCAAGAATCGTCGGTGGCTGAGTATAGGCAGAGGTTTGAGTTGTTGTATTTACAGCTGGAAGGTCTATCAGAAACTCATGCAATCGTCGTCTTCATCAACGAGCTGTCTGACCGCATCCGCCTGGAAGTTATGGTGGAACCACCCCAAACTCTCTTGCTGTTGTCGAACGAGCCACACAGGTGGAGCGCAAACACCGCCACGGTGACGCTATGGGGTTGAGTAAGGGGTAGGCCCAAAAGCCCATTCATTACAAGGCCCAACAGCTAAGTCTGAGTCCAAGGGGTCAAGGTGGGTCACACATACTATCACAAGCCCAACCCGAGAGACAGGACTGGGCCTGCCAATAAGCCCAAGTCAAGGGGGACTCACGTCCAAGCCCGGCCCTACCTTATCTTCTTCTTCGAGCCCTTCGTCTTCCAAGCACGCGACGCCGCAGATTTCTCCCCCAAAGTTCAAGCGTCTGACGGAAGCCGAGGCTGAGGCTCGCCGAAAGCAAGGGCTCAGTTACAGATGTGATGCTAAGTGGTTCATCGACCATCGTTGCCAACAGAAGGAATTACATGTGATGTTAGTAGATGATGAAGAAGAAGACTCCTCGGCCTCTCCCTCGGACGTGGTGGGGGAACAAACGAAAATGACGACGGTGGAGCTGACTGCTCATGCTATCGAGGGACCCCCCGGACCGCGGACATTGAAGGTTAAGGGTCAGGTCCACGGCGTAGACGTGGTGATCCTCATTGACAGTGGAGCATCCCACAACTTCATCTCACCGGAGTTGGTTCGTACCCTCCAACTTTTGATGTCCTCAACTGCTGACTACAGCATACTAGTGGGGGGTGGGTCGAAGGTTCCGAGCTCGGGTGTGTGCAAGAACGTCCCACTGCAGTTTCAAGGCCTGACGGTGACAGCAGATCTGATCTTGATGCTAAGTTCAGATTTGATCCTAGGGATGCAGTGGCTCATGTCTCTGGGGTTCACTGCCGAGGATTGGCCAAACTTAACTATGTATTTTCATCACGAAGAGGGATGGGTAGCTATTAAGGGGGATCCCACCTTGCACCGTGCCTTGGTGTCTTGCAAGTCAATCAAACGTTCCTGGACTCGGTCTTAAGATGTTTCTTGATTGAATGCCTCAGTGGCGAGCCATCATTAAACATCTCATGGGATTCAATTGAGGTACCTTGTATTCGTGACTTGCTCAAATCATTCTTTGCTCTGTTTGAAGTCCCTGTGTCCCTTCCACCAACTCGTGACTGTGATCACGCCATACTCCTCAAAGAGGGCACTGATTAGATACGAGTTCGGCCTAATCGCTACTCCCAAATACAGAAATCAGAGATTGAGAATATGGTAAATGAGATGCTCTCAGCGGGGATTATACAACCTAGCAACTCTCCTTTTTCGTGTCCAGTGCTATTGGTAAAAAAGAAAGATGGTAGTTGGAGATTTTGCGTGGACTATCGAGCATTAAACAAGGCCACGGTTCCAGACCGCTTTCCCATTCCAAATATTGACGAGCTACTAGACGAACTCCACGGGGCTTGTGTATTTTCGAAGCTCTACCTACGCTCCAGTTACCACCATATTCGGGTGAAGCCTGCTGATGTTCTGAAGACGGCTTTCCGCACCCACGATGGGCATTTCGAATTTCTGATGATGCCTTTTGGATTGTCCAACGCACCAGCAACCTTCCAATCTCTAATGAATTCCATATTTAAGTGAAGTATTCGTTGTTTTGTGTTAGTATTTTTTGACGATATATTGGTCTACAATAAATCAATGCATGACCACTGTGAACACCTTTCACATGTTCTTTCGTTTCTCCAGTCCAACTCACTGTTTGTTAATTTTAGAAAGTGTTGTTTTGCCAGGTCAAGCTTGGACTATTTGGGCCACATAATTTCTCAGGATGGTGTTTTAGCTGACCCGGAGAAGGTGAAGGCAATGGACTTATGGTCGCTCCCATCCTCTCCTAAAGATGTTCGAGGATTTCTGGGACTTACTGGGTACTATAGGCGGTTTGTGAGAAACTACGGCAAGATAGCAGCACCTCTTACACATCTCCTTCGAAAAGACTCTTTCGACTGGACGGAGGAAGCGACATTCTCTTTCAATCGACTGAAGCAGGCAATGAAAGGGGTACCCGTGCTAGCTCTGCCGGATTTCTCGGCTCTCTTTGTGTTAGACACGGACGCTTCGGGGTTGGGGGTTGGGGCTGTCCTTACTCAACACGATCTACCTATCGCTTTTTTTAGCCAAGCCTTCTCCCCTAAAGCAAGGGCCAAGTCTGCTTATGAGCGCGAGCTAATGACCATAGTCCTAGCCGTCCAAAAATGGCGCCACTATCTTCTTGGTCGACGCTTTCTCATCCGCACAGATCAGCACAGCTTGAAGTTCTTATTGGAACAACGTATGGTCGCCCCGGAGTACCAACGTTGGCTGATGAAGTTGATGGGTTTTCACATCGATATCCAGTATAAACCCGGCTCCTCCAACATCGTGGCTGATGCCCTCTCTCGATACCCCATCACTGTTGAACTCCAAGCACTGTATGTGTTACAGTCGCAGAGGTGCCCTTACTACTCGAGGAGGCGTTGGGCGACTCATTCTAGTCTTCTATTTGAACTGCTTTGACGTCGGATCCTTCCTCGAAACCGGGTTGGACCTCTCCCATGATCGTTTGCTATTCCACAATCGTTTGGCTATCTCAGCTTCCTCTTAGTTCAAGCACAAATTGCTGACCGAATTTCATTCTAGCCCGCTAGGGTGGAGTGTTAAAGACATACAAGTGCTTGGCAGCAGAATTTTATTGGCCAGGGATGCACAAAGATGTCAAAGATTTTGTTCAAGCTTGTGATGTGTGCCAGAGAAGCAAGTACGAAACCTTGTCCCCCAGGGGACTCCTGCAACCTCTCCCTATTCCCACGGCTATATGGGAAGACATATCCCTCGGCTTCATTGAAGGGCTGCATTGCTCACATGGGTTCAACTCCATTTTAGTGGTCGTGGACAGACTAAGCAAATACGACATTTTTTTCCCCTGAAACATTCTTATACGGCTAAAACAGTGGCTGATCTCTTCTTGCAAGGTGTTGTCCGTCTCCATGGGTTTCCTCGTTCTATGGTTTCAGACCGTGACAAGATTTTTCTAAGTCATTTCTGGAGCGAGCTCTTTCGCCTGCACCACACCCAACTCAACCGAAGCTCTGCCTATCACCCTCAAAGTGATGGCCAAACTGAAGTGGTCAATAGATGCCTCGAAACATATTTGCGCTGCTTCATCAGCCAACGCCCCAAATTATGGTTCGATTGGCTTTTTTGGGCTGAATATTGGTACAATACCTCCTTCCACTCCTCCCTGCAATGCACTCCCTTTAAGGTGGTCTATGAGCGAGACCCCCCGCCCCTTGTTCATTTGGCATCCCATCGGCCAGGGCTCCTTCCGACCTTGACACCATGTTCTTAGCACAGATCACGCCCTACGGGAGCTCCATCTTCAACTCCTCTAGACTCAGAACCGTATGAAGCAACAGGCCGATTGAGGACAGCGGGAAGTGATGTTAGATGTGGGCACATTGGTCTATCTCAAGCTTCGGCCTTATCGGCAAGTTTCAGTCTCTCGCCGCATCAACATGAAGCTCAGTCAGAAGTATTATGGCCCTTTCAAGATCTTGGCTCTCATTGGCAAGGTGGCTTATAAGTTGGAACTACCAGCTTCGTCCTCCATCCATCCGGTCTTTCACGTCTCTCAGCTGAAGGTAGCTGTAAGCTCTGCTCCTACTTCTCCATCTCTTCCGCGTTTTCTTCCCACGACTGTAGTCGTGGATTGTTAGCATGAATCGGTCGTGGCGTACCATCACCTCACTGCTGGACCTGAAGTGCTCATCAAATGGACTACTCTTCCCCTCTCGGAAGCCACTTGGGAACTTGTCCGTCACATCCGCAAATCTTTTCTATCCTTCCACCTTGAGGACAAAGTGATTGTTCAGGGGGGGAGTATTGATAGCATAAAGGGACGACCCCCAATTAGAAAGGTATACTAAAGGAAGCTTATTAGGAATACTGGAGCAATTCCCTCTTCAGGGACTGCTGAGTTGGGGCAAAGTGGGCTCGGACAGTTGGATGGGGAGTCAAGAGAGAAAGGTGAGGCAACAAGCATGTGATCAGTTGGTCAGAGGGTGCGTGCGTGCGTGACGCGTGGCTCACGTGAGAAGGCTTAGGTAGGGGGGTATATAGATGAGTTGGCTCATCTTCTTGGGGGATCTTGGAAGCTGTAATTGGAAATAGGTGTGAGAGGAGAGAGTATCTCTTTCACTGGGTTTAGGGAGTCCTTCTCTGTGAGTTGTATCCCTTCTCTTTGGTTTCATCAATAAAATACAACGAGGCGACCCCCTCCTTCCATATCAGAATGATGTCACATAAAATTCAAGTTGGATAGAAGAAATGGAGAAGTGCAACAGGTGTGATATGTGATTGAAATATTCCTACTAAATTAAAAAGAAAATTTTATAGAACTGCAATTAGGTCACCTATGCTTTATAGAAGTGAATGTAGGCGGTAAAGCAACAACTACATAAAATGAACGTAACATAAATGAAGATACTTGAGTGGATGTGTGGTAAAACTCATAAAGATAGAGTAAGAAATATTGAATTCAAAGACAAGTAGGAGTAGCACCAATTGATACAAAGATTAGGGCAGTTGCGGTGGTTTGGTCACCTGCAAAGATGGCTTACAAATCCCCCACTAGAAAACTTGACTCAATAGAAACTGAAAAAATTCAACGAGGTAGGGGTAAACTTAAGTTAACTTGGGACGCATTAATTAGGAAGGATTTGAATGGTTTGGAAAGTTCACTATCAATTGCATTAATCGAGCACAATGGAAGAGTTGGATCCATGTAGCCGACCCCGATTAATATGGGACTAAGGCTATGTTGTTGTTGTTGTAGATAAATTGAAAACTTAAATACTAATGACAATCTTGATAAATTAATAAACAAATAAAAAACAAGCCAACAAAACCAATCAATTATTGGGCCATGTTCGCAAAAACACACTGAAGATATGGAACAGAGGATGTACCTGTGGTTCACAAGCAATTACGTATTGACACAACAATCCCTTGTCTTTAACCATCGTAGCATCAAGAAAATCGGCAATACGTCTTGCGGTGGTAACAGCACATGACTTTTGTTCTCCATATTCTACTAGGGATTTACTCATGGTGCTTGATTCTGATATATAATCAAGCAGCTCGCTATCGGCAATGTCAACTCCTTGGTTCTAGCAGATTGATAAAATATCAACAATGTACGACTACCTATTCCCCTTATCAATATCCAAAACAAAAGAAGTAAAAAAACTAGAAAAGCAATGCTCTTAACCAAACATAAGTTCACCTACATCAAGAAGATCAAGCCAACGATTGGCAACGGATGCAACTGCTGCATAGCATTCCTCCAGGGTATTACCATGTAAGAACTTTTCAAACACCTCGGCCTGCAATATAATGAATTTGACCAACACCAACAGAAAATATCAAAGAAGTTTCTCTACCAGAAACAGTAGAATTGAGCTGAGCATTCTAATCACAAAGCAAAGAATTTATTTGATACGAAAGTAATTAATCCATCATTAATGTGCAAGTGCAACACAATTAGAGAATCTCCAATGGTAATGTGGATTTAGACCATTGATTGGTGCCACCTATTGGAGGTGGGAGGATGTCTATCATATGTGGCACTAGATAAACAATCTAACTCAAAAATGGTCTCTAATGGACAATGTGAATTGGGACATTTCTTTTGCTTTTTCCTTCTGACTTCATGTGGATTAGGACCTTTATTTTGATTCACTGCCACATCAGCTAAACATTCACAATCCATGGTCCCATTGGAGAGCTCTTTTTGGGTTGAATGAGGATTGTGTTCTAGGTGGATCCATTTTCACCCCAATCCATGATACCATTGGAGATGCTCTTAAGGAAGGTATCTTAGATTGTGCAGTTGTGACATAAACAAGATAATATGATCCTTTTTATACCACATTTAGGAATTTGTATATAATACAACTGGTAGAAAAGGCAATGCAGATTGTGGAGTTGTGATATGACCAAGATAATGTGCGACTTTACTTGCACAACATTAGGGATTCATGGCTTGTGTCTGCAACATGCAACTCTATCTGATATCAAGAACAAATTCCACCTTTTAAGCCATAAGAGTTAGCCTTTTTCACCATTCTAAAAAAAATTTTGCTTTATCGGTTCTCAGTAACTTAGCTTGGGAATTCATGTTTTCCATTCTGATTGCTTGGGCAAGCTTGCTGGCAGTGAAATGAGATTGAGTGAATCAAGTAATTTTCTTGCTCTTAAAAATATAAATATAATTACTTAATTATTTTTCAAAATAAATAGATTTATGAATCCTAATGAGTCAATTAGAAAACATCCAAGGACGACTAGTAAATTCCCCGTTAGAACTTGACACGATAGAAATTGAAGAAATTCAACATTCTAGGGGGTAAACCTAAAATAATTTCGGATGCATTCATTAAGGAAGATTTTAAATGGTCATTGTCATTTTTTGGAATAAGCCCAAGTCCAAGTCATGAAAGAGTGCAGGGGTGACTAGTTTAATGTGTGGGCTTAGTTTGGAATGGGAGAGTTCTCCAAAATGGGTGGCAAGGCAAGTTGAAGTTTCCACTCCCAAACTTATAAACCTTTATATTTCCTCAACTAGTCCATGTGGTAAATTCACTTATCTCCAACGCTCTCCCTCATGTCCAAGTGGTCTAACCAGTTGTGACTTGCTTTCAATTTGGTAAGTCTATGCTTGTGTTCTTTTTTGAACTTCAGAGGCCTTAGATCTTCCAACATTTGGTAAGCATGGGCTTGTGTTCTTTTTGAACCTCAGAGGCCTCAGGTCTTCTCTCATGGGTCTAACTCCATCATTTTTGTTTTTGCTAGCCCTTTCAATTTTTTCTTCCTTTTTTTGGACTTTGGATATCTTTAATGGGCTGTTAGGCCACTTTGGGCTCTAATTCCATGTTATTTTTCGCATAGGCCCTAGTCCAAGTAATGAGAGAGTGTAGGAGTGACTAGTTTAATGTGCGGGCTTTAGTTTGGAAGTGGGATAATTCTCCAAAATGCCAAAGCAAGTTGAAGTTCCCACTCCCAAACTTATAACCTTTATATTTCTTTTCAACTAGTCCATGTGAGATTATTCCCTTATCTCCAACAGCTATAAGTGCACTAAATCGAGCAGAGTGGAAGAGTTTAATCCATGTAGCCGACCACAACTAATGGGACTGAGGCTTTATTGTTTTTGTTCCTAGTGTCTCAGACTACAAGTAAACCATTGCAAGCCCTAAGACAAGAAAGTTTTCGAGAGAAAACCAGTTTTTGGAGAATGCACATCTTCATTGTATCTCCTCCATTTCAAGCCCTAAAGTATGTATAACAATAAAAGGCAATATACTTCTTACCTGGAAAACTTTGATGAGCTTAAGCTCACCTCTACGCTTGATCTCAAAACCTTTTAGCTCTGCAAGAGTCCCATCATCATTAAAAACAGCATATCGCTTTTTAATTAACACCCCTTCTTCCTTTGAAGCAGGTAGTATCATTGCCTAACAAAAACAATATCCAAATAATCAGAATGGTCGGCAAAAGGAAAAGAAGAAACATGACAAAAAAAAAACATAAGAAAACGTCTCGAGATTCAAATTTCACCTTATATGGTCCATCAACTTCAAATTCAATAGAGCATTCACTATGTGTTGTGTAAGTCTTAGCAACTGGGTCTTTTAGTGTCTGGTAAAAGTAGGCATTAATAAAATACAGCAAGTTATTTTAAAGATAACCAAGTCCTTGCCATTACTCACCTAGCCATATAAAAGAATGTTGAAACAATTGCTAGCATATTTTTATGTAAGGGAATGTGTTTCTTGCTCACCTGGTACTGATGGTTTGTATTGTTCCTTGCAACATCAACATTAAGCATTATGCAAGGATAAGAAATTGTCAGCTTTTTCTTCGAGTCTCTGTAAGACATTCCATAGAACATGTTCAGCATTACTGTTAGGGGGAGTCATACATTCAGTGTAAACAAAGTGTAATGCGTGTGATGCAACGTTGATGTCGGTGAGGTTTGTATTGTTTGTCAGTGAGTTAGTTGAGAATTGTTGAGTCACTGATGTTTAGCTAGTCAAACACAAATGCCATATCTTATGTGTGAGTGTGTGAGCTAATGACAGGTTGATAAGTGTCACAATTATGTGTATTTGTAACAACCCAACCTCAACTATAAATAGAGCATCACACACACTACCATGCATTCGATTGAGTGAGAGCAAATTCTTTCTCTCAATTGATCTTTGGTTCTTGAAATCTTAGGGTTTCAACATGGTATTAGAGCTTTAAGGCTCACGCCGTAGTTGTTCCTGAGATCTCATTTTCTACGTATGGAGTCTCTGTCTCACAGAGCTCACAATCAACTCAGCCATGGTCGCATCCATTGTCGCCATTCGGAAATTCCTTAAGTCAAGGTCTTTCAATAAAACTTGAGCAAGATAATTTCCTACTATGGAAATCCACCATTGTCCCGATAGTCAAAGGCAACAATGGTATTTCTAATATGCTTTCTATAGACTTGTGTTGCTAACACCAGTATGAGCAACTTTTTCATCTCCTAACTATCTGACAAAAGAGTCTCTGGAGTCTGCATGCCACATTGTATTCTCTTTTTTCCAACAAAATGAATTACATCATAACAGATACACAACCTTCCCATTTTGAAAAGAATTTGCACATATTGCCATGTCACAACAAGAAATGTCACTTTTTTAATTTTTTTCAAAAGAATAGCCGAGTGAAAGAAGACTAATGACATCCTAATTTTCACAACAAGAAATTGAATTTTGGGTTCAAAAGATTGAAGTCGGTTTCTATATACTAGAAGACAATGATCACAAGGGAAACAACAAATGCCCCTGAAAGACATCGGAAAATGATAGTTTGAACCAGCTTTTGTAAATTGAACACTAATGACACTCCAAATATTTCAAGAAAAAAATGGTGCATAGTACTTACGAGAATTTCCATAGTTTACTACTCTTCTATAAATTGGACAAATTATTTAAAAGAAAAAAAAATCCTGTAATATGATTTTTGTGTCTAATCCTGCCTTTCAAGATTTTATTACGCAATTTCAAACTGAGAACCATTTTATGAACCATTAGGGAAATTATGTAAATAAACAGGGGAATGTCCTTGCAATTTATCAATCAGTAGCAACAATATTAGAAGGAATCTTAAAAGTGAACCGTCATACTTAGTTTTAAAGGTAAAGTTCTCCGGAAAAGACCCAGGAAGAGCACACCATATGCCATCAGTATCTAATTCGAGAGGTCTACCAATTTTTTCGACCAGTAAGCGAGCATTCTGTATAATTTTAGCCCCAGTATATGTAACTACTCCAGCCATTTCCATAGAGAACCATCTTGCACCCCTGGCACAAATAAAAAAAAAAAAAAAAAGACTTGAAAGATTATTAATTAAGCTACAGATTATAACAAGAAGAAAATGTCAAAATATACAAAAATAGTCATGACGTCAAAACTGCAATAGTGGATTACTTGCGCATAACATATCCGTAGAATGAATTCAATATACATTTGTGAGCAAGCTGTAGAGAATCATAGAGGACTACCATATCCTGCAAATATCCACCAAAAAAAGAGTCTGTTAATATTTTTCACAGACCAAAATCAATCATACTGGAGGGAGATACACACACTCCTACCTGAGCTTCTTGAATCTTCAAAGAGTTCCCACTGGCCTTGGCATCAGCTAATTTCCCTTTCCAAACCTTGTTAAGTCCTTTATATTCATACCTTCTATCCCGGAAACTAGAAACAATGTACAAATACATTATCAAAATGCAATGAATTGAAAGAACAATGTGCAGACGCACCAAAAAAAAAAAAAACTACTAACAAATACTTTGTTTCACGTACTCAGTTACTCCAAGTGTTCTTTATTTTTTCTTTTCTTTTTTTCCTTTAGAGAGATGGCACTTTTAATAATTAAACAACATGATCTATTGAGGTTGTGCTGTTAGCATGAAAAGTTTCTTCCAAGATTTCAATTACGACAATAACCAAACAACTAAACAATTGTTGATGCCAAAAATGTCCATGTTTCTGAATTGACGATTTTTATCAAACACTTTTGGCTAACATTACAATCAATTGCCTGACCCTGATTTTTTTTTTTTTTTTGGTGAGAAGTTCGAATGTGATTGCCACCAAAAAAAGTAAATCGATTATCAAGAAACTCAATCAGATAAGTCCCAACTATCAAACATCGCTATTAAAAAATCTGAATTGGTTTTAATCAATAACTATGAGCCGGAAAGGGGTTGCAGTAACTGATAGTAGAAAGGAGAATTGTTTCATGCAGGTAAAGCCACTGCATGTTTATAAATAGAACGCCAACTATATCTTCTGGATGTTTAGTGTTCCAACCAAAATTATAATCATTATCAGTTTCCAAGAAAGAAGGGATGAGTCAGAAAAAAGCGAATGCTACAATAATCTGTGGTGATAAACATTGAAACAAATAAGTGAGAAATAAAATGTCCGGAATTGAGATTCATAGCAAGAAACTAGACGGATGCAGTACATTAGTTTTTTTATAAGAAACCAACTTAGATGCAAACAGCCTTGACTCCAACATGAGTCAAACCCAACTAACCTTGCCTTTGGCAATTTATGCCTCACCCATCTCACTACAAATGATTTGGCGATGCAGTAAATTAGTTTGAAGGCATAAATAATTGTCAAAATCATAATATGAAGCTGACCAAATGTGAACAGAATATATCAACATATTTTCAGACAAAATGAAGTTGTCATTTACAAGATGAATGATGACAAGAAATTAAGTTTCTCTCCCTAACTATCTTTGCTGATACTTCCTTACCTAGTCACATGCATTAACTTTCAATAACTTCACGCATTTAACTTATTTACAGTAGTTGAATTACTCTAATACAAAATTTGGCAGTCAGCATATCATATTCAGTCTCTTGACTCACTTCCACAAAAAAATTATGTGCAAGTTTATCTTCTATTACTCCACCCCACCATCCTGAACCATTCATGCAACTCACCTACGGACAGTATCAGCATAAAAAGGATTTTCCCTCATGCATATCGCTGCTTCTCTAAGCTCTGTCACTGGTTTTTCAAGCACCCTTTTATATGCCTGTGAGGATCAAAAAAATGTACACGTCAGTATCCTTGAGTCCAATAATTTTAATTTTTATCAAAGATGATCAGAAGCTTCACCTTTTGACAGTACTTCTTTAGGCGCTCCTTCAGTTTAGCTTGTTGATCTACTTTTGGAAGATCTAGAAAAGATTTTGACAATTGGCCCTCTCCACCAACAACTAGCTCAGACTCGAGTTGCCTCTTCAAATGGAAATAGTCACTGAAATTACACGATAAAATAAAAAATAAATTATATTAGCACTCTTGCATAAATACCATAACGAATTCAAGGAGTGCCATCAAAATTAACCTTTTCTTTGCCATAAATGTTTCCCCGCGCCAAACCCATTCAAGCTTACGGAGACAAGTCTTTCCTGGACGATTAAAATCACAAGCAGTGCAGTCCTCATCCGAAACAATTGACGGTGGCTGTAATTTCATAAAACAAAATACATCAGATTATGTCTTTAAAGCATATAATAAGGTCAAGGTTCTCTAGCTGTATACATTCACCATCACATCATTTCTGATAAAATAGAGCTCCTCACAACTGTAAATTGCACGTGCATGACATAAATTTCAACTACCCACTGGCTTCCAAGTTCTTCAGCAAGCAATAATAGTGAAAATCTTGATTGATTAGATTTATATTTTAAACCAAAGTGACCCAAAAAAAGGTAGACGTGGGATTGAGAAAGGTCAAAAATAAAAGGAGCATGGAATCTTAAAATAGTAAGACATTAACCCATGTTAATATCTTATTCAATTAAAAGGAAAGAAATAATAATAAATAGAAAACAATTACTCGTAAGTTAACTGAAAAGATTATATGGGAACCCAATTTGGCATTCAGGGGTTGTAAAAAAGATTATAATGAAATTTAGAATGGGAAAAAGACAACATTTGTGTGTGGTGATGAGACTCGATAATATTTTAGAAAAACTGACCAATGCTTGATTTAACTGATGAATAAAGGCCTCCAAAGATAAACTAGGGGATAAAGTATTCACAAGAACTCAAAAGCTATGTTACCCAGACTCGGGTGCGGGTGTCTGGTGGGGGTATGAGTCTAAAGGCCGGACCTACCTATTCTCTAATTTAATGACACGGGGACTCGATAAAAAGTGTCTAAAACTTGAGGCACATATGTCTATATATATACATGTATAATAACATATATATAATAGCTTATATACCTATATTTTTCCTCTTTTTCATTTCTTAACCTACACTAGAAATTTCTTGTTAATTTTTTTCTTTATTCTCTTACATTTTGGATCTTTTTATACAAAGAGCTCAACAAATAGAGCATCCATATCTTTTTAAGTGTCAAACTCGTTTCAAGTGTTTGACACAGATACGTTGAGTTAGAGTGAAGGGTCCGGGTAATATAGCTTAAAAGCATAAACTCATTGTTCTGTATGATTGATCATTGATGTATATAAAATGGTTCACCTTAGGAACTTCTATTTCCCCTAATTTTAACAGTCCAATACCTTGATTCTCTACTATCTGTAAACTAGCAATGCAATGTATCCAGTCTTAGTCCAACTCAAAGACTTAAGATTCTAATGTATTCCTCCAATATTTTAATTTCCTGTTCACTCCATTCCTTATTTCGTCCGCTAGAATAATATTGTTTGCAAATAGCATACACAATGGCATACATACCCTCTTGAATATGTTGAGTTAGTTCATCCATAACTAAAAGAAAGAGATGAATGGTCACTAGATGGCATACCCATTGCATCATATGAAATTATATTCCCAAGTGTGCATAGTTTTTTAGATTCCCAAGTGTAATGGACTCAAATAATAGCAAGCAAGAATATAATTTACAAGAAATCAAAAGGTTATGACATATTTGCCAATTAGGTCTTCTATAAAATTAACTGATGCAAACCTCAGGACCCACATCTCAACTCATTTTTTTTAAAGAAAGTGGGCAACTCCTAATGATTGATGGAGAACTTTGCTATGGATTTAGAACTTAAACAAGTTATTAACAGGTAAATCAGTTAAGTCTACCACATCTAACAGCCATAGTGTAAGGACATGCACATTAATGCAAGAAACATACCTGAAGCCTATTTGTTAAAATAATATTTGGGTACATGGCTGCAACGTCAAGATGATATATCAATGGGCATTCTTCACGAATAGGTTCATCTCGCAACTTCACAAGCTGCAAGTTGTACAGTAAAAAGTTAAGAGCGCCCGAGCATATTATGGTATGAAGAATGTTACAAGACCATTTCATGGCTACATTACAAAACAAGAAATTAATGGAGCAAAAATAGTTAAAAATCACATGTAAATATATATAACTTACACAAGTCAGATAAGGGACAGAAGTGACGCTTAATAATCTCAAAAAAAAAAAAGCACACACACACACACAGCTCCATGAAGCAATAGAGCTCAAAATTATCAAAACTCCCCATTCAAAATGCATGAGTCAAATAAAGTCAAGAAAAAAAATTAATTATGGCAAGAAAAAAACCCCATCAGTCGCTCTTAACTTCAAAGTCCTAAACAGAAATAACTCTAATCAGAACCAGTTTTTGAACAAGAAACAAGAATCATGTTCCTATAAATATGACGGAAAGAAGCTCCTCAAATATGCAAATGTGCTTTTGGTAGCGTGTGAATGTGAACTATGGGAAATTATTAGCATCTCAAAATGTGCAATTCCTCCATACCATCAAAAACAAAGATAAGCAAAAAGTGTAAGCCTAAATACCTTTTCGTTGATCGCATTCTTAACTTCCTCATAGTTCAAAACCATCTCAACGTCCATCTTACCCTCAACACTTATTGCATACTGAAGGTCGCGATCCAAATTATCAATTAATTGCTGGAAATGAGGAGGAATACGACAACATCAGAATCAGAGAACATGCAAATGGTTTCAATTTGTACCATGCAAAAGCTTAAAGAATCAGCCACATTCTGGAAGTTTCAGACAATGCTTCCCACAAGCAAATACTTTTCCTAGAAACCTTAATAGGCCTCAGAAAATTGAAGGGGGCCAAACAAAAGGCCGCTCCCTACTTAGCCTAAATTATTACCACAAGAGTCAACCGGGCGCCCCCAAGAGATGGGCACAAAACATTATAAGCTATTTTATGGACATAATCAAGTTTTAAGCCCTTTGGCAGCCCTTGTTTTATCATTAATTACTGACCATAAAAACATCTCCATCAAATGAAAGTGATATTTTTATGTCACTAGCGCTACCAGTCTACCTAATGAAGATGCAAAGTTTTTTAAGAGAAAAATTTAAAGATAACAGAGAAACTCTCACAAGGATACCATAATATAATTAGTTGGTATGCATATTTCAAAAACAATTGAAAGGGAAAGATTAACACTTTGGACAGTGGTTCCTCACTCTCGATTGTTGAATTCTGCACTGGAAGGACGGCGAAAGTTTGGAGCACATTATTCTCCATTGGGACTTTGCAAAGGAGAGAGAGTGGAAAGGGACAATATTATTAGACCAGCCACATTACTAATTTATTCCTGCAAAATGGTGGTGCTTACAGGTTATGCTGGTCGAGTTAGGCTGCAACGATAGCTATGGTTTGGTCAATCTGGGTGGAAAAAAGTCAGGACTTTTGACGAGAAAGAATCCAACTGCTTGCATGTTTGGGAATCAGCAGGTTGACAGGGGCTGAACGAAAATTCAATTGTGTAGATTGGATAAAGAATACCCTCAAGCAGATTGGGTAAGGGGTTGGGCTGACATTAGGTAATAATGTTGATAACAGATGAACACAGAATAGTAAAGTAGGGATAACTCTTAGTTCTCCCCTTAGGCACATGATTGGTTGTGACCTTTTTGTATTATGTTACGCAATTATAGTAATCCAAGTTACACAGTTTCCCCTCAACAAAAGGATGTAGTTTAGTTAAAGAGATTCTATACTTGGTCAATTCTTCTAATCTTTTGATGGGATTTAATCACTAGTTGAGTTTTACGCTTAGTTCTTCATGCTTTTAATTTAACCAGTCATCAAATAGGTTGGTATGACAACCACAACACACTTGGGAGAGGAATTGTGGTTACGGTCTAGGAATAGATCCATAAAATTCACAAGGGATGGCAACTAACCTAGGTGATTTATGTAGTAACTAAAGGATTCAAAGAACTTAATGAACTTTTAAATGTTCAGAAATCAACACAGGAATGTGATTTGATTTGCATGAGTATTTCTAATTGATCTTGGGATTGGTTAAAATATTTGGAACCCTGACTTTCAACTAGAGTGGTTCATAGTAAGTGAAGAAAACAATCTGGAATTGATTTACCAAATGAAATCACGATAACCTAGGCTTGCATTCATCGAGTTTTTCACTAGTCATTAGAGTATTTAGTTTTTAGAGTAAGTATGCATTCTTTCTTAATTATTTCAGATTGTCCACATGAAATTGGGGTTTGTTAATAACTTGACCTCAAAAAGAAAAAGTCTAGCCCTCACTAAAGCACTCATTCTCAACGCAACTACAATTAACCATGTTTTGTTGCATAGTTAATAATTTCCAGAACATACTCCAAACAAGAAGGCTTAGCCTGAGTATAAAGTATAAACACCAAATTTGGTCAGAAATGTAGAAGTCAAAACCAATGTTCAAATTTCGAAATTTGAAACGTAAAAAAGCATATAATTAGTCCAATTCTGAATTGAAAACTGCTTCTTAAGATTTTACTCGGAAACCAGCATATTTTCTGAAGTATAAAGTTGTTTTTGGGATTTTGCTTCAGGATTGTTCGTTTCTAATGAATCATGGATGATGGAACAATATCGAACTGTCTTCTGAGAGAATAGATTCCTCTTAAAGTACCAACCAATTAAAATTACGTAAAGAAATTTGACAAGACCAATTTCACAATCAATATAAAAATGATAATAGGAAATTAGCAATTAATCATAAACTTAATACATTTATACAAAATTTTGCAATAAAAATATAAAATATAACTAGATGTAACCTGATAGCCAGTTGGAACAAGATGAAATTTAGCTGGAAGATCAGATCTGAAAACTCCACATTCTAGGCACTCAACATGTCCGCCTATATATGTCTCACTCTCCAAGAGGTGACCATTGTGAAATTTCTCCAGATCTGCCTGGTACTTATTAGGACAGATAACGTTTGCTTGGTATGCCTATAGATGTCATGAAAGAAGGAACATCTAAGCATAAGATTAAGAGAGTTAAAAGGAGACACGGCAAACTTGCAAAGCCAAACAAAAACTAAATACGAACAGAAAACTAGACGCACGCATATAGTTATAGAAAAAGAACAGAAGTTTTAATCCTGGAGATGATCAGAGGGCCCACCTGAACCATTAGAAGCATTTCGCAGAGTGTACCACTTCCCTTTCGCAAAACCTCGTCTGGCGGCATAGGTATTATGGTTGCAAGAGAGAATATGAATGGATGAACATATGTCATGTAGAGGTAGTATGTTGCCACAGCATCTGATACGGAATACGAGGCCATCATCTGCAATGATATAGGTAATGCAAGAAAGAAACCGACTTAGAGGAGTTGAAAAAGATCAGATTAAACACTGAAAAAGAATTGATTCAAGACACTAGGACCATTCACTGAATAACACCCATTTTAGTAGTAACAACTTTGGGTTGGAAGTTAGAAGTTAGAACTGAAAGATTATGAGAAGCCTAAGAGCCAAAGAAGTTCCAAACAACCACTGGCATCAGCTGATACTGACACTAAAAACGACACAAAATTGGAAAATAATGTTTAACAATTGGCAATAACCAAAGAAAGAGAAATAAGAAGAGCAATGCGGGTAGAAAATGGGAAACAGAAATTCACAAATTTTTGGTTGAAAGAAATTCATAATTATAATACTTAAGTCTATCTAATATTTTTTTTAAAATAAGATAGAAATTTCATCAAATTAATATGACTTGGGATTTGGGAAGCACCTTCCCCACCAAAAAAGGGAATCAGAAATAGGGCTGAAAAACCCAAATAAGCAACTCTGTCCATGTACGCGGACTAGTAGAACTTAATATGCTTTGTAACGAAAAAGGCTGTTCTGTGCATTAAAATCTGCTTTTAAAAATGGAAAGACCGACATATGTTTGCTTTATGTCTTCCATGCAAAACATGCATCCACTCGCAATCTAACCGGAGCCTAACAACAACGCCTCAATCCCAAATTTGTAGGGATCAGCTACATGGATCAAACTCTCCCATTCCGCTCGATTTAATGCACTTGATAGTGTGTGCTTTCTAACCAGAGCCTAACAACTTCTAGAAATATCAAATGCTATTGGAACATTGAGGAACCAAAAAAAAAAAAACAAAAAAACAAAAAAAGCAAAAAAGAATTACATAGAAAAAAAATAACGGAAGAACTACTAATATAAGAAAAATCGTATAAAATGAGAGAACATTTGATACAATAGAAAGCTTGTATTCAACAATGAACACAGACCAATGGCGAAAGCTAGATAAGAGTAATTCAATAGGGATACATGGATAGAGCAAGATCAAAGAAGACAAAAGTAAGCATTCCAAGAGAATGGGGGGTTTCATCAACATATCAACCATCAGCTGTGATAAGGAACTAAAGAGTAAAACTAGAAATTAACTAAAGCTGTGATATACCATTTATGTCTCAAGTATCCTATGTATTTTAAGTCTTTTGTTTATCCTATGCACTTCATACAAGTTCAAAGAGAAGAGACTTTTTCCAATCTATAAAAGTTGTGGCATAGTAACAATGTTTCATATTACAAAACATTAATTCACTCAGGAAAAGTTCGCAATTTAAATCCATGAAATTTTCTCCACCAAAACAAAGAAGTTTTCGAGATTGAAGATATGCTATATCTTACAACTAATCTTTATGACAGCTGCAGAAAGAGGATTCTGAGGAAGAAATCTATTGCAAGAATTGATAAAATTTATATCTGCAGATCGATCAGGTTCCAGACTGTTATTGTATGTATTCATGTGCTTCAGCAGATAAAAACTTTCTAAATTCAGGTTCCAAGACAATTCAACCATGCAAATAGTTACCAGTACCACATGCAATTAGTTTTAAGTTCAACAATGGAATAAGTTTCCATATGCAACATGTTATTAAACAAATTCACAGTATCAGTTAATCCCACCTGTGGCCTTTCCTTGGCAAATCGAACCATATCCTCAGGATTCACCTCTAGAGGATCATAACCCAACTTAGCCTTAGTAACAGCCTGAAAGTAAGCGATGCACTTATCAAAATAAATCAAATAATAAATGAAATAGCTAATTAAGAATGAAACAAACCAAGGGATAAGCTCAATACAAAACTGTCACCCAAATTTAAAACAAGGAAATTTAATTAAATAAATAAATAAATAAATACGACATACATAATTTGTAGATTTTTCCACAAAAAATTTAAGGAAAAAAATCCTGTTAGTATCAAGAGAAGCATCCCAATCACATCTTTTATCCTTTAAGAATATCTTAAATAGTGTCCACACACATCACATTTTCATAGCTATCATTGGATCAGTACTAAAACTCGGCACTACGGGCTGCAAATATGTGCATATTGTAGCGAGGACAGAGCTAATTCAACACATGATTCATGTGTTACCGTCATCAATTCCTTGTTCGAATACCTCAGTCGTCACTGAAAATCAACATCAAAACTTCAACCAAGTAGCCTTTAGCAAAGTGGATTAACCTCATTTATAAATCAAGAAAAAGAACAACTAAGTGCCGCCTACAAAATCTAGAAGCTTCTTCCAAACCTCAAATATAGTAGCCTTTAACTACAAGACATAATTGTCTATGCTAAAACCACTCATTTATACGTAAATCTATAGCTTATTGTATGTTAGCAAAGAGAAGTGGAATTTTTATTAGATGCCAAGTAAGCAAGCAGATCTTGCATAAAGTATAGCTTCAAATAAGCAAGTCCCTTTAGATGGATAAGATAGATGTAGATATTAAAGCATCTTAAAATGCATTTAGTTGTCCATCATGTATGGACTATGTTACCTAGAATCAGGTATGTGTATCAGTTGTAGGTATATGTCTGAAGGTCATACCTGCCTATTCACTAATTTAAGGGCATGGAGACTCAGTGGAAAAAGTCAACAAGTTTAGATGTAAATGCCTAGATATACACTAATGTATGTATGTTGGCCTGTAAACCAATATTCTTTCTTATCTTACATCAGGAAGTTCTAGTTTTATTTATTTGTTTATTTACATTTTGAAGTGTCCGATTTTTTGAAGTGTCAAACATGTTTCAAATTTCCAATGCAGGAACTTTGGGTTAGAGTGAAGGGTTCGGGTAACATAGCATATGAATGTAAGGTAGAGTGTAACTTTGTTTTGCCCGATAGTAATTGATAATATTAAGTTATTAACATAGATAACTTGACAATTGACATCGCAACATTTCACTGTGTATTCTTCACTTCCACTTCTTAAGACCGTAAACCTCACAACAGCCAGATGCCCTAAACATAACAAAAATTAACAAACTCAAACAACTAAAAATGGAGAGGTGGTGCCAAATACAAATGTCATTCTTCAACGCAAAACAAATTAATATAGTGGCAAAAAGAAATTTGAGTGAAACCTTTAGACCATGGCTTCCCTGAGGAAGATAACTATCACGCTTCACCCAACAAATGCAATCCAAGTGGCAAGCAAATTTAGCTCGACATTCATCCTGACCTCGGTCACATTGAAATCCTATCTCCTGAAAGCCCAAAAGCAATGAAGAAGTTTGAATACAGAAAAATGGGACAAAATAAGCCACAAATATTGAGAAAAGAGACAATATAATAACACATGAAATGAAAATCCATACTGATCTGTCACACTAAACTGTAAGAAAAAAGGCTACAGCCTGATCTCATAGAAAAATGAAGCATGACTAAGGAAATGAGAAGATAGTGAAAACTAACATACATCACTCATGACAATCCCATAATGAGCTGCTCTAGTTTCCAAGAATGGCCAGTCAAAGAAGTCACCATTGTATGTAACATAAATACCAGGCTTCACCTCTAGCATATGGGAAAACCACTGTCTCAGGAGTTCTTCCTGCAAATACCACATAGAAGTGTTAACCATTTACAGAACAAACTCCGATCAACACAAGTTTGAAGAACTATTACCTCATTTTTCACATTTTTCACTTTGAAGTACCCTTCAAATTCTGGTTTCGGAGTGTACTCCAAATTTTCTATATCCTCCCAAACACACTGAAAGAAGATAACAAAATTGATGAAGTAATTCAATATAAAGATCACAATTTTTGAGGTGACGATAGAAATAACACCACTGGATCCTTTTTTTCGCTAGTATGATCTTACCTCCATGCAAGATCTCAATGAGAACAAGTATTCATAAAGGACATGCTACTGTCAACAAATACTAATCAAGAACAGTGCAATATAAAAATTATGGTATCTAGTACTGCAGCCACAATTTTTTGGATTCCATAATAACAGCTTTTCATTCTTTTTCTTATCGTTGTAGACTTTTAACTCGTAAAAAAAAATTGTTCCTCGTCAAAATTTTAAATCGGGGCGTGAGTACGTGCAAAATGCTTAAGCACGACGTCTTACCCTAAGACTCGGGGGAAATGTCACATCAGCCTTCTCTCAATTTACAGCCACTCATTTATCAGTTCTCAGGCCTATCTACCTCACAGAAAATGGAATTGCAGAAAAGAAGCATAGTTTTAGAAGCATATCAGAGAAGCGACTCAGGCTCTTGCTCTAACATTTGACACACAGTGTGGACTTTCAGTCAAAGCTCACTGCATGCTTAGGAAGAATATTTATTAGAGATTTCAAAATATGGAAAATTGACTTAAAAGTTCGAATTACTTTAGTGACTTAAGTGACCATAAGCATCTATCTACTGTCAGATACCATCTATCAGAAAGTCTCAAGTGTCAGAGCTAAACCAAATAAGTCAAGTGATTCATTATTCATCAAATAAAAATTGGCGAAACCGAGTAACTGCATGAATAGGAAATCAAACTCTTCTCAAGTTTTGGAACATAAATATAATCAAAGATCAATAATTGTAGTATTAAAACATATATATATATATAAGAATGCAACGATAATGCCTTAATATGGAAAATACAACCAATGTCTTTGATAAATCAATGGCTTGGAGCAGGGGTAATCAAGGATTGTCGAAGTGGTGTTCACCCATTAGCATCTGATTATGGATAGTAAAATTATATAAACCTTAAACAAATATTCAAAACACATACCAGGGTTTTCAAGGCCTCACCTAGGCACTGAAGCAGTTTTGAGGCCACCACCGGCCCATCAATTAGGTAGGCAGTGGGCCTCTTCCTAAATAAAAAAGTTCAAGAGGTCACAGCAAATGTTCCCATCCCACTGCAATATCCTCACCAATTGGGCAAGAATTTTTGCAAGAGCTTAAACCTTTGACCCTCAATTCTCCATTTATTTAGTGTTATGTAAATAATTTCTATTTATATTTAGAAAATATATAGGCGAACTATCTGTGTGTGTGAAATAATTATAGATGTGATGGTACAGAAATGTGGCTTATTGCTGAAGGGCCTATAAACATTGCATAATTCTTACGGGCCTCTAAATGAATACTTTTATGTATGTCTAGGTATCTTGCTTGGGCACACCTTGCAAAGGCGGGGGATGTCACCTAGGGACTGCTTCACTGCCTTAATAGCACTGATATATAGCCACAACAACAACATAGCCTCAGTCCCAAATTAACTAGGGTCGGCTACATGGATCAAACTTTTCCATTGTGCTCGATTAAGTGCAATTGATGGTGAGCTTTGCAAACCATTCAAATCTCTCTTAATTAATGCATCCCATGTTAACTTTGGTCTGCCCCTACCTCGTCGAATTTCTACAGTTTCTATTGAGTCAAGTTTTCTAGTTGGGGCATTTGTAGGCCGTCTTCGCGGGTGACCAAACCATCGCAACCGCCCTTCCCTAATCTTTGTATCAATTGGCGCTACTCCTACTTGTCTTTGAATTTCTATATTTCTTATTCTATCTTTACGAGTTTTACCACACATCCACCTAAGCATCCTCATTTCTGCTACATTCACTTTATGTAATTGTTGTTGCTTTACCGCCCAACATTCACTTCCATAGAGCATAGCTGGCCTAATTGTAGTCCTATAAAATTTTCCTTTTAACTTAGTAGGAACATGTCGATCACAAACCACCCCCTTGCACTCCGCCATTTCTTCCATCCAGCTTGAATTCTATGTGTGACATCATTTTCAATGTTACCATCATTTTGTATGATTGATCCTAGGTATCTAAAGTGGTTTACCCTAGGAACTTCTACTTCCCCTAATTTTACCACTCCGTCATCTCGATGTCTAGTGTTTCCAAACTCACAGTGCATGTATTCAGTTTTCGTCCTACTCAACTTAAAGCCTTTAGATTCTAATGTATTTCTCCAGAGTTCTAATTTCCTATTCACTCCATCTTTAGTTTCATCCACTAAGACAATATCATCTGCAAATGGCATACACCATGGTATATCCTCTTGAATATGTCTAGTTAATTCATCCATAACTAAAGTAAATAGATATGGGCTTAAAGCCGATCCTTGATGTAGTCCTATCGTAATGGAAATTCTTTTGTAGCTCCTCCAAATGTCTTTATACTCGTTACTACTCCATCATACATATCTTTAATAGTGTCTATGTATCTAGCGTGCACTCTTTTTCTTTCTAGAACCCACCAAAGAACATCTCTAGGGACCCTATCATATGCTTTTTCTAAATCTACGAATACCATATGAAGATCTTTTTTCTTTTCTCTATATTTTTCTAACAATCGTCTTACGTGTCAGAAAATTACAGTAGCCACGAACTTCCTAAAGTAAACTCACAAGCCCATAATTAATCCTCTGCATATGCAAAACGCTCCGAAGTTGACCCAAACAAGGAGAGACAAAAGAAAGAAAAAATTGAGTAAATGAGAACAATATATCCTAAAATACTGAAAAAAAAAAAAAAGGTTTTAAAACGCTATTAATCAATCATTAAAAATTAAGGGCAACAAGACCACTCTGATCTGTATCATAATCCTAAGATACTCTACACAAAAATCCCTAATTGATCCTCGTGAGAAATAAAGATTAATGGGGACCAAGAATTACATGAACATGACCCTGCCGATCTGGATCGCGATTATAACAGTCAAGAACTAATGCACTACTTTGGCAGGTTCCCTTCGCCATTTGACATCAAAGTTTATGCATAGCAATCAGGAAATTCTCTTCAATTTAAGTTCTTGTACCTAAGCATAGAGGAAAGACGAAGTAAGAAGTAGTTTACCCTCATCCAATGGCTTCAATACCATGCCTACATAAGATCCTATTTGTAATCAATTTAAGTTTGCTCTAATCAATATAAGTTCTTGTAATAAGTTTCCTACTTGAGATCCTCATTCCCTAGATCCTATTCAGAAGGAGCCAAAAAAACACACACACATACACAACCTTCAGTTAATGAAAATTTGATGCAGAAGATTAATGATAGACAACCAAAACCATTCAGGACAACAACAAAACAAAGCTTCAATCACGTATTAGTTTGGCTCGGCTACTTGAATCAAATAATTATACTCAGCTTGATTTAGTGGACTTGATCAGCAAGCTTTCATGCAGGAAAACTGGGAAGAAAAAAAAAAAAAAACAGTATAGGATGTGCACCTCTCTATTAATTATCAAGTAGCCTTGGCCATCCACCATGTACGAAATCATCATAATGGAATCGATTTTAGCATCTGGAAATTTCAGAGGAAATTTAGTTGTTTCAATATCAAATGCACAAACACGAACTTCAGCACGTTGCAAAAGATCACTCCTCCTTTTCAAACTAACACTGCTACTAGAAACGCTGACGTCGTACCACTGACCACATCTTACATCTGAAGGATGAAAGTCAAAGTTAAAAACAAAACAGCTAAGAGTTCTGCAGAGAAATTCAAAGAATAGAAGACAAAGCTAAGAATAGAGAAAAGAGAAAACCATCACCATTGTCAATGGCAAAACGAACATGATAGGGAACATCATACTCGCGAAGATCAACAATACAATCTATGAAATCCTGAGGCCCTTGATTGCTGTAATACAAAACAAGAGTGCATTAACCAACAAAAAAACTGAGGAAAAGCAAGAGACAATGAATCAAGATCACATTAAGAAGAAAAATTATGAAAATATTTCCAGGAAAAATCATTGATTGATGACAAAAGCTGAAAAAGATAAGCAGTTGAACATAGGAAATTTGAAAAGTGAGCTGCATTTCAAATTTTCAAAAATCTAGAAGTCGGTTTGGTTTCTATTAGCGTGCTCAGAAAAAAAAAGATAGAGAAAAATAACACAGCTCTGCACAAAGAACAAAACAATTTTACAGCATTATCTTTACCTTTTTCCAGTCAATATTGTTTCATATGCCTCTGCAGCACTATTCTTTAACTGGTTTCTTTCAACAACACGCAGTAGATCATTCTTGATGCGCATTAATTGTTGAACAGTATCAAAAGATACCTTTAAATAGGATTTTCGTAAGCCAGACAAATGATTTTTCTGTCCAAAACGAAAGGTAGTACAATTAGTTTCATAAAACTCCTACCTTAGTTCGGTTGGGCTTACAGCTTATTCTCCATGGTAGTAGCTTTTGCTCATATGGAAAAAAAAAAAAAATGCATCGATACAACCCTAACAAATTCAGAAATGTGTACATATATAGAGAGAAACTTCACCAGGCATAGACATTCGATTTGAAATATTTTAGTCCGAGTCTAATTTGTTATTGAATTAATAGCTATTCACATTAATATTTAAATTTTTGAAGTTTCAGAGATTGAATTTGAACTACTATGTTGTTGTATACCACGATGCTAAATATTGAAGAATAAACCAAAAGGAGTATGTGAAATTAAAAATCTAATTATTAGTCTCACACCCAAACAGTTGGCATGCCAAGGACTAGGAGTGGTGAAACTTTTCATGCATGCAACCATTATTCTCTGATCGATTCAGACTCCCAAGGATGATTTGGCAGCTTCTACAATATTAGATGCATTCTACATCAAGAAAGACAGGTGCTTCCCGATGAGTCCACTAAGAAACTTCTAATATCTATCAGTATCAAGGAAGTGAGACTCCGTTCTAAAAAACCCAAATAAAAAATGATCCAAGTCCACAATTATTAATAATTACATATTACAAGTAAGGTTGAGTTCGAAGTAACTTGGAAATCTTTGATGAATAAAAAACACGAAAAGCTGGCTTTGCCCGAAGCCCACAATTTAACAACTTACAAGATCCAAGTCCTCTTTCTCCATGATCTCAATGTCAGCAATTTGACCTTCGTAGCGTCTTTTAAGGTACGCCTCCACACCCATCTCCATTCCATCCTATGTATGTAATATAGATGCATAACAATGACAACAAAGCAAAAATTTGCACATAACAAGTAAGATAATCAAAATGTGAACACAGCAAAGGCAGACATTTCTATAGTTCATTTAATTGTTTGAACAATTCTGTTAAATTGCACCTTCGTAGCCGCGTAAAAGTAAGGCGGAAACTTGTATTTTGCTTTGAAAGTAGACCCGTCCTGCAACCCAAAAAATGCAGTAGCTATCAGAAATAACTCAAATTCGAGCTTAACCATCAAAAACCTTTGAAAACAACTCCAATTCGCGACGCGCAGACTCACCTGAGAAACGAAATACAGATCTACACAACTGTAAACCTTTTTGCTGTCCGGATCCTCGAAAGACGACTAATCAAAGACCAAAAAGCCATCAAATTCATCACATTTCAAACATTTCTTCTCCAACCACACCAAATCAGCAACAAAACTACTTACAGAAGCGAAGGTGAGCAACCATCCGAGCCGCTTCTCTCCTTCACTGAACACATCAAACCCTAATTTCGCCTCTCGCTCTTCTTCTACGCTCCGATTCAGCCTCTGCTTCTTGAAATCCCGATAGTCTCCGCGATCCCTCTTGTTACGGTCCATGAATCGCTTCGATTTGTAGAACAATCGAAACCCTAGCTCGCCGATTAGGGCCTCGAATGAGTGGAGTTCATGAATCGCCGATTAGGGCATCAAATGAGCCCCCAAAACTCAACTGGCGTTTGTTCGATTGCCGCTCTGGAGCCCTTCGATGGCTTTAAGACGCTCCATTTTCCCGCGCTTTCTTCAGCTTTGTGGAGTGTCGTTACCGAATTGCCCTTGAAGGTGAGTCGTATTTACCTAGGAGTGATCTAGCGAGCAAGTTGAGATTATTACAAGTCGGTGGAAGTGATTTTTATTGCGTTTTGGAAAAAACTTACCTTAGGAGATATTATAATTTCGGGTGTTGGCAAGCCACCTATTGTAACCTTATCAGATATTTTAATATGTGATATATATAAAGATGCATACGCATACATATCGATACAAAAAAAAAAAACGTGGATAAGTGCGTGTCCATACTGGTTACAAAAGTATTTCTTTGTATATCTTTAACAGTAGTATAAAAATGTTAACAATCGTCGCACTTTTTAACAATAATAATTGTGGTGACTATAGCAATGGGGTTGGGGTGGACAGCTGGGCAAACGGCGGTGCCGGCCACAGTGAGGGTTGGAGAGGGTGATGATGGTGGTGCATGTGCTAGGGACTTGGGGGTGAGGAGGAGGTAAGGGTAATTAAGTAAAAATAAAATGTTAAAAAGTGTTGTGTGACCCTAAAAACAACCGTGACTCTAGGAGGCGTTATTAGCATCGAAACTCTAGCACACGAGACATAAAAAAGTCGGCCTAAGCTCGGTAAAAGTCATACAAGGCGAAAAAAGAGAACACATTGGGCACATCGGTTGTACGAGTTTGAATCAGCGATGAAGGTGATCGCGGCGTACTTGCTGGCCGTGTTGGGAGGCAACGCCCAGCCTTCCGCGCACGATCTGATGAGCATCGTCGACTCGGGTTCGCTCTTTCTCCACATCTCCATTGCTATCTATTTTACCTTCTTCAGTGCTTTTACTTGACATACTACTTTCTAGGTTTCGTGAGTAAAAAACAAAAAAGTTACTAAACCACACTATTAAGTATCAGATGTGTTGAATCAAACTGAATGAAAATGTTGGGGTCAATGCAACTGACCCTAACTGGGACTTGTCCCCAGAAATGCACTACAAATGTCTATTTCGGAATTAGCTTAGAGGCATGCCTTTTTTTTTTTTTTTTTTTTGTGTATAGCGTTAGATTGAGTAACTCCACCTATGTAGAACACTCTATGTGCGCTACATAGCCGGTCTCAAGTCCGGATAAAGGATGAATTTCATGCCCATTTTTCATACAGGGATGTTTCAAACCCATTTTTCTATTCAAAAAATAGGGAGGGAACCCCCAAACCCATTTTTTATTCTTGGAATAAAGAGGAGGGTTGCGATAAGTTGACAGCCTGCGTTATTAACTTTTGTCACTCTTCATGAAATAGCGTTAGATTGAGTCTAGAGAGCATTTCTCAAGATGCAGTTTGTGTGCTTTGGACATTCGACGGATATCTATTGTTGGGAAATTCTCGTACCCCATTTGGGTTGATTTCGAGGTCAAACAAGGTTACATCTAGGCGATTTGAGCTCTAGGAGTGGGAGATTACTGCGCCATGAAAAATCGATTTTGCACTTGTTTCAGTGCTTTAAAGTTGTTTTTGATTTCCATGGTCAATTTGCATGTTTTAAATGTACTTTTGTGCAATTTAGTTAGTTAGGTTTCGATTTAAAACCTAGGTTTGAGGTTCCTTTTCGCTTTGGTACAATCTCACATGGCTAATATGGGTGAAGGGGTTCCAGACCATATGGTCCACTTCGTTTGAGACCTCTATGATTGATTTAAAATCGTGTAAATTGAGCCTTACGACCTTAGTCTCAGATTTGTTTGACCAAGACTAGTAAAAGTGAAATCTTTTTCAGTTTTTGAAATTGTTTGCATTGTTTTGTTGTATTGGAACCATACAGTAGGTCTCGGTCAAACAAATCTAAGACTTGAACTAGTTGTCTCGGTGTTGTACAACCAAGACCTATTGCTTTAGTCTCGGCCCTGCACGATCGAGAATCATCATATCGGTCTCAATCTTGTATTTTTGGACAACAACAGATGAAGAAAAATTGAAAAGACGTAAAAATACCGTGATTCGAGGATAATTTATCTTATTGTGCTTTGAATCACTCGACCTTCTAGAATTTGTCCACTTTTTGCACCAATGAATTCTGATTCAAGCCCTAGTTTGATGCACTAAATATCAACGATAACAACACAACAATTGACTCGTTAATCAACCAAAACCATATAAGAAATCCATAAATTGAAACAAAAAAGAGGTGGGGATGAACTTAAGTGAATGGGAGAGTTTTGTCATAGTTTGTTTGAGATTCTATCGGAGGGGGTGACGGTGTGAGCAAGATCCAGAGAGAGGAGAGATGTGAGCATATGCATATGGATGGGGTAGGGGGAGAAAACGTACCATTTATATGAGGGGCAGTCTGGTCATTTCGCACAAAGGTAAGCTTTGAAGGTGCAAAATTTGTTTAAATGGAGAAGGTTTAAAAATAAGTGAGGTCCGTTTAGCCGCTTCCTTAATATTTTATTATTGTTAGAGATCCTGCTTTTTGTTGATGTTCATTGTTCCAAAGTCATTGCAAGGCAAAAGCTCACGCTGGAGTGTACTTGTTTAGCAAGCATTAATTCTTGTAGCATTTTATGTTAAAGATATTTGGAGTTGATTTATTTAAATGGAATTGAATGACAGTTGGAGTATCAGCCAATGAAGAGGTTTTCTTGAAGTTCCTACGTGAAGTTGAGGGTAAAGACATTACTAAATTTGTTGCATCTGGAAGGGAAAAATTAGCCTCAGTACCTTCCGGCGGTGGTGCTCGAATGGCAATGGCTGCATCAGTTGGCGGTGGAGCTGAAGCTGCAGCACCGTCTGTCGCAGAGCCAAAGAAGAAGGAGAAAGTTGAAGAGAAAGAGGAGTCCGACGAGGTATGTTTTGTGTTGATACCAAGAAATTTTTTCCAACTTGCCTTTCTCAACTCGAGAAAACTTAATTGAGATCTATTGCTTCATCATTTGCATTTTCGTGGGCATGTTTCAGTTAATAATTTTAGGCATTATTTCTTCTAAAAGCTACAAGCACTAGTAGCACTAATTGATACAAAGATTAGGAAAGGGCGGTTGCGGTGGATTGGTCACCTGCAAAGACAGGTATACAAATGCCCGAACTAGAAAACTTGACTCAATAGAAACTGTAGAAATTCGACGAGGTAGGGGCAAACTAAAGTTTACATGAAAAGTTAACATGAAATGCATTAATTATGAAGGATTTGAATGGTTTGAAAAGCTAACCATCAATTGCACTTAATCGATCACAATGGAAAAGTTTGATCCATGTAGCCGACCCCAATTAATTTGGGACTGGCTATGTTGTTGTTGTTATTGTTGTTTGTTGTTTCTTCTAAAAGCTCTCTATTGCCATGCAGCTCTTGTATGCTGTCTAATTTTTATTTTTTTCTTTTCGCGCTCATTTCTCGCAGGACATGGGATTCAGCCTATTTGATTGAGATTCTTCTCAACTGGTCTCCTTGTGAAATTGATATTTTTAGATATATTAGTTGCTTATCTATTTTTTTTCTCTCTCTATTTCAAGAGTTGATTCTTTTCTATTTTTGCGATTTTTGCAACTTAATTACTGGACTCTATCTTTTGTTTTGGAATGTTGAATATCAGACAAGTGAAAACACTAATGGCCGGTTTGGTTCGTGGGATTAGCCCGGATTAGTCACACTGGACTAGTTAATCCGCTGTTTGCTTGGAGGATTAACTAGGCCAACGGATTAGTTAAGAGGCATGGTAGTGGATTAAACAATACCACCATTTTTTGTGGGATTAGCTAATCCATTGTAACTGAAAGAGGAGATTACCACTTTACCCCTCACATTAACCAAATCACGACTCTCCAAAACTCTTGACCTCCCTCCCTGTTTTGCTCTTCTTCTTCCTTTTCGCGACCTGGTTTTTTTTTTTTGTTCTTCTCTTCGTTCTCTTCGTCAATCGAACCCTCATCTGTGTGTCTTCAATAAACTCGAATCACTCATCTCTCTCTCTCTCTCTCTCTCTCTCTCTCTCTCTCTCTCTCTCTCTCTCTCTCTCTCTCTGCCCTGTATTTCTCTGCATTCGAACGTTAGAGAGAAACAGAGAAATCGAAAACGAAAGAGTTGCATAGATCGATCAATATCGAGAAATCCGAATCGGAAAGATGGTGACGAGCATAGGAATGATGGATGCGACATACTTCGTGGGAAGAACAGAGATCTTGGCTTGGATCAACTCCACTCTTCATCTAAATCTGTCCAAAGTCGAAGAGGTTCGCTTCTTTATTTTCTTGTAAAAGAAGGAACTTGGAGGGTTTTCTGGTTTGTTTTTGGTTTTGGGGTTTTGGGGTTTCTTGAAATATAATATGGTGATCTATGTGATGAACTTGAAGGGGGGGTTTGAATTTTTGTGGAGTTTTCATTGTTTTGGGCAGGCGGTGTCGGGCGATTCACAACGAAGGTGATGAAGATGTGAAAATGAGGTCAAATTTATGTAAGGGTATTTTGGTAAATGTACATGTACAACCTTACTTAATCCCAACCTTAAAACTACCAAGCAAACAAGATACACAAATGAGACTAAACTATCTAAATCCATGTGTTAGTCCCATCACTAATTAATCTCATGTGTTATGATTCACTAAAATGTGAACCAAACAGGCCATAATAGAGTGGATTATAATCACTTCAATGCTTGTATGTTTTCTGTTCATGGTAACATTGACTGGTGTACAGTGGTCGTCGAAATGCAACAAATCCGCTTCTCCCTTTATCAGATGGATTGTTTTCCAGTGGTCTTCAACCCTATCTTTCTGGAGTTGTTGGTCTTTACAACTCATGCAAGTTTTCACTTTTCAAGATGAATGGGTTTGACAGCGACTACAACTGTACAGCGAACATAGAAGTAATAGTGACGCCAATTCGTGTTGATGTCGGGAATATCGTATCCACAAGGATGGATATGTGCTAATATTTAGGCTAACTAAGAAATAGAGTTAGGCACTAAAAACAAATTAGTAATTAATTTAAACCAACCAATTGCAAGTAATTAAAATAGGTCTTTAAGTAATGAAGAAAATATAATAAGAAATCTAATTCACCCAAATTGTATCATTCGAATCCAATTTAATTATAAAGTTTCCCAATTCTAGCGAATTTCTTACAATTCACTATCCCGAGTACTCGGTGATGGAGATTCTATTATCTCACTCGGACTCAGCCGGTCAGCGTAAGTCGCGTAAGTGAGCTATCGCATTAAAACCCAAATTCAATTGTCTCTTTAGTCAATGACCATCGGTCGATGTGTCATATATTCTAAGGTTGTGTTTTCCTTAATCTGGGTTCAAAAGTTTCAATAGTCATGGTGACCCTCAAACCTTTGAATCTACACCTACTTGATCAAGGTAAGTATATCATAACACAAGAACACACAAATCAAAATATTGAATTGAAAGAACAAATATAATCATGTTAAAATCAAAAGAATTCAATTTAGGATCCAAAGATCCCTAGAACAAAAGAGATTACCCCATAAATGGGTTCAATTCAACACAATTCATGATAAGAAAGCAAGAAAACATGAAATTAAACCTATAATGAATATAGAATCTACGATTTTTTTATCACTCTTCTTCAATCTTCACACCCTCTTCTTGGTCCTCCAAAAGCTAAAGATTCTTTAAAACCTAATTTTAAATTCTACTTATACCATCAAGTTAATTTGGTCCCAAAATTACCCAAAAACCCTTAAAAAATCACTTTTATGCATTTTTCTGCGATGGGCGCTGACCTTGGCACTGTGGCGCCAATTTCAGCGCCCATTGCAAATTTCTTGCTGTTTTTGGCGGATTTTTTCCTTGATTAGTATGATTGGGTGTAAAAATTATCAACCCAACACACCCACCAAACTATTTCCCCATCTAACACACCTGTTGCCACGTAAGCGCCACGTAGCTTTTAGTTTGTTTGTCCCGAGTGAAGTCGTGAACTCGGGTCACGATTTCACTTATATGGAAATCGTGACCCGAGATCACGATTTCATCACTAAAGTAAGGAAATCGTGATCTCGGGTCACGATTTCCTTTAAAAAATGAAATCGTGACCCGAAGTCACGATTTCACTTTGACGCCAGAGACAAACCAGATCCAGATCTGGTTTGTCATGTCTCTCATTTTCTTCTCACTGCCTTCTTCCTTCTTCTTTCTTTTTGTCCCACCGATCCCTTCCTTCAATTCCCACCGATCCCTTCCTTGAGCTCCACTAGATTGGCTCCATAGGTGCATATCTTATCTCCATCGTCAACTTCAGATCCGAACCGCAACCCACCCGAACTCAACAACTTTGTAAGATCTTTGTCTTTGGAGATTTTGTGTGTTTATGCTTAATGTGGTTCATGTTATGTTGAGTGTTAAATTTTTTGTTAATTTTTTCTCACATTCGTCTGTTTTTTTATTTGTTTTTTTGTTATTTAAATACATTCTAATGGTTTGTTTTTTTTTTTTTTTTGTTATTTAAATCGCGTGGGCTGTTTTTTGGAGATTTTGTATGTTAATGATTCATGTGGTTCATGTCATGTTGTATGTTAATTTTTTTTTATTTTTATGTCTCACATTTGGTCATTTGTTTTTTTTTTTTTTTTTTAAGGCTGATTTTTTTTATCCGATTTATATTGGGCTGTTTTTTTGGAGATTTTGTATGTTAAAGCTTCATGTGGTTCATGTCATGTTGTATGTTAAATTTTTTTATTATTTTGTGTCACATTCTAAATTTGTTTTTTTTTTTTTTTTTTTAAGGCTGATTTTTTTTTATCCGATTTATATTATTATTTTTTCCCAATTAGTTGATGTGGTATTAATCAAGCAAAAAATCTCATATACATGTCAATACTTTAGTAGAAAAATTTCGAAGAATAAGGTACTTTGTAAGGTTGATTTAAGGTCTCTTATATTCTAAGCTAGCTAGGGTAGTTGTTTATAATATATAATAGTTATTTGCATATAATAGTTGATTTGTTGCAGAATAAGGTACTTAATTTGATCACTAGGCTATTTAGTTACATATATATATTAATAAATTTACCACTACACCAATTCTATTAGGGTCCATAAGCAATTTTATGAAGGTCATATTTATTTGAATTATGTACGCAATGATTCATCTATATTCTACATATATAGATTGAAGAATAGGTGATCAAAGAGTATCGTTGTTGTGTTATATGAATGGAGACATGGTACAAGGAGCATTAGGAATTTCGTACACGAAACCGCCCATTCGACATCTCAGATCGAAGATTGGTTTAGGGTACGATGAACTTGTGCGTTATATCTGTAATTCATTGCAGATAGACAATGACTTACAGAGATCAAACATGACATATCGATATCCAGCGTACATTGGAAGTGGATCGGCCAACTACATCCCGTTGCTAATAGATGATGAGTCGAGTCTCAAAGATGTTTGGGACTTTTTGTCACAATTACCACCACCACATTGCATGGAGATTTATATCGCTGTAGTTCCGAGGCAACAATACAATAGTTCCAATTGCAATGTAGAGTTACATTCTGGAGCTGGACCTAGCACTCAACCAATTTTTGAGCATAGCCATTGTGCATCGCCTTTGACGACCGCAAATCCCGAAATGGACGAGGATCCTCGTTCCTGTGATGATATGAATACTAGCGAAGATGATGACTATTGCGGCAATGAAGGGGATACCAAGTGAAGATAGTAGCGAAGATGATACAGACGATGAAGGGGATGATGGTCATCATGTAGATGATGGCATGATTCGATACGCGTTAAATCGAGTCATAGCAGATGATGGCTCATTATCTTGTCCTCCAATTTCGAACGAAATTGAGAACGATGATTTCTTCGATGAAGAGGCTGCTGGAATTGATGGTGCGCCAGTGGATATACGTGAATTTGTCGTTCCTTCCGCTGTATTTATGGAATTGAATAGTGAGGCAATGCAACCCCTCAATGAGAATGCAATGATCCCTTCTAGGTCTTTATGGAATGAGACATCTGAATTTGAGAAAGGCATGCGGTTCATGTGTAAAGTAGATATCCAACATGCCGTGAAAATTTATAGCATCAAAGGACACAGGCGCTTTGTGGTGACTCATTCTACACCAAATGTATGGATTGTTCGTTGTAAGAAATATTTGGATGGATGTACTTGGAGGTTGCGGTGTTCGAGACGAAAATCGCATGGAATGTTTGAGATCAGTACATATGCAGGACCACATACATGCATCTATGCTAAACTGTCCAAGGATCATGCGCATTTGGACTCCACCGTTATATGCCGTGAGGTAGAAAATGTGGTGAGGAGATCCGTCCACCTCAGTTCATGTGCTTCACCAGATTATCAAGGACAAATTCAGTTATGACGTTCATTATAAGAAAGTATGGTTGGGGAAGAAGAAAGCAATTGCTAAAGTCTTTGGAGATTGGGATGAATCGTACAAAATGTTGCCGAGGTGGATGACCGCTCTTCAAGAAAGCAATCCAGGGACACGTGTGGAATGGCGGCATGGTGAGCCTAATGCCAACAATGAAGTTGTCTTCAAATGGGTTTTTTGGGCATTTGCACCTTCTATTGCGAGGCTTTAGACATTGCGGACCAATGATACAAATTGATGGCACATTCTTGTATGGAAAATACAAACAAAAACTCCTAATAGCCACTGTTGTTGACAGTAATAATCATGTATTTCCTTTGGCATTTGCCATTGTTGATGAGGAAAGTCGAGACAGCTAGGGATGGTTTATGGCTTGTTTGCGACATCATGTGACTGATAGGGATGGTGTATGTGTCATTTCTGATCGACACCTAGGTATATTGTTGGCAATGAACGATCCTTGAAATGGATGGACCAACGAAAGAGCTCAACACAGATTTTGTCTCCGCCACATATGCAGTAATTTCAACATGAGATTTGGGAGCAAAGAATTAAAGGATATGGTGTACATAGCAGGAGCACAACATCAACCGCGAAAATTTAAGGCATCCATGAAAGAACTCCATCAGCTGAATCCCGAATGTATTGCGTGGTTTACTGACCTAGATCGAGCACAATGGACAAACGCATACGACAAAGGTTATCGATACGGCTGGATGACTACAAATCTCGCGGGTATTACGTTTGATTTATTACGGGTGTTACTATTACTTACTTAATGTGTTTGAATTATTATGTTTCCAAGCTAATACAAATATGAATTTTTCTTGTCACAAATGTAGAATGCTTTAACGAGTCTGAAAGGCGCGCGATTTTACCCCATCACCGCTTTAGTGCAGATTACATTTTACCGTGTCGTGGCATACTTTAATAAAAGACGAGACGAAATAGGTGTGGCCCTAGGCAAGGGCGAAACGTACACGACGTACGCAATGGATAAGTTGTCAAAATGGGGAAATGTGGCTGGAGGGCACAATGTAACATTAGTAAATCGTGACAATAGTACATTTGAAGTAATCACTGCACCACGTGGCTATCATTTGAGAAAAGGGGGTAACAAGCAAGTTGTGAAATTGGAGGCCCGTAGGTGCACTTGTATGAAGTGGCAGTGTTATGGCATTCCATGTTCCCATGTTCAAACAGTTTGCGCTAGTGTTGCCATAGATCACTGTCAATACATCGAGCCATACTACAAATGGTCCGTGTACAGTCAATGTTATGCTGCAAATTTCCAACCCATTCCGCATGAAGATTATTGGCCTAACGCAAGACTTCCACACACGTTGTTGGCTGATCCATATCGGAAGCGAGTCAAAAGGTCGTCCTCAATCTAGCCGTTTGCGCACTGAGATGGATTGGAGAGACAATCAGAAACAGCCACGGCATATGCAGCGAGAGAAGGAATGGAGAGAAACCCCAACAACGCTGCGATGTAGTAAGTGTAAGCAGGATGGACACAATAGGCGCAGTTGCAGTCGTCGTCAGCAATGACAACCGTCTAATGCTTCATAGTGAAAGACTCTTTCAATTCTTATGTCATGAACGGACCTATATTTTCCTTGTATTATAGGTCTTTGCTTATTTGTATTATTTGTTTGATGAAAGATAGATGTGCTTTTCTGGTCTTGCATGAAACATAAACTTTTCAATTTCTTAATTGTATTTTTAACATGTGCTTTATTTAAATGCATTATATGCATCTTGAACTTCGTTGTAGTATGCTACGTATATTGCACCAATCCATCTCTTTATAGTTACTACATGAAGTATTTCTACTTGTTCATATGAAGTTTACAATGGAATTAATGACAACATTTGGTAATGATTTTGGATTTAAGCGCGATATGGATCCTGGGCCTGTAGATGACTCGGTTTTGACTATGCAAGCTCTCCATAGATCTACCCGCGTTTGGAATGGCCCGGTAATACTTATTTTCGCATGTATCTCGACTTTTTTAGCTGCATAGCCACATTTTAACTAATTGCACTTAAATCTCATATCTTCATAGGAGCCTGGTATATTGATTATCAGACGGAATTCATCTGCACTTCACCGGTTGGTCCAACTGGATCCACGCATAGTTGGGCTTCTTCAGGAAGAAGCTGGATTTTACGGACGCGAGTAGGCTTCATTTCAATTGATTGGCATCTCATAACGCCTTACTTGTAGAGTGGTGGAGGCGGAAACTCACACATTCCATTTCCCCGTCGGCGAGATGACTATAACCCTCCAAGATGTACAAATCATATTGGGGTTGCTTGGTCGATGGATTACCAATTATCGGCGCATCGACCAAGATTACGATGCCTTGTGCTTGACACAACTCGGATTCCCTTTCCCAAAATAACAGGACGGAGGGCGGATTCAAATTCGGCAACTTTCAAGTGGTTTCCAAACCTCCCGACAATGCTAATGATGTGGAAGTGCAACGCTATGCGAGAGCATACATCCTGCAACTTCTAGGGGAATACTATTTGCGACAAGTCGAACAACCTCGTTCACATCACATATTTGCAATTTTTGGAAGATTTCGAAGCGGGGAAGATACGGTTGGGGTAGTGCAACTCGGCTCACTTATATAGACAATTATGTCTTGCGGTGACATTGATGGAGCCGAGATAGCAGGTCCAGATCATCTTATTGCAATTATGGGCATGGGATAGGTTGCGTTTCTTGCACCAATAATGGGTAACGTTCTTCGAGACCCGTATTAGAAAACGAAGAATTATTTCCACCTCCTCCATTTGGTCATAGGTAATTACTATTTTCTCACATTATAATTTCAATTTCTTCATATCTATGTACATGTGCCGACATGCATGCATTGCGTTTTTCTTTTTCATTTGTGAAGGTGGAAACATGCTTTGGAGACAACGGGAGCATCAATGCACGTCCTGACAAAGTACAGAGAAATGATTGACATGCAAAAACCGGATGAAGTAAGAGACATACAGAATTACTTCTCCACGTAGTGCCTTACACTTACATCATCTAATATGCGTTTCTTATTCATATCAAAATGTTTTTGTTGACTACAGGTAATATGGGAACCGTATCCTGAGGCAGTGATAATGGACCTACCTGCGTATTGTAGCAGTGGTCGTGCTATTTGGCGAACGAGAGCACCTTTGATTTTCTTCGTGTAGTCGAAATGTATCATCCCGATAGAGTCATGCGCCAATTCGGTCTCGGGCAAATGATACCACCTGTACAGAGCACAAACATTCAGCTGCATAAGATTGACTTGAGAGGGAAGACGGATAAGGATTGGAGCGCAAAACATAGTGCTTATGTCTGCATGTGGAACGAACGTGCCTCCAATATTGCAACCGATGAAAGCTTAGAGGAGCCAATGGACTTTTACAACCCGTATATGCTATGGTATCGTCGCATTACACGACGATTCATGTCTCCTCGTGGAGCTATTCTTTGAGGCCTTGTAAGTACAATTTGATTTTTTTCATTCATGAATCCTTGCCAAATAGTTGTTTTCCTCGTACTTTAGCATAAAACTTCTTCAATATTTCATATGTAGGCACATGGCATTACTTCAATTCATCGATTGACACTTTGGGTGATGATGTATCTATTGCCGTATTAGAGATGTAGTGCATCGACTTTGACTGCAGTACACGCAGATTATCGGATGCATAATATGTCCAGTTCATTTCAAGCTTCTCATCATTCTTCCCATGCTGATAGACCTTCGAGGCATGACACTCCATTGTATACTCCATCAGTGCCTTTCAACGAGTTTGGGACTCCACATACTCCTTCAGTTCCTCCCACCATGACATTTGAGGCTATGGAAGCATTTCCATTTGACACGGCACCTACATCTTCGCGCCATTTTCATGCAAGTCCAATAATGATGAATTTATCTGGGAGTACAAGTACTCAGGATGGCGGAATGCGGGACAACGATGATATTCAACCAGAAGATGCTCAAAATCCGGCTGATGTGGGTCATTCGGATATTCCACTTGCACGAAATCGTAATGTCCGAGTCGTCAAGAGAACACGGTGTGGGACTGGAAGTCATTATTTGGGGTCAGACTAGGACTTTTTCTATACTGTTATAAGTCATTTCCTCCTTATTCATTTTTGTCTTGTAGTTGATCACCAACCAATTTCATCATTTATATCAATTCAACTTTCAAGTTCTTTATTTTTTATGAGTTTTAACTAATTTTTTCTTGATGTGTTGAACCTCTTGTATTGAAAAGTTGTGTATGCTATTATGTGTATGAAAAAGGTACTAAAGTATTTGGATTCTCAATGGTCTCCTCTCATGAATCATAAATAGCTTTGTCATCATTTTTCATGAATTAGTAGCGTGGGAGCACAAGAGCAAATTGGTTGGGAAAATGCATGCTTGTGGACATGATTCATGTGGCCTTGCTCCTTGGGGGCTGCAAGGATACTACATATAGCATCAATTTGCATGAAGTGATCAAACAAGCCGGCAGTAAAAAAAAAAAAAAATTATTTGAGTGGAATTACTCTTGACTTCCATTGCATTGAAGAATACTTCTTTCCAATCCACAATTTTCAGCTTTAGAGTTCAAACAGATAGTGGAGAACATCAACCACAATTTCACCTTTATTTTTTTCATTCTTAATGGATCATAACATATATAAAATGCATAGGAGATGCTTTTACATTGGTTGTAAGCAAACAATCTGTCCATTACTCATGCTTTTAACCACACATTTATAAGTTTAAGCCAACATTTGTGCTTGAGAATAAAAAATGCCATACAATATGTCATTTATCAAAAATGCAGGAAAAATAGACTAAGCAGTAAGACGTGAGTTGCAGTCACGACATCAATGGCATGGAAAACGTGACTTAGAATCACGTTTTCCAGTGACCAAAAATTTTTTTTTTACGTGGCTGGTGATTTGGCGCTTACGTGGCAACAAGTGTGTTAGATTGGGAAATAGTTTGGTGGGTGTGTTGGGTTGATAATTTTTCCTCCCAAACGTATTAATCAAGTAAAAACTCCTGTTTTGGGCACTGTATTGGCGTTGGGTTGGGCGCCACTGCGCTGGGAACAAAATCCTATGCATATAGTTCACTTTGCAATACAATTTTGGACCACATAGAAGTCGAATTTTCCTTAGCTCGTGAAACATGAAAACGTTCGGCTCTAAGTCTACTTTCCAACGGAAGAAACAACAAGTCATTTGGACTTGAAATGAAGGAGTTATGGCTAAAACAATGAAGCTTGGTCAAAATAGACTTTGTTGAAATTTAGCCACTTTGATGTCGTTCTTTGCCTGAACTTTGTATTCTCATCCCGAAACTTCTAAACATCTTCAAAACACATGAAACCATGTGAAATATCATAATTTCATCACTCGCCTCCATTCTCGTTTTCTTTCGCCCGTGATCCGCACAAATGCACTTTTTGAGGGAAATCTTCTCGGATCTTCAAAATAACTTATGAATGGTCTCAATTTGCTTTCCTCACCTAAAAACCAATAAAATATATCGGATTAGCAGGAAATCACTTATTAATGGTCTGAATTATCAACAAAATGTTACTTATAGAGGTACTAAAATATGATGCGCATCGAGTTTTATAAGGTTCATGTTTAATTAAGATATCAGATACTCCTTCGGTCAAAAATATAAGTCTTTCTAGCAAAAATTTCTTGGTCAAAATTGTAAGTCGTTTTCGGAATTCGAGAGTGTATTTATTATTTTTTACCAATTATATCCTTATACAATTCAAATATTTATGTTATTTCAATTCTTCAATTCATTTAATGTCAAAAGACGTATATATAAATTGCACTTGTAATAGAGGCTATTTTAATTCTCGTGTCAGTACCTTAAACAACTTGTATTTGTAACCGGATTGAGTATGAGTTTGTGGTCGATTTATGATTTTTTTAGCATCTGTTGTTGCTTAAGTCGCCAAAATAAAAAGAATTTATAAGTAGGCATCCAATACTCATTTTCACCAACACTTGCACAAATGATACATCAAGCCTAACGCTGCAGACATTTTGTTTACATACATACAACTCTCTTGAAGATTCACAAACTCAATGAAACGTGACAAAGAGGACCAATCCATCTCTTACATATATGTTATATTATGAACACTTAATCTGCCAAATCTTATTTTAATTAGGAAGTAGAATTAAACCAGCATACGTGCAGCATAATCTCAGAACTTAGATATGAATGCAAGGCCGTCTTTAGCGAGTTCATCAACATTTTGAACGCTAGGTTGAGCTCTAGCTACCTTCGCAATGGCGCTATTTTCTTCTGGTGTCCCACCTTCCAGGAACGCGCCTACTAGCTTTCCTTCTTTTATCCAGTATGTTCCAAACTTGGCCTTCGGAGATTCAGGATTGTTGTCTCCAAACAGTACTGTGTCCCCCACATTGTCACCATAGAATTGCCATGACAGGTCGAAAGCGCGAGAGTAGAAGTATGGAAGATAGTCATATTCTTCAACGGTCTTTCCCTCTTCGCTGGCCTTTATAGCCTGCATGAATAGAATTATCAATACAAATTAGATTGAACAGATTTGTAGAACACTGAATGGAGAAATTCAGCACAAGAAGGATTATATAGAAAATGTAACAAACAATATATGTACCTTCACAGCTTGCTCTGCTGATTTTCGGGCGTGGTCTACGTGCTCCACTCTCCTCTGCTCACCATACAACTTCAATGGGAAGGTAGCTACATCTCCGACAGCATACACATCTGGGACGCTCGTCTTGAAGAAGGCATCAGTCTGAACTTAAACAAGCTCACTTTTAGATTCGAGTTCTATAGACTATAGTGCATTAGTCTTACTGTTTAACCAGCTATGTAAATTCGTGATCAAGGATGCAGGAGCGCGAACATGTGTACTATAATCGAGCTAATATAAGATAGCACAGTTAATTCGCAGCACAGCATGTTAAGAGAAAAGTAAATAGGAGCAAGGGTAGAGACCATAGTGCATTAGTCTTACTGTTTAACCAGCTATGTAAATTCATGATCAAGGACGCAGGAGCGCGAACATGTGTACTATAATCGAGCTAATATAAGATAGCACAGTTAATTCGCAGCACAGCATGTTAAGAGAAAAGTAAATAGGAGCAAGGGTAGAGACCTATTAAATAAGCGCAAAGATTATTCAACTAGTTGTGCTCGACATCCAAACCAAAAAATGTTCCATTTTTAGTAATGCAAATATGTACTGCTCTAAAGATACAAGTTCCAACCAGAGATCTTATTAACCATTTCTGATGGAATGAATGATTCTTATTTCTGTTTAATTCCACACATATGTATGGCAGTATATGGATGCTTTCTTATACAGCAAAGTATATAAAGAGTTTGGAATGTAGTTTTTTTCTAGGATATGTTTAGTAATGAAGATTAAGAAATGAAATCAAACTGACCTTAATTCCACCTTTCTCCTCTTCCACCTGCCCTTTGAAGAGTGTCGTAAGAGGTCTACCACCAACGCCAACCACAACTATATCAGCATCTAGGACTCCTCCACCTCTCAGTTTCACTGCTGTCACCTACAAATATATGATAATTTTACATATAACACACACAAGAAGTCTGCTACTGACTCTGTAAATAACTATTTATCAGCCGAATTACCTCGCCATTTGCATTGGAATCAAAGCCAATAGCCACTGTTCCCTTGATAATTTGAATTCCTTTGTTAGCATAGTAGCCTTCATAGAATTCAGCAATTCCAGCAGTGAAGAGGCGGGGCACTGTAAACAACCAGGACTGTCAAAAATGAATGCGATATAACAAGCGATAATTAAACATGTAATCCGGCCGGATACAAGAGCCCAAATTTATTGTGCATCGATGAAGGATAAGGAAAAAAATAAAAATGAGAACAATCAAGAATCAATTTTCTAATGAAAAATAATTGTTGTTTCCTCTAATTATAATGATTTGAGTTAAAAAGGACAAATTTGCAAAATCTTCCATTTTCCATCTCAATCAAGATTCCAATTGATTGCATATTAGCATCAAACTGATCTGATAAAAGTGCTTAAGATCGTGTGTGACTTACTACACCATGGTTCGGGGTACACCATAGCAACATCCAAGTTGTTGAGTTTTGTCACCGCACCAAGCTCAAGACCAATGTATCCACCTCCAACAATCACAACCTTTCCATTCTCCTTTGCCTTGATAGCTTCATAAAGCTTGTCGGCATCATCAACATCCCTCAAATAGAAGATGTTCTTAGCGTCAGCTCCTTGAACGCCAAAGTCAGTTAGTCTTATAACCTGAGAATTGAAATTGACAATCAGAATTGCGTAGAAACTTCTTTCCAAGTAAATAATGATAGCATGTTTCAACAATTCTTAATGATGAGAGGTCTTTATGTTCATGTAAAGAAAAACAAAGTAGTCATATCCACATGTAATGAACATACCGTTGATCCAGTCGCAATGATCAAAGTGCCATATATGAATGTCGATCCAGATTTACTAGTGAGAGACTTTGAAGCAAGATCTACTTTAACAATTTCAGTGCTAAGGAATAACTCAATGCCTGCAATAACCAAATACAATAATAGAAGACATTAAAAATGACTAAATGAATAAATGAAGAAAAAGAGATGAGACGGGTGTCATTTTACATTACCTCGTAAGTATAGCACAAATCTTTTCGAGAAAAAAAGAAGGAAAAGGAAAGGCAAGACTTACCCCTCTCTTTGTACCACTCAGGAAGCAACCTTTCGCCGCCACTCCCAACACACACATGGAACCCTGGCAACCTTGCAGGAGCTGCAAAGCAAGTTCATCTAAGAGTTTTACTTTGGAGAAGAAGGGCATAGCCAAAAAGAAAGATATCATCATTAACATATGCACTAATTTTGTTCTAGAGCTATTGCATAAAAATCTTCTTCTGACTGCTTCTATCAAGTATTTACTAACCATAGAGAGCAATAACTAATTTTAAGAATCATCTCGGTCCTCTCCAAATACAACTGAATAAAAGAAGAAGTTCGAGCGGGAGTACATAATAATCATGCAATTATAATTCTGGGAAAAAGATGGAGACATTTAGTCACTTGAATCACTTACATTCTGGGAAAAGGTATCCTTTGCTAAGAGCGGGACGTTCATAGGGCGCAACCTAAAACAAAATATCAAACATCAGCTTATGTTCTCAACAATTCCACATCAAAGTTCTTGTACGAGTACTCTTGGCATATTCTTTTAAGCCGCAACTACATTTCGTCGAAATGGTATTTGCTTGCCATTCAGGGCAGGCTTTTTTTAGACATAATTTAGAATTTGGATATCAGATTGTAAGAACCTAGGAATTGCACTACATAATTAAGAAAATCTCATCCAATTACACTTGTGAAACTCATGGTGTGATAATTGAAGAAAAACTCTTTAAGACTTGCCGTAACAACTTAGTCACTCAATTTTTCAAATTTTCTCTAGAAATTAAGAATCAAGGCTCTACTATTATTATTATTATTTTTTTTTTTTTTTGAGGGGAATGGAGAGGAACTCCACATAGTTATATTACGCACAAAAGATATTTACATTAGAGGGACTGAGTACCCTCCATGCCAAACCCCCAATAGGATCAACATCAAGGATCATTGTTGCCCTCACAAAGCATGTTTGAATCCAATTTAAGGTTTTCAACCAATCAATAATAGAGCATTGTGCACCATATGAAATCAAACACATGAGAAACGAATTGAGATCCAGAATACACTGAAAAGCATACCGCTTCTTTCGAGATAATCGCCAGCTCCCCTGGATTAACACCTTGTTTCTCAAACTCTCTAGCGGCATATCCCTGCACATCGTAAGCAAAACATCAATGAAAACCAAACGAACAAACAAAAGATAACCAACACAAATTCACGAGATTTATATTTTTTTTTTTTATATCCACAGGTATCCAGACGAGTCTAACTATTCCCACGATACCCTTGTGCAATCGGCCAGTTAAATCAAACCTGTGCGTCTAATCCACATAATCATAAGCTCACCCTTACAGTTGGGCCAATCCATCCCGCCCGGTTAATCATCAACAGAACCAGCTCATGAGTTCTTAAATGATCATTAACACAAACAGATAATCCGATCCCCAATTCCAAACACTAATCAAAACCTCAATTCATATCCAAGTTTTCATCGGAAACAAAGAATTAAACGAAAGGTTGAATCATAGATCAAAGAAACTCACAGCCGCGACGCCGCCACCAAGGATCACGTACTTGAAATGTTTCTCCGCCATCGCAATTCACGATTCACAATTCAGACCTCTCTCTCTCTCTCTATGTTCGAAAAAAGTTGTCAATTTTGATCGTTAAATAAGATTTTCCTTGATTGGCTTAGTCACCGTCAGATTATATCCTAGTTGACCGTTGATCTTCCGATAAGGTGAAGGTCCACCTAGTACGGCCACGTGGCATGCTAGATAACCGTCTGTTGTTACAGATCGTGTATTGGCCACGACAACCTCGCGATTCGTTATTTCTCGTTGGCTGTAAGAAGGATGCACCTAGCCGTCGATGCGTCCAGGTGGACTAGACAGCAACGTCATTGAAGACATCATTCGCCCGCCACGTGTCGTGGGCCCGATTATGTGGGCCCGATCATTCTTTTTATTGGCCAACAGCGCACGCCGTTCGGTGTAAAAGCGGAACCACGCTGTGCGTTGTGGATTCCGTTGTTGATTCGCGTTCACACTGGTGTGTTTGAATGCGGGGCATATAAAAATGGAGGAGAGTGGATCGGGTCACATTCACATACTTAGAATTAACACTGGCACTTAACAATTGACATGTAATATAGTTGGTGAGTTCGCGTCATAAATTCCAACAGTTTTTCAAGCAAATATATTTTACTCAAATGAAGATTGAAAGTCCTTAATTGTACATAGAAAAGTGAGTGGTATCAACAATTAGTTGATTTGAGTGGTACGAGATTTGGTTCCCCTTAAGAGAGGTTTCGAGTTTGAGTCTCGTAGATAAAAAATTTAAGTTGGGAGGGTTGTCTTTTATATGTGTGTAACATCTAGATGCACAATTTCATAAATCTTTTTCAACGGATTTAAAAAACTACAAATAAATGTGTAAAAAAAGGGTGTTATGTTGTGAAGTATATATGGTGACCATGCATGCACACCACCATATTGTGTAGTCATGTAACTTGTATTTCTCACTAATTGTACCCTTACTTGTCCATGTATTTTCATGTTACTAGCTTGTAACCATTTTCAATGTATATCAACTCTTCAATGTATTGTTAAATTACTTGTAATGTGTTGTATGACATGTGGTGTATATATATTACTTGTACACATTATTTAAGTACATTTATCATCATCTCTAAAGGGCTTATGTATATAAAAAGTGTCAACCTTATTGTAAAAACACACAAAGTTGAATGAAAAACTTCTTATTCCAACTTTCTCATTTCTTCTTTTATTCTTTGTAGTAGTAATTTGTAATAGTAGAAGTTCTTAGTCTTCTATTTTCCTTTTCTAGCTTCTAGCAAGTTCCAACTTAGTTTACAACACGTTATCATCACAAGCTTGCTTTAGCATAAAGGAGATCTTGAGTTCAAGAAAGCTTGCTAAGGAGACAAAGTTAGGACGGTATAACTTTTGTTAATTTAAATAAGTTCAATTTATTTCCATGTTATCATGGTTGCTTTCTTTTTATTACATGCATCACTTATATATGTATATTTTATTCATGCACTATGCATTATAACGTCAACGATCATGAGAGTATGCTCAGAGTATGCTCTTGTATCTTGCAAAAGTCTTTGACATATGATCTTATGCATCATAAATCAAAAGTCAATATTGACAGAACTAGTTTTCTCGCTATACTACAAACGAATAATTATGCTATATTCTTGATTTTTATATTGCAAATAAGTGGCTATAGGAATGTGGTCACATTAAATTAAATATGTAACGACCTATAGTTTGTAATATAAAATAATATTCATTGGGCTTGCCTCGGGATACGCATTTCGTGAGACTTGAGAAATATGTGGTCAAACATATAAGGCTGTGAAAAAGAGGATAATAATTGGGTTTGCCTCGAGATTCGTGTCGCACGAATACATTGGACTTGCCTCGAGATTCGTGTTGCACGAAACAATATCTATAGGCCGAGCATGGCCCGTTCTGGGCCCGACCCAGTAAGGGGGAGCGCGTGTGTGCACTTTCTTCCTCCCGATCGACTAGTTCGATCGGGAACAAGAAATTTTTTTTTTTTCTTCTCCACTTCTCCGGTGATGGGTTGGGGTTGCGCTCCACCCCAACCCCGGTGGAATACCACCTCGACACAATTCGACCATGGGGTTCGGCCTCCATGGCCAAACCCCACTCTCGGCCATTCCACCGCCAACCACCGAAACCCACAACCGACGACCACCGAGACTCACCTCATGTAACAGCCCAAATTTTAACTACGCCGTTATTATTAATTATTTTCAGACTTGGACGACAGCTCAGATCCACGTGGATGTCGCAGATAGGTCAAGGCACGCCTGACTAGCTAAATAATAACTTTGTGTGATTGTTTTCTATTTGCGATGTTGTATATCAAGTTATTTATTTAGTATCGCATGTGTGTATTTTTATCATTGAATCGAGCGAGATAGTGTAACGGGTGTTCGCCTCGAGAAACGTGTCGAGATGGGTAGTGAGGAGTGAACTGGGGGTACACTAGGTCGGGGAAACTAAAACACATAAGTTAAATAAAAAAATTGGTCAAGTAACTACTATGGAATAGATGTTGGGTGGTTAGTGACGCGGCGAACGCTTATATCGCGGTTCAGACGCGAAATAGGGCGTCAAAATGCCAAAAACGGGCAAGTGTCCTAGCCGTGTCATACTGTGGTGTTAAGGACACAAAGTTAACAACTTATCCCTATTTACACTCCACCTCACTCCATCATCATTTTCTCCTCTCCCTCATGTCACTCTCTCCCACACCCACACATACACAACGCACACACTCGACACTCACATAACCCGCACACAGAACAAGGAGGCCGAGAGGAAGAAGAAGGAAATGAGAGGAGGATGAGAGGGAGGAACACATCGGGAAAGAGAAGAGGAGGTGGAGACGTCATGATCGAGGTGAGTCGTTTACTTTTGGTTGTGGTTCGATACGTCGGCCATGGTGGCCGATGAGGGGGTTCGACCATGGAGGCCGAACCAGGTCGACGAGATGGCAGGGGTGTCTCCCCCTACCATCGAGTCAACCGAGGTTGGGGACGTGCGTCTCCAACCAGAAGAAAGAAAAAAAAAGAACCAGAGGCGCTGTGAAGAAGAAGGAGATGGGGTGGGAGAGGGGTGCACACACGCTGTGCGTGCGTGCAGCCCCTGGACCGGTTGGGCGGTCCGGGCCCAACCGGACCCGACCCGGATGGGCTCGAACCGGGTCAGGCCGACCCGAGTGGACCGGGTCAAACCCGGTCCAGAGACCCACCCATCTATTTAAATAATATAATATTAAATTTTAATTTAAAAATAGTTTTAAATTAAATAAATTATAGAAAAATAGGTGGAAAATTATGGGAAAAATCCGAAAAATCAAGAAAAATATGAAAAAATGAGAAAAAGATAGAAAAATGATATTCAAGAATTTCTCGCGCGTTGACACCCCGGTATAACTCGAAAAGTGGGTCAAACCAAACTATTTGAAATAAAAATTTCATATTTTGGTCGCACATTATAAATTCACTTAATTTGACTCTAAACAAGTTAAAATGGTTTAATTGGATGCCAGGAACTTAGGATATCATAGTCGGGAGTTGGGCTCATTTCTCGAGACGTGAGTGAGACTTTAGAGTGCGTTTGAGGTACGTAAGATTTCATTTGAAAGTCACTTAGGGTTTTACTTTTCTATCGATGATTCCCTATTCCTTGTGATTGTATTCTATTCCGTGACACATTTGAGTTGGTGCTCGAGTTACTCCCACCTGATATTCGTTGTGTACTTATGGCACACTATGTTGTAGCACGTGTGATCAGGCATTTGGTGAATTGTAACTCGAGTTGCAAGGGTGCACGTGTCGGGCAAGCCCTGCGAGGAACCAGGTGAAAGGAAGTGGGGGCACCTATCGAAAGGATCTTGGGGGTCCGAAGTACAGTTTAGTCTGACCGGGACGAGTACACATTTTGTTTCTCTCGTGTTATTTATTCATGTGATGATCTTAGCACAGTTGTATGTTTAGTTTCCGCATGATTACTTGACATGTTTATTGGTATCTATTTATTTTCTTATAAATGCTCGGTGTACTTCGTTGGAATCTTACTAAGTGTACTCTCCATCTGGCTTTTTGTGATGGTCGAGTGCAGACCCCAGTGCTAGTGGGGGCAAAGGGATTTTGGGCGACTTTATCTGACTGCCCGCGTTCGAGGACCTACTAGTACGTGTGATTTTGATATTTTGCTTTACTTTTGGGAAATGGGAGACTGGATAGATATTGTACTTGTATATATTAATGCTTAGTATTGTCGCCTATATACAAAGTATTTTCCCCGGGTTTTCCACAATAGGAGTTGCTCTTATAAATGATGTTTTATATGATAATGAATTTAATTGTTTTACTTGCTTTAAATTTAAGACTTATGTTGTTTTTAATGCTATAAATGATTCAACTGTCGAACTAAATTGATTAACGAAAGGAGTTAACACGCATATCGAGTAGTCGTGTTGTAGCAAATGACGTTAGTGGGGGGGCGTAGGACCCAGTGGGTCAAAGATCTGACAGGATCGCGGGGCGCGCCTCCCCGCGTGGCGACCTCGGGATTTGAGGCCGCCACAGGTGGTATCAAAGCGATAATTCGAGGAACCTTGGGAAATTTATTGAAATAGCATAAGACTTAAAAAAAAAAAGATGTGGAAACCCGATGTACTTGCCTTAGAACTCTACTTGGGAAGCGATGGTGAAGCGGGTAGACTTAGGGTTTATACACGTGTTATGTTTTATTGTAAATGGTATATTAACACGTATATATATACCGAGGGTGATCCGACGCACGCTTTTCGATACATATCACGATGGACGGACAACCTTCGACACAACTCGAGATAGGACAAACTAGTGATCCTACTAGGGACACCACTACTATTACCGTATCGACTCAGAGTATAGAGGATCGATTGGCAGCCCACGATGCCCAGTTGACAAAGATCCTCTAGTTACTTGGGCTCAGGCCGCGACAGCCGCCACACCAACTGCACTAGCTCCCACAGTTCTTGTCGCACCTACGGTGCAGACGGTCGTCGCCTCGACAACACCACATATGCCTACTGATACGCCACTTTCAGAGACACGGGCCGATGGATTCTCGCCAACGATTGTGATGCCATTAGAGACTTTGACTCTTACTCCCCTTCCTATGACTATCGAGCGTGACAGCTACTACAATTGCTGTTACTTCCGTATTCGTTCTGACCCCGGAGGCGAAGCTTGTCAGAGAGTTTATGAAGTTTCACCGGGATATTTCTACGGAGGTGGAGACCCTGAGGCAGCAGGGAAGTGGATAGTTTCGCATCAGCGTTTCCATAAGCTGATGCGAAACGACAACATCATACAGGCGCGTTTATCTGGAGCGTGTTTGAGAGGTCATGGAACAGTTTGGTGGATGACTTATCTGGATATCCACCCGGAGCCAGTGACTCAGGCAGAGTTTCGAGAGTTATTCTACGACGAGTTCATTCCCATGCGGGTAAGGCTGAGATTGAGGGAGGATTTTCTGGCCCTACGACAGGGTATTCGTTCATTGATGCAGTACATGGAGCGGTACCGATACCTATTACTGTTCTCGATGGATGTTGCGGGCACAAAGACGCTTCAGATTTACTATTTTGTACGTGGTGTTGATGAGCGGATTGCTGATGTGATAGTCTCGACAAGTGCTACTACTCTTTAGGAAGTGTACGATCGAGTATTATATTATATGACATTTCTCTTGGAGAGAGAAAGAGTAGGCGTACGACAGGTACGACAGTACAGGCGGGTTAGAGTTCTCAGTCGGATCAGAGATCGAAGAGACAGAAAGATCGGCTTGATAGAGGTCACCGAGATGATCGACGAGATAGGGACCGTAGGATTGATCACCGGGACAGCTAGTTCCAGTACGAGGATAGGCAGCAGACGCACGCCTTAACACCTGCACCCATAAGCAAGACGGTGACATCACCACAACAAGATGCAGGGTCGGGATAGGGATCAGGGAGGCCATGATAGGGGTCAGAGAGACCAGGGTCAGGGTCAGAGATTCGAAGACTAGCATGAGAGACGTCGATGTCATCGTTGTGGTCAGAAAAGGCACCTGAAAGCCGACCATAGGGCACCACCGACATTACCAGGAGCACAACAGGGTCAGGTTAAGGAGAGAGCACATGCAGGTGCTCAGCCAGATCGAGATACGACCAGACAGCTCGTCGAGGGTACATTATTTATTATGGGTAGAGCGATGCATGTTATGATAGATTCTGGTAGTACATTATCATTTATTGTTGGATGCATGGTAGGAGAGTTAGGGTTAGTATCACAGATGCTAGACACATACCTTGTCCTCAGTACGACAGCTGGAGATAAGATATACCCTAACCGGATATGTCGAAACTGCACGATAGAGGTAGAGGGGCATCAGTTGTCGATAGACTTACGAGTCCTAGAGTACCTCGAATTTGACGCACTTTTAGGGATGGACTGGTGGCATATCATGCGCAACTGGATTGCTTCCAGAAGACTGTCACGTTTCGAGTTCCGGGGATTCCAGAGTTCACGTTTACTAGAGTCACTACCGCACTACCCATTACTAGAGGCCGACTAGCTACGACTCAGGAGATGAAGGCATTTGCTGCAATAGTCGAGTTAGAGGTTAGGACTGAAGTCATGATTGAAGATGTTCCAGTAGTCCGAGACTTTGTCGACTTATTTCCAGATCATTTACCATGATTGTCACCACCACGAGTGATTGAGTTCATCATTGAACTGATACCAGGACTCAGCCGATCCCTAGCAGACCTTACCGGATGTCACCGTCAGAGCACGAGGAGGTCAGGAGGCAGTTGGGTGACTTACTGGAGAAAGACTTCATTCACCCTAGCATGTCACATTAGGGAGCTCCGGTGTTATTTGTGAAGAAGAAGGATGACTCACTGAGGATGTGCATAGACTACAGGAAGTTGAATCAGGTGGCAGTTGAGAACCGTTACCCACTCCCCAGGATCGACGATCTTTTCGATCGTTTGACTGGTGTCAAGTTCTTCTCAAAGATTGATTTGCGTCCAGGCTATCATTAGTTGAGGATTCGAGAAGAGGACATCAAGAAGATCGCTTTTAGTACAAGATATGGGTTGTGATTGACAGACTAACAAAATCGGCGCATTTCATTCCTATTTCTATGAGATATTCGTTCCCACAGCTGAACATTATCTTCGAGAGGGAGATCGTTAGATTGCATGGGGTGCCAGTTTCTATTGTATCTGACCGAGATCCTAGGTTGACTTTGAAATTTTGGGAGGCGGTGCAGGAGCAGTTTGACACCAAATTGCGATTTAGTACAACTTATCGTCCTCGAACAGATGGACAGTCTGAGAGATTGATACTAATTCTGGAAGATATGCTCAGAGCTTGTATTTTGCAGTTTGGAGGTTCTTGGAGGATTATTTACCGATGTGTGAGTTTGCTTACAATAACAGCTATCAGTCGAGTATCGGGATGCCTCCGTTTGAGGCGTTGTATGGTAGGCCCTGCAGATCACCTGCGTGTTGGGCATCGCCAGAGGATACAACGGCGATTGGGTCAGAGATAGTTGTTGATCACACAGAGGAAATTAAGCAGATTCGACAGAGACTTCGTGCAGAACAGGACAGGCAGAAGAAATATGCGGATAAGTATCACGAGGGTCTGAACTATGAAGAGGAGCGACCGATAGCAATTGTGGATCGCGCGACTCATACACTTAGGAACAGGGAGATCCCTAAGGTGTTGGTTCGTTGGCAGCATCATGGTACAGATGGACTTACTTGGGAGCTCGAGCCTACTATGCGTAAGCGTTACCCTCAGCTATTTCATGGTACGAAACTTCATGTTATTTAAAATTTCGGGACGAAATTTCTTTTCTAGTTGGGAAGAGTTGTAACGGCCCAAATTTTAATTACACCGTTATTATTAATTATTTTCGAGACTTGGACAACACCTCAGATCCACGTGGATGCCGCAGATAAGTCAGGGCACGCCTGACTAGGTAAATAGTAACTTTGTGTAATTGTTTGTCTATTTGCGATGTTGTATATCAAGTTATTTATCTAGTATCCCATGTGTGTATTTTTATCATTGAATCGAGCGAGATAGTGTAACGGGTGTTCGCCTCGAGAAACGTGTCGAGATGGGTACTGAGGAGCGAACTGTGGGTACACTAGGTCGGGAAACTAAAACACATAAGTTAAATAAAAAAATTGGTCAAGTAACTACTATGGAATAGATGCTGGGTGGTTAGTGACACGGCGGTACACGTATATTGCGGTTCGGACGCGAAATCAGGCATCGAAATGCCGAAAAACGGGCAAGTGTCCCAGCCGTGTCATACTGTGGTGTTAAGGACACAAAGTCAACAACTTATCCCTATTTACACTCCACCTCACTCCATCATCATTTTCTCCTCTCCCTTACGTCACTCTCTCCCACACCCACACATACACAACGCACACACTCGACACTCACACAACCAGCACACAGAACAGGGAGGCTGAGGGGAAGAAGACGGAAATGAGAGGAGGAGGAGAGGGAGGAACGCGTCGGGAAGGAGAAGAGGAGGTGGAGACGTCACGGTCGAGGTGAGTCGTTTACTTTTGGTTGTGGTTCGATGCGTCGGCCATGGAGGCCGAACCAGGTCGAGGTGGAGATGGCAGGGGTGTCTCCCCCTGCCATCGAGTCCACCGAGGTTGGGGACGTGCGTCTCCAACTAGAAGAAAAGAAAAAAAAAGAGAACTAGAGGTGCTATGAAGAAGAAGGAGATGGGGTGGGAGAGGCAACCCCTGGACTAATTGGGTCGGTCCGGGCCCAACCGGACCCGACCCGGGTTAGGCCGACCGGGTGGACCGGGTCAAACCCGGTCCAAGGACCCACCTATCTATTTAAATAATATAATATTAAATTTTAATTTAAAAATAGTTTTAAATTAAATAAATTACGGAAAAATAAGAAAAATAGGTGGAAAATTATGGGAAAAATTCCAAAAATAAGGAAAAATATGAAAAAAGAGAAAAAGATAGAAAAATGATATTCAAGAGTTTTTCGGGCGTTGACACCCCGGTATAACTCGAAAAGTGGGCCAAACCAAACTATTTGAAGTAAAAATTTCATATTTTGGTCGCACATTATAAATTCACTTAATTTGACTCTAAACTAGTTAAAATGGTTTAATTGGACGCCAGGAACTTAGGAGATCATAGTTGGGAGTCGGGCGCGTTTCTCGAGATGTGAGAGAGACTTCAGAGTGCGTTTGAGGTACGTAAGATTTCATCTGAAAGTCATTGAGGGTTTTATTTTTCTATCGTTGATTTCCTATTCCTTGTTATTGTATTCTATTCCGTGACACATTTGGGTTGGTGCTCGAGTTACTCCCACCTGATATTCGTTGTGTACTTATGACACACTATGCTGTAGCACGTGTGATCAAGCATTCGGTGAATTGTAACCCGAGTTGCAAGGGTGCACGTGTCGGGCAAGCCCCGCGAGGAACCAGGTGAAAGGAAGTGGGGGCACCCACCGAAATGATCTTGGGGGTCCGAAGTACAGTTTAGTCTGACCGGGACGAGTACACACTTTGTTTCTCTCGTGTTATTTATTCATGTGATGATCTTAACACAGCTGTCTGTTTAGTTTCCGCATGATTACTTGACATGTTTATTGGTATCTGTTTATTTTCTTATAAATGATCAGTGTACTTCGTTGGAATCTTACTAACTGTACTCTCCATCCTTTTTGATGGTTTTTGTGACCCCAAGGTGGTTTTAGCGACTTTATCTCGACTGCCCGCGTTCGAGGACCTACTAGTACGTGCGATTTTGATATTTTGCTTTACTTTTGGGAAATGGGAGACTGGATAGATACCGTACTTGTATATATTAATGCTTAGTATTGTCGCATATATACATAGTACTTTCCTCGGGTTTTCCACAATAGGAATTGCTCTTATAAATGATGTTTGATATGATAATGAATTTAATTGTTTTACTTGCTTTAAATTTAAGACTTCCGCTGTTTTTAATGCTATAAAATTATTCAATTGTCGAACTAAATTGATTAATGAAAGGAGTTAACATGCATATCGAGTAGTCGTGTTGTAGTAAAGGACGTTAGTGGCGCGTGGGACCCAGAGGGTCAAGGATCTGACAGGATCGCGGGGCCGCGCCTCCCCACGTGGAGACCTCGGGATTTGGGGCCACCACACCTCGACCGAGACGTCTCCTCTCCTTCCCGTGTTCTTCCTTCTCATATCCGGTTCCTTTTTTCTCTCTCGCGGCTTCCCGATCGTCCGTGTGTGTGTGTGTGTGTGTGTGTGTGTGTGTGCGGGAGTGTGTGTGGTGTAGGTGTGGGTGGGTGGATGGACACTTGTATGGAAATTGACAAGTGTTACTTAGGTTGGGACAAGTTTGATGGGGTTTGTGACACCTAATTGTGACACAACTACGACACTCACCATCGTTTTCGTGCATTTAATGCCCGATTTCGCGTCCGAACTGTGATATCCGCGTATCGCCGCGTCGCTAGTCACTCAACATATATTCCATATTATTAACTTGACTATATAGGCTTATAGGTAATTCCTTATTTCATATTAGTATTAAATAAGACTTACCAAAATGCTAACTACCTGGTTCCTCGGCTCGCACGCTACTCGAGGCGTGTCCCCGCTCTCGTCTTGACGCCTACAACTGTACAAATCGACGAGTAAGTCTACACAATACATAACTCTATGCACACATCAATACAAACATACGATATACCTCGACCACGTGCCTCGGTTGGTGCACGTATCACAGTGTAGGTCCTACGTCAAGGATCGGTGATCCTGATTAAGGAATTAAAATGGGGTTAGAGATTTGGGTCGTGACAACTACCATGTCACAGGTGTGGTCTAAAAGGGCATTGGACTCATGTATGCCACATGCCTAAACATTTTATTAATCTTTATCAAACCTCCTTGAAGGAGAAAGGCGAAACAATTAATATGAATTTCATTATCGGAGATGGCTCGTCTGACATTAATTATATGGATGTCCCAAATTTTCATGATGATCCAAATACTAGTGTTGATATTTTTAATGATTACATGTAATGCTTTTCAATTTCTATAATTCTATGCACTAAATTTTTTTTCTTATGCTCTTTAATTCGTATGTACTAGTTTGTTATTATAAATGAAATGTCTTTTGTCTAATTTATCAAACATTATTTTTCTAGATAGATCATCAAGTCTTCTGTTCAAATCGTGAACCAAATATGAGTGATATTTGTCTTGCTGATGTGTTACAACGCACACAATCCTTAAAAAGAGAGAATATTTCTCCATCTTGAACTTAGCTGAGGCTAATGTTTAAACAATATATGACATCTCTAATTTGATTAATGACTTTGGAAGAGCAAATATTATGTTGTCTAGGGATACAACAATTTGTGTTGATAATGTCTTATACTCTAAAAAACTCAGAAGAAATTTACTTAGCTTTAAAGATATTCGAAAAAATGAATACCACATTGAAGCCATGAATGAAAATAATAGAGAATTTCTCTATGTTACATTGGTTTCAAATGAGAAAAAAGAAGTGTTAAGGAAATTCCCTGCTTTATCATCTGAATTATATTTCACTTATCTAAGACATGTCGAAATGAATGTTGTTATAAATAGAAAAATCAATGATTTTAAGGCATTCATTTTATGGCATGACCGACTTGGTCATCTAAGATCATCAACGATGCAAATAAAAATTGATAATTTGCATGGACATCCTTTAAGGAGTCACAAAATACTTCCAGTTGGTGATTGTAATTGTGCTAGTTATTTTCAAGGTAAATTAATAGTTAAACTATCTACAAGTAAAATTGTTGTAGAATCTCTAATTTTCTTAGAACAAATTCAGAGAGACATATGCGGATTTATTTATCCTCATTTTGGACTATTTAAATATTTCATAGTTTTGATAGATGTATCAACTAGTTGGTCACATGTTTGTTTGCTTTCGACTCGTAATGTTGCATTTGCTGGACTTTTAACACAAATCATTAAGTTAAGAGGGTAATTCCTTGCCAACCCAATTAAGACCATCCGTTTTGATAATGCTGAAAAATTTCAATCTCAAGCATTTAAAAACTATTGCTTATCTATAGGAATTACCATTGAACATTTTGTTCCACATGTGCATACCTAGAATATTTTGTCAGAATATCTTATCAAACGCATTCAATTAATTAATAGATATTTAATCATGAGTACTAAGTAAGTCCTTCATGCAGCAGCATCTATCATTTGTTAAAAGCCTACTGCATACCATAAACATTCCCCCATGCAACTCATTTTAAGTCAACAACCAAATATCTCGCATTTGAGAGTTTCTTGATTGTGCATTGTATGTTCTCATACCACCTTCCAATAGAACTAAGATGGGTCCGCAATGAAAACTTGATATTTATGTTGGCTCTAACTTGTCGTCTATTATAAAATTCTTTTAGCCCCTGACTGGGGATTTATTTACTGCACGTTTTGTTGATTGTCAATTTGATGAAACATTTTTTCCACCATAAGGGGGAGATAAGAAGCCAATTCAAAAATAATGTTGTAAAATTGTTTGGAATGCATCAAATTTATCACATTATGATCCACACACAAGTCAATGTGAACTTGAAGTCCAAAAGATCATTCATTTGCAACAAATTGTAAATCAATTACCTGATGTATTTACTAAAGCAAAACGAGTGACAAAATCATATATTTCAGCTGTAAATGCTCCAGCAAGAATTGATGCCTCTATGCAACAAAATGCACAAGAAAAAAAAACCAACGAAAACGTGAAAGGCCAGTTAGTTCAAATAATACAGTTCCTTGAAAAAGGAAAAGGGGAGTAAAAATAAATGTAAATAAAAATACTCATGAGAAAGCACAAAAACTTTTTGATAAAGGATTTGTTAAAACAAGTTGATTTTAACAAGGAACAACTACCTCTTGAAAAAGAGGGATTGAAATAAAGAGATCTCAATAAATTATTTAAACTCTGGTAAGATTTGGAATCAAAATAATATTATTCTTGATTATATATTTGCTTTCAACGTGTCCTTTAAAATATGTGAAAATGATGATGATCCGTAACCATGATCAGTGGATTAATGTCAAAGAAGACCTGATTGACAAAAATGGCAAAAAGTTATCCAAAAAGAGCTATACTCTTTGAAGAAACGAAAGGTTTTTGGACCGATTGTCCAAACGCTATATGGTGTAAAGTCTGTTGGATATAAATGAGTACTTGTACAAAAGTGAAACGAAAAAAAAAAAAAAGATTACAAGGTACAAAGCAAGACTTTTATCTCAGTGTTGATTATGAGAAAACATATTCTCCTGTTATAAATGCAATCACATTTCCGTTTTTGATAAATGACGCGCGCCGAACGCGTCAATAAAATTATTTAAAAATACCTAAACCAACTATTTGCAGAATAGTGGCAAAGGGTCGATCCCACAGGGACTGTTATTCTTTCTAAGGTTTAAAAAGAACAAAAAGGGAAATCGGGGTTTAAGAGAGAATGATTTAATTATCTAATCATAAAATAATTAAAGCAAAGGAAATAAAATTGAAAATCAAATAATTAATAAAAATACCTAGGTCAAGACATACAAGTTCGGTTCGGTAAAAGATTGGATTTGGTCGTCGATTTATGTAATATATGCAAATCAAAATATTCTAGTGTAGCTATAGACCGTGCGTACGCGGTTCCTCGCACTTCCTAATCTCGATAGTCAAGGTACGACGGTGACTACTTCCCTAATCAAACACATAACCACAATTCAAGTGAATTGGGTTTAATGCGTTGACCGCAATGGACTTTGTGAAGGCACTACACCTAGACAACCGGATCACTAGTGTGTCCGATTTAGCCTAGATTTCTAAGGTATTCAACCGGTCCCAAAAGGGTCTAATCAATCGGTATGGTCGAATGCCACTAGTGTGGTCTTATTGCACAAGCACGGGTGCGTACGACCTACTGGCAGGTAAATCAAGATTTAAACTAGTGTTTAATCTCGATTGTTAAAACAATACCAAAGAAAATAAAATAATAATGAAAAGACTGAAATTAAAATATATAAATCTCACAAATCCATTGATATGCGCAGTCGAACCTCCCTTGCAGTCTTGCCTAGGCTAGAGGTTTTAGCCTCGCATCATTAACACAAAAGAAAAAGAAAATAAAAATAAAAATAAAAAGAATGGGGGAGGGAGTTCGGCCAAGAGGCCGAGAAAAAGAACCGAGAGAAGAAATTGTCACTGGAGAGTGTGAGAGCCCCCCCTATTTATTCAAATTGCCCATGCCACGTGTCAGTGCGTGATTTGCTCATTTTATGGAGTGCCACGTGTCAGCGAGTGATTGGACCGTTTTTACAATAGTGACGATGACGTGGCGCGACGTGTCGGCGTGTCATTGGACCGGCAGCTGCTGTGTTGACCTTTGTGTCAAACTAGGACGCCACGTGTCGTAATTCCATTGGACAGACGCAATTGTTGACAAATCAGACCGCCACGTGTCCGCACACCATTGGACCGCCTCAGTTGTTGACAATAAAGACCGCCACGTGGCCGTACGTGATTGGCTTAGACACCTCATCGTGACAAGCTAGACCAATAGGAGTCTGACACGTGTCATGACGTGGCGGTTTATTGCTGACGTGGCATCATTTGATTGGCTGGAACACCCTGTCTGTTATTCGACCCACCGCGCAACGCGTATTTCGAGGCAATTTGTCCGGCACCCGTTTATTGCAAGTAAATACTCCATTTTGAGTATTTTTCCGCCACGAATTTAACCGCGCACTCCGTTTCCCCTAGAAATGACAAAAACATATTATTTAATATAATATTTAAATATCTTCGATAAATAATATACTAAAATTGACTACTAATTACTGATAAAATACTGACTTATCAAATACCCCCAAACTTAAGACTTTGCGCGTCCCGAGCAAAGGTGTAAATGAAAACACAGACTCTACTAAACTTATACCAACTCAATTAATCCTATACCCGACCCAAATTCATGGAGTTCCCTTGATTTACATAGTTGCCAAGTTAACCAATCACTCAAGAAATTTCGGAGTTATGATATGTCAAAAACCGCAACCCAAACATAATTAAGATCACATTTTCAAGACAAAGATATGGTCAAGACAAACACCATCAACTACTTGCGTGTTTTCTTGATCTATACATTCAATCATGTAAGTTTACAATTTTACTTAATCTAGCTATAAGCACTCGAGCTAAATCTTTTTATTTGAGGAGTTTTCATACATTTTCGCCTTTACTGTATACTCTCTTTTATTTTTCTCCTTTTTTTTTTTTATATGATACGGTCCCCTCGCTCCATTTCCAATGGACCGATTTCTCACTTTTTCCCACCACAAGTTTCCCGCTCCATTTCTGTGGAAACTCATGGGACTCTCTATATTAAGAAAACTCTTGTTAGCCCTTCTCACTTTCACTATAATTAAGCAAATTCCCCAAAGTCTTATTACTTGCATAATTTCAATTTTCTACCCATTTTGGTGTCGACACAAGGCTTAACCATCATACTAAATCCCTAATCATGAAATCAAAAAAATGCTAAGTCATGACTCGATTGTGTATTTCTCCTACTTTTTCCTAAGTTTCAAGTCAAAAAGGCAACCATAATTCCACAACCAAAGGCATGAAACAAAGTTTCGGGTGACTCTAAACAATATAATAATAAAAACTATACTAAATACATGCATGAAAGTCTATCAACTCCTAATGAAGTGAGATAGATGAGTACGGAGGGAAAAGAAATGGAAGAAATTAGTGAGTATGACACCACCAATACTTTCCGACGATCGCATAGAATTGAAAAAATTTAAACGATCTCACCTGAAACCCATCCAGCTCAGTCTCAGTCCACGTATCCTTATGTACCCCCAAACTTATTCCGAACCTTGTCCTCAAGGTTCAAAACAAGTTAAGGGGATCCATGCAACAAAAAGACAAAGAATAGCGGTGAAAAATGAATAGGATAAGAAGATGATACAAGAGCATGCATAAAAAAAATCATCAAAAACTAATAAATAATAAAAAAAAAATGCAATAAAATAAAGTTGGGCGCCTCCCAACGAGCGCCTTTCTTTATAAGTCTTTGGCTAGACTCATTGTGATTCATCACGTGATGCCCTCTCCTTGGAGATGTCCACAACAAATGGCGCATCAACGTATTTGGGCAATGCTTTGCATGCATGCCCTCCTTCGAATCGGGAGCTCATTCGAGACCTCTAACATATACGAGTTTGTCATATTAAGGCTCTCCGACACGAGGTGTCGACGTACGTAGAAATTATGCGAATGCTCCCGTACTTCCACCCCCGCATAAGATTCGACAAATATGTTAGGGAAGGTGGGTGGTGTGACCAACGCCGAGGTTGGTCTTCCTTGTTCTCAATCTGTGGCTCCTCCGGCCTTGAAACGACTTCAATTTCTATCGCAACTTTTTCATTGTCGTTTTGTGCAATGGACATGTCGACTCAATTTGAAGGACTTCAAGTCCTTGCGTTGTGTCGCGCCAATAATCTTCCACCGATGTATCCTCGTTTTCCTCAACATTACTAAATGTATCAACATCCACATTTTCCTCCACTAAGTAAGAAATTGGTTGTGTGTTACACAACTCTTTCTCGGCATTCATGTTCGGAGTGTGGCATTCACTCGAATTAATTGATTTTCCAAGTTTTGCAAGCTTGGAAACTCACGCGAAAATTGTTGAAGCTCTTCGTGAACCGCCGTTGACCATCTAGTAATTGTTTCATCATATCTTCTAAAGAGGTGCTTTGTTGAGGACTTTGTGGACTTGACATAAGGCCATAAAAATCGGGTTGCGATGCATAACTTGGACAATTATAATTCTTGTGATAGTACGGACAATCGTACATGGAATGAGAATAATCGTCACAAATTTCGCAAAACTCGACTTGTTGCACAAAAGAATACGCGTTAGAAAATTGGTTTTCATTATATAACATTCCTACCTCATTCACATTATAGTAATGTGAGTCTTCGAATTGATCATAAATGTAGGGGTAGGAGGCCATTGTGGAGTCGCCAGTGTACATGTTGAGAACAAAGGGCTATACACAAACTTAAAAAAAAAAAAAAATGAATAAGTAAAGAAATAAAAAATGACCAAAGAAAGAAAGAGACCAGTCCCCCGCAACGGCGCCAAAAATTGACGCGCGCCGAACGCGTCAATAAAATTATTTAAAAATACCTAAACCAACTATTTGCAGAATAGTGGCAAAGGGTCGATCCCACAGGGACTGTTATTCTTTCTAAGGTTTAAAAAGAACAAAAAGGGAAATCGGGGTTTAAGAGAGAATGATTTAATTATCTAATCATAAAATAATTAAAGCAAAGGAAATAAAATTGAAAATCAAATAATTAATAAAAATACCTAGGTCAAGACATACAAGTTCGGTTCGGTAAAAGATTGGATTTGGTCGTCGATTTATGTAATATATGCAAATCAAAATATTCTAGTGTAGCTATAGACCGTGCGTACGCGGTTCCTCGCACTTCCTAATCTCGATAGTCAAGGTACGACGGTGACTACTTCCCTAATCAAACACATAACCACAATTCAAGTGAATTGGGTTTAATGCGTTGACCGCAATGGACTTTGTGAAGGCACTACACCTAGACAACCGGATCACTAGTGTGTCCGATTTAGCCTAGATTTCTAAGGTATTCAACCGGTCCCAAAAGGGTCTAATCAATCGGTATGGTCGAATGCCACTAGTGTGGTCTTATTGCACAAGCACGGGTGCGTACGACCTCTCAAGCGGTAAATCAAGATTTAAACTAGTGTTTAATCTCGATTGTTAAAACAATACCAAAGAAAATAAAATAATAATGAAAAGACTGAAATTAAAATATATAAATCTCACAAATCCATTGATATGCGATCGAACCTCCTCATAGCCTCGATCTTTTGCAAGGCTAGAGGTTTTAGCCTCGCATCATTAACACAAAAGAAAAAGAAAATAAAAATAAAAATAAAAAGAATGGGGGAGGAGTTCGGCCAAGAGGCCGAGAAAAAGAACCGAGAGAAGAAATTGTCACTGGAGAGTGTGAGAGCCCCCCCTATTTATTCAAATTGCCCATGCCACGTGTCAGTGCGTGATTTGCTCATTTTATGGAGTGCCACGTGTCAGCGAGTGATTGGACCGTTTTTACAATAGTGACGATGACGTGGCGCGACGTGTCGGCGTGTCATTGGACCGGCAGCTGCTGTGTTGACCTTTGTGTCAAACTAGGACGCCACGTGTCGTAATTCCATTGGACAGACGCAATTGTTGACAAATCAGACCGCCACGTGTCCGCACACCATTGGACCGCCTCAGTTGTTGACAATAAAGACCGCCACGTGGCCGTACGTGATTGGCTTAGACACCTCATCGTGACAAGCTAGACCAATAGGAGTCTGACACGTGTCATGACGTGGCGGTTTATTGCTGACGTGGCATCATTTGATTGGCTGGAACACCCTGTCTGTTATTCGACCCACCGCGCAACGCGTATTTCGAGGCAATTTGTCCGGCACCCGTTTATTGCAAGTAAATACTCCATTTTGAGTATTTTTCCGCCACGAATTTAACCGCGCACTCCGTTTCCCCTAGAAATGACAAAAACATATTATTTAATATAATATTTAAATATCTTCGATAAATAATATACTAAAATTGACTACTAATTACTGATAAAATACTGACTTATCAATAAACCTTGCAGTTTCTAAAAGCCTTGATATACATCATATGGATGTCATAATAGCAATCGATAAAATTACAAAGATCTTTGTATGGATTGAAACAATCCGAAGAAATGTAGTACAAGTCCTCAATGATTATTTACTTAAAGAATGATATGTAAATAATCTACTTTGCATATTTGTCTTCATTAAAAGATCATCAGCAGGATTTGTGATTATTGATGTATATGTTGATTTAAACATAGTGGGAAACCACAAAAGCATTATTAGAACATCCGAATACTTGAAAAAAGAATTCGAGATGAAAGAATTTGAAAAAATAAAACTTTTTCTTAATTTACAAATTGAACATTTTTCGAGCGGAGTACTTGTCCATCAGTCAAATTGTATTAAGAAATATTAAAAAAAATTTATAGGGACAAATCGCATCCATTGAGCTCTCCAATGGATGTCGGTCACTTGAAGTGGATACAGTTCCATTTCGACATCATGAAAGTGATGAAAAGCTACTTGGTCCAGATGTACCATACTTAAATGCGATTGATGCACTTATGTATCTTGCAAATTGCACAAGATATGATATTGCTTTTGCTGTCAACCTACTTGCAAGATATAACTCTTCACCTACTCGAAGACATTGAAATATCGTAAAACAAGTTTTTTGTTATCTTCGAGGAGCAAGTGACGTGGTTTGTTTTACTCGAGATGAGTAAAACTAAATCTCTAAGGTTATGCTTGATGATGGATATTGTCTGATCCTCGTAAGGCTCGTTCTCAAATGTGGTATATATTCACATGTGGTGATACTGCAGTATCATGGAAGTCAGTAAAGCAAACTATGGTTACTAATTCTTCCAATCATTCTGAAATATTTGCAATTCATGAAGCAAATCGTGAATGTGTATGGTTGAGAAACATGATTAAACATATTCAAGAATCACGTGAATTGTCTTTAATAATCATGTGAATTGTCTTCGATAAAATAAAAGATTCTCCAACTACATTATATGAAGATAATGTAGCACGTATCGCATAATTAAGTGAAGAATACTTAAAATGAGGCATAACAAATTATATTTCACCAAAACTCTTCTATTCACAAAAGACTTACCAACAACAATATTTAAGAGGCTTATATATAGTATTGGCTTGCGTAAACTTAAGGACATTGCAAGTAAAGAAATGGAACAAGTTTCATCAATGTCCACATGATGGGGAGTTATTGATTAGTATATTGCACTCATTTTTTCCTTAGTTATGGTTTTATCCCACTAGATTTTCCTAGCAAGGTTTTTAATGAGGCAATCTTAACGATATTATACTTATTTTAAGATTTATGAGAACGGTGTACTCTTTTTCTTTTACTAAATTTTTTCCTACAGGGTTTTACCTAGTAGTAATTTTAACGAGACACATTCTCTAAGCAAGTGTCATCTAAAAGGGAGTGTTGTGAAGTATGGATGACCATGCATGCCCACCACTATATTGTATAGTCATGTAACTTGTATTTCTCACTAATGGCACCTTTACTTGTCCAAGTATTGTCATGTTACTTGTAACCATTTCTAATGTACACTAACTCTTTCATATATTGTCAAATTACTTGTAATGTGTTGTATGACATGTGGTGTATGTGCTACTTGTACACATTGTCTAAGTACATTTATCATCATCACCAACAGACCTATATAAAGGGTAACAACCTCATTGTAAAAACATGCCAAGTAGAATGAAGAACATCTCATTCTAACTCTCTAATTTCTTATCTTATTCTTTGTAGTAGTAATTTGTAGTACTAGAAAGTCTTAGTCTTCTATTTTTCTTCTCTAGTTGCTTGCAAGTTCCAACTTAGTTTACAATACATTTATCGAGATTTAATTTTTGTACAAATGAATTAGAGTATTTATGTTTACCACGTAGTCATTACATTCAAATGATCTAAAAGATGGCTTAGTGAGGAATTAACTATTGCCTCGGTCACTTGTGCTTCCTCTTTAGGTCACATATTTAGATCTTCTAACTTTTGAAAACATATTTTTTGTAAGAAGAAGTGCGTTTTTTTATAGAACGATATTAAAAGGTAATTTTGGATACTACAACGTAAAAAAAAAGGTGTGCGGTATTATTTTTTATACAATTTCTTATATTTAACATATTTGTAATTAAGTTTTCATTAATTATGTGTGGATTGTATAAATGTATTGAGTTAAGTTAAATTTTATATTCAACCTAGTTGGTTTGGCGAGCCTACGACACCACTAATTAAGGGGCGAGTTGTGTCGGCCCCAATTTCCCACAAACTATGTCCCGCCCGGCCTAAGCCTACGTGGACCCCCGAGTCAGTCTCGCAAGGTCAATGCAGACCTAGTCAGCCTTCCAATCCATCATTACAAGTAAATTCATAATTTGAAGTTAAGTTATTAGTATTTTTCAAGTTTTTACAATTTAGCGGAAGCAATACTACATTAAATAACTCAAAAATAATATTAAGGAGTTAGGCAACCTAATCGTGGAACCCCGCATAACTATATTACCGTTAGATGAGAGTAAATAAAAGATATACAAAAATTTACCTAGCTATGAAGCCTTCCTCTTGCTGGACTGCAGATCTGTATTTAGTCAACCAAACGAATGACGAGTTCAGGCAAGTAGCGCCAGTAGAACATATATACAACATTTCGAAATAACTAAAGCCGTCGAATTCATGCAAATAGAAAGAAAGGAATATGTAACGCACGAATATAAAAGACTGTAAACAAATCAATCGATAAGTTAAGCCAAATAGCGAGGAGTCCCGACCAAAAGGTCATTGAGTTGCGGCAAAAGCCGAACAGACTCGGGTTCAGGACGAGACACCCGCCTCCCAGCCCTAACCCTTGCGACTATGAGATATCCACAGACCTGGATAAGTGCCCCTAACGTACACTTAATTGGGAGATATCGAAGACGTCCAGATAAGAGCTCATGTCATAGAGAAACAATATCATGACTCACTTGCCAATGGACCACTTAACCAACAACAATTTCAAAGATAGCTATTAAAGCAATGAACAATATGCCATATAGTAAAATGAAACTACTGTACAATTTCCTAACTGATTTACTTACCTTTTCCGCGAACAATCCAAATTGTCCTCAAAACGTCCCGCTCACGCCTCGATATGCGCACCCAACACACGACTATAGCATGATAAGTCCCTGGTGTCCATTTATACATTTTTAAGGCTAATTTACTAAGTCATTCAAATCACAACCAAATTACTTAACATAAACATCACCATGATCTATTAGAATCTATCACATCATCGAGCTTCGTCGAAGTCACGACGCCTTGTCCACTATGGTTGTCTCGTCGGGGATCGATCAGCCCGACAACGTGCCACCGCGTCGTTGCTCCATGCCGTTCCCCGCGCTGCTGCCACGCCACGCCATTGCCGGCGTAGGCTGCTTCTGCCCGCCCCGTGCGGCGTCGCGCCATCGCCAGGCTGATGCCGCTTGTTGTGCCACCCACGCCACCTTTTGCAGTGCCGGCCGGCCACCGCCGCCGCCGTCATGCCTGCTGCCGCGCGCCTTTCGTCTACTCCACTAAGACCACGCCACCACAGCCATCGTCTGCGAGTAGCTGTTACTGGAGCCGTTGGTCCGTGTCCAGCTCTTCGGAGCCGCGCCGCTGCTGATCCTCTACGTCGGAGGCTCGCTGTCGTCCCTACAGCCGCCGCCACTGGTGAGCGACTTCGCATCGCGTCGCGCTGCTGGTGCGTCGTCTTCACAGCCGCTGGCCCGTCGAGCTGCTCATCCTCGCTGCTCGCACTGTCGACGTCGGTTGACGAATCAGCTGGTCGTTCGCGGCCTCCGTTGCTGGAGCCGCGCACCTCCGAGCCGGAACTCCCTGCTCCTCGTCTGCGCCGCTCTCCTCTCTCTTTTTCCGTCATCTTCTCTCTTTCGCTGTGGTTCTGCCATCTCTCTCTCTCTCTTTTTTTCTCTCACCTCCATCCGATTCTTATCCAAATCCTTTTTTACCTACTAGATTACTCTTTTTTTTGCTTTTATCCCAATATGTTCTCGAGATTCGCGCAACACTCACTATTCAGTTCGATGCCCGATATGTGTGAGTGACTCAAGTATCCCAATTCCGTATTCGGAGTTACCGAATCCATGAAAAGGGTGTTAATGTTGATTTCCAGTGTTGCTCCTCCTCCTATTTAGTGTATCGATAACCCCCTATCTTCTTGGGATTTTTGCTTGATTAGCACATATGGGCAAAATTTTCATCAACCCAACACATTTACAAATTTTTTTACCAAATTAACACATTTGTTGCCACGTCTGCGCCACGTCAGCGGTAAATCGACCCACCTGGTGGAAAACGTGACCTCGGGTCACGATTTCCATAGCATGACCCGAGGTCACTTGACCTCGGTTTCCTGCTTCAAAATGGATGTTTGAAGCAGGAAACCCCAAACCCCCAAGTACCACCAGCAACCATCTTTTTCAAATCCGCCGTCGCATTTTTTCTCTTCGGCGACCGCATCCGCCTCCATCTCCCGTCCCGCGCCTTGAAGATCGGTCGTCCACCCTTCGTGGTCTGTATCCCGCAGGTCGTTGGAACCTTGAGGTGACTCTTTGTGGCTGTCGGACGTGCCGCCGCCGCCGCCCGCCTGCCACCGCTGCTGTCCGCCGGTCGTTGGAACCTTGAGGTGACTTGTTGTGGCTGTCGGACGTCTTTGCCGCCGCCGCTGCCGCCTTGCCTGCCGCTGCCCACCAGCCGGCCCCGCGAATCGCCTCCTGCCGGAGCTACCATTCGCTTCCTGGCTACGTTGGTGGTCTTGTCCCATTGGCGCGAATCGCCTACTGCCAGCGCTGCTGGTAGCCTTCCCGCCGATCACTCTCGCTCCCGCCGGCTGCTGCTTTGCTCGCCTCCCATTGGTCGGTCTTTTGCCTCCCATTGTCCACTACTCGCCTTCACAACCGGTCTCGTTTGTATTGATAAAAATAATTTTTCAATTGTGTTCATTGATGAATTAGTTCAAAAAATGCATTTTCGTTGGGGTCTAAAAAATTAATATAGTGAATTAATGAACAATGATAATAAGCAATTCTCTGCATGATATGATATATATATATATATATATATATATATATATATATATATCATGACTTATATACATCATAACAGAAAAATTTATTGAGCTTGACCTTTTTTTTCAAACATAGTTAAATATCGAAAGTAATGATATATTGGGGAGTGTAACGGCCCAAATTTCAATTTCGCCGTCATTATGGATTATTTTCAGACTTGGACGACAGCTCAGATCCACATGGATACAGCAAATAGGGCAGGGCATGCCGACTAGGTAAATAGTGATTTTGTGCGATTGTTTGCATATTTGCGATGCTATATATCAAGTTATTTACCTAGCATCGCATGTGTGTATTTATATCATCGAATCGAGCGAGATAGTGTAACGGGTGTTCGCCTCGAAAAACGTGTCGAGACGGGTACTGAAGAGCGAACTATGGGTACACTAGGTCGGGGAAACTAAAACACAAATTTAATAAAAAAGCTGGCCAAATAAATACTATGAAATAGATATTGGGTGGTTAGTGACACGACTGTACGCATATATCGCGATTCGGACGCGAAACTCGGGCGTCGAAACGCCCGAAAACATAGGCGAGTGTCTCAGTTGTGTCACATTTTGGAGTCATAGACACAAGGTCAACTAGTTTACCCCATTCACACTCCACCTCGCTCCATCATTTTCCCTTCTCCCTCACGTCACTCGTTCTCTCTCTCCCTCACGTCACTCTCTCCTACATAAACAACCCACACACACGGTCGAGAATATGAAGAAAGAAAATAGTGGCGACAGAGGAGAAAACAGGGAAGGAGAATGAGAGAAGAAGAAGAGACCCGAAGAGAGAGAGAAGAGACCGAGAGAGGGAGAGACAGACGACTCGACGCCGTGAACACAGGTGAGTTGAGTTTGCTTTGGCGTTGTTGTTGAAATGGTAGGCCATGGTGGTGGTGGTACGGCTTCGCTGAGGAAGGAGGTGAATGGGAGGTCACCTCCCTCCCAAAGGCGATCTGGGGTTGGGACCGAACCCAACCCCACGGGAAGAAAAAAAAAAAAACAAGAGACGCTATGGAGAAGAAGATGGGGTGGGAAGGGGTGCACGCACGCGTGTGAGTGCGTGCATCCCCTGGGCCGGTTGGGCCGGTCCGGGCCCAACCGGACCCGACCAGGGTAAGGCCGACCCGGTTGGACCGGGTTTGACCCGGTCCAGGGACCCACCCATCCATTTAAATAATATAATATTAATTTTTAATTTAAAAACAGTTTTAAATTAAAATAAATTACAGAAAAATAAGAAAAACATGTGGAAAATTATGGGAAAATCTAGAAAATCAGAAAAAATTATAAAAAATGAGAAAAAGGTAGAAAAATGGTATTCGAGAATTTTTCGGCCATTGACACCCCGGTATAACTCTAAAAGGGTGTCAAACCAAAACTTTTTAAAATGAAAATTTTCATAATTTGGCCACACATTATAAATTCACTTAATTTGACTGTAAACTAGTTAAAATGGTTTAATGGGACACCAGGAACTTAGGAGACCACAATCGGGAGTCAGACATGTATCTCGAGACGTGAGTAAGACTTTAGAGTGCGTTTTTGAGGTACGTAAGATTCCATCTAAAAGTCACTGAGGGTTTACTTTTCTATCATTGATTTCATGTTCGTGGTTGTTGGATGCTATTCCCCCTATTCCTTGTTATTGATTTCCGTGACGCATTTGAGTTGGGGGTCGAGACTTTTGCTATTCGTGTTGTACTTATGGCACACTAGGTTGTACACGGGTAACCAGGTGAAAGGAAGTGGGGGCTTCCACTGAAAGGATTCTGAGGGTATGGAAACCAGGTGAAAGGAAGTGGGGCACTCACTGAAAGGATCCTGGGGGTTTGACGTACAGTTTACTGTGACCGGGAGGAGTACACGGTTTGTTTCTCTCGTGTTATTTATTCATGTGATGATCTTAATACAGTTGCATGTTTAGTTTCCACATGATTAATTGACATGGTTATTGATATCTGTTTATGCTCCTATAAATGCTCGGTGTACTTTGTTGGAATCTTACTAACTGTACTCTCCATCGTATTATTTTGGTGATGGTCGAGTGCAGACCCTGCTAGTAGGGGCAAGGACATTTTGGGCGACTTTATCGGACTGCTCGCGGTCAAGGACCTACTAGTACGTGCGGATTTTGATATTTTGCTTATTTTTGGGAAATGTGAGACTAAATAGAGACTGTACTTGTATATATTACTGTTTAATATTGTCGTATATATACAGAGTATTTTTCCCGGGTTTTCCACATTAGGAGTTGCTCTTAAAATAATGCTTAATACGATAATAAATTTAATTGTTTTATTGATTTCAATTTAAGACTTCCGCTGTTGTTTTTATTTAATGTTATAACAAAAATGATTCAACTGTTAATCAAAATGAATAACGAAAGGAGTTAACACGTATAACGAGGAGTCGTGTTGTGGAAAATGGCGTCAGTGGCGCGTGGGACCTTGTGGGTCAAGGATCGGACGGGACCGCTGGGCCAGCGCCTCCCCACGTAGCGACCTCAGATTTCGCGGTCGCCACAAGTGGTATCAAAGCTTAGGTTCAAGCGAACCTAGGGGAAGGTTTAATGGCTTAAGACATTGTGATACCACGTTACAAGTTGTATCAGAGCATGGTCGACTCCGTTGGAGGAAGCGTAGGTGTCCTTAAACTGATACCACGTCACAAGTGGTATCAGAGAGAGAGTTCGAGGAACCTCGGGAAATTAACTGAAAGAGCATAAGACTTAAAAATTTAAAATTTTAGATGTGGAAACCCGATGTACTTGTCTTAGAACTTTAGTTGGGAAGCAAAATTAGCGGGTAGTACTAGGATTTATATGTGTATATTTTGATTGTAATACTTATATACACGTAGTACGACACTGACATGCGATACGTTCGCGGTTTACTCATTCGACATGGATGGACTGGTGAGCGGCATATCATGCGCAACTGGATTGTTTCCATAAGACCGTCACGTTTCGAGTTCCGGGGATTCCAGAGTTTACATTTACCGGAGTCGCTACCGCACTACTCATTACTAGAGGTCGACTAGCTACGACTCAAGAGATGGATGCATTTGCAGCAATAGTCGAGCCAGAGGTTAGGACCGAAGTCAGGATTGAAGATGTCCCAGTAGTTCGAGACTTTGTCAACGTATTTCCAGATGATTTACCAGGATTACCACCGTCAAGAGCGATTAAGTTCATCATTGAGCTGATACCAGATACTCAACCGATCGCTAGCAGACCTTACCGGATGTCACCGTCAGAGCATGAGGAGGTCAGGAGGCAATTGGATGACTTACTGAGAAGGGCTTCATTCACCCTAGCATGTCACCTTGAGGAGCTCCGGTATTATTTGTGAAGAAGAAGGATGGTTCAGTGAGAATGTGCATAGACTACAGGAAATTGAATCAGGTGACAATTAAGAACCGTTACCCACTCCTCAGGATCGACGATCTTTTTGATCGCTTGACTGGTGCCAAGTTCTTCTCGAAGATTGATCTGCGTTAAGACTATCATCAGTTGAGGATTCGAGAAGAGGACATCAAGAAGACAACTTTCAGTACAAGATATAGATTGTTTGAGTTTACAGTTATGTTTTTTGGGCTAACTAATGACCCGGCGATCTTCATGGACTTGATGCATAGGGTCTTGAGACCATACTTGGACAGATATGTCATCGTCTTTATTGATGACATCTTAATTTACAGCAAGACTCGTGAGGAGCATGCGAGTCATCTCAGAGCGGTTTTGACGACATTGAGAGAGCATAGACTGTATGCAAAATTTAGCAAGTGTGATTTTTGGCTGAGTGCAATAAGATTTTTGGGACACGTCATTAGCGATCAGGGTATCTCTGTGGATTGAGAGAAGATTCGGGCAATTATTGACTGGAGGACGCCCGAGTCTGCTTTAGACGTTCGGAGTTTCTTGGGACTAGCAGGGTACTACCGTCGCTTCGTACCGGGCTTTTCCTCGATTGCAGCACCAATGACTAGACTGACTAAGAAGGATGTCAGATTTGATTGGTCCGAGGAGTGTGAGCAAGCTTTTTGGGAGTTGAAGAGGAGATTGACTTCCGCACCAGTGTTGACATTGCCAGAGCCAGGCAAGAGTTTATCAGTGTATACGGATGCATCGGGCATTGGACTGGGATGCATTTTGAAGCAGGAGGGTAGACCAGTAGCTTACTTGTCCCGACGATTGAGACCCCACGAGGTTAACTATCCAGTGCATGACTTGGAGCTTGCAGCAGTCGTTTTTGCACTGAAGGCTTGGAGACATGATCTCTATGGAGAGCGGTTCGTACTCTACACTGATCATCAGAGTCTGAAATACATTTTCACTCAGAGAGATCTAAACATGCGTCAGAGGAGATGACTTGAGTTACTGAAAGACTACGACTTCACTATTGAGTATCACCCGAGGAAAGCGAACGTCGAAGCTGACGCATTGAGCAGGAGTGGTATTGACAGTCAGACGGTAGTGCGACATATGACACACGAGCATAGCTTATTACAGGCGGCGTTAGTTATGTGCATGACCGATGTTTTTACTACGACCGAGCTACACATTTGTTGTCAGATAAGAGTTCCGACTGTATCTATTGAGCGAGTGGCCGAGTGTCAGAGGACTGATGAGCTCTATGAGCGGTTCAGTGGTATGGCTCGAGATTCGGAGTGTACGGATTGGGCAGCGTCGACAGATCAGTGTTTGAGACACCGGGGGAGGTTGTGGATACCTGCAGTTCCGGAGATACGGGATGGAATTTTGGAGGACGCACACATGTCTCGCTACACGGTTCATCCTAGTCGAACCAAGATGTATCATGATTTGAGGCGATTGTTCTGATGGTCAGGGATGAAAGCTGACGTTAGCGAGTACATCAGGAGTTGTCATATCTTCCAGCAAGTTAAGGCCGAGCATATGAGACCATGCGGTTTACTACAGCCACTACCAATTCCACAGTGGAAATGGGAGCACGTCACTATGGATTTTATCAGTGGGTTACCGCAGACTACGAGGAGACACGATTCGATTTTGGTTGTGATTGACAGACTAACGAAATTGGCACCTTTCATTCCTATTTCTATGAGATATTCATTCCCACAGCTGAGCATTATCTTCGAGAGAGAGATCGTTAGATTGCATGGGGTGCCGTCTCTACTGTATCTGACCGAGATCCTAGGTTGACTTCGAAATTCTGGGAGGCGATGCGCAGAGCGCTTTGGCGCCAGGTTGCAATTTAGTACAGCTTACCATCCTCAGACAGACGGACAGTCTGAGAGACTGATACGGATTCTGGAAGATATGCTCAGGGCTTGTATTTTGCAGTTTGGAGGTTCGTGGGAGGATTATTTACCGCTGTGTGAGTTTGCTTGCAATAACAGCTATCAGGCGAGTATCGGGATGCCTCCGTTTGAGGCGTTGTATGGCAGGCCCTGCAGATCACCTGCGTGTTGGGCAGCGCCTGAGGATACATCAGCGATTGGGCCAGAGATAGTTGTTGATCACACAGAGAAGATTAGACAGATTCGACAGAGACTTCGGGCAGCACAAGACATGCAGAAGAAATATGCGAATAAGTATCACGAGGGTCTGAGCTATGAAGAGGGCGACATGGTTTATCAAAAGGTTTCTCCATGGAAAGGCCAGCAGAGATTTGGGATTAAAGGAAAATTGGCGCCGAGATACATAGGAACGTTCAGAGTCGCAGCACAAGTTGGCAGTGTGGCTTATAGATTGGACTTGCCAGCAGAGTTGGTCAGGGGTTCATCCTACGTTTCACATCTCAATGTTAAGACTGGCTAGGTCAGGACCGAGACCGATGGTTGACTTGAGACAGATCGAGGTTCGGCCTGATGTAACATATGAAGAGCGACCGATAGAGATTGTGGATCGCGCGACTCAGACGCTTAGGAACAGGGTGATCCCTAAGGTGTTGGTTCGTTGGCAACATCATGGTACAGAAGGACTCACTTGGGAGCTCGAGTCTACTATGCGGCAGCGTTACCCACATCTATCTCATGGTACGAAACTACAAGTTATTTAGAATTTCGGGACGAAATTTCTTTTCTAGTTGGGAAGAGTTGTAACGGCCCAAATTTTAATTTCGTCGTCATTATGGATTATTTTCAGACTTGGACGATAGCTCAGATCCACGTGGATACCGCAAATAGGGCAGGGCACGCCGACTAGGTAAATAGCGATTTTGTGCGATTGTTTGCATATTTGCGATGATGTATATCAAGTTATTTACCTAGCATCGCATGTGTTTATTTATATCATCGAATCGAGCGAGATAGTGTAACGGGTGTTCGCCTCGAAAAACGTGTCGAGATGGGTACTGAAGAGCGAACTATGGGTACACTAGGTCGGAGAAACTAAAACACACAAAATAAATAAATAAATAAATAATGGTCAAATAATTACAATGGAATAGATATTGGGTGGTTAGTGATGCGGCGGTACGCGTATATTGCGATTCGGAAGCGAAACTCGGGAGTCGAAACGCTCGAAAACACAGGCGAGTGTCCCAGCTGTGTCACACTTGGGAGTCAATGACACAAAGTCAATTAACTTACCCTCATATACACTCCACCTCACTGCCTCATCATTTTCACCTCTCCCTCACGTCACTCTCTCACCTCACCTACACCTCACTTTCTCACATACACACCCACACTCACATACGTTCACACAGTAGGGAGGCCGAGAGGAAGAAGAAGGAAAGGAGAGGAGGAGGAGAGGGAGGAACACGCCGGGAAGGAGAAGATGAGGTGGAGACGTCAACGGCCGAGGTAAGTCGTTGCTTTTGTTGTGTTTTCGGTGTGTCGGCCATGGTGGCCATGAAGGGGTTCGACCATGGAGGCCGAACCAGTCGAGGTGGAGATGGTAGGGGTGTCTCCCCTGCCATCGAGTCCACCGGGGTTGGGGTGGACAGCAACCCCAACCCAAACCAGAGAGAAGACAAGAAAAAAAAAAAAAAAAAAAGAACCAAGAACCAAAGAACGTTCTCTGTGAGGAAGAAGAAGAAGATGGGGTGGGGGTGGAAGTTGGTTGGGTCTGGCCCGGCCCAACCGACTCCGACCCGTGGGTCCGAACAGGTCGGCCGACCGGTGGACCGGGTCCGATCGACCCGGTGGACCGGGTTTGACCCTGTCCAGGGACCCACCCATATATTAAAATAATATAATATAAAATTTTAATTTAAAAACAGTTTTAAATTAAAATAAATTACAGAAAAAATAAGAAAAATAGGTGGAAAATTATGGGAAAAATCCAGAAAATCATGAAAAACATGAAAAAATGAGAAAAAGATAGAAAAATGATAATTGAGAATTTTTCGGGCGTTGACACCTTAGTATAACTCGAAAAGTGGGTCAAACCAAACTTTTTGAAATAAAAATTTTCATATTTTGACCGCACATTATAAATTCACTTAATTTGACTCTAAACTAGTTAAAATGGTTTAATTGGACACCAGGAACTTAGGAGACCACAATTGGAAATCGGGCACGTATCTCAAGACGTGAGTGAAACTTTGGAGTGCGTTTTTGAGGTATGTAAGATTTCATCTGAAAGTCACTGAGGGTTTACTTTTCCATCGTTGATTTCATATTCCTTGTTATTGTACTCTATTCTGTGATACATTTGGGTTGGTGGTCGAGTTACTCCCACCTGATATTCGTTGTGTACTTATGATACACTATGCTGTAGCACGTGTGATCAGGCATTCGGTGAATTGCAACCCGAGTTGTAAGGGTGCACGTGTCGGGCAAGCCCCGCGAGGAACCAGGTGAAAGGAAGTGGGGGCACCCACCGAAAGGATCCTGGGGGTCCGAAGTACAGTTTAGTCTGACCGGGACGAGTACAAACTTTGTTTCTATCGTGTTATTTATTCATGTGATGATCTTAGCACAGTTGCATGTTTAGTTTCCACATGATTATTTGACATGTTTATTGGTATAATTTATTTTCTTGTAAATGCTCGGTGTACTTCGTTGGAATCTTACTAATTGTACTCTCCATCTTGCTTTTTGTGATGGTCGAGTTCAGATCCTAGTGCTAGTAGGGGCAAGGAGATTTTGGGCGATTTTATCTGATTACCCGCGGTCGAGGACCTACTAGTACGTGCGATTTTGATATTTTGTGTTACTTTTGGGTATTGGGAGACTGGATAGACATTGTACTTATATATATTACTGCTTAGTATTGTCGTCTATATACAAAGTACTTTCCCCGGGTTTTCCACAATAGGTGTTGCTCTTAAAATGATGCTTATTACGATGATAAATTTAATTGTTTTACTTATTTTTAAATTTAAGACTTCCGCTGTTTTGTTTTTAATGATATAAAAATGATTAAACTATCGAACTAAATTGCTTAACGAAGGGAGTTAACACATGTATCGAGGAGACGTGTTGTGGAAAATGGCGTCAGTGGCGCATGGGACCCAGTAGGTCAAGGATCTGACAGGACCATGGGGACGCGCCTCCCCACGTGGCGACCTCGGGATTTGGGGCTGCCACAGGGAGAATCTTGTTGCTTTATTGAAATCTATTGCATTGAGAACAATATTGGGGAGAATCTCTAGGAAACTTAATTTGCAATAGAACTTGTTTAATATAATTACAGTTATACATATATGCACTTGGCTTTCTATTGAGCATGATTTTTTTTTCAAACGTAGTTAGATATCGATGTAGTTTGACTCGAACTAATTTGAGAATAAGTAGGATGTGTTATCGATACCCCGGGTGGTAACGATTTTGAAAGTACATTGGGGAGTGAAAGAGTATGATCCATGTAGTCGTCCTTTACTAGTATACAGCCTCGGCTTAGTTGTTGTCACTCATGGAGTGAAAGAGTTTAATCCATGTAGTCGATCCATACTAGTATAGAAATAAGGTCCATTTATGGTCGAGCAAAACATGTTTTAAGATGTTTTCAATTGGCCTTGTAATGTCATAAATATTATGGATCGAATTCAATACTAAATGAAATGATTTAAGGCAAATGGTACTATTGCAAGTATAACTAAAATAACAATGATGTTTTAGTCAATTAAGTATTTGGTTTAAGTAATGACTAAGGTATGTAAAATTGTAAATGAATGTTCTGTATGAAAATGACAAATATAATATATGGTTTCTCCTACGTACATTGGTCAATTATTAGAACACTTGACCATCACCTTCTACTACATATATAGTACATATTAAGTAATGACTAATTTTTAAAAAAACTAAGGTGCCTAATTATATATCTATCTTTCAATTGTTGAATGCTCCTTTAGTACAATTGCTTGGACTATTCAAGACCAACTTTTTATATTTGTGCCAAGTGTGTGTAATAATTATCATCACTTCTATTGATTAACAATTATATTCTACATATATAGATTCAATAATAGTTGATCGAATAGTAACTTTGTTGTGCTATATGAATGGAGACATGGTCGATGGACCATCAGGGATTTCGTACACGAAACCGCCTATTCAACATCTCAGATCGAAGATGGGTTTAGGGTACGAGGAACCTGTGAGTTTTATTTGTAATTCATTGGAGATAGACAATGAAAAAATGATATTGAACATGACATATCGATATCCTGCGTACATTGGAAGTGGAACGACGAACTATGTCCCTTTGCGAATAGATGATGAATCGACTTTGAAAGATGTTTGGGAGATTGTGGCAGAATTTCCACCACCAAATTGCATGGAGCTACTTTTAGATTTAGTTCCGAGGCAATCGTATAATAGTTCCAATTGTAATATAGTGTTAGATTCTGGAGTTGGACCTAGTACTCAACCAATTTATGAACATAGTCATTGTGCATCGCTTTTGATGACCGCAAATCCCGGAATGGACGAGGATGCTTGTTCCTGTGATGATATGAATACTGAGGAAGATGATGACTATTGTGGTAGTGACGGAGATACTAGTGAAGAGAGTAGCGATGATGATGTAGACGATGAAGGGGTTGATGCTCATCATGTTGATGATGGCATGATTCGATATACACTAAATCGAGTCATAGACGATGATGGCTCATTATCTTGTCTTCCAATTTTGAACGAATATGGGAACAATGATTTTTTCGATGAAGAGGCTGCTGAAATTGATGGTGCGCACGTGGGTGCAGGTGAATTTACCGTACCTTCATCTGTATTTATGGAATTGAGTAGTGAGGCAATGCAACCCATCCATGAAAATGCAATGATCCCTTCTAGGTCTTTATGGAATGAGGCATCAGAATTTGAGAAAGGCATGCGGTTCATGTGTAAAATAGATATCCAGCATGCCGTGAAATTGTATAGCATCAAAGGACACATGCGATTTTTGGTGACTCATTCTACACCTAATGTATGGATTGTCCGTTGTAAGAAATATTTAGATGGATGTACTTGGAGGTTGTGGTGTTCGAGAAGAAAATCCCATGGAATGTTTGAGATCAGTAAATATGCAGGACCACATGCATGTATCTATGCTAAATTTTCCAAGGATCATGCGCATTTGGATTCCACCGTTATATGCCGTGAAGTAGAAAATGTGGTGAGAAGAGATCCGTCCATCTCAGTTCCAGTGCTTCATCAGATTATCAAGGACAAATTCAGTTATGATGTTCATTATAAAAAAGTTTGGTTGGGGAAGAAGAAAGCAATTGCTAAAGTCTTTGGAGATTGGGAAGAATCGTATAAAATGTTGCCGCGGTGGATGACCGCTCTTCAAGAAAGCAATCCAGGGATACGTGTGGAATGGCGGCATGGCGAGCCTAATGCCAACAATGAGGTTGTATTCAAATGGGTTTTTTGGGCATTTGCACCTTCTATTGCAGGCTTTAGACATTGCAGACCAATTATACAAATTGATGGCACATTCTTGTATGGAAAATACAAACAAAAACTCCTAATAGCCACCGTTGTTGATAGTAATAGTCATGTATTTCCTTTAGCATTTGCCATTGTAAACGAGGAAAGTCAAGATAGTTGGGGATGGTTTATGGCTTGTTTGCAACATCATGTGACTGATAGGGATGGTATATATGTCATTTCTGATCGACACCCTGGTATATTGTTGGCAATGAACAATCCTCAAAATGGATGGGGCCCATGAAAAAGCTCACCACAGATTTTGTCTCCGTCACATATGCAGTAATTTCAACATGAGATTCGAGAGTCGAGAATTAAAGGATATGGTGTACTTAGCCGGTGCACAACATCAAGCACGAAAATTTAAGGCAGCCATGAAAGAACTTCAACAAATGAATGTCGAATGTATTGCGTGGTTTAATGACCTTGATCGAGCATAATGGACGAACGCATACGACAAAGGATATCGATACAGATAGATGACTACAAATCTAGCGGGTATTCATTGTGTCTATATTTAGTTACTATTATTTATTTAATGTGTTTGATTTATTACGTTTAGAAGCTAATACATATATGGATATTTTTTGTCACAAATGTAGAATGCTTTAATGGGGTCCCTATCACCGCTTTAGTGCGACTGACATTTTATTGTGTCATGGCGTACTTTAACAAAAGGCGCGAAGAAAAGGTGCAGCCCTAGGAAGGGGCGAAATGTACACAAGGTACGCACTGAATAAGTTGTCACATTGGGGAAAGGCGGCTGGAGGGCACAATGTGACATTAGTGAATCGTGAGAATGGTACATTTGAAGTCATCACTGCACCACGTGGCTATCATTTGAGAAAAGGGTCTAACAAGCAAGTGGTGAAATTGGAGGCTCGTAGATGCACTTGTATGAAATGGCAGTGTTTTGGCATTCCATGTTCTCATGTTCAAGCAGTTTGTGCCAGTGTTGCCATCGATCACTATCAGTACATTGAGTCATACTACATATTTTCTCTGTACAGTCAATGTTATGCTGCAAATTTCCAACCCATTCCTCATGAAGATTACTGGCCTAAAGCTAGACTTCCACACACGTTGCTGGCTGATCCATCTAGAAAGCGAGTCGAAAAAGGTCGTCCTCAAACAAGACGTTTGCGCACTGAGATGGATTGGAGAGGCAATCAGAAATAGCCACGTCATATGCAGCGAGAGAAGGAATGGAGGGAAACCCCAACAACACTGCGATGTAGTATGTGTAAGCAGAATGGACACAATAGACGCACTTGCTCTCGTCGTCAGCAAGAACAACCGCCTAATGTTTCATAGTGAAATGCTCTATCAAGTCTTATGTTTCACATCAACTTCTATTTTCCTTGTATTTGATCACTTTCTTATGACTTTGTGGTACATGAACTTAGTTTCAATTAAACCATGTTTTCGTATTATTCGCACACTTTTGTTTTAACTTTATTGTTTCTTGAATGGAATGTATCACTTTCTTGAATGGAATTAATGACAACATTGCTAATGATTTGGGGTTCAAGCGCGATATGGATCCCTATAGATGATTCGGTGTTGACTATGCAAGCTCTACATAGATCTACTCGCGTTTGGAATGGACTGGTAGTACTTCTTTTCACCTGTTTGCATAATTTTATAGCTTCTTATCTACAATTTAACCAATGTAACTTAAGTCTTGTATTTCCATAGGAGCCTGGTATATTGACTATCAGGCATAATTCAGCCGCACTACATCGATTAATCCCACTGGATGAACGAATAGTTGGGCATCTTCAGGAAGCTGGGTTTTATGGGACGACGCGAATAGGATTCATATCAATTGATTGGCATCTCATTACGGCCCTTGTGGAGAGGTGGAGGCCAGAAATGCACACGTTTCATTTTCCAGTTGGCGAGATGACTATTACCCTACAAGATGTACAAATCATATTAGGGTTATCTGTCAATGGATTACCAATAACTGGTCGTGTAGAGCAAGATTACAATGCCTTGTGTATGACACAACTATGCTTCCCATTCCCTGAAAATAACAGGACTGGAGGACGGATCCAAATTCGTCAACTATCAAGATGGTTTCCAAACCTTCCAAATAATGCTGATGATGTATAAGTGCAACGCTACGCAAGAGCATACATGTTACAACTTCTTGGAGGAACTTTATTTGCGGACAAGTCTAACAATCTAGTTCACATCACATATTTACGATTTTTGGAGGATTTTGAGGAGGCAGGACAATACAGTTGGGGTAGTGCAACTCTGGCTCACCTATATAGACAATTGTGTCTTGCAGTCGACGTTGATGGAGCAGAGATTGCAAGTCCGGTCATATTATTGCAATTATGGGCATGGGATAGGTTGCATTTTCTTGCACCAATAATGAGAGGGCATCTTCGAGGCGAAATTATACCAAACGAAAAATTATTTCCACCTCCTCCATATGGTCATAGGTATATAGTATATTTTAATATAAAAGTTTCAATTTGAGTATATTTATCTACGTGTACATTCATGCATGCTTTGTGTTGTTGTGTACATTTCTATAGGTGGAGACATGCCTTAGAAACAACAGGAACATCAATGCACGTGCTGATAAAATACAGAGAAATAATTGACATGCAAGCACCCGATGAAGTAAGAAATATACTTAATTATTTTTTCCAAATACCCTATTCTACAATAGTGAAATGCGAATTTTATTCATTTCAAGTTGTTCTTTTTAACTTAAGGTAATTTGGGAACCGTATCCGGAGACGATTATAAGGGATCTGCCAGTATATTGTAGCAGTGGTCGTGCTATTTGTCGAACGAGGGAACCTTTGCTTTTCTTATGTGTTGTCGAAATGTATAATTCAGATAGAGTCATGCGACAATTCGGTTTGAAACAAAGGATACCACCTTTACAGAGCACAAACATGGAGCTACATAAGATTGACTTGAGAGGGAAAATGGATAAAAATTGGAGTGCACAACATAGTGCTTATGTCTGCCTGTGGAACGACCGTGCTTCCAATATTGCAACTGATGACATATTGGAGGAGCCATTGCAATTTTACGACCCGTATATGCTATGGTATCGTCGCATTACACGACGATTCATGTCTTGTCGTGGAGCTATTGCTGAGGCATTGGTAAATACAATTTCATTTTTTAAAGTCATGAAGTCTTTCAAATAGTTGTTTTGATTTTATTTTCGCATACAACTTCATAAAATTTTAATATGTAGGCACATGGAATGACATCAATTTATCAGTTGACATTAGGTGATGATGTGTCTATTGCACGTATTAGAGATGTAGTTGCATCGACTTTGACTGCAGTACATGCAGATTATCGCATGCATAATATGCCCACTTCATTTAAAGCTTCTCATGAAGATACACGTTCGAGGAATGACACTCCCGTATATACTCCATCAGTACCTTTCAACGAGTTTGAGACTCCACATGCTCCATCAATTCCTCCCAACATAGCATTCGAGGCTACGGAAGCCGTTCCATTTAACAGGGCACCTACATCTTCACGCCATTTTAATGCAACTCCAATAATGATGAATTTATCTGGGAGTACAAGTATTCATGATGGTGAAATGCGTGATATCCATGATATTCAAAGAGAAGATGCCAAAATCCTGCTGATGTGGGCAATTCGAATGTGCCATTAGCTTTAAATTGTAATGTCCAAGCCGTCAAGAGAACACGTTGTGAGACTGGAAGTCATTATTTGGGGTCAGACTAGGAATTTTTTTACTTTCACATGACATGTTTTTTGGTTTATATAATGCTTTGTAGTTCTTCCACTTCAATTTCCAAGTTCTTCATTTATATCAAATGAAATTTTTGGCATCACTAACATTACTTTTATGAATTTTGTAAATTACTTGTAACTTCATATTTATACTAGTTTGTCTTAAGAAAATAATCAAAACAACGACACACGACTTACATGAAAAGAAAACATCCGGACTTCAAAACCACAAGACAAAAAAATAACTCACGAAACACTTGCAGTTTTGAAGCATCCGGACTTCAAAACCACAAGACCAAAAAATTCAAACCAAAAAATTAAAAAGGTTTTCGAAACAAGTCGTGACTTGCAGTCACGACTTGCTTTAAATGCAAGTCACGTTCTCCTAACTCCACCAAAAAAAAAAAAATTGACTTGGCAGTGACGTGGCACCAAATGTGTTAGATTTGTAAATATTTCTTCGGATGTGTTAATGGAATATATATCAAATGTGTCAATCAAGCAAAAACTCCTAGCTTCTTGTCCATTTCAAGGATGACCCTTTTGAAGCTTCTGTCCGACCCAAGTTGAAGTCCTTTTGCTCCCCAAAGTTTGGATTCAAACACTGAGCAAGTACCAATATTGTTGACTATAAACCCACTCAGCCAGTCCCCATCCGAATTCCTGATTAAACCTCTGGCACTCCCCGCATGTGAGTCACGATCACAAGCTTCATCCGTATTAACCTTGTCCCAAAGATTGTTCATTTTATACTTGTAAACACATGTAATGTAATGTTTGTTTTGAACATGAATTTCTTAGTACATTTTTCTCTTATGAACATGTGGGTTGAAAACCACGTATTTTTTATTTGTTTTTCATTTCTGATACAATACGTGGTTCTTTTTTTTTTTTTTTTTACTTCATTTGGAAAATGGGCTGCAAATTAGTTTTTATATACGGAGAGTGCACAAATGTTGTCGGTCTCATACTCATTCATAGTGGCAGACAAGTAATTAAACAAAAACTTATTCATCTGTTCAAAAGCTACTATTAAATTAATTGGTCCTGTTAATGCTTTTTATTGGTCCTGTTAATGCTTTTTTTTTTAAAATAAATGAAAATTTTATTAATACTCTCAATAGATTTAATTAAATTAATTGGTCATGCTAATATCTTTTTTGAAGAACTAAAAACTTAATTAATCATCAATGACTCTCAATACATTTAATGAAAGAGGACGAGACATAATCAATCACTATAGCAAATTGGTTCGCTAATTCAATTGTTGAAATGAACAATCAACCGCCATAAAGTTGGTTCACAAGAGCTCCGACTGTAATGATAAAATAGTTTGATGATTAGTGATTATTATTATCTTGACAAACGCCTAAAATATGGCAATAAATAGATACATAACTCAAACCGTAATAAATGAAAAAATTTAAAAAAAAAACTTTTAACAAGGGAAGTAAACACGAAACTTCTAACAATAAGGGGAGATAATCTAAACCTTATGACCGAAGAATGAAACAACTACTTATGAAACAAAACTTAATATAGAGTATCAACTCCATAAACGCAAATCTACACACAATCTTTATAAAGGATACATAAGTAAAAAAGTGATTGTTGCCAATAATGAATCCGATATGGCCGCAACATGAATAAAACTAATCATCTCATTACAAATTTGAATAGGTCTAATAGTTTATTTGATTAATATGATTATAACAATTTGATCGCAACAAACTTTATTTTTGTTCAAGCATGGTCATCCAACTTTTCTAAAGTCGCACTCAATGTCATTTCATATATTATCAGTTAAATGATCGTTACATAACGCTAATATAACACCAACGTGGAGATAAGTTGGTGATGACGTGGCTTAATACATCAAATTAGTATAAATAAATTAAAATTTGCTATGAAATGGATGAACACTTGTGCATGTATGTGACCACATTATGAAACATGGTTCTCACATTGAATTATAACATCAAACATGACTCTCACACTTCATGTAACTTGTAATCATCTCCAATGTACACCAACTCTTCCATGTATTGTTTATGTTGCTTGTGATGTGTTGTATGACTTGTGATGTATGTATGACTTGTACGCATTGTATAAGTACAATTATCATCATCACCAAATGACCTATATAAAGGGTGACAACCCCATTGTAATTTACACACCAATGTATGAATGAAATCTCTACATTCTCATCTCTAGCTCTCTTCTCTCTTGTCTCCTCTTCTCTACATGTTCTAGTAGTTCTTAGTTTATGTCTTCTATGCTTAAGTCTCTAGCAAGTCCGACTTAAGTTCTAATTGGCTTACAACTTAGTTTACAACACGTTATCAGCATGAAGTTGCTCTACAAGAAGATGTATTGAAGATCAAGAAGCTTTTCAAAGATATAAAGTTAAGAAGGTATAATTTTTATTAATTTAAATAAGTTCAATTTATTTCTATGTTGTCATGGTTAATTTCTTTTTTGTTACATGCATATTTAATTATATAAATGTACTTTATTCATACATTATGCATTGTAACGTCACCGACTACGAAAGTATACTTTGTAGTTGTGTCTTGTACGATCTTCTACATCAGAAATCAAAAGTCAATGTGTGACATATATATATATATATATATATAGTTTTTCTCTTAAAACTACAAACGATTAGTTATTGTTCTATTCTTGATTTTATAATACAAATAATGCTATATGTTTGAGTTGATAGTGGGTAAGCCTTGTCTCCGGTAAAGCTAAACATCGAAAGGAAGACGGGTTATCCCGTTCGAAGAGGCATGATATTAAGTAGACTATGTCTCGCCACCCAACCTGAAGGTTGTCCCACCAACTCATACAAATAGTACATTTTGTTTATTAACGAATCAAGTTGTGAACATATATTTAATCATATGTTATGCTTTTACATAAAAAAAAGGAAAACTATTTTATATTAAATTCGTTTTTTAAAATATTATTCAACCATAGTTGAACTTGTTGCCTTATTATATTACCGACAACAATTACATGTCATGACAATTGAATACTACTATAATTTGTGAATAAAACATCTATGCAAGACTATGTTGTGTTATACAAAATTTAAATCAGTTGCCAATATCTCTTTAGAGATTTGAAAAGTGAATATTTCAATTTATATATCTTTTCACGCGATGGAGTTATAAATATATAAATACCAAAAAATGTAATGCTCCAAAAGCTCAAAATGAGCGGTTGAGTCTCAAGCTACAAAATTTAATTAGTCAAATATTAATTATAATCCCGTAATTTTAATTACCTCTATGTTGAGGCTATGTGAAAATATGACTGATGAGACAATAAAAATAAGGTAACGTGGTCCGCCTCGATTTATTGCTGCAACAAATATCGAGCACGCACGTCAATCTAATAAATATTAAGGATTGATTTCTTGTCTCATGATAGCTGAGTAAAATAATGAGATATTATAAATATAATATCGCCCCCGTCCAATTAGTTCAGCTTCAAATTAAGAAGCATATGTTGCATATAATGATCATGATCGCAATAATAAATTTATTGACGTGGAAAATGTGAAAATATCAGGTAAAAGTCTTATTGACAATTCCACCAAAAATTGAAAAAAAAAAAAGCGGTGCATCACTACAAAGGGCAAATTATTATTGACAATGAGCACTCATAATTGTGACATTTTTTTGTCATATATAAAAGACTATTTTGCCTAAAAATCTTCATATATACACTCGAGTATTTTTGTGACCTTTACCATGCATTCAAAATCAAAGGCAAAATATTATGAATTTTATCATTGAAAATTGCTCGATAAAACAGACACATCGAGATGTGTTTAAATCATGACCTAAATATGGGCGATGAGTTTATGTCGTGTGTATCGTGCTACATGCGAATATAAAAGTGAATATTTCTCGAATTCGGACTTAGCGAAGGCTGATGTTCAGACAATATCTTGTACAACAATTTTATTGTTAATGTCTTATTCAGAAGAAGTCTACTCAGAATAATAGAAAATTTACCTATATGAATATGATTTAATCTGAGTATAATATTCCCGGCTTTAACTTCTGGAATATATAAAGCACATTAAAACGAATGTCGTCATAAATCAAATGACATTTATAATGTGGAAAAATCTATTTGATTATCCATAATCATCAATAATGCGAAAATATCGTAAATTCGCACGGACATCCTTTATCGAACTAGATTTTTTATCAGCTGGAGATTATCTCAAGGCAAATCAATAGGAGACGTATATGGATTTAACTCTCCATTAATCATATTATAAGATGTTTTGAATCCATAATAGAGAAATTATTTATAGCAAGTTTTGTTAATTGTCACTTAGATGAAGCAGTTTTCCCACCATTATAAAGAGATATAAGCCAATTCAAAAGGAATGATGTAAAATTACTTGAAACACATCAAATTGCATTAAATTTGTTGTATTATGATCCATGTATAAATTAATATGAACTCAAAGTTTAAGGAATCATTCAGTAGCAACAAGTTATGAATCAATTACTTGATGCAAGTACTATATACAAAAAGTGGCAATCATATGCTTCAACATTAAATGGTTCATGTAGAAAACGATGTCCATGTGCAACAAATGCGCAAGATGTCTCACCCGTGAGAACATGAAGGGAGAATCAAAATGAGTTATGGGTTATAGTGTATTGCACTCTTTTTTTCTTTGCTATGGTTTTATCCCACTGTGTTTTCTTTGCAAAGGTTTTTAATGAGGCAATTCTAACAATATTAAAACTCTTTATCTAGATTGATTAGTGCATTGCATTCTTTTCCTTTCGCTATGGTTTTATTCCACTGAGTTTTCCTATCAAGGTTTTTAATGAAGCAATCCTAATATTATTATACTTCATATAAAAAATAAATAAATAAATTATGAGAGCAATTAATGTACTATTTTTCTTATACTAGATTTTTCCCACGAGGTTTTTCTAGTAGAGGTTTTATTGAGACATCTATATTATCTCTAAGTATCAATGTGTTGCACTCTTTTCCTTAGCTATGGTTTTGTCCTACTAGGTTTTCCTAGAAAGGTTTTTAATGAGGCAATCAACAAATATTATACTACAAAGCAATATTGTGACGACCCCAGTTCTCCACAACACTACTCCTCTGAGACTGATACTGATGAACCCAAGATAAAGAGTTTTGACGCTTTGCTTTCAACCGGCCCTAGAGCCCTAATACACCTAAGGCCAACTTCCATTCACCAAACCAAGGTTCATCTCGTGTAGTGATTATGGACTCGTACAAGGATATTGAGTCGACGGTTGATGTATCAGACTCGACCCTTTCTGGTCATATTAGATCCTTGGGAACCATCACAAGTACGACCGACCCATATTTGAATGAGAATGCCGTGTCGTTCAGCGGAGCCTAGAAGAAGGTGACTCGGAGTGCAGCATTAATGTTTTTCGCTGGTTTGTTTCATTATCACAAAGCTGCTCCAAAATTGGCTTGGTTCCAAGATGTAGAATCCATGTTGAATCACCACTTAACGGGGCTACTAGGGCTTGCAAGACAAGAAAGAATTCGTTCTTATCTTCTTGCTGCACTGCAAGCCTCTCGTATCGCCGCTCTTTGCCCTCTTTCCATTTCACTTCATCTTTAGTAGCGCTATTTCACCACTATCTCATCGCTATGCGTGCGATGCTGATGCATCCTTTCATTTTTGTACAGTAGTACGAAATTCTTCGATCCATTTCTTTTCGGATTCTAAGCTATTAATGCGAAAATCCATTCCCATTCTGTGATACGCAATTCCGTTGGATACGCCTTACAACTTTATACACGTCATTGAATTTCGTGGGTGATCATACTCGTGGTGGGTCGTTTGTTTTGATCCCTTTGTTGTATGATGCGGAGTAGGTTGCCACTCTATTTCTCATATGGGAAAGGGAGTTGATCTATCGAATTGGGACCACTTTCTCGGAAAGCGCAACTCACTTTCTTTCGCATCCGGTAGTTGGTCCATTTCTTCGTATGTAATATTGTGTGACAAAGCATCGCTCGAACCGGTCGGGGCCCCGCTTGGCCTAAACCCACATGGACAACGTGACACGTGACACGTATACTTTACGGGTCGTTACAAATATTATACTCTTTTTTCCTGTACTAGATTTTTCCCACATGATTTTTTTAGTAGAAGTTTAACGAGATACATTTTTTCAACAATTGTCATTCAAGGAGGAGTGTTATGAAATGGATGGACAATTGTGCATGCATGTATGTGACCACATTGTAAAGCATGGTTCTCACATTGAATTGTAACATCAAGCATGACTATCACATTGAATTGCAACATCAAGCAAGCCTCTCACACTTCATGTAACTTGTAATCCTCTCCAATGTGCACTAACTCTTTCATGTATTGTCTATGTTGCTTGTGTGTGTATGACTTGTGGTACTATATGTATAACTTGTACATATTGTATAAGTACAATTATCATAATCACCAAATGACCTATATAAATGGTGTCCAACTCCATTGTAATTCACACACTAATGTATGAATGAAATATCTACATTCTCATCTCTAGCTCTCTTCTCTTTTGTCTGCTCTTCTTTACTTGTTTTAATAGTTTTTAGTTTATGTCTTCTATACTTAAGTCTCTAGCAAGTCCAACTTAAGTTCTAGTTGGCTTACAACTTAGTTTACAACAAAATTAAAAGAAAAATCAATGCAACTTTTTAGTCTATTGTATTTATAACTTAACTCTTATTCTGTTCGAGGATGTTGTCAATTGAATGCACCCAAATACTTCTATTAAACTTATCAAATTTGAATGTCGTTTAATTGTCGGTAGCAGTTCCATGGTAACATGGATTGAGATTAAGTGTTCAAGTAACATTGTTTGTGACCCACGTCAAGAGACAAACAACATGTAAGCAGACAAGAGTCCAAGTGTACGTATAAAAAAGTGACATACTAGATACTGGTTTACTACCGACGTGTCGGATATTCAACGCCCTTCGAACGTAGGACAAAAAAAGACATACTCCTACGTTACACAACACCACTCCATCCTCCTCAGGAGAACAAACTCCCACCAATCTAGATGAAATCCAACGACTCAGATCACAGGATCACCGTCCTCCCGAGGCCGACGCGAGACACAGAACGCGCGTACGAGTTCTCGTGATTTGCATTTCCACGCCTCGCCTTTGCTCATGACTTGGTTGAATAGTTCATGACTTCATTCACTTTCCAACTCCCCTTCTCGTGCTCCCTCTTCCTCTCTCTCTCTCTTTCTCTACTCTGCTCAACTAAACCCTAGAAATTCAACATTTCAATCCACTCCGATCGTTGATTCTCGTTTGCGAGATCCATTTTGGTGGAATTCGTCCGTCCGTATGTTTCTGATCTCGCCTTTTGGTAATTGTGATTTTGATGATGATTTTATTTATCTGTTTCGATTCAGTCAATTGAGGTGTTGGTATTTGTTGTTGTGGGTTTTGCTTTGATTTGTGTTTTTATACTTTAAATTTTTTCGTGTTTAAAGTGAAAGGGGTGGGAAAAAAATTGAACTTTTGTGATGGTTCAAACATTTTTATTGTGTAGAAAGTACTAGTTTCCTTTACAATTGGGAAAGCTATGTTTTTATGGAAGTGAATGTTGGGCGGTAAAGAAACAATAATGTGGGATAAAACTCGTCCCGATAGAATAAGAAATGCATAAAAAAAAAAAAAGTAGGAGTAGCACCAGTTGAGACAAAGATTAGAGAAGGGTGGTTGTTGTGGTTTGGATGGCTGCAAAGGCAACTTACAAATGCCCATACTAGGAAATTCGATCCAATAGAAATTGAAGAAACTCGACGGGGTAAGGATAGTCCGAAGCTAATTTTAGACATGTCGATTAGGAGGGATTTAAATGATTTGAAAAGAACACCATCGATTGCACTAAATCGAGTGAAATAGAAGAGTTTGATCCATTTAGCAGACCCCAACTAATTTGGGATTGAGGACCCTGGAAAGATTACAATAAATATATGGGATAAGCATCTGTTTTCACTTTAAATATCATACTCAGCGTGTTAATCATGTACGTTAATTTCTGTTTTTGTTGATGCTGCATAGGAGCACAATGGAAAAGTTTGATCCATGTAGCCGACCCCAGTTAATTTGGGACTGAGGCTATGTTGTTGTTGTTGTTGTTGATGCTGCATAGTTTCGCCAGGACTTATTGAAAATTTTATTATTTATGGCAGGGTCATCTTGTTGTTTACTGTTTGATAAGCATGCCAGTCCATCAAATATGTTATTTGATAGAAGAAATATTATGATCTTTGTGCTATCTGATTGCCGGAGTCATCAGAAGGATTCATTGTAAAGAGGAGAATATGATTGTGGTATTGGTATCCTTTGTTTTCGTTTCTTTCAGTGGTGTTAACGTAATCCAGCAAAAGAAATAGGATATACATCTAAGGATGGGGCTATCTCCTGGAACTTGTGAAATTGTGGAGCCACTGGACGAAAATGTTACCATTGGACAGTCGAAGAGATCTGTGACGCCAGGGTTAACAATTGATGAGAAAAGTGGAAAACGTCCCTTGAGACACAAATATTCAATCGAGGATGATCTCGACCAGCTCTTTAAGACAATAAATATCAGGAGTGCAGCTAGGAGGGTGGACACTGTTAAAGGTTCAGCCACCGATCTTTCTCGGAATGATTCTCTCAAAAGGCCTATTAGAATTGGCGTATCTCGTACATCAGCTATTGGAATCTCGGAGTCTATTTCTTTGAAGCAGGCATTAAGGGGCTTGTGCATTACTCATGCATCAGAGATGGCTGCTACGAAGCGTTTATCAAAGTCTCCTGGATTGCTTGGGGCCTCAGAAGCTGGAGCATTGCAGAGGTTGTACAGGGGAGTGGTAATTGACGTCTGTGAATCCGGTCTTTCTTTCCATGAAGGTAAAGGGGGTTCAATGGAAATTTCTTTAGGGCCCTCCAAAGATACGTTAAACAACCCAAATAAGGTATCTGTATCTTTAAATGTGCCACAGAGGGAAGGTATGAGTTCAGCTGCTCAGTCCTCACGATTTGATGTTGCAACAACATCTAAGGTATTGAAGAATAAAACACCGCAAAAAGATGAGACTGATTCCATGGCAGGAGAGTTGACACGAGAAATGTCAACCGTGGATCTTGAGCATAAAGGAAAGCAGAAATTGGCGAGTGGCTCAAGTACCACAGAAAGGTCCTTAGAAATAGATGAAATTGTTCTTGCCTCAAGAGAAGTTGAAAGTGATTCATCAATGCCCATGCCGGCGAAAAATGTGGATCTGCATTGTTCATCAGATTTGCGTAGCACTGCTACTGACAATGAGGTTAGCAGATCTGCCAGCAACAGTCCTCTTGTGTTCAAGCCACTTGCCAGGAACATATTTTTCCTTAAGAAGAAAGCAAAGAAAGACTCAACTTTGGTATCCAATGTTTCTAACACGCATGAAAAAGAGGTTAATCCTGTGAGTAAAACAAATAGAATGGTGTTTACGAAGGAGAAAATCAATCAAAAGAAGGTTAAGAAAGAATCTCATGTCCGACCAAATAGAAAAGCTAGTATTACTACAGACAATTTCATGAGTAATACGAACTTGGGATCAAGTAATCAAGGTTCACAATCATCAGATAATGATAGAATTACCGAGGCAGAAGTCAGTGAGATCTCAAGGTCAACAGAATATGGGGAGATATCCCAAAGCTCAAAAAGTGCGGTTGCTGATTATAGCTGTAGCACCAGCATCAGCGAGGAGAGCAACATAGCAGGGTCTGCATTTGGTGCCTTTAGGCCCCACATGTCAAAAGATTTGAGATGGGATGCGATAAGACGGGTTGAAATGCAGCATGGAAGCCTGGGGTTAAGGCATTTTAAGTTGCTAAAGCAACTAGGTTGTGGCGACATTGGAACCGTCTATCTCGCTGAATTAATTGGAACAACCTGCCTCTTTGCTGTGAAGGTAATGGACATCGAGTTTTTGGCTTGCAGGAATAAAACACCGAGGGCTCAAACTGAGCGGGAAATACTGCAAATGCTAGATCATCCTTTTCTCCCAACACTTTTTGCTCATTTTACCACCAATAAATTTTCGTGTTTAGTGATGGAATATTGCCCGGGGGGAGATCTCCACATCCTTCGACAGAGGCAGCCTAGTCGGTGTTTCAGTGAACAGGCAGCCAGGTAAAACAAGCAAAAGTGACTTTACTAGAATATTTTTTTTCTGATGCTGATAAACTTATGATTTCAAGCTATATGAGTCAACTGTTAATTGCAATAAATTTCAATAATTAATAGGCAGCCTCAATCTTATGTCGAGTGTTTATTTGGCTATCGGGAAGTAAATCCTTTTATGTGTAGATGGATCTTAATCAGAGTGTAAGAAATATTGTATCTTCATGGGGCTAGGAAACTGCTGTCTTAGCCACTTAGGCATTTCTTGTTATATCCGGCAGTTCAAATCTCAAATGAAAGTGAATGTTTTTTCCACTTTTATTCTTAGTTATACCTATTTTTAAAGAGTTTCATTGAAATCTCATCTGAAAATGGCTTATTTTTAAGCGCCTATATACTTTTCATTGATTTTTCATATGCAGTCATGTTGACATATTTAACAATCTCTCAATTCTGGTTTCTCGCAACTTTTTGTTCTTGTTCCCGACTTGATGTTAGCCTTGTCAATAAATCTAAGTATATATTAGTTACATGGTACACATGTCATCTTGTTTTCTCTTGGCATTTTATTCATCATAACGCCATTCACGACGAACTATTACCAAAAAAACTGTTATCTTCCTTTCTGTAAATTTTTACATGACTTGTTTCATTCTCTATTGTTGCTGCAGATTTTATGTCGCAGAAGTCCTCCTGGCCTTGGAGTACCTACACATGCTAGGGGTTGTATACAGAGATCTGAAGCCAGAAAATATCCTTATTCGAGAAGACGGTCATATCATGCTGACCGATTTTGATTTGTCGCTCAGATGCAACGTAAGCCCTACGCTTCTGAAATCATCCTTGCCTATTGTAGTACCAGCGAAGAAGGTATCAGGCCCATGTATGGAATCTAGCTGCATTGATCCTTTATTCATTCAGCCATCATGTGTACAAGTTCCATGCTTCACCCCCAGAACTACATCTGCGGTTGCAAAAACTAGGAAACAGAAATCAGAAACCGGGACGCTAGTCACCCATCTGCCACAGCTCGTTGCAGAACCAACAAATGCACGATCAAACTCCTTCGTCGGAACACACGAGTACTTGGCCCCTGAGATAATCAAAGGAGAGGGTCATGGCAATGCTGTCGACTGGTGGACGTTTGGAATTTTTCTGTATGAGCTTCTATTTGGAAGAACACCATTCAAGGGACTAGGGAATGAGGACACACTAGCTAATGTGGTGTTGCAGGGCCTCAAGTTCCCTGAAACTCCTCTGGTCAGCGTTCAGGCGAGGGACCTTATCAGAGCTTTGCTAATGAAGGACCCTGAGAACCGATTGGGTTCGCACAAAGGAGCGACTGAGCTCAGGCAGCACCCCTTCTTCGAGGACTTGAATTGGGCACTAATACGATGTACCGTCCCGCCTAAGCTTCCAAACTCTTGTGATCCAAGGGCTTGCCTCTCAACCTCCAAAGCCGGCGAGGGTGCGGCGACTCATACAACAGGAGAGCAACTGCAGTTTCAGCTGTTCTAGATAGTTGCAGGGATGGTATCCTTGTTCTAGTACTTCAATACTCTTGTAATACTCCTTTGGTACATAACATGTACATGTAAACGGAAGGTTAAAAGTAAATTTGTTGTAGCCTTCAATATATCAAAAGTTCAAAGAAGAAAAGGAAACAAAAAATGACCGAGTCCTGTAAGAGTTACATTTTACAACGTAGGCAATTTTTTTTTTTTTACACCACATAGATATGTCGAAAGATGAAATATCAGCTTACATGAGGGAATTGATTGGAGACTCTAGGGTTATGTGGTAGCTTCGGGCTTAAATTTATTGGGTCAAGCTACGTGGATCAAATTCTCTTACGTGGATCAAATTCTTCCATTATGCTCCATTTAATGTAAAGACTTTGCATATCAAAATATGAAAATAATAAGGTAGTCTCATTCTTAAATTAGTTGAGGTTGGCAGGTAAAACAAAGTGGCCTCCCCTAAATAAATTTAGAATACTACTTTGACTTCTCAACTTAGTGTTCATGAATCCACGAATCCGCAAATTCACTTTGATCCAGTTCATTTAGCTCTAATCAATTCATAATTTGAGTTTATGAAAATTGGATGGAATTGCGAAAGTTGCAATTTACACGGATTGAATTGAATTGCGGATTACATACTTTAATCTACTGATTCATTCCGTAATTGAATCAAATTAACCTTCACATACATTACAATTGTATATGCGTATAAATCTTTAACTATATTTAGATGACGTTAGCATTTGTTAGTGTCGTGATCATATCGACAGTTTTGATTTGTCATTAAAATTGTTACGATTGTTAGTTTGGTAAATGAGTCATCCAACTCATGAACCGTGTGTTAAAATCAGAAGAGAAATAGTTGGAGATTGGATGAAGATATGTGGTTGCAACCGATATCTCGGAGCGGTTGCAACAAGATTTTTGAATCAGGCAGTTAAAGATTTGATGTTATTCAAACCGGCTGATAGTTAATTGAAGATTATGAAGAGATTGGAGAATGCGATTCAGAAGAATAATCACCACATTTTCATCATGCAGGATTGTGGTTATTTATAGATGGAGATTAGACAAATCTCACGGTTAATAGTTAGTATTGTGTAATCTACATGTGTCTATTTATTTGTCAAAGTGATTGAGTCATGCATGCTAGTTAAGTCAATTTACTTTGTATAGTCACTAGAACAAATTCTACTTTTCATAGAGGTTTTTGACCTCTATGAAAACTGTTATCTTTTAAGGTGTTATCGTATCTTCAAAGCTTATATAGGGATTTCAAACCTCTATCAAATCTTGGCTATTTTATAGGGGTTTGAAACCTCTATAATATCTTCAAAGGCTTACATAGGGGTTTCAAACCTCTATCAATTGTAGTGATTTCATAGGAGTTTGAAACCTCTATATTATCGTCAAAGGATTACATAGGGGTTTCAAACCCCTATCAAATGTAATTTTTTTAAAAAAAAATAATAGTTGAAATGCCCAGAATTAATTTTCATTTTCATTTTCAATTGAAAATATACAAATCTACATTCCACTAGCAATATTATTATTCCATCAAGAAACAAAGTAACTTATATTAAAATAAACATTTAGCTTTTGCCAAAGAGAGGGATATTGTTCTTCCCAAAAATGGAACTCAGCCTGCCGGCATTGCCAAGCACTCAATTAAATTATTGACTTTCCTCGAGTCAAACCCAGCAAAAAGAATGAACAAGAGAAGAAAAAATAAAATTTAAGGCACAGAAAGCAAGTTAAGCAGCAGCCTCCTTGGCTATCTTCTCGGCCTTGGCGATGACTTCTTCGATTCCTCCGACCATGTAGAATGATTGCTCTGAAAGATCATCGTACTTTCCATCTAGAACACCCTGCCAAACCATCCAAACAGAATTTTGTTCAATAAAGATATTGGAAAGATTATGGCACACCAAAATCAAAGACTTAGCATCATAAACTTGGCACCATGTCATTGCTATCATTTTTTTTTCAAGAGGTTGCTAGCATTTTCATTCACATATTCGTTGACATCAACAACCTCAATCCTAAAACAACAATAACAACAACAACAACAACACATATGTAAACCAACCTTTGCTTGCTTGTATGTATTGTAAAAACTAAAACCAAAACTGAAACAATAGGACTTATTTTCACAATTAATCTTCCATGTAAATTTATTTACAGTCTTTTATATTCATGTGTTCTTTGCTCCTTTCATTCTATTTGCATGAATTAGACTGGTTTATTTATTTTGAAATGTTGTATATATGTTCCGCTTGGCATTATTTACCTGGGCTCGTCATTCTTGTGTTTGACAGAGTGTAGATCCACAGTTCAAGGAAAGGGAAGGCTCCACAGATAGGAGATATCATTTGAGGATATCGGAGCAGTTCTTACCACTTGTTTGACATATGTGATTCTTTTGTATTATTAGATATATTTGTTTTGAAACACTAGAAGTTGAGTTTTTAAGAGATCTTGGACATCTATATCTTATGTTTACTCTCCTCTGACTATTCATTGATGATGATATACACATTTAGGGTTTCCACACTCTAGGTTGTCTTAACTTGTGTGTCTTTGAGATTTTTTATTTAGTTTGAGGTTTAATTACTTCCGCTATAACTATGATAACTCACTAATTGATTAACTCAACTTTAATTGCTTAATAAATGGTAAATGGTAAATGAAGGCTGACTAGGCTTGCACCACTCAGCGAGACGGGTTCGGGGTCCACGTAAGTCTAGGCTGGGCATGACCCAGTTTAGGATTGTGGGACTGGGGTCGTCACAGGTGGCTTGGATCTAATCCAATTAGTATCAATCCGTAATCGAATCCAATTATTATGGATTGAGAAATCGTAATCTAGTCTGATCTATTTATTTTGCTAATCCAACTTGATCTAATTACTAAATGCCGATCGAGCTAAATCAAGTTATGTCGATTGACAATTATAAAATTAATATTTTTTTTGTTGATAAGAAAGAAATGACTTGCCCCATCGAAGATAAAATCAATATTTGAAAACTATAAATTACCATTTTAAATTAAAACTTTAAGGAATTTCCATTAAGTAACAAATGAAGATATGACTAGCAAAAAAATGTTGAATGCGACTTTTAATTCAACGTATTAGTCTTAACATTTTTAATATTTATTTTACTAGATAGCTTAAAATATGTGATTGAATATGAAAAAATAATAATAACTTAAGTTATGAAAATGTAGATTTTCAAGTGTATATGAATAAATATTAGATGAATTAGTGGCATAAAAATGTTAACATCATTTAAATATAATTTGAGATTTTAAGAATATATGCGTATATCTAATTTAGAGAATATAAATATTAACTGGATCGGATTGAGGATTATTAAATCCACGGATTAAGATGCAACAATCTAATTTACAATCTAATCTAATTTAACAAACTCAAATTATGAACTGATTAGAGCTAAATGAATTATTGAACTAGATCCAAGGATTTCACAATTCGAGAAGCACAAGCACATGAGTTGAATCGATTGGATAAATCAACAACCCCAATTTTGGAGAATAGTGGGTCAACCAATCATTTTCCTATATATATATATAGGGAGTTAGTATTAGCACTCATATGTTATATCAGCCCCCATTTAATTTAATGTTATTTATAGCCCCCAATAAGTTAGCTCATGCTCTAAGCATCCCTTTAATTGTTAGTAAACTCTCCATTGTACCCTTAGTTTATATTTGCCTCCCCTCTCTCTCTCTCCCCAAAGAAAGCCCTATGTGCATCTTTGTGATCTTTAACCTCCAATCCCTTGTCGCACAATATTTTTTTCTCCCCCTTAACTCAATTTGTTCCATATGCATTCTAATATTGATTCTTTGATATTTAAAAGCTAAGACTCAACACAAATAATATGATTCTAACCATTCAAGAATATGAATCAAATCTCATCCAAATACTATAATTAATATATCGTATTTGATGATGAGTTGTTGAGTATATGAACAAAGACATGAGAGGGGTATAGAGATTAAAAAGTAAAAGACAAAATAAGATGAGTTTAATTTGGGGAGGGATATAAAAAAGTGAAATTTAAGTAGAAAGGGATAAGGTGAGTGTAGTGAGTGAGATAAGAGTTGATGATGAATTTAAGGTTTCATTTAGAGAGGGTGTAGAAAGTGAAAGTAAAATTTAGAAGGGTCTGGATAGTGAAAAGTTGATGGGGCAAAAGGAAATGGATTTATGATTTATAGTGGGATTATTTATATAATTTTGTCTAAAAACATTTTAGTTTAAAAATGTATTAAATTAAATGTGGGGCTTATATAAGGTAGTGGGGAGCTAATAGTCACTCTCTATATTTATGACAAAAGTTGATTATGTTAATGCTTAAATATTTCATGGTTAGTAGTACTTTTTTTAGAAGCCCTGGTTAGTAATATTTTAAAGATATGTCTTACAAAGTTAGGAGATTCACAAATTTCATAAAGCTACTAAGGTCCATTAAATATTCAATATTTACACTAAAGAGTTAATGAAAAAAATACTGCATGCAAGGGCACAACATATTTGATTTTACTCCCAACAAGACGAGGACCTATTCAATTACCATAACCAACAACTACAGTGGTCGTCATTGAAACAACTTTCCTCTTACATACAATTGAATTTTTTGAACTTCCATAACTAAAATCTTAAACTATATATGTTTGGTTTGAAGGCTTTCTTCCACGTTTTCGCCTTGGATTGTTATCAATCATGCAATAGAAGGCATTGACAAGCTCTTGATCCTCTTCTTGAGTTAGAATCTTCGCTAAATTAGGATTTTTAAGGAGAAGCTTTGCCACCAGATATCCTGCAACTGACCAAGTCTGGTGTAGGTGGGCTTGTTTTCCTATAAATCTTGCACGTTTAGAATCGTAGTATTCAGGCCACTTGTCTGTTGACAACCGTTTCTCGGCAACTTTAATGGCTTTTGCAGCAATATCATGTCTGTTCATTTTTATGCAAGCAATAGCCAACTGCAACAATATCTTAAAAGTCATTATGTAGCACATAGAAGTGTATTGAGCTCAAACAATAGAATCTTAAAATTATAACATAGAAACAATAATTTTCAATATAGAGAAATGGTAACGAACTCCACCTATGTTGTACACTATGTGCACTACATAGCCGGTCCAAATCCGGATAAAGGAGAGGACTCTGACGTCCATTTTTTCAGACCGAAAAATGGGTAAGGGAGGTCACAAACTCACTTTTCATACCCGAAAAGTGGGGAGGCAGACCCCAAGCTCATTTTCCGTTCTTGAAAAATGGAGGAGGGTTGCGATAGGTTGACAGCCAGCGTAAAACTTGTCACTTTTCATGAAATGAATCAAACATATATAAAAGTTGGGGCGTTCCCACCTAGCGACGCACTGCATCGGAGCCCGGGTGTAATGAGAAATGAGCAAGGATGTGTTTCACATCGCCGCCTAGGTGTGAAGAAAAATGAGCAAGGGTTCCCACACATAGGACTTGTGTGGGCAAAGAAGCTAGTCTCTTCACATCATCGCTCGGATGTGAAGAAAAATGAGCAAGGGTTCCCACACAAAGGACGGGTGTGGGTAAAGAAGCTAGTTCAAAACAAACACGAAAACAAAAACAAAATCATAAATACGGATACTAGATCTTTTAGACAAAATAGAAATAGAAAATGAAAACAAATACAAATGGGAGAAAAAATTCGTTTAGGAACATGGAACATAGGAACACTTACGGGGAAGTCAATAGAACTAGTAGATATCATGATTAGAAGGAGAATCAATATTGCTTGCCTCCAAGAGACAAAATGGGCAGGAGAAAAGAATAGAGAAATAGGAAGCACAAGGTTTAAATTTTGGTACACTGGTATAGATAGAAAATGCAATGGAGTAGGAATTGTGATGGATAATTATTATAAGGATTAGGTCGTAGAGGTTAAAAGAATGGGGGAAAGATTGATTCTAATTAAACTAATTATCGAAGACGAAAAAATTAACATACTTAGCGCCTCTGCACCACAAGTAAAATTAAGCGAGAGCATCAAACGCAAGTTTTAAGATGATATAGATGAATTTATGCAATGTATACCATTAGATGAAAAGGTTTTTATTGGAGGAGATTTAAATGGGCTTGTCAGGGTAAGTAACGTTGGGTTTAAGAGAGTTCATGGAGGTTTTGGTTACGGTAATAGAAATGAAGAAGGAGAATTAATCTTAGAATTTTCTTCAACATAAGATCTTGTCTTAGGAAATACTACTTTTAGGAAGAGAGAGTTGCATATAATAACTTTTAGTAATGGTCATAACAAAAGTCAAATATATTTTCTTTTAAAAAGAAAAATAAATATAAAAATATGTACAGCCTGCAAAGTAATACCTGGTGAAGCACTTACTACCTAACATAAGTTAGTAATACTTGATATTAAGCTAACACGACGACATAATATGAATAAAAGAGTTAGCGACCCTAGAATAAAGTGGTGGAACCTAAAACATAGTAAACAAGTAGAGTTTAGAAAAAAACTACTAAAGGAAAATGTTTGAAATCTTGACTTAGATGCTAATACAATGTGGCTAGAAATGAGTAGTTGCATAAGAAGAGTGTGATCAAACATATTAGGCATATTTAAAGGCTTTGGACCACCAAAGAAGGAAACATGATGGTGGAACGAAGATGTCCAACAAGCAATTAAGACTAAAAGAGATATGTATAAGAAAATACATAAGTGTCAAGATGAAGATGTGTACAATCAATATAGAGAAGCTAGAAAACAAGCTAAAAAAGTAGTTAGTCAAGCTAAAACAAATTTCATGGAAGATCTATATACAAGGTTAGGTAATAGAAATGGCGAAAAATATATATATATAGGCTAGCCAAATTAAGAGATAAAAAGAAACAAGACCTAAGTCATGTAAGATGTATTAAGGAGGAAAATTAAAATGTTTTAATGCGCGAGGATGACATTAAGGAAAGATGGAGAAATTACTTCGATAATTTATTTAATGATGGCCAAGTTGATACTTTAATAGATGAAAACTCACACCAAGAAAGAAATGTAAACTATACACACAATATTAGAATTGTAGAAGTTAAAGAAGCATTGAAAAGAATGAAAATAGGGAAAGCATGTGGCCCAGATGAAATATCCACAGAGGTTTGAAAATGCTTAGGAGAAGATTGGATTGACTTGGCTAACAAAACTTTTCAATAAAATTTTAAAATCAAAACAAATGTCAATGGATTGGAGAAGAAGCACGCTTGTGTCAATCTTCAAAAACAAATGAGACATTCAAAGTTGCTCAAACTACCAGGGAATTAAACTTATGAGTCACACTATGAAACTTTAGGGAGAGGATCATTGACAATAGCCTAAGGAGAGAAACAACAATATCAGAGAACCAATTTGGTTTCATGCCTGAGAGGTCAACTATGAAGGCAATTTTCCTTGTAAGACAATTGTAAGAAAAATATAGAGAAAAAAAAATCTTCATATGGTATTCATAGATTTAAAAAAAACATATGATAAGGTCCCTAAAGATGTTCTTTGGTGGGTTCTAAAAAAAAAAAGTGCATGCTAGATACATAGACACTATTAAGGATATGTATGATGGAGTAGTAACAACTATAAAGACATTTGGAGGAGCTACAAAAGAATTTCCCATTACGATAGGACTACATCAAGGATCGGCTTTAAGCTCATATCTATTTACTTTAGTTATGGATGAACTAACTAGACATATTCAAGAGGATATACCATTTTGTATGTTATTTGCAGATGATATTGTCTTAATGGATGAACGAAAATGGAATGAATAGAAAATTAGAACTCTGGAGGAATACATTAGAATCTAAAGGCTTTAAGTTAAGTAGGACGAAAACCGAATGCATGCACTGTGAGTTTAGAAACACTAAACATCGAGATGACGAAGTGGTAAAATTAGGGGAAGTAGAAGTTCTTAAGGTAAATCACTTTAGATACATAGGTTCAATTATATAAAATGATTGTAGCATTGAGAATGATGTCACACATAGAATTCAAGCTCGATTGAAAAAATGGCGGAGTGCAACAAGGGTGCTTTGTGATCGAAATGTTCCTACTAAATTAAAAGGAGAATTTTATAGAACCGCAATTAGGCCAGCTATGCTTTACGAAAGTGAATATTGGCAGTAAAGCAACAACAATTACATAAAATGAACGTAGCAGAAATGAGGATGCTTAGGTGGATGTGTGGTAAAACTCGTAAAAATAGAATAAGAAATATAAAAATTCAAAGACAAGTAGGAGTAGCACCAATTGATACAAAGATTAGGGAAGGGCGGTTGCGGTGGTTTGGTCACCTGCAAAAAGGGCCTACAAATGCCTCAACTAGAAAACTTGACTCAATAGAAATTGTAGAAATTCGACGAGGTAGGGGCAGATCAAAGTTAACATGGGATGCATTAATTAGGAGAGATTTGAATGGTTTGAAAAGCTCACCATCAATTGCACTTAATCGAGCACAATGGAAAACTTTGATCCATGTAGCCGACCCCAGTTAATTTGGGAACTGAGGTTATGTTGTTGTTGTTGTTGTTGTTGTATAGAGAAATGGCAACGATAACAAAACAATTTTCAAACTTGCATAATTCTTTTTGATTGTATATTATGCTCTTCAAAAACTTTAAGGAATGTAGAGATAACTAAGGTACTGCAACAAAAGACTCTACTAAGTTCGCTAGAGAACTCAAGTAGAGCAGTATAACTAATGCAAACGTAAATCTTCGATAGAACATAAGACTAAAGAACCATATGCATAAATGTCAATGTTCTTAAAAAACACAATAATTGTGAAAGAGTATATTTTGTCTCCGATTGGATTGAATGTAGGATTGAATGTAGCATTCGTATGTCCAATTATGTACCAATGCAATAAGTTCTATAACACAAAGTATAATAGTTAACTGACCTGCCATAATAAAGTTGGCCAAGCACCTGCATTGTGGTAGGACCAAGGCCTGCACCACAAACAAATCAATTGAAAATAAGGAGAAAACTCAATTTAGAGTAACATTACAGATGCATTAACATTCAACAAAATTATTTACGTGTTTTTGGGATCACTTCCTGTGATAATTCGCCATTCCTGTCCCTCGAGAGCTGGAAAACATATTTTGAATGGCATATCTGCCACCAAATCCGACCATCTGGCTTCAATTAGGTCCAGTATCGCATGAGATTGCTCCCTTGTTGCTAAACCAGAAACTATAGACCACAAGTTCCCAAGGGCGAAGAAACGGAAGTCCATGTGAGCTGGTTGTAGGTTTCCAATTAAATAGCCACCCTTGTTGGGCATCCATTCCACTAGCCAAGGAGAAACTTGCTCTGGGTAAATGTTGAACTTATTAACAGCATCATAGGAATATTCTTCTGTTTTATACCGGTATATCTCATTTAATTTTTTCATGTCAACCCAGTAGTATTCCCTGATATGATATGATAGAGCCACCAAACGATTATTTAGAGCTCTAATAAGATCTGTTGAGCCATCTTCAGGAGTGAGCATCTCACGAGCACAAAGTAGTGCTGAATAAAATAGAGCCTGCAAGAAGACACCTTCATGGTATCACTCTCAATTCTATTAAGGTGTTTTATTCTTTAACACGAGCATACATAAAACACACATGATCTAATCGACCTACCATGAACACATATTATCCAAATTTAAATGTGGAGAAATGCTGAAAGGTGTAAGCACGAGTTTTGATTATTTGAAGATAATAATGCTTGCTAATTGAAGATGGAGTAGTAACAGTAGCAGTAGCACTAAGGGCAGTAGTAACATTGACAAATAAACCACAACTTATTCATGGAGAGAAAATAACCTGAATTTCTAGGGGATGTCCATGGATTCCCATACGGCGATCAATCATGCATGAGCCATCGGTCACCAATAATGTTGGGAACATGTCAAAACCGTCCGCAAGGCACAATCTTAGAATCATCTTAATTCCTGTTTGCACGTCAATCCTTTCCTGGACAGACAAGTCTCCAGTACATTTCCCATATGCTCTTAACAGTATAATCCACCATAATCCTGAATTTCAAAAGGAGACAATTAGAAACCAAGCTTTGAATGTGAAACAATAACTATGGTCGATACATGGAGGAGAACGTTTCAATGATTTTGTTTACCAGAGTCAACAGGCGCAACACGACCTATTGCTGCCTCTCCAAAGTCAGGATCCAGCACCTCTTCGGTCGCGTTATCATCACCTTCAAGTGGAACAGTACGCACCTTGAAGCTGGCAGGCATAAGTCCTTGACCAGGACTATGACAGTCCATGGTTTTCTCCCAACTCTTAAAAGAAGAAAAAAAACAAGAAGAATGACAACGAATTTTATAAAAATGAGGAATCCTCATTGGGAAAAAAATGGTCGAAACTAGGACTGCTTATACAACAGTGGAAAAGTATTCAAAATGAAACCAAAAGAAAAAGCTATAGTACCTGCAATTGAAGTGTGTAAAGAATGAAGTTTCGAACAATGTCATATTCTCCCTTCAAAAGAAAAGCTACTCCAGAAGGTATAAAATCACGGATGAAGACCTGATCATAGTTTAAAACATTAGAACTGGTTGGATCATTTGCAGCAATCGTTCCTATAGGATTACCGCAATAATAAACAACCGATGCCCGTAACAGATTCCACGCTTCATCCTCAATGGAGTCTTCCGCAACTTGGTCTAATGTACTTCCAACCGCGACATCTCCACTTATCTCGCCAGTGCTACCTAAATCCTCCTTCTCATTCTCTAGTACATTTGCACCATTAGTCGAGTTCAGTTTCTTCTCTACTCCCACAAACCAGGTCCCATTTCCATCCTCTGCAGTTACACCACTAACGCTTTCAGCACGTTGGCATTGGCAACATGGAAACTGATTTCTGTCAAACCCAATTGTTCTTTGTCGTCCTTTTGACGAATTCCATGATTGTATTCTCGCCAAACTTATTTTTCTCCGCCACTTTGCGCTAGACCTCGAAGAAACTATCAAAGCTACACACGGCGCAGACATGGATAACCCTTGCAAAACGATTTCCCCCGAACCTATAACCATTCTTAAATCCAATTAGCTCCAACCTTTTGTTTCAATTCAATACTCCCTGTAACAATCAGAACTCCTCTAGTTATACTTTCAAAAATCAATCTTGTGCTGAATTTTGCCAGTCTACAAGAAAATTATCAACTTTAACATACAAGCATCTTAAAGATAAAGATGGAAAGTCTGAGCTAGTAGAAATAAGGGTTTTTTGCGACTTTGTTTTGGGAGAAACGCATTGTTTCTCGCCATGTACATAATTTTTTAGCTATACAAGTCTTTCACATTATTAGCTCACACTTTACTTCTTTGATATGATATGAATGACACCTACCTTATTTCTACTAGCTCAGCCTTTCCATACATACAAATTTCCCTAAAATATCAGATTTAGAAGAAACCAACATCAAATTAGTCACAATTTGACAACCAATCCAATAAATCCCCAAAATTTCAAAATCTAGGTTTCCATCCACTCAAATGAAAATTCTGAACCATAGACTTAGACATCGTGAGCGTTAGAGATTGAACAATCAATACAGCAAAAGAAATCGAACCTCACATGTGCCAACAACTTGAGTTGAAAATCCGTGACGAAAAGTAGAACAATCAATTCAAGCTTTGATCTTGAAATCCAAAAACGATCACCGTTATTGGTTCGATTTTGTACCAATCAATTCAACTACGACGCGGCGATGAACGAAGCCTTTGATCAAATGTCCGCACATATCTCGAGGTCTATAGGACGTCATTCGCATCTACGTACTGCTCTCAATCTCGACACGTCTTTGTTACTCGAGTTTTTTTTTTTTTTTTTTTTCTTAATAAGGTGATATTACCCCAATTTTAAGAAAAAAAAACATGCCCATTCATTTTAAAAATAAAAATACTATAAAAACAACAATAATGTCACACTATAAAATATATTCACTCACAAGAGTCTCTATACAATTTCGACTCGCTTATTATACATGATATTTATATTCATATCTTGAAACGCAAATGAATCGACTCATATAAGCTAATGTGTCGTAATACATTATTATCGTTCTAGCACTTATTTTTTTAAAAAAAAATTATTTTTATGAAAAAATATTATAAAAAAATTATCATTAAAAAAAACTTTAACCTTTATTGAAACAACCTAACTTGAGTCGATAATAGGATTATGTTGGGATATTAAGTGGTATTCGTTGATCGTGTTGTACTAATTCAAGTGAAATTTGATTTTTTGAATGGAAAATGGCCGATGCTCCTACCTACCCACCACGTGGCACACGCAGCACGCATCCCGAGAAGCGAATTGGATTTTTTGACAGGACAGACTAGCTAACTGACTAGCACATCACTCGTTCGTCTCCTTAAACCCTAAACCCTCTTTATCTCAAATTCTCTGGTTTCGCTTTTAATGGAGTCCAAAGACGTCGAAATTATTGTGCTTTCAGATCCTTCAGAAGACGACTCCGACATCCCCGATAGCGAGATGTCTCTGTCGATGGACGAAATCTCTGAATGGAACATTTCAGCAATTCTACGCTGTCGTTCGATCAATGTTTCGGCGAATCGAGACCGGTGAGCTTGATCAAGTTTGGTTATTGAGTCCGATTTGTGTTCTTGATCATCAATTTCGCTGAAAGTGGTCTGAATTTCGATTTGGTTTTGGTTTTGGTTTTATGTGAATTTACAGCCTCAGCAGTCAATCTTCGTTTTTTCGAGGTCTCCTAAGTGGAAGTTGCAGGTTGAGTAATCTAAACTTGATGCAATAGCTCGACGACTTAGCGAATTCCGCTTTTTACTGAGACTGTGTGTGTTGATTGCTTTATTTGGTCTCATGTTTTATGTAGGGAGTCGTACCAAGACCGCGTTACAATCCGGTGGAACTTGGAGATAGTCGTTGAAGTTCTTAGATTTATTTGCGGTTGTCGGTTGGAGATCAATGTCGATAATTTTCTCCCACTTATGGAGGTGCTGCATTGTTCCAATCAATTATTATTTGATTAAGCATTTTTGAAAGCATTTACATCGTTGAAATGGGCATTTAATTCATTACATCGTTCGGAATTAGCATTTTATCTAGGATTGTTCTTTATCGGACTTCTCTTTCATTTGTTTAAATTTTTGGTTACCATCTCCATGAGAAATATGCTAGTTTCTTTCCCCTTATTTCTTGTATCATATTAATTAGCTTGTGAGTCTAACCATTTTCAATACTATTTTTTGTTTCCCCTCTTTAGTTAGATTGATAAACTATGTATGTTCTCCTTTTGCTTGAGAAAATTGTTTATACTACTAATGAAAGAAAACCAGTTTTTCCACTATAAATTTATGATTTAGAAATAAGTGCTATTTGTTCTAGTCTTCGTTGCATTTGGCACTCAAGAATTTGTTGAAGGTTTACCATTTACATCCAGTTTAGATTTCAGGCATTTTTGTTGGGTTCTGTCAGAAAAATTAAAGCATTTAAAGTTGCTGAAGAAATGGGGAGATATTTTATTCAATCTTGTGGCAAATATGCTATTGAACAGATGAATTTGTTTCTGTTAGGATGCCCAAATACTCTTTTTGCCTTTTCGATAAGCGTTCTTCTAAGCTCGTGGTTTAAATAATTATGAAATATATGTGGGATATGAAATATAATGCTATTTACATTTTAATTGTAATAGGTAGTCATATATGTACGGGATGAGGCTCTTGTCCCTGAGATCCTTTTATAGTTCTTCCCTAGTCTTTTTGTCTTGTGTGTTCTTGCTTTCTAATTCAAGTAATTAGAGATGAAGTGCAATGATTTTGTAGCTGAGGTTTATTCATATCATTCATTCGTTGTGTTTTAGTAGTTAGTACTTATTTATATGATGATATAGACAAAGCAACATGTTTGATTTAGATAAAATCTTATGATGCCACTTGATATTTTCTTACAAATTGCTCATTTGACTCTATCAAGGACTCAGGGTGCTGTATATTTTGGTGTCGCTGCTCTTTTGATGGAATGCAAATCATGGTTTCATGAGACAACCACACATAAGAGTATTTCCACACCTCAAATACCCTTCAACGCTATAGTTGAAACTTGGAGCTTTGCTGTGGAGAATGGTTATATGTGTGCAGCAAGTAGCTTTGTTCCGGAGCTGTCTTGTGGATATATTGCTCGAAATTTTGTAGGTACTTGATCTCCAACATCTTTTCATCTACTTTTATGTATATGCATTTGAAAAGTATGAGTTAATGATGGGGGATTTAGATTGGTATGGTATTTTTGAGATGATGATGCCATAAACGAATTTATTCAAGCAGGCTTTATCAAGTTTGAGTCCATGTTTTATTACATTACACTATTCATGCTTAAACTAGATAATATTTTCTATTCTATATTTTATTCTCCCCAACTAATTTGGGATTGAGGCGTTGTTGTATTTTATTCAAATTTTTTAACTTTATTTTGAATATATTTGGAGATAATAGTAATTCGCCGGAATCACTTATAGCTGGTTACTGTTATTCTTTTTTTTTTTAATTGACAAAGTTCTCATGACATTCTCTTACATCTAGTATTGCATACTTTTGGTGAAGCAAATATTAGTTGTTGAATAGGAGAACCAATATCATTAGTTTCTGCTTTGTTTATAGGTTAACAGTTAATATTGGAATGCTTTCTCTCCATTTCCTCTTTAAATGCATGATTCTACGTTTCCAACTCATGAAGAGTCTCCATTTCATGTGATTTGTATTATGATTTACCATTTTTGTTTATTACCATTGCTGTTTAGTTTATTAAGATATATTCCTCCGTGCAATGTTTCTTGGTGATGATTGTTGATTGAAAGTTAGAGTCTGCGTTACACAGATGTGGGCTTCGAGCTGCTCCTCTTTTGTTGGTATTCCATACAATTTATTACGTGATTGCCTGGCCAATCCTCATCTTACAGTTGACAGGTTACTTAGTTTGAATGCTAATGCTGCCTACATTTGTCTTATATGTACATTTCCCTTCCCCATTTTATGATTTTCTCTTTTACACATATTTTGTTAATTTTCATAGTGAAAAGAATCTTGCGGAAGCTCTCATACATTGGCTTGATTGTAATAGAAAAATCGGATGTGCTTCTACCACCTCCAGAGATGACTACGGTGACATTCTGAAAGAGGTATAGCTTAGAAAATGAGTTCTAGAGGAATATTTAATTGTATAGTGACTAATGTTTTGATGCTACGTGTATGTGTATGTGTATGTATGTGTATGTGTATATATAGTGTTTCTGAATTATGCTATACTAATTTGACTAACTCATCAACAGTCAACTACTGGGCTATGGATTTGGTCTTTCACTTGACAGTCCTAATCTGTGCTGTAAGTCTGAAACAAGTTCTAGAGCCTTTCCTTGTTTGTTTCTTGTAGTTATAGTTACCAAAATGAGGTTTGAGATGGAATATGCTAATTGTTGCGACTGTTGATTTTTAGTTTCTTCAACTTGAAACTATGTTCCATTTTGTTTGAACTGCAATATATGCATGTAACCACTTCCACGATTTCTTTGTTTTGGCTTTTTTTTTCTCTTTCGGTCAATAATTTCTAATTGTAGGAAAAATATATGTTTACCATGCACATGGCACTTTTTCTTCGTTAGATCATAACTCTGCCATTCCCGTTTAGAGCTAGTTTTTGTGAGAATTTTTTTTTTTTTGATACCTAGGGTATCTAGCTGGTCCCACCTCACTACAGCTGACACCAGCTCAGTGGGCCCCCTTAACTAATCCCTGGGGAGGGACAACAATGTCCTTATGCGTCCCCCCTATCAAGTCTTTCCAGGAATGGAAGGGCAAGGAGTCGAACTCGTGCCAAAGTGGTCACAAGCCCAACACCCTTACTGTCACGGGGCCGAGGAAAGAGGGGTTTTTCACTAGGAATTTTTCGCTCTCAACCCAACCCTGTGGTGCCTAGGGACCGCCCTAGTTCAGCACAACCAATACACAATGCGGAAGAATAACACAGCAAGCACTAACAACCAATGCAATGGACAACAAGGGAATGTTTTATTAGCTCTCAAAACGGGAATACAACTGTGGAACTCAAGGCATATATCTACTCATGCACCCCTATGCATTTTCGCCCTCAATTGCCTCTCTTCCAGATCACTGGTTTGATCCCTTGGATGCCCCTCCAAGCATCCCTGCCTCTGGTTTTATAGCTCAACCAGATGGCAGTTTTACAAAAACCGTCGAGACTGGGTAAAACACCACTCCTAGTGGTCAAGGCAGTTACCGAACTGCCTTGCTCCCCTCACTGCCACCTCGCCCATAACTGCCTTGACCCCCTAGTCAAGTGGCACCTTCTCTTCGTGCCTGAAGCTGCTGGAACGTGGCTGATCATGCTTTCGCCCATGATCTAGGTAGTTATCGCAACCACCTGCAACCGCCCAAGACCTGGTCCGCCAAGCCTTCGGTTTACCTTGAAATCGGGACAGGGACTGCTCGTGATGCCTAGTTTCTCGCCTAGGCTCCTGGTACTCGGGACTACTCGGTCGTGGCTTGGTCATGGCTCCAGCCCATGACCAAGGTAGTTACACAACCGCCTTGGAACCGCCTTGACTTGGTCTAGCCACTCCACAAGGGACATGGCCATGTTCTCTACGGGACAGGGACTTGCTTAGACGTGTCTGTCCGTGCCCAGGCCACGCCGCGTGCTAGCCGGGGCTCCGATGAGTCCCACCGGCTCGAAGGGTGGTCGACGCCATGGTCCGTCCATGGGTCGTGCCTTGGCATTGCGCCCAAAGCATGCTCGAGGGTCCCTGCTAGTCCGCCCATGCCACCCCAAGGAGAGAGCACACCTCTCCTTATAGTAGATGTTAAGCCGTTTGCTCGGCTCCAATAGAAAACATCAATTTTTCGACCAAGCGTACTTTGACCTGGGTCAACGCCCAAGTCAAGGTTTGTCAACACTTCTCATGTGCCAAGCACGTGCATACTTACTCCGCCAAGTCTTGCCCGTGCCCGCGCTCGTGCCAAGACGTGCCAAGGTATTCCCGCTTCCGTGCCAAGGCGTGCCAAGGCGCCGTGCCAAGGTGTGCCAAGGCGTGTACCTAAGTCCGCCCGTATTTCCTGCCTCGCGCCAAGGCGCGTGCCTAAGTCCGCCCGTGCCTCGTGCCAAGGCGCGTACCTAAGTCCGCCCGTGCCTCGCGCCAAGATGTGCCAAGGCGCCGTGCCAAGGAAAATCACGCCTTGCGCCCGTCCGTGCGCGTGCGCGCTCGCGCGCACTCGCCCATGCGTCCACGCGCGCTCGCCCCAGCGCGCGCGCGCGTCCGTCCGCGCGTTCATCACGCCGCCGCATGTAATTTCCCAATTACACGCGCTCATCACCATAGGTCATGCTGCAACCCTCCGAAGTCCAACATCTAACCTCCATGGAACCAGTCCTCCGAAACTCGGCCATTTGCTAGGTTACTGCCCAGCCCAGCCAATTCGGGTCTCGGTATTGAGGGGGTGACACTTACCACTAGGCCAACTTGGCGGGGACAGTTTTTGTGAGAAATAATAGTAATGGTTTGAAAAAAACTGGAAACTTTCCCTCCTAAACCTCTCTAATTAGCCAGCTGCTCACTATCTTCCTGAAGTATGATTTTCTTTTTAATTTTAATTTTTACATTATCTTTAATTTTTATTTTTTTGCACAGGTTCGAATTAACCTTTTGCCTCTTGGATTTGTTATAGGTATTTTTACCAAAACTCCTTGTGGTTTTGCTTGGATATAAAATTTGGTTTTGTCAGCTGCCTTTTTTATAGCTAGAGAAGTGTTGTTTAATTCAAAGTAATGCTTGTAGGGAAGAAAAGGTGCCGCCACTTTTCGAAACTTGCATGTGGGAGAATTGATGTCATTTCAAGTTTATTGAGAGATCCATCCACGGGGTTGATGCGTTTATCAGGAGATATTATATTTGATAGTATAAAGATTCGTTTAACGGAATATACAAAGGTAAATCAAAGCCTTTTTGCCTTTATATTATTGAAAAAAAAAGATTATATGAAGGTTTCGTTTTATTTATTCCACTTTTGGTTCTGTATGAGGCAAAATTCTACTCCTTCTCTTTCATCCTTCTTTTTCCTTCTCCCCCTCCTGCACTCCTACTTTTAGCGAATTGATAATATTTAAATTCACTTTTTCATTTAGCGAATTGATATGCTTTGCAAATAATTTTCAAATTAGTTGCTTTGTAAATGTAATTTCTTATTTTCTTGTATATACAAGAAATTTTTGGTTATACAAGTTTTGTTTGTTGCGTAGTGGCAGAGTGGCAGGTCCTTGATTATTTATTAACAGTTGATTGATGATTGACATATTTGGGTTTCGGTAAAATTGTTTAATACGTTTCTCTCTTTCCAGTATATTGTAAGTTTGAGGTTGTTTGCAGCTTAACTACCATCTATGGATTATAAAACTAAGTTTTCTGTTCTTTTCAGCGAATAGATCTTTCTGGGTGTCCACAGATTACATCTGCTTGCTTGATCTTTTCTGTACTTCCTTGCTTACATGACATGGATCATAACTTAAGAAAGAGAATCAAACAATCTCTGGTAGAGATTGAGCGTTTTGATCAGAATCCATTTTCAATATCTCAAGAGTTGTTTCCGACTTTGTTGTTCCAATCAGTACATGAGGTGGATCTCTCCAAGTGTCCTCTATTACACTTAGAAACTGCTCTCAAGTTTTTCTGTAAATCATTTCCATTTTTGAGGACAATGAAAGCATCTTACTGCTTAAACTTCAGGATGAAAAGTTTGCTTTACTTGATTAAAAACTGCCCCTTAGTTGATGAAGTTGATCTAACTGCTGATATTAGTCCGGTGGTACCAATGCAAGTCTCAGTTATATCCACTCATTCTGATGTATACGAAGATATGAATTTGGCATCGCATATTGTGTCGAAAGTAAGATCATTGTCATCACATATTAGAAAACTTACGTTGGCTGGCCAAGTGATATAGAAGGTAGTGAAATCCCTTTGCCTGATTATTCTTAAGCATTATTTGTCTTAACAAGCTCCTTACATGAAAGAAAAAATGAAACTGTTTTTAATGGCTTTACTCGTGATATGCATTATTTGCCTGATTAATGACTTTACTTTGCTGGTAGGGCTGCACATTTCTAGCATTCCTTCAGAATATGCTATATGATTAGATGGTTAATTGCCATACAAAAGTGTCTAAATTAATTACCTGATGGTGGATTGCCATAGACGCTTGTAAATGATGCTCTTAAAGCCACCTGTCTGTAACCATCTTGCAGTTTGATTCACAGATCCAGTAGATTAAATGCATTGTATTGTGTTCCATTATGGAGTCACCATCCATGTTTATCGGATTTCCAGTTCAGAATGCAATATAATGCTCTGCTCTTACCACTCTGATTGTGCTTATTTTGCTTTCATATTCATGTTTAATGAAGTGTGCTAACACGCTCCTTGATTTTTTTTTCGTTCAGATTCGGACCTCTTTATCATCTCATTACTCTCTCATTCCTTGACTTACCTGAATATTGCTGGGTGCACTTCAGCAACTGATACGGGAATCTCCAAACTCATCTGCAACTGTATGAACCTACAATCTTTAGTTGTCTCTGACACTTATTTTGGGAGAAATTCAATTCTTACTCTTTGTTCTGATTTGCATTCTCCTGAGAATTTTCATGGGGTGCATCGTGAACATGGACATTCAACCTTGTTGGCTTCTAGACTTCAGGAACTGGATATTGGAGGTTGCATGAGTAAGTCATCCATCACATATCAATTGGAGTTTTGTCATTTTGAAATCAATCTTTCTACTATAAGTCTTCTTATTATTGTGGTGGTTTTCGTTACTTCTAATAAACCTCTCTCTTGTAATGCACACTTCAATTGATAGACTTTTTGACAAAACATGGAAATTCCAAAACTTCTGTTTGGATTTGGTGATTGCAACAGGTTTAGACATTTATAACAAAAAATCATTTTTATTGATCCATGTTCATAGAGTGACGAAGTTCTTTATCGTTTGTCAGCCTAAAAGCCTCAATGTATAAAACGTAGGAGAAGCTTGGTGCAGTTTTATTTTTTATTATATTTTTTGGGGGGTACATAGCTAAGTGCAATTGTTATTAGGGGTGGCAAAAAAAGGGGAACGGACTGGTACGGGTCCGGACACCCCATTTAATAACGACTAAAAATAGTGTTCGGACCCGTACCCATGTTTGAAACGGACACTTTTTTTTTGTCCAGACCCGTATGTTTTTAAAACATACAAGATCCTTTTTTGCCGGACCCGTTTTTTAATAAAATAAAATAAATTTTTTCACTTAATTATTAACAAAAATACATTATTTTTATGTTGCCATGCATTCCATCACTACAAAAAAGAAATTTGATAAATTCAAAATTCAAGTCTTACAATATAAAAATAACATCATCATTAGTGAAATTATAATTCAAACATTATGAAAGTTTCAAAACACTCCTATAAATAAATAAATATTATTTAAATTAATCGCTAAACAGGTACTCGTTTTTAAAAAAAATTTGTCCGAACCCGGTCCCCTTTTTTAAAACGGACAAGAAAACATATCCAAACCCATATTAATTTTGAAAAATTATGTCCGGACCCGTTTAAAGCGGGTTTGGACAAATGCAGTCAAACAGGTCCGAGCACATTTTGCCACCCCTAATTGTTATAAGACAACGATATATGTTTCTAGACCCATTTTGTCCATGGTCACACGTTGAAGTGTTTTTTTGTGGTTTCGTTGTGTGGAATAAGGATTGCAAGGCACTATGGTGATTTCTCTAGTCTAGGCAAGGTGCTACTTAGGCGGACAAAATAATATTTATTTAGAGGTCCCTGAATAAGTATTTATTTATTTATAGGCCCTTAAGTAACACTAATTGTCTAGTAGTCGATGTGGTTCCTATTCAATATATACTTCAAGAATACTAAATAAATCTTTAGGTCCATATGTAACATTAATTGTGTTAAGATTTTGTTGTTGGGTTGGCATACTTATTAGCAAATTTAACTGTAAATAGCCCCTCAAATTTTTAATAAATTACTTAGAAGTACAACACCCGCCTAAGGGGGCAAAACTGCCTAGGCGACGCGGCCGACGCCTTGCAATTGTGAATGACAGCTCCTTCTATGGGAAACCTCATTAACATGTAGTTTTGTTATTGATTGTAAGTTTCTTCTTTTTTTCCTTTTACAAAAAATAAATAAATAAAAGAAAAGAAAAGAAAAAAAAAAAGGTTGAGGATATCAAGAACGTGCATCACATTTGGACTTCAATTATGTTTTCAGAGGATTTGGGCCATTAGTTATACTACAGCTGTAATTGTTACGATGATGCATTAATGGGCAGACATACCTCTGAATGTGTGGTATTATTATCATTAAATGTAAAAATTGTCTACTGGATTATCTACTTTCTTAAAAATAATGAAAAATGTCCTCCACATTGCTGACCGTCTATTGGCAGTGATTTGAACTTACCTTCCTTCATATTTGGACTCATGTTTCTGGAGCTCTACAGATAACCTGCATTTTTGAAATAGGCAATTTTTTTCCATCTTTTTATCGGTCACTCTTCATCATTGAAATCTTGTTTCCTTTCAAAAAAACTAATAGGAAGGCAAATTCTTTTTTGCTTTGATTGTCAAAATACTAGTGATTTCCCCTTTATTGGAGTTGGTTATTGATAGGTCCATTTTATGAATTGAATGTTAATCTCTAGAAGCAAGTAATGTCATTTTACTAGGAAGAAGTAAAATAAAGCAAATGGGCTCAAGAATTGTTAATGCAGTTCATGCTTCTATGGCCTACATTTGTGGGGCCATGCTCAGGTGCAAAAAAATAAAATTGTAACAGCTGTTATTGGTTTGATACATTAACCTTCAAACTAATCCATGCTTCAACTTGTGTTACTGATTGAGAGTGATACAATTGTGGATGATCTAATACAACAGCCTTGAGCAGATGCCATTGCCAACTACAACTTTTTTCTTATCTCGTTAAGTTTCTCGCTTCTATCATCTTGACTTAAGCTTTCAAATAATCCTCGAGTGTAAAGTAAAATTTTATGATGGCTAATAATAATTTCATTGAAAAGCCTGTCTCAGTATCATTATTATTGATAGTTATTCTTTTCCTTTGCCTGCAGGTGTGGATGTAGCATCTCTCAAACACTTAATGTCTCACATTTGCATGATAAGGAATCTATGTGTAAGAGGGACTGTTCTTGTGGATGATGTGTTGTTCAGTTTCTCCGGTTCTTCATTAGAGATGCTCGACATATCTGATACTATGGTGTGTTAACTTTTCCCAAACTGGTGATACACATCCTTTTTCTGCCCTCGTCTTTTTAGGATCATTCTCTTACTTGATTGATGGTTGATTTTGTGTGCGTGTGTGTGCTTAAAATTTATGCGGCCCATTTGACACATGTTGCTCAAGTACGGGTGGGGTGTAAGCCTCATGGTGATGTGAGGCATAAAAAAAATAACGGCTATGTGGAGTGTTACACTTATGATTGCAAATTTGCAATAAGTATATGTTTAGGCCAGCTATGTTTTATGTAAGTCAATGTGGGCAGTAAAGAAACAACAAGTACATAAATTGAACGTAGTAAAAATGAAGATGTTAGGTGGATGTGTGGTAAAACTTGTAAATATAGAATAAAAATAGAGCTAAAAAAAGTAGGAGTAGCACCAATTGACACAAAGATTATGGAAGGGCAGTTGCGGTGGTTTGGATGCCTTCAAAGACGGCCTACAAATGCCCCCTCTAGAAACTTGACTCAATAGAAACTGAAGAAATTCGATGAGGTAGGGGTAGACCAAAACTTAATTGGGACACGTTGATTGTGAGGGATTTAAATGAATTGGAGAGCACACCATCAATTGCACTAAATCAAGCGCAATGGAATAGTTTGATCCATGTAGTTGACCCCAACTAATTTGGGATTTAGAGTAGCTGTTGTTTTTGTTGTTGACGAACAACCTACTGGAGGCATGAAATAAGAACAGAGCAGCAAGGGAAGCAACAGATCAGCTCTCTGTTATGCTGCTACTGTTTGTGTTACAGCAGCATTGATGGAGAATACTGCTGCAATTGCTAGTGCACGAGAGCACTTTTCTGCTCCCTTTGCAGCAGCAGTTGCTATAATGTTGCTTTGACCACAGCCACACAGTAGAAAGATAATTGGCCATAGCTTTTTGAAGGAGAGATAAAAGAAATGGAAGTAAAAGAGTAGGAAGGGTGGATGGAGGGGTGAGAGGAATACTTAGAAGATAATTTAATCTGCACCACTGTCTCCATCTCTCCCCTGAGTTTTCTTTTTCTTTTCTTTCTTTAACCTTTCATTTATTTTAGAGCTTAAAGTGAAAATAAAGAGTGGAATTCGAATTTGTAATGACATTGGCATGAATATGACAGGCTAATGTTAATAAAGACAAAAAGAAATGCACCTGTACCAATTAAAATGAGTTGTGAGTATTTTGTGAGGCGTGAACTCTCTAAATGCATCCATCTAGAGGCTTAAGCCTCAAGGGCTCAAACCTCAGCAAGTACATATTGAGGCTTACCTCAAATGATTTTTTATGCGTCGCTAGCCATAAATGTTATGTTTGACAAAAACCTGTTGAACTCAGTAGCTCATAGTGTAGCTAGGAAGCTGGTTCTTTGTCTGGTCATTGTGGATGGTCTGTTCCGCCGCCATTCCTTACCAATGCATTGGAAAATTATCTGAAATAAAATAAAGCCTTGATTGGGTTTCAAAAAAAAAAAAAAACTTGTTGAATATGTAACAATATTTAGGATGTCTAACTATTGGATTCATTTGACTTGTTGAAGTGAAAACTTAGCCGCTGCTGAAGAATATTTTTGACACCAAAATCTTTCTTGTGCTTACCTTCCATGGTCCATATAGTTTTGTGATTAAATTCACGCTTTAATCCAACAAGCTCAAAAGAAATTTTAATGGCTAAATGTATGTTCCTGTTCATAATGTGTGCACTTGTGCTATTGCAGGTATCCTGTGCTGCTGTAACTTACGTCATCAAAAGGAATGCTGATCTGAGGTGTTTCAAGTCAATTGGCTGTAGGAATTTATGCAGGACTGATCTTTCTAATGGCTGCATGAGGGCGGAGCAGATGTATGTCGAGATGGGGGAAATATGTAATTTGGAAGATGTGGCATTTGGATGGGGGTTTTCTTCTTTATCACTAATAGGTTTGGGATCTGCAATGAGATCTCTGAGAGCCATGAGAGTGGGTCTTGGGGCATCACTAAATGAATTTGTACTCATGGAATTATCTAATACCTGTCCGTTGCTTGAACAGCTGGTGCTTAAATTTCAGGTATCATGAAATTTAAATTGAGGCTCTACAAATGTTTAAAAAGTTGTGCACCTTCCTGGGGAAGATTAGTTTGTTCATGATCACAATAATGTCCCAGGAACGTAAACTTTTGCCTCATTGGATGTTCATCGAATATCCTGTTGCTTTTTTTTGACAAAAAATCCTGTTGTTGTTCATTACATCAATATGCTGAACTTATTGCTTTTTGTAGCATTTTTTTCCTTCTGAATTCTTAGAGGAAGCAATGGAGCATTTGATTAATATTGTTTATTATGTTACATGCTATTTTGAGTTTTTGCTATAAGCGGCTCCCAAGAAAACTAATAGACCATATTTTGCTACGCCACTTCTGATGATTACATGTTCTGTAATTTATCTGAGTAGCTTTTTTTTTTTTGTTGCCTCAATGTAAGGTGTTTTTCGAATAAAGTGCTTATGTTAATCATACCATGTTTCATGTCCTTAACAGATCATATCTGATGATATAGTGAAAAGTATTGTTGAATCCTTGAGAAACTTGCAAGTGTTGGGCATATGCTGCTGCCTTGGAGAATTGTCTTCATTAAGCATCTTCAGTGGTGCTACAAACTTGAGGAAGTTGAGTCTGCTAAGGATGACTCCATGGATGACAAATGATGATTTGGTTGTTCTTACTCAAAACTGTACCGGATTAATTGAGCTTCAGTTATCAGGATGCAATCTACTTAATTCAGGTCTGCTTAGGATGCACATGAAACACCTCCTTATTGGCTAAATGATGAAAATGCACCAACCCCTCCCCCTTCCTCCCCTTGTATGTATGAATGATCTCAATTGCAGTGCTTTCGTCGATTTTATTCATGAAATGTTTATCTCATATGCAGATTCACAGAAGATTATTTCGCTGGGATGGCCTGGTTTAATTTCTTTGGATCTCGAGGTTTATTGCCATTCTATCTGTTACATTTTTGTGTTTCCTGCAAGAGTTGAAATTAGCAACAAAAGAAAGAAGAATAGCATAGGAATGTTTAGTTGTTGCCTTGTTTTGATAAGATAACCAAGATCGTTGGAATTTGGGTGATCAAGAGACTTAAACATCGAAAGCTTTTTTTTTTTTTTTTTTTTTTTTTGAAGCACATCGAAAGCTTTGAGAGCAATGAAGATTATTTATTTTATATATTTAAATTCTGTATCCGTATAAATCAACAGGTTTAGCTCAAATCTGATGAAAACTCAGAATTTAATATACAAGGTCCATGTTTTGTAATGCTTTTTTTGTGTCTTATATGGCCGGTGTTTCGACTTCTGCATAAATTGATTGCATGTAAAATCAAATTCTGTTTAACAAATTGAAACGTTTAGCCATATAAGTAAAACTTTTATGCTATCAAAAAAAAAAAAAAAAAAAAAAAAAAAATCTCAATCAGATCATTGGATCGCCTGACTCTGAGATTCTATGACTTCGATTGGATACTTTGATTCCCATTCAAACAAACTTGTTTGGGATTCAATCAAAGTAGTGTTCTGGGGATTGTATTTTTTTATAAGACTGTTCCGAGGGATTGTAGATCCTGTAGGATTCAAAACTCAGAATTAGGTTCTTGGAAACAATGCTTTTAATATTTGTCGCTTATACCTAAAAGATGGTGTGTATGTTTTTCCAACATGGACAGCATAGATGTCTTTTTTAATACATACATAGATGGTTATTTACTCTTATCTCTAGTTTATCTTTGTTGTGGGTGTCGATACAAGTAAAATTTTCTAACACAGTTAATTTCTTTATCATGCTAATAATTAGGATCATAGGATAAACAGATGAAGTAGATTAATGGTTTTGCCTTTTTAAATGTTTTGTGTGCTTCGTCACTTCTTGAATGTAAAGTAGTTTTACTTCTCAGGATTGTGGAGAAGTGACATCAAAAGGGATCAATGCTCTTTTTGAATGCAAAGCAATTGAAGTTCTCACCTTGCGACATAATGTAAGTTATTCAGATAATCAGATCTTTCTAATTGTCTTGTTTGACACATTCTTTCCCCTCTAAATTCTAATTGTTTGGTCCAAATCTGAGTCTATAATGCAGCTGCTACATCTCCATTATAAAGACAAAAATATGTATATGGTGGTATCTGGACTTGCCTCAAAATCCTAACATAGATTTATTTTTTTTTTTTTTTGTTCTAACTGTTAACCTTTTGCATTAAGCATGGGAGTTATGAGCTTGATGACATGATTATTTTATTGTTTCAAGTAATCAAATGATATTTGATGTCATAATTTTGCAATACTCAATATTTATATTTTTTGTTAAAAATTTATTACTATAAACCATACAGGGTCGCGGAATCCCTAAGAGCTTTATTATCGATGTTGCTTCCAAGGTATAGTTAAATGTGTTTCTCCATCATACTTTGAGGCAACTTTATATTGATCGTCATTGAACTTTTTGTTTTTTCGTGATCCTCACAGATGCCTATGCTTCGAAAACTAGCATTAGATTTGTGTGATGCAAATGAAGGTGGCTTTGAAAGTCCTAGTGTAAGTTGTACCTGTTATCTGTTCTACTTATTTGAGAATTTATTTCTTGTCTTCATCAAAACTTCATTATTTTATTTGTTTTTGTTTAAAGTTGCAATTATAATGTTTTAACCAATATTGTTGAATGCTAGGTCGTTAAAAAGTAATAAATATATAATTAATACATTGTAACATACTAAAAAATACTCCAGCATATTATAATTTTATAAGTATATAAAATAATATAAAAGTTAACTATATGTTTGATTTAAGCTATCACTGTTTATTTACAATACCGATTATGTATTTAATTATTCATAGCAACATAGTGTTAAACAACATCTAATGGTGTAAAAGTCATATTTTCTTCTGGTGTTATTGGAACATTGGAACTCTAATGGTATTTTTCATATTCTGCATAATCATTGTCCCTATCTTTCTGGTCGACTATGAATATCACAAGAAATCATGTTATGAAGAATTGATTAACTCTTTTTCTCTCTTTGCTCCAGTATGAACAGAAGTTCTTCCTGAGGATCGTGACAATCGCAAAATGTAAGCAAGAAATATGCGCATTCAACTTCGGACGATTAGCTCACAAGGAGAACGTTGTTTTAGAGTGGAACAGTAAATGGCACCGAACGACTATCGTGAAAGAAAGGCTTTAGCTGATCGTCGTGGCATCGACTAAACACAAATTGTTGGAGATACTACATGAGGTTTCACTAACTTGGTGCACTGATACTATGATATATATTTTTCATTGAGATATATTTTATACAAATAATTGGGAACTACAAATGCAATGTATTGTTACAAGTTATGAGACACGAAAGACTTCTTGTATTTCCCAATAGAATGATAGATTCCTCATTAAGTGGTTGTCACCCTCATTTTGTTTGGCTTAGAACAAAACATTTGAAGCCCATAATACAAAAATTGAAGAATAAAGCATATTATTTTACACTTCTAATGCTAACCTAAACTTCTTAATCAAAGATTTTGTCCTTGTCAAAAAGCTTCCTTAAGGATGTTATCAGTTAAACTCATATGTCATCAAATTTATGATTGTCGTTCTGGCAATATAATTAGGACACTGATAGAATGACACCCCAAACACGCATTCCTGCCATATACGATTTTAGTGTTCGCTTTGGAATGTAAGCAAAACACATTTGAATAAGAAATACTTAATACTAATTATAAGTAGGAAAATGTTTTGCTAAGCCACTTAAGACAACATCAAATTGGACTGATTGGGTAATTGCCGTGCAATGTGCCTTGAGATGTGTTGCACGTACCACTGTTCGAGATGTATCGTATAGCGCCCACCCTATCCTTTAGCAAGGTTTTTACTAGTGTGCAAATGTGCAATGGATGAATAAAGAATATACTACCTTGGAGTTTAGTGTTCAAGAGATGTGGTTATTATAATGGGTTGGGCTGTTTATTTTGTCTCGGCCGGGCACTCAACTGAACCTTCACTTTGTTTTGTTTTGTTCTGATTGTTTTTTCTGCAACGAACATGGCCCAATCCAAGCAGAACAAAACACTTCATGAAACGCAAGAATTGTTTTGTTCTTAGCCGGCTTTGTTTCTTCCCAAACAGTCCCTTTTCTTTGGACTTGAAAAGGAAACTAGACTTTGTTTTTTGACAATTGATACAATTGGCAAGGTTTGACCATTTAATTACATTATTTATTGCTCTAAAAACTCATATTTTATTAATTGAAATATTAGCATTGTAAAGAGCATTTATTTATTTTATTATTATATTATTATTATTATTACAAGCACATCATGGATTGCCTTGTGATGTATTCATTTTTTTTTTGAATATAGTAGAAATTTATATGAATCATGGTTAATTTTTGTTGGTAAAAAATAAAAATAAAAAACCGTTCGCTATGAAAATTGAACTCTCGACTTGTTACTTAAATAATTTCATATGAAATAAGTTCATCTACTTGTTTAGACATGGTAGCAACCTTCAACTTGTTTTGATTGCATATATAGTTAAGGAAACAATTAAATCAGGTGGACAATTATTTAAGGATACTTTTAAGAAGCATCGAACTGTATGTGCATGTGCGCACGGTTGCAAATCAACATCGAAGTTTGTTCTAAAAAAAAAAAATCAACGTCCAAGTACACCAGCATACAGTCTCGACTCCTAAGGATCTTCCTCATTCTCTTTGGTTCTAAAAGAACTTCCTTCCATTTCTGTTTTCAGGTTTTAAGACAAAAGATTTTTTCACGGCCTTTTGAATTGTCTATGCGCATATGTGAGCACAAATAGATCTCATTGTATAATAAACTTACAGCCCACACAACTCCATAATATCACATTATACCTCCTTCTAGAACCTCTCCATTTTCTATTTTGAGAAAGTGCTACATTTATATCACCAACCTCACACTCGGAACTCCGAAGTAACTTTTCAATACAAAACACGCGGAATGTGTATTTCGAGATACGCAATGGAGAGTTTAAATAGCCCACTCAGTCCGTACGCACGACCAACACAACACAGGATCACGAATAAATGGCCATTTCTCTCGCGATGTCCATCTCTCTCTCTCTCTCTCTCCCCCAACTCGCCTGACATCATCCCCATAAAATCCCAAAATGACATATGGTGCCATTTTTTTTGTCAAAATGATTTGTGAGGTTTGAATCATTATATATACATGAGCAAAAGGGTCTTTTCCAATTTTGTTAGAATTTTTACAAAAAATATGGGTGCCTTCATTAATAGGTGGGGTGCCCTTAGCGGCCCTCATAAATGGCCATTTTTCTCGCGATCTCCATCTCTCTCTCTCTCTCTCTCTCCAACTCGCCTGACATCATCCCCATAAAATCCCAGTCGATTAGATTCCGCGTACGTACAAATCTGTATAAATTGAAACACCAATCTCTCCGTCCCCACCAAAATCATTAACATCGTACGTAACAATTAGTAGCCATTGTTTTATAGTAACAGCGTTGGTGTTGGAGAAGTTGTTGGTTGTGTTTGATCGCCATCACCATCAATACCAACAAACAAACAAACAAACAAAGTTAACAAACAGAGAGACAATGGCGGAGATATTAGGGCAGGAGATGGGGAGGACGGCGAGTGGTGGCGGGATGAGATGGGGGAGTCTCAGAGATGCGTTTGCGGCGCAAGAAAACGACGTGTTCATCCGGTCGAGGAGGGAAGAGGAGGAGGAGGAGGAGGAGGAGTTGAGGTGGGCGGCGATCGAGAGGCTGCCGACTTGCGACAGAATGCGAAAGGGAATGCTGGTGAAGGCGACGGAGGAGGAGGCGGCGGCGGCGGCGGCGGCGGCGGCGGGGGGAAGAGAAGGAGAGAGGAAGTGGACGTGGGGAGGTTGGAGTTGCAGGACAAGAAGAGGCTCATGGAGAGTGTGTTGAGGGTTGTCGAGGAGGATAATGAGCGCTTCTTGAGGAGGATCAGGGACCGCACCGATCGGTATATATATATATGTAAAGCATACTGCGCCGCCGCTTATGAGAGGAATTGTCACATTGTTATAGTGTGTTTTTGATTGGATTGATATTGATTGGTTTGGTTTGGATGCAGGGTTGGGATTGAGACTCCGACGACGGAAGTGCGGTTCGAGCATTTATCAGTGGAGGCCGATGCTTATGTTGGGAGTAGAGCACTTCCTACTCTCTTCAATTCATTCTTGAATAATGTTGAGGTGCTACTAATTCTTCTTCCTACCTCTTTTAAGTTTGTATATTTAATTATTTATCAATATCAAGTGCTTGGCATATTGTTGTGTGTTTTTCAAGTTCATCAACTCTAATTCTTCATGGAAAATGGGCTTCAGAGTCCTCCTTTATCCGGACTTGGGGACCAGCTATGTAGCTAGCGCGCGCATATAATGTTCTGCATAGGAGGAGTTAAATTATTGCTGATGATTGTTGAAAATTTATTTTACTATGGATGTGTTTTGAAAATGGTTTGATATGTGATGATATGCTGATCTTTTTGAATTGATCTTGCAATATTACAGGCCATTCTTAAGCTCATTAGGCTTGCCCCGTCGAATAAAACGATTAACAAGATACTCCGAGATGTGAGCGGAATAGTGAGACCTTCGAGGTATGTAATATCTCTCTATGAAATCTGATTTTTTTCTTGCAATTTGATTATCTTAGCGTTAAATTGCGGTGAATTTACGGTCGATGCTGTGCTTCCACCGCTTTACACTAATTAATGAGTCTCTTACAAATTTGTTATCAACAGGATGACATTACTACTTGGACCTCCTGCCTCAGGCAAAACAACATTGTTGAAGTCTCTTGCTGGGAAGGATGACAGGAACTTACGGGTTTGTTTCGAAAAGACGCTCCCTTGAGTGAAATTTATGTTTGAGTGTATTTGTAGGCTTTTTTAAATCTCTCAATGACCTCAAGTAATCAACAGGTTAGTGGGAAGTTAACTTACTGTGGGCATGAGTTCTCCGAATTTGTGCCTCGAAGAACTTGTGCATACATCAGCCAACATGACCTTCATTATGGGGAGATGACTGTGAGAGAAACGTTAGATTTTTCGGGGCGATGCTTAGGAGTTGGAGCTAGATATGACATGCTGGCAGAGCTATGTAGACGAGAGAAAGAAGCAGGAATCAAACCTGATCCCGATATTGATGCGTTTATGAAAGCAACAGCAATGGAAGGCCAGGAAGCCAGCTTGGAGACGGATTATGTTCTTAAGGTTTGATGAATTCCTCTAGATACTTTTTCTCTCGCTTGTTTGATTAGTTAGTCATAATGTGAAAACTTTTCAAAACAGATACTTGGTTTAGATATTTGCGCGGATATTATGGTTGGCGATGAGATGAGAAGGGGAATTTCTGGTGGACAAAAGAAGCGCGTAACAACTGGTATGTTTGTAGTATAATACTATAAGAAAGATTTAGTAATGAAAAATGGGAGGCAACGCCTTTTTTCTTGCACTACCGGGTAATTTATTAAACATTACGTTCTGAATTCAGGGGAGATGTTGGTTGGACCTGCAAAAGTTTTCTTCATGGATGAAATATCAACTGGGCTTGACAGTTCAACAACATTTCAAATTGTTAGATTTATGAGGCAGATGGTTCATATTATGGATGTAACCATGATCATATCTCTTCTGCAACCAGCACCTGAAACATTTGAACTTTTTGATGATATCATCCTCCTTTCAGAGGGACAAATCGTCTATCAAGGACCAAGAGAAGATGTCATCGAATTCTTTGAACACGCGGGATTCAAGTGCCCCGAAAGGAAAGGAGTTGCAGACTTTCTCCAAGAGGTAACATCTAAGAAGGACCAACAACAGTACTGGATGAACAAGAATCAGCCTTACAGTTATGTCTCCGTACCTGACTTCGTCCAGTCTTTTAAATCTTTCCGCATCGGTCAGCAACTAGAAATGGATCTAAAAGTTCCTTACGACAAGTCTCAAGCTCATCCCGCTGCATTAGTGACTGAAAAATATGGTATATCTGATTGGGAACTATTCAAAGCATGCTTCTCGAGAGAGTGGCTGTTGATGAAGCGCAATTCCTTTGTGTACATATTCAAAACTACTCAGATAACAATTATGTCATTAATCACTATGACCGTGTTCCTTAGAACAACGATGAAGCATGGCAGGATTCAAGACGGAGGAAAATATTATGGAGCATTATTTTTCAGTTTGATTAATGTGATGTTCAATGGAATGGCAGAGCTAGCAATGACGGTTCTTAGGCTGCCTGTTTTCTATAAACAAAGAGATTCCTTGTTTTTCCCTCCATGGGCATTTGGATTGCCAATTTGGGTCCTTAGGGTACCCCTCTCTGTGATGGAGTCGGCCATCTGGATTTTTCTTACTTATTACACAGTAGGCTTTGCTCCGTCGGCCAGCAGGTGAACAGACCAACATACTTCATATGGCAGCAAATTATGATTAAACAAGATTTAGATGGAAATCTTATTTTCATGTTCTTTTGAGTTTTGACTCGACATGTTCATGTTTAGGTTTTTCCGACAGTTCTTAGCATTCATCGGAGTACATCAGATGGCTCTCTCTCTATTTCGGTTCATTGCAGCAGTGGGAAGAACAACAGTTGTTGCAAACACGCTCGGTACATTTACCTTGCTGATTGTTTTCGTCCTTGGAGGATACATCGTTTCCAAAGGTTAGCTGTTTATTCTTTTCGTCTAATCCTTATTGGAAGACTCCCTCTTGTTCACACTAACTGGAATCTCTCGCTTTGTACGTTAGATGATCTTAAGTCATGGATGAAATGGGGTTACTATGTTTCTCCTATGATGTATGGTCAAAATGCCATTGCTATCAATGAGTTCCTTGATGAAAGATGGAGTGCGGTGAGGTTTCTTTAAATTTCCAGTGCTTGTTTTATAGTAATTGTTTATTGAATTATGCTATGACCGTAAATAAAGTTTTGTGGAGTGTGGCTTTGTTAGTTATTGGATCATATTCTTGCAGCCATTAATTTATATAGATTTGGTACTGTATAATTTTTTAATGCAGCCCATTGTTGATCCTGTCACTCATCAACCCACCGTCGGGAAGGCCCTTCTAAAGAGCAGAGGCTTGTTCATTGAAGATTATTGGTATTGGATTTGTGTTGGGGCACTCATTGGTTTTTCACTTCTGTTCAATGTTCTTTTTATTGCAGCATTGACTTATTTGAATCGTAAGCATTTACATCTCAGTTTGTTATCTTGCCTTCTGCAGTTTTTATGAGTAAATTCACAAAACTTAATGAGAAACATTTTTCCTTGACCTTTCATATAGCATTTGGTGATTCAAAACCGGCAATCGTGGCTGAAGATGAGGACAGCAAGAATAAATTATCATCAGCAGTCACTTCTGCATCTCATACCTCTAAAGGTCAGAGGTCCAACTTTTATTGCCAATCTTAAGTCATTATGGTATGATTATTACACTTAATTATTAGTTGCAATTGTTTGATAAAGAGAATTTCACAAAGGTTTGCTCGAGTAAATGAACAAAAGGAAGTGATTTTGATAAACTATACCTGCTTCTATTTGTTTAATTATGGTTTCTTTTTTCCTGATATTACTCATTTTTCCTAGATATTGTCATTTACCAATTACACCGACTCATGTAACAATTAGGAGAATGTTGCAAAAGCTTGCAGTTTCTTAAAAAAAAAAAAGAAAAAGAAAATTGTAGCTATGCGAGTTATTCTCAGTCATTATCGGCAAGTAGACAGATTAAACTAAAACCCTGCCAGAAAATGAAATTTGTTATATTTAATATCTGTAACTGGAACAAACAAATCTAGCTACTTGCTTTAGTTCATATTTACATGAGCTAATGACGGCTAATTGTAACAGGATGATTTCATATCATTTTTTTAATCAGTTTTCTAAAATCTTATGTTTTATCAAACAACTATAGGTATTGCCATGACAACTATAGAAGGCTCAGAGACCATTGACAAAGAACATGTTCAGAGAAGGGGAATGGTTTTACCGTTCCAACCTCTTTCGCTCGCCTTCAATCATGTGAATTACTACGTCGATATGCCCGCTGTAAGTAACATGTAGTATATATAACTTCCACTTATATTAGGCTTACTTTTTGTCTATGGCTTATTTGATCACCTGTTGGTCTTGAATGGAGATGACTGTCTTTATTTTAAAATTGACATGGATCAATACAATTTTGAAAATGTCATAGCCTCAGAAAATAATACAACAGAATCCTTATAGCATTAAAATTCTTCCATCAGGAGATGAAGAACCAAGGAATTAAAGAAACCCGTCTACAATTGCTACGTGATGTTAGTGGTGCTTTTAGACCTGGGGTTTTGACAGCGTTAGTTGGAGTAAGTGGTGCAGGAAAGACCACCTTGATGGATGTTCTAGCAGGAAGAAAGACGGGGGGAAATATTGAAGGAAGCATTAGCATTTCTGGTTACCCTAAGAACCAAGCAACATTTGCTCGAATTAGTGGATATTGTGAACAGAATGATGTCCATTCACCACATGTTACTGTTTATGAATCTGTCACGTACTCAGCTTGGATGCGTCTTGCCTCAGAAGTTAAGGCTGAGACAAGAAAGGTATACGTTCGAACCTCTTCATTTCCTAAACACGAAATTCAACTAATGGAGGATTTTCATTTTAGTTTCTTTTATTTGTTCTAGATGTTTGTCAATGAGGTTATGGAATTGGTTGAACTTAACCCAATCAGAGATGCTCTAGTCGGCCTTCCTGGTTTAAATGGACTGTCGACTGAGCAGAGAAAGAGACTCACAATAGCGGTAGAGCTGGTCGCCAATCCATCAATAATATTCATGGATGAGCCAACATCAGGCCTTGATGCTAGAGCTGCCGCAATTGTTATGCGAACTGTGAGAAATACTGTCGACACGGGCAGAACTGTTGTTTGCACAATTCACCAACCAAGTATAGACATATTTGAAGCTTTTGATGAGGTATGGCTCATCTCGGTTATTTTGATTCCGTAGTCAGTTATTTCTTACTTATCATACAGTAGTGCTTGTCTATGATATATTCTTCGTTTTCGTTGCAGCTACTGTTGATGAAAAGAGGGGGGCAAGTGATTTATGCTGGACCTCTTGGTCACCATTCTCATCATCTAATTGAGTACTTTGAAGTGAGAATGCTTTTCTTTTGTCTACATTATTCATCATAATTGATAAATTAACCACATTTCCTCGGATGCAAAAAAAAAAAAAAAAAAGGATCAAATAGTTGATGACAGGTTTAATAATGAGACCGATCATCAAAAACAAGTGCATGTAGGATTGGCATTTGACGTGAGATTTACATGTTAAACATGAGAGCACAATTTGGAAGATTTTCAACTAGTGAGTTTTCTATGAGTTTAAATGTGGATTCTTGAAGACTAATTCAATTATTATTACTTCTTGCAGGCAACACCAGGGGTTCCGAAAATTAAAGATGGTTATAATCCTGCTACATGGATGCTAGACGTGAGCGCTCCATCAGTGGAAGGTCAACTTAACGTTGATTTCGCCGATGTTTATGCCAATTCCTCTCTGTATCAGTAAGTTGAATATGATTTTCCAATTCGATATACTTATTACTGCGTTTTTCTTTTTTTCGTAAGACTTTGTATGTCTTTCTCGCTAACTTTCAGGAGAAATCAAGAACTCATAAAAGAGATAAGCATCCCTGCTCCTGGTTCAGAAGATCTTTACTTCCCAACGAAGTACTCCCAAAGCTTCTTCACTCAATGCACGGCGTGTTTTTGGAAACAACACTGGTCATACTGGAGGAACACACAATACAATGCCATTAGGTTCTTTTTGACAGTAGTCATTGGTCTTCTATTTGGCACCATCTTTTGGAGCAAAGGAGGTCAAATGTAAGTTTTTTTAATTCTTAATTTAACAGATTCTTGGAAGTGTTTTCGCATAGTTTTTGTTTTCCATTTGACTTGTAAAGCCAAAAATGGAGGATTTTCTCAGGTTGCATTTGGTTTAAAAATAAAGTTATGGTTCTTCATAATCAAGTTTATTTCATTATGATAGAACAAAGTTTGATTTTATGATATCTGAATTAGGAAAATATCAATCATTCATGTTTTCGAAATTAATCACATTTTTGGATCCACAACTGAGCACGAGTTTACATGTTTAGACTTCGGCGTATGTAAAACTTTTTTCTACTTTGCTCTTGTTATAACAGGAGCAAACAACAAGACCTATTTAATATACTAGGATCAATGTATTCTTCAACTCTTTTCCTTGGAGCTTGCAATGCTGCTGCAGTGCAAGCTGTTGTTGCAATTGAGAGAACAGTTTTCTACAGAGAAAGAGCGGCTGGAATGTATTCAGCATTGCCATATGCATTTGCTCAGGTGAACCTCTTATTAGTTTTTGCCTTCTCTATTGCAGTTAGTTGCATTAGGGAAGAAACATAATTATTCTTGTCCTATAAGTGAACTAATACTTAAACTTTCTCATGCAGGTCGCGATTGAGGTTATTTATGTGGCCATTCAAACTGTAGTGTATGCTACAATCCTTTATTCGATGATCGGTTTCCAGTGGCAAGTTGACAAGTTCTTCTGGTTCTACTACTACATGTTCATGTGCTTCATCTACTTTGTCATGTATGGGATGATGGTGGTAGCTCTTACTCCGGGACATCAAATTGCCGCGATTGTGATGTCTTTCTTCCTAAGCTTCTGGAATCTTTTCTCCGGTTTCTTCATCCCCCGACCGGTATGCAATCCTTTTTCTTATATACAAGGACAATTTAAACACTCAGTGCAGAAGAATTAAATTTCCATCCTTGTTTTAATCTTTACAGCAAATCCCAGTTTGGTGGAGATGGTATTACTATCTTTCTCCAGTTTCTTGGACCATTAATGGACTCGTGACGTCTCAAATTGGCGATAGCAATGACATGCTTCAGATTCCAGGGATGGTAGAGAAGATACCAGTAAGACAGTTTCTAAAGAGTTATTTTGGCTTTGATCATGACATGCTTGGATACATTGCCGTCGTGAACATCGCCTTTGTTCTGGTATTCTTCTTTGTTTTTGCGTATGGCATCAAATACTTCAATTTCCAAAGAAGATGAGTAGAAGATGATTGAACAATTTGTTTAGATAGGTAGACAATTTTTCATTGCACAGCAGAAACTAGTGCTTCCATTTAATTGCAGTTTGCACAGCAAAAACAGTATACAGCTTCCATTTCCATATAGATCTCATTCTTTTATTATGTTACAAGTTCTCAGTATTCTTGTAATTGTATGTTCATTGTAATAAACCATCCTTTGAGTTGAGTACAAGCTCAAGCTTTGTGCTGGGAAACTGTTGCATTCTTTATCTTATGATGTAATTAAAACACCTCTTAATGAGAAGTAGACCTACACAACTGTATTGCAACCTTTCAAAAGTCGATCAAATTAGTTAAGATAGTCCAGCGCACCAATCACAACAATAGAAAGAGAAAGAGAGAAGAAGAAAACTTTCCTTGAGGTATCAAACAGAGAGAGCACAAGTTCAAGGAGATGAACAAACAAACAAACAAACAAGAGCAAGTAAACAAATGAAAGCATCAAAAGAAATGAAGTTTTCCTAAAAGAGTTGAAACCACAAGTCAGGTGCTAATGCTACTAGTTTCAGAGACACACCCCCTTCTCAGCTCATGTAGAACACTAGTAGGTGAGTTTGAGGACGATGAGCGCAGCATCTCGCCAAGCAGACCAGCCATGGAGCTCCCCTGTTGAGACCCCCATTCCCTTCCCCAACTCTGATGAGACTGCTCAGTTCTTACAGTCATCTCCCCCGACGAGGCCGCATGATCAGCATTGCCGGTCGACAACTTCAATGAGAAATCGCCGGAAGAGAGACTCCGTGGAATTGCAATAGAGAGTCCGGTAGTCGTGACGCTTGTTGGATCGGCATTGTGAAAAATACTATTCGGTTCTACTTGCGACTTCGGCCTCTCATCAAAGAAATGGCGAAGAAGCTGCTGTCCTTCTGATCTGCCAACCTCAACATTGTGAGCTTCCAAGCAGATCTCACTCCCCATTTTGACCTCCGAGGATCTGCACATTTAAGAGACACCATTAACAACACATCCAAAACTTATCAACAAAGACTAGCAAAACATTAACAAAGATCAACAAATAACAACATAACGATTAATTAGAGTCGGCTACATTGATCAAATTCTTCCATCGTGCTTGATTAAGTGCAACATAGCCTCGGTTCCAAATTAATCGGGGTCAGCTACATTGATCAAACTCTAAGTGCAACATAGCCTCAAATCTCAAATTAATTGGGTCGACTACATTGATCAAAATCTTTCTACATTGATCAAACTCTTTTATTATGCTCGATTAAGTGCAATGATTGAATTCAATCTCACATTCACATTTACCATGACCATTGATTAAGTTTTGATCAAAATTTACCTCTGATTGAGCTGAAAATCAATTAAAGGTGAGGGGTTTGAGGGGGCAAATTTAGCCCCACCACCAGTAGTAGTAGTACTACTGGCCACTGCTGGCAAGGGCAGAGCTGAAACAGAATCAACAGCTGTTTTGAGAGCAGCTGGAGTGGCAATTTCCACAGGCTTTCTTGAACGGTTGCGGCCGCGGTGCACGTGGCGTTCGCAGTACTTCTGGCCAGCCACCACGTCCCGCGAGCACCGCCACTTCTTCCCGTCAGTTCTCCGGCACCGGCCGGGCTCAGGATCCACCGCATTTCTGCCCCAGTACCCTGGCTGCAACACTGGACAAAACATGTGGACACCCACCACAACAACAATTCAGGTCATTGAAAATGCACTACTTTAACATAGACACCAAAATATGGAGAAAACAATGCACAGACAAACAAATCAAAAGCTGCAATAATGATAAAACATGAAGCAATGAACCGGACAAATCAAAACATGCAGCATTGAAGAAGTGATAACTACCAAGTCAAATCAAAGAAACAGTGTTCAATGTGACAAAAAGACCAGATCTAGCGTAACAAACCAGCAAAGATCATCAAACCAAAACTACCCTTTAATCAACTCACATAAGGGATCAAAAAGCAAACAACAAATCTAAACAAAACATACAAATGAACCCATTTCACAGTCCATTGAAAGATAAAAAAAACAGAGGAAACAGAGTAAACAGGGCAGAGACTCACCATATGGTTGGTAATGCTGGTACTGTTGTTGATGATAAGGGTGGTTGTAAAGATAAGATGATGGAAGAGCATTACTAACAACAAGGCTCTTGATGGATTGAAGAAGCTCAACAGGGACAGGAGCCCCAGCCAACATGTACTTGAAAATCAAAGCTTGGAGTTCAAGTTCTTGTCTCTGAGCCACACTGAACACACCTTCAACCACAAAAACAGCATAATCACATCAAAAAACCCAAAACTGTGTAATTTCCTCAAAAGGGTAGAGAAATCAAAGTGCATAAGCCACAAATTCTTACTGGGAAATGCTGAAAAGTTGTTGTTGCAGACCCTAACACTGGGTTCAGTCACAAACAATGGCAGAGCAGAACAAGTTTTAGGAGAAGAAAAAGAACAAGAAGAGGCAGAGGCAGAGCCATGTGGGTGGTCCTCTGACTGGTGGTTCTGGGTCCTCCATGGTTTCAGATCAAAGTGATCCATCGCAGAAAAATGGGGTTTTGGGGGTGTTTGAAATTCAACACACTTTTCCCGAATAGCGTTCTCAGAGGGTCTAAAGACTGGAAACTCAGAGGTTTGGTTATGGACAAAGTGAGTGCAGGTGCTGTGAAGAGGCAGAGTGGATGGTGTGTTTATAATCTGTGATGTGAAAGGCTGCAAAAGTTTTGTTTGTTTTTGAATTGGGAATTCAGTTTTTTTATGGTGCAGTGGGCAGTAGTGTGGCATCACCTCCTCTGACCACACTTTGAGAGGAAAAGACAGTCAGATTCAGACAAAGACGGCAGAGTGTCAGAGCTGCAGCACGGACCGAGAAGAGTCTAGCTAGAGAGAGAAAGTAGAGAGAGGTTCATCGATTGTTGTTGTTGTTGTTGATGTTGGAAGATCATCTCCAATGTTAAATGAGGATTGAATGTGTTGATTGATATCACGTAATGCTAAATTTGAATTGTAGATGTAGATTTATGGCACATCATTAATGTAGGAAGAATTAATTTTATGTAATTTAAATAGATATTGATTTTTAAAATTAATTTTTAATAGTAGATGTGAATTTGTACCCTTCATAAAATTTACATTTAAAGTAGACATGGTATATATATTTTATCTGTCACATGGCCTCCAAATTCAGAATAGACATATTTATCGATGAAGTTTTTTTTTTCTTTCAATATATATTATGTCCTACAGTTTACACATTCTCCTTTAATTCACATCTTTATTAGAGGTGCTCTAAGTAACATGAAGTGGATGTGTCTTGAATAAATATTGAAATTTAAAAGTATTCTCGGTGAATATAAATTGCATTTTTTTTACTTTAAAAATGTATTATTTTTATATATTTAAGGAAAATTATTGATTTAGCTATAGATTACATTATTTTGAAATAGACATTCAAAATAGATTATATATATCTACATTAAGGCTGACAATTTGGGTCATGAAACGATTAATACGACACGTAATAAATATGTAGTGGGTTTGGCTTAAGTGGGTCTGGGTCATAAACATGTTAACACGTTTATACACGGTTAATAAACGAGTCATTAATATGTCAACCTGGTTAATTCGTTTATGACTCGCTTAACACGACTAAAGAATAAATGTATAAATAATAAATATGGTATAATAAATAGATTGATACAAAATTCACCCATTTGAATGCATGTTAATAGCATGATTTATTTATTTTATTTATAGATATATTTTATCACATTTTATTTTATATTTGAGAGGAGATATTCATTTTGCTTTTAATATATTATTTATGTTTTAGATTTTATTAATAATTATTTATTAAGAAAAAATAAAACTTTCACCAAAGTGAAATTTAGATATTTTTTAAATGATTCTTATAATTTTGTTTATGTTATTATTACGAGTCATTTTTGCTTTATTATTAAGAGTAATAAAGACTTGAACGAAAAAGTAATGTAAAACTAACGACTATATACAACCACATTATATTTTTATTGGTTATTTTAGTATGTTTGTTCAAATTTAATCGTTTAGATATATTTTAAAAAGTAGTAACCAAATTATAAAAGTTTAAATAAAATAAAAATTTTAAATACAATATTTAATAAATGGGCGATACGAATACACAACATGTTTAACACGACTCACTTAAACACGAAAACGATTGACACAATTAATAAACATGTCATGTAATGGGTTTGCATTATATGGGTCATGACCTATTTTATGACACGACATGTTTACGACTCACCGACACGAATTGCCACCCCTAATCTACATCAACTCGATAATTAAAACGCGCGTTCCATTTGAGAGGTTTGTTTCACTGTGATATCTATTTAATCTTAGATGGACCATCCATAGGAGATGGTCTTAAAGCATCTCTAATAGTAAACGTATTGTAAGTGGATTGTGAAGAGGATGTCCATCTCATGTGACTCAAATTGACATTTAACTTCAAAATAGATCTCCAATGGTAATTTTAAATTTATTACTCGCTGACATTTTTTTTTGTAATTTTATTAATTAAAATATAAAAATAAAAGTATAAATAAAATAAGTAAATATTTTTTAAAAAATTTATTATCCAATATGAATGTCAATTTAAATATCAAAAATTGATATTTAAAATAAACAATGTCTATCATCGTAATCTTGACATTCTATTAAAAATTTTTTCACTCAAATGTTATATAGTATAAGTGGCACACATTCAAATCAGAACCCCATTCTATTGAAGATGCTCTTAGTCTGTTGGTCTGGGTGGCCACCTTGTGATGACACGTGGAGGGGTTAGTGTGAGTTTGGCACACGCGTTGATAGCCCAGTAATTGGTGGAGGGATGGTGGGCCCACAAGCAAAAGCAGTGATTGAGATGTGGCCTAGTGACTAGTGTTAGGTTGCGTTCCTGAAAAGGTAAAACAGGGGAAATATATATATATATATATATATATATTTTCCTTGGATAAATTTACTGAACTCCAACCTAACGTTTTATTTTGTCCGAATGGCTTTACTAAATTCCAACCTACCTTCATTCGGAGGGTTTGAACTGCATCACTAAGTACGTGTTGTAGAATCTATTTACAATAGATTTTTTTTTTTTTGCTTTTTTAAGTTAGGAAACACATTAATAAAAAAAAATTATAAAAAAGTGAAATATAATATATTTTTTAATTTAACAATCTATTACTCGAATGGTTCAAGGCTTAACTATAAAATGTTTATGAAATTGGTTAGTTCTAAAACATTTTAAAATAATTATAAAAATTTGTCGTCGAAACGTTCTTACATCGATTTGAATAAAGATGCTCTAAAAAGTTTTGCCTTCAAATGTCATAAATTTTGCCTCGAGATATGCATATACACATCCAAAAGCATATTAGAAAAAGGGTAGTGCTAGATGGACTCAAAAAGTCCGGACTCAAACAACTAAAAATACATAAAAACTCTTAATTGAAATTCATTATTAGTGTTTGGGGTAGAGGATAATTAAGTCTTTTACTTAGATAAATATGTTAAAATATTAATAAAAAATCTTTGAGTCCGGACTCAAAGAGTCAAAACAGATTTTTTGTTAGAAAAATAAACAAGTGTTAAAATGACAAAATAATGTAACATCATAAGACACATCGACTCACAAAAGTTATTCATGTATGTCTCGAGATGCGGACATACATAAATTTCAATACATAATACATGAATTGAGGTTACATAAAAGATTCTTGTAAGCAAATGTATCTTATGATATAATATTATTGTCGTCATTTTAATATTGTTCCAATGCACAAATGGCAAAGATTAGGGTCACCAGCAAAAATGTCCTCGGGTGGTAATTAAGTGGTAAGTTGGGTGGGGTGGGAAGAAAACGCACGTGCGAAACAAGCAGCAGGAGCAGCACCTGGAAAGTGGGAAGCGAAGAGATGGTTGTTGTTGTTGCTTCAAAGAGAGAGAGAGAAAGAAAAAGAGAAGGCTAGACTCGGACGTCTAGAGAGAGAGAGAGAGATAGAAAGTGAGGAGGTCCGTGTAGGGGCAGGTCCTGAAAGGTGTCAGTGGTGGAACAGGCGGTGGTCAGTGATTGTCGTCTCTGTCTCTCACTCTATCTCTCTCATAGCACGCCACCATCACCACCACCACCACCACCGCGCATTCCTCTCCCTCTCTCTCTCTTCACGTGCTTCCACGTGATCCTTATTCGTCTTCTTCAATTCGTTGGTTTTATTATTATTATTAATATTACTATTATTATTCGTAGCGGATTGTACGGTGGGACTTGGCGCGGTGCGTGACTCTCTTAATTCACTTCTCCTCCTCCGTGCACTTGTTGTTGTTGTTGTTGTTGGTTGCCTCCGCACCTGCCATTAATGTTGGAATCTTTTCTTTTCTTCCTTTTCCCCTGCCCCTTATATCTTCCTTTTTTTTTTTTTTTTTTGGTCAAATTTCTCTTTGCTGAAACTTTTTTTTTCTTCATTGCCTGAGCTAGAAAACTATTAGGGGCATCCACTTTATACATCAAATTTAGACATTTAATAGTCATGCACTATTGAGATACGTGTTTAATATGTATTGAACAACACTCGACTAATGGATGCTCAAAGTTGATGTTTAAAGTGAATGCTCTTAGCGTTTTTTTTTTAAATTAATAGGTGGATGCTTTAATATATCCAAAGACAATATGCCCACAAATATTCCAAGAGAAAACAGGTTAAATAAATAAATATATATATATATATTAACTTGAAAAACATTATTAGAAAGATTTAAAGAATTTATAATGTGCGTCTTTAAATATATTAAATTAACTATTATTAAAGAATTTGATATATGCAACTAATTGTAACTCGTTTGTGATTAAAGCTTTGTGGTTAGTTTCATTGATTGTTACAATGTCTTCTGAACTAATCTACTATCAAGATAAGATCGCAAAACTCAAATAAATTTGGATCAATTATTGTGAAGAAAATTCGGCGTTGCCAAAAAGTGTCTTAATTTCTTAAGTAGTTTTTTTTTTTTTTTTTTGTCTAGGTTACATTTGTAGTTCCAAATCTATTACATGGAGTCATAAATTATTGTAGCTTTTAAAACTCGAATCCACGTCCTCAACCAAGCAACACTTGGAAGCTTTGGTGCTACCTCTACCTAATTTCTGTCACAGAAGTACTTGGGACAAACATATTAGTTAGGAACTCACAAAAACTTAGTCCCAAGTCCTCCACTATATGGAAAGTGGGGATGGAACTAACTACCGTAAGGCTGTGAGTTTAATTCCCATGCCCCTAGAGTTTAGTAAGTGCCTGTATTTATTTATTTATTTTTTAACAAGCATCTTGTGCTTGGCTCTTACTTCCAAGTGCTTCAATAATTGAATCAACATAATAGAATATAACTTTGTTATGTATATGACCTTCAAAAAACTCAGAATCCATGGCCTCTCTGTCTCTCTTAGTGACTTGTGGTCTTCAACCATACTCGAAAACTCAAAATAAGCAACTTTTTGTGCTGAACTTAGTGATCCAGTTCAAGACGACCTACTGAAGATTATGTTGAAGAAGAAGATAGAGAATGAGAATGCGTTGACTTGGACAGTAATTCAGCGTTGACTTTCGAGAGCAATACAAATACAAATATAAATAACCAAATATATAAAGTGATATTCATATTCCAAAATCCAAAGTTCTATTGTTTTCAATAGACCAACCTGAATTCCCATGTACAAAAAGCATTTGGAGGGCAATTCACATCAACCCCCAAAGCACCACATTGAAGTGAAGGCAATAGGTGCAGCAAAAACCAAAAAAACACTTGATCTGCGAATAGACATTCTACAACCTGCAAAAGTTAGTCTCTCCTTCCAAGTAATGAAGAATGAGCAGTTTTCTTCGTTAAAATTACATCGTAGAAGGGCCCTCGCCCTCGCGTTCCTCGAGAGGAGCATCTGCAATGGCTTGGATATCCTTCTTCTTGCTCTTTAATGAACACTTGTTCTTCATCCCAAAATCAAGCTTATCGAAGTCTTCTGCGATGCCCATGTAACCATACAGCACATGCTCCACTTTGTCAGGTAGACCTTCCATGCTGCTGCCGCTGCCATTACCAATTTTACCACAGAATTGCTCCCTCCCGCGCTTCTCATCGGTGAAGTATTTATGAAGCCTCTCGGCGTCTTGAAACCCAGAAAAAGTAAACGAGAATGTCACCACCATAACGCTTTGGTTCGCAGGCTTACCACGGTGCACTTTAGTTGCTCCTAGATTGAAGCCCATATCTGCGAAGTAGAGGATTTTTTTTTTTGTTTATATAATTGTATCAAACAGTCATACCATACCAACAAGAAGTCTTCAATAAGCTAAAGTTGGCAATCGTCAATGGATTCATATACCTCGAAGTATTGCAGTCATTTCCTCAATTGTCACTATCTGGCGAAGGTCTGGGTTCTCAATGGAAATGTTGTGCACTATAACCACCGGAGGCCAGAGAATAAGGTCCTCCCTCAAAGCCGAAGCCACAGTAGCGGGTAGGCATTGTGGAAACCAATAACCTCCAGGGCCAGCGTCGCTACTCCACCCCATCAAAACACATAGAGCCTTGTGAAGACCCAAATGATTTGTTCTCAAACCACCCTTCTGACACATGAAAGCATGTGATGCTAAGGCCTGTGTCTCTGTGAATTCCTTTGAGGAGCTGAAATAAGACAGGTCATATGTAATTTTAATGATAAGAATATGCAGAAAGAGCGCACCTATCATCAGTTGATGGCAGTTGAAATACATAATCATATATACACAAAAAGAAAACTGTATCAAGAAAAATTGTCAACTGAGCTTCAAAGTGTAATTGATATAACTAATCGAACATGACCAGATTGCAACACACATTTAGACAGAATACATATGTTATGGCGAACTTAGTGCAGGACCGCAAGATTGATTGCAGTCCATCATTGGAAAATCACACAATGAGCAGTGTATCAAACCAATCCAATGGGCGAAGGACCGGGTAGTCCCGAACGTCTGCACACTTAAAGGAAAAAACAATTTCATAACGATGATGATATTATGTTAATCTAACAGAGAAAATAAACTAACAACCTATAATTGTCCGTCTAAGCCACTCTAATGTAATGACATCATCCAAGGAGTTGCTAAAAAGAATAGATAGAATACTGCCAATCTAAATGCACATGTTTGAGGGCTTTTGAAGAGCATGTAAAGCATGTTAGAGACTTTGCAAAATAAATCACTCTCTACAACACACTTATAACCACACATGAAGAGTAGGGGGAGGTCTGAACAAGTTCATTGATAGAACTCTTCCATAGTATTTAAGCATGTGAAAAAAAAAAAAAAAAAAAAAAAAAAAAAAGATCTAACAAACAAAGGTCAATCCAAGAAAAGGGAATGGAAAATTAGAGCATGATGAGAGTCTTTCTCCATCTTCCTTCTATGTGCAATTGTTCCAAAAGCTTATACTGCACTCCACGAGATATCGATAAGAGTACGAATATGGCTTTCTAAACGCGATTGCTAAAAAGAATAAAGCGGTTCTTTTTAGCGGTTAAGCTGAAGGCATTTCTTGAGTATCTATAGACACTTAAAAGCATGCTATCTATTCAGCAAATACCCAACACAAGTAATTGATCTTCATGGAGATTTCGAGCAACCAGAGACTGACTTAGTTTTGGATAACCACTTTCCAGAAGGAACTTAGAAAGTAAAAAGGGGGATCCAAGAAAATGAAGTTCCACATGGTAGGCGTCTTCTTAGCTCACAAAAGTTTCCTGTACTTGGAAAACAAAAGCTTATGCCTACAGCTTAAGCTATTAGGTTTCCCATAAATCATCAATCAAAACAGTCAAATACCACCTGAGAATCTTGCCCCCAACATTTTCCGACCTGTATGTGTCCACAAAGAAGAAGCAGAGGCAACCTACCAAATATATTATCTTCTCAGAGAAAGATGGTAACTATAATGATAGCAGTTACCACTCAGTAGATGATTGCAGCATCAGCAGTATGATCAAGTAATTTCTGGATAGAAATATACGGAGGAACAAGTTCCATAATTCAGAAACACGCGACAAATTAGAAGACAGACCTGCCACATACGAGGCAAAGCAGAGAACTAGCGTTTCCATGCTCTTTGTAGTTTCTTCTTTGAGCTTTGTTCTCATTCAACTGTTTCGAATAATGAAGAAAAGCCTTGTGTACCAGATTCTTAAACTCTTCCGAGCCTTCAGGTGGATCAGGGTTAATAGGCTTCACCCAATCTACGGAAGTGTTGTCCTCCTGCACACTTTCAGTCTCATGTTGGTCGCCTAAGTGTCTTCTCCAAATTTTGTGTGTTTTACGAAAATCCTGTCTACTACCTAGATCTATATTATGTACATGCTTAGAAGCGAAATTCAAACGCTTCTTTAATGCTTACTTTTCTACTGCCGAACACATGGGGCTCCATATCAGCCCCTCGAATATTTGAACCCATCTTCTCAATTGTCCTTCCAGGTTTTGGGAACTGGAGGCGACCAGATTTCAATCCTTTAGACGACAACATACCTCGAATTCTTCTATTCCTTTGTTCATCGCTGCCATTCTGCTCTCGCACCCGCCTAGCGATATCTCTACTATTCAATATTGCTCTTTTGGAGCTATAATCATCTAAGTCCTCCTCCATCACATACTTTCTTCTATAATCATTTAAGTCCTCCATAGCATAGTTCCTTTTATAATCATTTAAGTCCTCCTCCACAATATACTTTCTTCTATAATCATTTAAGTCCTCCTCCATAGCATACTTCCTTTTATAATCATTCAAGTTCTCCTCCATAGCATACTCCCTTTTATAATCATTCAAGTCCTCCTCCATGGCATACTTCCTTTTATAATCATTTAAGTCCTCCTCCTTAACATGTTTTCTTTTCATCATCCTTGCAGATGGAGAGTGTATGTCTAGCCCCTTTGCCTTCAGCCGTTGTTCCGGGCTCGCATCGAGTCTGTACGCATTCAGATTACTTTCGAATATTGAAGAGCCATTCAATATGTCCTTGTGAGAGCCCAGACATGATTCTTTTTGAAAACCATAGCTTCCTTTCCCATAAGTAGTTTCAGCATTTCCTGATATTGCTCCACCAAATTCAAGATAACTCTGTCCAGTACCTAAGAAATCCACATCCTTCTCTGCTTCAAAAGAAGTCCTCTTCATATCAGTATAACTAGGGACAGATTCTCTTTGTAATAAATGCTGATCCGATAAACCATCTTTGCTCAAATCTTTATGAGACCTTTTCACGTCATTGAATCTGTCAACATCAATACCAAGGTAACTTGGCCTGGACAAATCTCTACCACCATATTCTCCACGAGCATCCAATAATGTCGTTCTATAAAACTCATCAGAAGGATATCCATGGCTTTCCTTTTCCAACCTTCCAACTTCATGATGATTATTATCCCATTGCTCTCCCCTGGATGATGAACTGTAGATGCCCCTCTCGGATGACAAAAGATCTTTAGGTTCACTTGATATGTCAAATGCACCCGTTCGCCCGTATCCGTCAACCCTAAAAGAGTTCGAGAATCTTCCATTGCGGTCGTCAAATTCATCAGAAGGCAAATGCATATTGCCCCTGTACGTAAGAGGGACATCTGACTTCGTGAGTCCAGACGAGGTGCTATCAAAAGCACAAGACTGCGTTATTGAAATCCTAGAATAATAACCATCGGTAGAGTAGGGCACTGCTTTGTCTTCTTCGCTATAATAGTTTCTCACAGGCACCTTGTCTTCTTCACCATAATATTTTCTCACTGGCATCTTCTCCTCTTCGCTATAATATTTTCGCGACAACAATGGATCAAGTCTTCCGGCATCTTCATACCGAAACTCTTTATCCACATGCAATCCAACACTATAGTTACCAGATGGTGTCGTGGTGTAAGTCCCTCCCCGACTATCCGGCATTGGTGGTGCATACAATGTCCGAGGTGCTCTGTCATCAAAGTGCAAATCTTTACGCTCATCACGAATAGACGAGCTTCCAACCTGAACATCCTTCTCCCTAGATTCATAGGAACCCGCATACTTCATAGGGCTCAGATTGCCATACTTCGCCCTATACTCAACAGCAGGCGACCCTCTGCGCGGCGGAACCTCCTCCCCAAACGCCGATCGATCCTGCGCCTGCCCGAATGCCGGCATTCTGCTTTGAGCATCAACAGCATAGTCTCTCCTACCATCATAGTCCCTAGTATGATCCCGCCCTTCAAGCGAACTACTCCGACGACTCCTCCCCACAATCCTAGGGCTCAGATTATCGCGCTGCTCTCTCGAATAATCGCCATGCCGCCGGTAACGATCCTTCGCTTTCCGCGAAGGCGACCGAGCCCTAAATTCCCTAAATTCCCTAAAATCCACATCTCTTCGGCTTCTCATCCTCGAAACACTCGAAATCGTCTCTCTAACTCAAACAGTCGAAGAATACGCACAGAATGATTGAAGTTGAACCAAACAAGCCCTAGAATTGTAAATCGAAACGAAAAACACAAAAAAACCAAACCCTAACCCTAGAAAACCCACAACAACAGAAGAGTCTAATGATTCATCAACAACAGAAACCTAAAAACGATCAATCAGTCAATCAATCAAGGAGTGGTTTTTAGGGTTTCCATTGAAATCTCTCCTGACCTTCTCGGCGATCATGCTGTGATGAAGCGCGTTCGATCTCTTCGCTCGCTAGGGTTTCTTCGATTCTTCGATCAAACGCACAATCGAATTGACGAAATCGGTGAGTTTTGAGGGGCTTTTTTGGATCGGTAGAGCGAATCCATGGATTCTGGTTTGACGAGATTTTGCTGTGTTGATTTGTTCGAGGAGTTGTCGAGTTAAATGATTTGTTGCGTTGTTGTCTCATCTGGTCGTCTATTTGAGAACAGCGGTGTAATGACCCTTGGATCGGACGGACGAGCTGCTGCGCACGAAGGAAGCACGCGTGGCGCTTCTTTTTTTTTTTTTTTTTTGTTTGCATGCATCTTTTTAGAAGGCCGCTATAGCACCCCCACCAATTAGCAAAGACACCTCCTGATTGAGGGCACTAAGGCCTTAATCAAAGGCACCCGAAATATAAAGCTGAAATTCTTGAAATACCCCTCATTCAAAATAGAGGCACCCCACCACTTGCTTGTTAAAACGAAAAACGTGGAGAATCATAAGTTTTTTCGAACCCTAGACCATTGCTCGATCCATTGCAAGGAAACTTCGAACTCCGATTTGTCTTCGTTTCTCTCCTATATAGTGGGTGATTGTTGTGGTGTTGTTCGAGTTTGGAGACTTACCGATTTGTTGAATTTCATCTTTACATTAGGGCTCGATTTTAGAGTTTCGATCTCGCATACAAGGCGTTAATTCAGTCGATTGAAGGTACGTTAATAATCCAATTAAGTTGCATTTGGTTCAATATTTGTTATTTTTGTGTAGTTTGTATTCAATGGGTTGTTATTTGCAAACACGTGGTTCTCGACCACACACACCAGAAACTGTGTCGCGCCAAAATAATTAATGCACGCTTAATTCGTTGATCATGACAAATGACCTGTGATGTGGTACCCGCAACGAGATAAGTGTGTCACTACCAAGACACGGTGGCCGAGGTAAATGTTATATTTGTGTGTTGTATGCCTAGTGTATTGTATATGTGTAGACTACTAAGTCAATTCTACGGGTATGCAAATATCGAGACGAGCGGGAATGCACCTCGTGTTACGTGTCGACGTGGGCCCGAGGTAGCAGCTCGTGGGGTAAGTGTAACTAATTTAATTATATTGCATTAAACATGATATATGATTAGTGGTTAATATGTGGCCGCATCGAATATACATATGATGGGGCATGTGCCCTAGGTCAATCCATTAACTGTATTTATGAATACTTTTAGTTAATAAAATAGAGGATTTCATTTGCTGTTTATTATAATTAATTTGCATGTTTACATTATAATAAGATCCATGGGTATTTACATAAATATCCTAAATGTCCCTAGTCGATCATTATACTGGGAACTATAATGAATTAAGACTAGTGTAGTCTTGATTGATGATTATATGATGATTATACGTATGATAGGGATACGAATCAAGATCACGAGTACTTGTTAGGGAACAAAGTAATCGGACCGACTCATGAGAACATCACATGGATTAAGTCATAGTTGTTTCTCATGATAGGTATAATTTTCAGTTCCTCGACTTGAGATTGCCAGAGACTTCAACATTAGGAACACAGTAATTTGACACAATCAAACGTTGTCTTTAATCGGACGATTATAAAGGTTGTGATTGGTTACTGTGTGAGCAATGTGATGAAGTTGTGTAATCAAGATATAATTTGTCCCTCTCATATAAAGAGAGATATCCAGTGGATCCCTCGAAGTGTTAGACTGTTAAAAGGCATAGTCTAAGTGAATTGATATTGATCAATGTCACTTGGATGTTTTCAGTCTACCTAGAGATCGAGACTAGTACGATTGAACATGTTGAATGACAATTTCATGCCTTATGCTTAAACAAAAGGATATCGTGTGGTGTGACAAAAAGATGTTATATACACTATTGATTAGGTTGTATCGATTTTGATATTCGTACAACTTGGGTAGTCATAATGTCTTGCTAGAGGCCGCTTATGACTTGTATACCAAAATGTGTTTTGGTACACTGCCAACGTTGTATGAGCCTATTGGGTCGCACGCTAAGAATGGTTCTGCGAGATTTTAAGATGGTTCAAAAAAATGAATTTTATATGATAAAATTCATGACGGAAACATCCTTGTGGTGTATTACACTTATACTTCTTTAAGTAGGGGTATATGTGTAATTTACTTAACCGTCTATATACAAGGGTTGTATAAATAGACGCTTTAAGTTAGAACATACGTACGAAAGATTAAAAGGCCGAAACTCTATTTTCGTTTTAGAAACGACTTAGGGTTTTTGGTATGCTCTGGATCGTTTTGGAGAGAAACAAAAAAGTTTGGTTTTCTCTCGAAGCTAGCACTTCAAATCTCGGCCGCTGTTCGTGTGCTGATCGCGATAGAGGGCGTTCGTCGTTGACACGCCTTAGAGATCACAATAGGTTAGGCCTTATTTCCACTAGTAACTTAAGAAGACTCCGCTAAATAACATGTTAGATATAAAATTTAAATTAACTCTAATTTGTTAGGTGGTATCGTGTTTTGAATATGAAATAATTGGTAGGTTTTTAGGTGTTTAAATAAGGCTGACTAGTTCCTTGTTAGGTCATATATGGGAGATTAGAGCTTAATGAAAGATTAGGCCGGGCGGTACCCTTATTTGGAGAAGGGGTCGTCACACTGTGTATACATTCTCGGCCGCGCATGGCTGAGACATAGGGCAAATGTCGTGGAGAAGAGTCTCAGTAACGTTTGTACCAAGGCTTACTCGATTATCTCGATGGGCACTAACCGAGAATTATGCTGAATGTTAAAATGAATATGTGATTGACCATCTCGGTTATTGTGACGACCCCTTCTCGAAATAAGGGCATCGCCCGGCCTAATCTCTAATTAAGCTCTAATATCTCATATAGGACCTAACAAGGAACTAGTCAGCCTTATTTAACACCTAAAAACCCACCAATTATTTCGTATTAAAAACATGATACCACCTACGGTAACTAGCTAGTTCTACTAACTAACCTATGTTTGTCTATAAAGTAGAAGTAATTTAAATTTTCAAACTAACAATTTATTCAACGGAAGTCTTCTTAAGTTACTGATGGAAATTAGATCCTAAGACCTAACCTATTGTGGAAAAATCAGAAAATAGAGATTACATGCATATAAAAATAAAAGTGGTGATATATATAACATGTGTCTAGTCAGATGTTCATATCACTCAACCCAAAAGGAAAAACATCATATAAATAGAAAATGTAATACAAAAGAATGCAAAACGTCCAAAAATATGTCGTAGCAATCCTTCACTGGCTCAAAGGTAGTCACCAATCTTCTATTTGTGCCTGGTATGCTACTCGACTGATCTGCACCCACCGTTACAAACTAGACGGTGGTACATGAAATTATTTAAGTAATACCGAGAGACATCGATCACATTCCCAAACAGGCAACAAGTATCAAATGACATAATTTAAATAGCAATTATGCTGAAGAAACATCGTGCAAAGAGATACTTGAGTTAACCAAATATGAAACTGACTTAAGGTAAGTAGTAATGGATTAGGGTCGGTCGACCGTGAGCTACGTCACATCAGCCTTTCCACTACAATTTAAGCTCTATTATATATCATTTCATTACAAATTGAGCTTTAGATCGTAATTTTAAAAGGTCGTACTTACGATTACGCATTTTCTATTCCAAGTGAATTAGTCATCATTGAAATGTATACTTACTAACATACCCGAGTTTAAAACTCGTCATGCTCACCCAAGTTATTCTTGCGCCAACAAACCCCGAGGTCTGGTTACCTCGTTCGAGGCACGTTACCCCGTGTGTCATGCAAGGTAGTGGAAAAATTCCCTAACATCTCAGAAAGTCTAGTGACCCACGTATGAAAGCTGAATTTCTATCATCAAATGACCCTAACCACAAGAACCACTTTCACTTTCAATAAGGACTCGGCAATAGAATCCAAAAGATATGTAACTGCATACTAATGCACAAAGGATTATAGTCAAAATAAAAAAAAAAACTAACCTAATAGCATGCTATATTACTGACTTCCAAACTCAACAATCAACATGACAAAGTATAGGAATTGGAATCAATGATAGTATATAAACAACAAAGCATGCTATGAACAACGTCATAAAATGAGAAATAAACAAGGCATAACATATGAATTTCAAAGGTAAATTCAGTTCGAATAACTGAGAATAAATAAATAAATGGAATGAAATATAAATAAATGTCTCACATCAATTTACTTACATACACAACAATTCTAAGCTATTCACTTCTCGTCGCGTCGATGTACGCATGCAATACCCCGTAATAGCTCATTTACGGTCCTAACATTTCACAATTTATCCATTTAGATTCAATATTAATTATATAAAAATCCGAAATTGGTCGAAATCAAATTCGAGATCAATTTGCCAATTTCACACTTTTTGAGGTAAAACCTCATAAAAGTCTCGTTTCCAATTTTTAAATAGTTTATTTTTCATTTAAATTTGTCAATTTCTATTTATTTTATCAAAAGATAATTTTTCGGGGTTTTTCCAATTTTTCTAGTTTTTTTCCCATTTTCCTCCTTTTTTTTTTTTTTTAAATAAATTTGGGTTTAGGTTGAACCGGGCCGAACCGGTTTCAAACCTGCCTGGTTTACCCAACCCATCTTTTTTTTTTCTTTGGGCCTGAATCGAGCCGGTTTGGTGAGCCGAACCAGCCTAGCTCAGGCACCCTTCTTCTTCCTCGCACATATAGAGCACGAATGCTCTGTATTTTTTTTCGCTTTGCTGGGATGTTGGGGTTAGCTCCCAACCCCAACCCAATTGAAGTCGAAGGCAGGGAAGACACCCCTGCCATCTTCTTCCTCACACCTTTCGGTCATGGAGGCCGAGCCTTCCATGACGGCCACGACAACAACAACGATCGACTTCAACAACATCAAACTACACAACAACAACGAAAATTCAACCCGCCTTTCGCTACTTCTTCAAGCTCGGTCTCTCTCTTTCTCTTTTTCTTTTCTCCTTGGGTTTCTTTTCTCTGTTCGTTCGTTCATTTTTTTCTCTTCTTTGTTTCGTTTGTTTTGCGTTGGAGAGATAAGGAAATATGTTTGGACTTTGAGGTTCAATTTAACTTAATATATATATATATATATGGTTATATGATTTGGGTGGCTTGAATGCGAGCCACACATCTCAATCCAACACAAACATCTCGAGGCACATTGGGTGGTCTTGCTCACACCACTTGTCCCTTGTGTCACTCTCAAGTGACACCAATACTTGACACCCTTTCTAGAGATGTGTGTATGTAGCTAGATGTAGATCTAGTGATCTATGTTTTTTATTCTTTACCTTAGGCATTTAATATATAGGTTGTTGATGTGGCTACATATAAACCACCACCATATCTCATTTCTTTTTTCTATATGCAATATAATTGAAATAGTTATGCTTACCCCACGAGCTGCTACCTCGGGCCCACGTCGGCACGCAACTCGAGGTGTCCCCGCTCTTCTCGATATCTGCATACCCTTAGAATTGACTTAGTAGTCTATACATATATATTACATTAGGCATATAACACACAAATATAACATTTACCTCGGCCATCGTGCCTCGGTAGTGACACGTATCTCGCTGCGGGTCCCACGTCATAGGTCATTTGGTTCTGCTCAACGAATTAAACACGGATTAATTATTTGGGTCGTAATAGTTATCCACAACCGAGATAGTGCTTTGGTTGTCATGGTTTAGGTACCATGATAGTAGCATTTATCTCGGTCACTACTATGATGGCCCCAGTTCTACAATCCTAAACTGGGCCCCGCCCGGCCTAGATTTACGTGGACCCCCGAGCCCATCTCGTTGAGTCACGCAAGCCTAGTAAGATTTCCCTTACCATTTACTATTTATTAAGCAATACTACATTCCAAAAGTACATTCGAACATAGTTTTAAGTTGGTTTCGGTGATATCAAACCGAAAGAGTTGATATCCTCTCAGTGATCAGTTACCGAGAATTGTTATGACTTCTCGATATGTATGCCCGTGACTTAGTGTAGGTTTCGGACGGACCTGCTTGACCAATAGTAGTTAAATTGTCCATAATTCCATATTTTTGCTAGAGTTTATTGAATTTTCTATTTATGGGCTTACATTCACTTACTTTTTCAGATATGGCTCGTCTCAAGACCCCAATGACTAGGGAGGAAATGGGTGTTGAGCCGTTGCGAGGTAACCGCGGACGAGGCAGGTGGAAACCCCAGACTACGTGTCTTATCGCAGAGACAAACATAAAATGGATGTTGGAAAGAAAAATGCTATTGGTAAACGTGCAAAGAAGGCTGACGTGAACGATAGGGTTTTAATATTGCATAGCGTCAGCGTAAAGATCTTTCATTCTTTAATGAAAGCGAGTCCAACACATTGGAGTCTACTAGTCACCCTGACCGAACACCAATGGGGGCATCAAAATGTAGGTGGTAGTAGTAGTGGTGTTAGTAGCCGTAATGGAGAGGAGGCACAAGTGCAACAAATACCGCTCTTTCACTACAAAAAAAATCAAATCGAAACGGAATTTTCCATTTCGATTTGAAAAATTCCGTCTCTCGATTGATTCGAACGGAATACGAATGCGTTCCGTCTCTCGAAACGTCGTCGTCGATTGGATCGAAACGGAAAATGGATTCCGTTTCGATTTAGAGACGGATCGAAACGGAATAAATTTCGTTGATTAGAAACGGATTTATTCCGTCTCTAATTCCGTTTACGATTAGAGACGGAATAAATTCCGTTTCGATTATTTCCGTCTCGATCCGTTGCTAATCGTAATCGAATTTTTGATCCGTTTCGATTCATATCTAAAAAAAAAAATTAGAGACGGAAATAGCAACTAATCCAAAGATTCCGTTGCTATTTCCGTCTCTATTTTGTTTAGTTTTTAAAGTCTTACATATATAGGTCTCAATCCAAGCACATTTAACTCCGCCAATATATAATAAATTGACATTCATACATCGACAATATATATCAACAAATATTCAATTGAGAGAACAAAAATGTAAAAATCAAAAATTGAAAAAGATATATATCCAAAAAAAATTGTATAGTATTACAAATGCTCCAAATTTCTAAGTATTCACAAAACCACCAATCCTATTGTTCAACAACCACAAAAAAAAAAAAAAAACTTACAATCCTATAAATATGCACAAAAAGAATTATCAATCGAAAAGTCTTGAGATGTTCTTCAACACCACCTCGCACACCAAGGGACATTTGAAACAACTTAATAATTGAATAGTTGAACTTAAATTTTTCAGGGACATAAGCATCATAGGAGATAGAGCTAAGGGAGAAGAGCAATGACTCACATCGAACTTATAGTGACGATCCCTGCACTCGACCATCAAAGTCTACAAACAAGCAAAAAGATTAACATTAATTCATTTGAGATTTAAGAATCCACAAACGATGATAAACACTGCATATACTGATTTAAGTAAATTAAATTCTTACCAATCCAAAGAGGAGGAAGATAGCAATGTTTGTCATTTTCACTTTTATCTTCATTTTCTAAAAACATATAAGAAAACAAAAATATGCTACCTCATAGATAGACCAAAAAACTCATAAGACTATTTTCAATCAATCCACTTTCACAAGCTACAAAATTTATCATAAGCTCACTCATCTCATTTCAAACCGAGCTTTTTTAACTTTCAAGAACCAAACAATAAACCCGTTTAATCCATTTCATAAAGATCGATTTACATTGGCTTTCAACCTATTGCAACCCACCCCTTATTTTTCAAGCGTGACTGTGACTCCTTTACCTTTATCTAGATCACACAATATTCTACATAGGTTGAGTTTGACAATATCAACTTGATGAGGAACTAGGATAACTTTTAAGTTGTGAAGTATGAACTTAATGAGTATCAAACTATTGATCACACCAAAAAAAATGATATGGACTTGTTATTGCCTAAATTTAAAGAAGACATATCCTTATTCAAACAACAATGCAAATTATAGATCATATTCAAGTAAAATTTATGCATTAAACCACTTAATCGAATATTTCAATCAAAAAATGAATGAACCAAAACCAATTTTAAATATGTTTTTCATGGATTCTTAAAGTAGTATTTACCGAATTTATTTAGACTAACTTAAATCATTTAAGGACTCAAACCTCATTCCTAGTTATCTGACTTAAGTCATTCCTGACTTTTAAACCATTCTTTCAAATCAAAATCGACGATTCGAGTAAAACAAGTATGCGGTGAAGCAAAACAAGAAAAATCTCATAAACTTAGTTATCCAATATAAATTGAATGCGATCGACTAATCACAACTAAAAAGATTCAAATCAACTCATTAGAGTCAAGTTCGACTTAAAATTCTCAAATCATAGCATTTAGTCGAAAATCCATGATTTAATCGAAGTCTTTTTTTCAATGGATAAAACAAAGTCTCTTTTGACAATTTCATCAAACAAAAGAGCACATTATCCACCAATACCTTTTACAAGGCATGATCACTTTTGAATACTAGCCCAAATCATCAATATCATATAAATTTTTTTTCATGGAATGCAACTAACCATAACAACTTAATCAACTTGTCCATAAAACTCATTATATTTGAATCGACCAATAAAAATCCGTTTTTAAAGTTAAACTAAGGATCATTAAAAAAACTTGATGAGCCAACTGGCCCTTATCGACAAGTCCATGTTTTAATAAACTAATTGAGGGAGTTAGATTCTCACCATGCCTTCAATAGAGGGCTTCAACTCCAATTTTTCTTTGAAATAACATGTCTAGCAAAGGATCTCTCTCTTTAGTTGTTATTTTGGGAAGAACAAACTTACCTCGACTTTTAGCATTTCCTTCTCAATCACTTGTCTAAGCCTATCGCTTCCTACAAAGTTCCAAAAAGAATACATTGTAAGCAAGTAGCAAATTTCTAATAAAATTCTAATAAATTGTTTGGCACATTGAGCTGAAACTATAAAAGATAAAATCCGAATAAATAGTTTCTAATTACTACTCATTAGCTAATTATGTCATAAATCTATGAAGTCCGCCATCGCAAAACCTTGACGATTTTGATTCTTCATTTAGTTGCTAAACTTTTCCAATTGGGGCAAGTTGAAACACTAACAAAAATATAGGCCACGTAATCAAGGTATTTTCTAACTTGAATGTAACCGAAATAGGAAATTTCAAGAAATTTTAGTTTCATATTTGCAAACCACATCCATAAACAAAATAAAACAATCGGAAACTATAAAACAGCCCGATTTCGCTTATGAATCCACAAACAACAGAGAAAATTTTAAAATAATTACACAACAACAACAACAACAACATAGCCTCAATTGGATGAAGTAGTAAACACCTTTTTCTCAAGCCCTAAGCGAAAGAGAGATGACTTACAACGGCAGATGCGAGGGCTCCGGCGTCTGGCAAGGACAAATGGGCGTTGACGGAGGCGAGAGGGGACAGCAAGGCGTTGACGGAGGCGAGAGGGGACAGCGGCGTTGACGGAGGCGAGAGGGGACAGCGGCGTTGACGGAGGCGAGAGGGGACAGCGGCGTTGACGGAGGCAAGAGGGGACGCGAGGGTTAGGGCTCAGACAGAAGAGAGCAGAGAGAGAACGCACTAAGAGCGGTGACCGGAGAGAGAAGGGAGAGCCGTGACGGAGAGACCACAGAGAGAGAGACGGAGAGACGAGACGATCGACAGACGAGAGAGAGAGAGAGGGCACGGACAGACGAGAGAGAGAGAGACGGCACGGACAGACGAGAGAGAGAGAGAGAGAGAGAGGGAGAGCGATTTAGGGCTTTTGGTTTGGGGGGGGAGGGATTTACATCGAGATGTGATGCACAAATCCCAAGATTTGATGAACGGTCATAAAAATTTCCTCAGGTCCATCTGATGGATCTTTATTGAAGAGTTTAAATAGTCATGTGGCCTTGGCAATTTCGAACAATGAGGTACTTTCATTCAACACGGTACATTTATTTTTGCAAAACATTCAACATATTAATTTGAAATTTATGTTTTTCATGCAACTGATGAACTGATTTTATTTTTTTATAGGATCTTCCATTACTCAAATGTATCAATTATGAGGCTTAGATCCAAGAATGAGATTTGCAATCGTGTCACCCTGACACCCAGGCCTTAAGAGGATCATTCAACCGTCCGATTTAACTCCGCTGATAGACTGCTCATACCGCAAGGCAAACGGGAGTTATATCTGCCTTTGTGGAGCGGTGGCAGCCAGAGATGAACATATTTCACTTGATATTCGGTGAAATATCGATATTTTTGGAGGTTGTGAGCATTCTCCTCAAGATTCCTGTAACGGGCAAAGTTGTTGCAGTGGAGAACTTTACAAGGTACATCGAGGAATTTCGAGCGGATGCGATAAAGCTAGTGTATAACCTATTTAGGGTTAACATTGAAGATGTTGAGGAAAAGTGAACATCAGCAAGGGGTCCACCATGCGGAGTTTTGGTTGAAATCTAGGTGGTGCCTTAAACCTGCTTTGAAGGACATTACTTTCCCACCCGTGGAATGCCCTGTACAGGCTTACTTTTTGTACCTCATCTCCTGCACTCTATTCGCGGACAAGAGTGGATCGCGAGTCTCCATCGCCTTGTTGAAGCTTCTTGAAGATTTGGAAGAGGCGGCAAGTATGCATGGGGTGCAACCGCGTTGGCGTATTTGTATCGTCATTTAGGGTCTGCCACCAAAACTAAAGTATCCCAAACGTCATACTTCACATTACTTGAGGTATTGTTTTTACTCGATGTACATTGTTATTTCATAATTTTTATATTTTTATTGAGTTTTCAAACAACTAACATTGTATTTATTGTTAGGGATAGGTGTATGAGCACTTCAAACTTGAGCTCACCACATCCAATGTGAAATACATGGACCACTTGCAACATCACGCTTTTAAATGGATTCATAAACACGATAGACGGTGCAAAATATTGTTGACAAGTTAGGTCCATTAGAAGGACATTAGACATATTGCAGCTAAACGAGGTGGCTAATTTACTTAATTAGTTTTGTAAACTTTCAAGTTAGATTTTGTTTACTAATTAAGATTGTTTATATTTCATTAGGTCACTTGGGACCCTTACGTTGACGTAAGGCCCAATGGAATTGTGCACCCGATGGCTTTCTACAATGACACTTTGAAGTACATGGATGTGGTGGAGCCCTACCATTCCGAGAGAGGATTTTAAGATAGTTTGTCCAGTGCAATCTATACTTGACCCTTTGTACCGCCCATTGGAAACAGTCTGAGGCCCATCTACACTTAAATATTCTATCAAGTATGGGTTCCAATAAGACAATTGGGAGCATTGGCATAACCATTTGTTGCCCCGAAAGTTCGAGGCGAGAAGGCGCATTTTGAGTTCTTGGCTACACCGAACTATCTTCCTTGGTTTTTGAAGGTGTCACACCCGGTGATTGAGAACCCGAAAGTTGAAGATGATGACATTCTCACCAGTACCATTATCGACAATGAGCTTTTGAAGGTACTTTACAATAATAGGTTGTTTGTTGATGATTGACAACATTTGTAGTGTTCTTATGTTTTAGATTATGTCATTGGTTTTCAATAGTGGAATAGGCGTGTGTTGGACGTCGCATTACGGTGGATGGACTTGCCGGCAGAGTTGTGTACTTTGGAGTTCCGAAGATAATGGAGAGTGAGGTGATCAACTTCTTGTCAGGAAAAAGTCTTGGTTCAACCACCACTACCACAACCACCAATAAGGCAGCCCCTAACATGACACCCCTAACACTCTCAGCACGACAACACTTCCAAACATCCTTCTACGTCCATCCTGATGATGTCCCACCTCCATGGGCCGATGCTCGTCCCTCCCAAGAGAATGCTTGGCAATGAATATGTATTACACATTACATCACCCTATCAATCATCACTAATCATTACTCCCTCTCCTCTCCAAATAAATAAATAATAAAAAAGATCCTTTAAATCGAGAGAAAGAGAGAAGGAAGGGAGGAGAAAGAGAAGAAAGGAGAAGAAAGAAAGAGAATGAAAGAGAGGGTGAACTGACACAGAGAGAGAGAGAGCGAGGTCGGGGACGGCCATGGCGGAGCTCACTGGAATGGCGTCGGCGAACTCCGCGGGCTCCAAGCAAATTGACGTTCGCAAAGACCTTCATTAATCAAGGTGAGTGAAATTGTTGTTGTTAGGTTGTTGATGTTGGTGTTGTTGTTGAAATTGTTGTTGCTGTGTAAAAAAAAAAAAAGGAGATAATCTCTGCCATGCAAAGACGATTTGGGAAGATGAAGCTAGCAGGCTGGGCCTGGCTGCCCAAGGCCCAGGCGGGCCGACCCGGGTAGCCCTGGTTGGGCCGAATCGGGCCCAGTTCGGGCCCAACCCACCCTAAGTTAATTAAATTTTTTTTAAAAATATAAACAAAATACATTTTTAAATCAAATAAATATCAGAAAAATAGGAAACATAGCTAGAAAATTAGGGAAAAACTCAAAAAATCAAGAAAAATATAATAAAATGGGAAAATATAAAAAATTAGTTTTTCAGGACATTTGGGGCGTCGGCGCCCCGGTATAACTCGAGAAGTGTGCCGAAATTAAACTTTTTGAAACAAAATCTCAAATTTTTGGTCTCACATTATAAATTTATTAAATGAGACTCTAAAATAATAAAAAAATTTATAATTGGACATCGGGGACTTAGGCTACCATAGTCGGTGTCGGCTACGTATCTCGAGGTGAGTGCGAGACGTTTCGAATGCGTTTAGCGATTTGTTGAGGTAAGTAAACCTACGAGAAAATTAGTTAAAATTCTTTTATGGCACTTACTTTATTTCGCATTTCAATTATTTTATTGTGCTTTATATCACTGTTCATTTACTGTTCATCCACTCCCACGTGTGTATGTGTGTTTGTCGACGGGGTCGGGCATGGCACGACTCACACCCCGGGGATAGCTACCCCGCGTTGTTCAAGTAATTGGCTATGTTAGGGTTACGCGGTGAGTATTCTCCGCGAGTGCCGTAGGTTGAGAGATGTTTGACGAAGATCTAAGTCTTCGTCATGGGTTCCTCTAGAGAGATGTTTGGATGGGGTTTCTTCAATGGTTCATCTAATTCGACCGTGAGATGTTTGGCGAGGTAGTCGTCAATAGTTCCTCTCGGTTTAGCTAAGACGATTCCCGGATGTCGACCAGGGTTCTCTGTCACGCTACACTCGTGTCCAAATTCGACTTCTCAATGACTTATTTTCATGCGAATTTCCTTATTCTTGTCCTTTATTAAATTGCATGAATTGTAATCGTTTTATTAGATTTCGTGAATATTAGCTAACATTATCTGGGATTTACTCACCTGAGATTTGTCATTGTTTTTGGTGACAAATCGCAGATCCTGCGACGAGCCGAGGCAAGGGTGTCTTAGGCGACTTCGTCTGAGTAGGAGAGCCCGCCGATCACTTTTTGCGTAGGAGTCTGTTTGTACCTATTTACTATTTTTATGAAATTTTTGGGAAGGACTTGTGTACCTGATACATGTATATGCTCACATCTTGTACTTTTGTCGCTCTTGATATACATGGTATCTAATGTCGGGTTTCCACACTATAGAGTTATTTAAATTATGCAAACTTTTTGTTTCTACCGTGTTTGCATGCTTCAAAGACTTTCGCTTGATGTTTAATTTATAATAATTTAATAAATCATGAACAACTTAACTTAGTCGATTTAATGTAAATATTCATAAAAATATCCATAAATACTAAGTTAAGGTGAATGATATATGTGCAAAGGTTTAGGTCGCGGACAGCTAAAAGTAAGTATGCGGTGACATGCTTGGTGACGTGTCTGGCGACGTGGCGGTACCTGGTTTGCCTCGAAGTTTGGGGCCGTCACAGAATATACTAGGAAAGATTTAAAGAAGCCAAAGTATTGAGTGAATTTGAAAGCATGGAGGCATTGAGAGAATAACTTCTTTTGTTGTTGTATTGTTTCATTTTGCAAGTTTGGTAAAATTTGAACTATTCTTCTTTACAATGTTTAATATGTACACTTCTTAACATGTTTATTGATTTCTCCATAGATTTGAACTCCTTGTTGCTAGGATTTTTAACCTAACCTCACTGTTGTTGTGTTTATAGGATCGTGTTGCCACTTCGTTGTTCAAAACATTCAAAAATATTGTTTAGACTAAACTTTCAGTCACGCAGGTCATACACAATTCAAGCCAACTCGATCCCTCATGTCCGTGATTTGTCAAGCTTTCTCGGACCTGGGGGACCAAGAAATGAATAAATCAATGAACCAGATGAGGTTTCAGTCGTATAGTTATGAGAACATAACAACATTCTCGACATAACGTGACCGCAAGTTTAAATTAAGTCTTGGTCGTGTCCTACCGAGGTTTAAGTGTAATTAATGGTTTTTTTGCCTCGGTTGGATGTAAACGAAAATTTACAAATGGTCTTGGTCATGCAATTCCAAGATATTAAGTCAAGTCTCGGTAATATAGTACCGAGTAACATGTTAAAAGTGAATTAAGATTGGTTTCGGTGGGACGTACACAAAACTACTGAGGTACTCTCGCACGTAAGGGACCAAAAGTTTACACAAAATCTTGGTGACATCTACCAAGATTAAAGTCATTATGTAACGAAACCCATGACCTCAGTCGTCGCATGTCATTAACGTAAGATGACTTTCGGTTCTTGAATGGTGAAATATAGGTGATGTTGTCGATCCTGTAGTATGGAGGCTTACATCTGATACAATTTGAAAAGGAAATTGAGAAGGAACTGAAAATAATAATTGCCACAATTACAAATAGTAGAAATGAGCAACAAATAACACATCCCAACAACGACAATAATCGTGGTGCAATATATAAATGTCCCAACATGCAACCATAATTTTATCAAGTGAGTAAATATTAATTTTACAATCAATGTCCTTAAGGCAAAGCTAAATCAGCTACGGAAGGCGTGTCTTATTGAGAAATTGCAACCGACATGATTTCTCGAATTATGAATCTATCATGCCAACCTTTAGCGCACTCTTCCAGAGATACCTTTCCCACGATAAATATAATGATGGAAACGACATTCACATTCAACTTCACATGTCAAAATACAAAATTACAATAAGAATTCACTATCATAAAATAAGAAAATGATAAAACAAAAGTCACAAATAATCTACGAACTTACCATAACCCCAAATGGATGTTCCTATCATTAATCATGTCAATAATAAACAGACTATCAAAAGAAGGCGGTGAGAACATTACGTAGAGGAAGAAATGTTGAGCAACTATTATGCAAATAGCCCCATGAACGAAATTGTCTACCATTCATCAAAAAGGCACCAACCTGATCATCCGCAAATGCACGGTAGTATTTACCTTCTCGTAACTCGTTCCAAGTACTTCCTGCTAAAGATTTTCTACCCCGTTATCTCATCAAACATCTTTCTACGTACTAACCTCCAACCATCTACATCGAGGAGTCCGAACTTGGAGGCAACACACCAATATCCACAATTATCATCGCTCATCACATCAATAATGCTCTTAATGTATAACAACCAATTCGGTTGTATGCAATGGGAATAACCAACCTTAAATACATCTTGGGTCACCTGACGTGTCCGATGTATTTTAGGCCCCACTTTATTTTACTTATTCCTCGAACTATATGTCTCTTTTGATAGCACATACTTAAACATGCTTGACGATCTTGTCATCCAAGTATCTTCTTCATCGAGTTTCCTCTTCGATGTTTTCTTCTCTCATTTGTTCATCAAACTTCCAACTGTAAACCCTGGGGTCTTTCCTTTGTATTTATTTTTATAGGTGGGACAACCCTCGGTGTGGATGAAGGCTGACTAATGTAACGACCCATTTTCAAATAGACCTCCATAGGGGCCGATACGGGCTCACAACTTGGCCTACCTGACCCGGTTGGTAGGCCAGGTTGTGTCTCACATGCCAACTCATTCACCATTTAATCATTATTAACCTCAAATGACATCAAATTTACTATTTAAATTATTATTGAACTTAAGTCATATGTTAAGATCATTTAAAACCCAAATGAATCATAAATGAAGTTTTTAGCATAAAAAGGACAAGCATGCAAGTCACTATGATACCTAGTGTGGAAAGCCCATATATCATCATAGATAAAATATGTGCCTTAATGTAACACATTAGCAACAGTATAGAGTCCTAGTGTATCACTTACAAGCCCGAATCCCAAAATAGAACATAATATGTATATACAAACGTACACGCTTGGCTAAACATGTATGGGTGCATCACAAGTTCCACGCCGACCACCTAGCGGATCCAGATATTGTCCTTGCTTGAGTGCTACTAATCGGCAGTAGTCTGTTGGGAGTTCGAAGTATGGCGCTAGTCTGACCCTAGGGGCTAGGAACACACACTTTAAGTTTTTACTATTACATTTGCATGCGATGAGCATAATTGCCTATATTTTATTTATGCATGTTTATTTAATAGTTTCGTTTACATTCCAGGTAGTTACTTTTCTTATTGTTCACTTAATTTCTTTGAGAATACTCACTCTGGACTCATCATCTGTCTTTTTGTGATGGCTTGAGTGCAAATCCTAGGCGGTCGGTATGGAACCTACGACGCACCCACATGTGCCCATCACTTTCTCGGGTAGCCCTATTCACCGAGATGGCACACGTGCTATGGCCTGGTGGACGTACACACAGAAATGGCACGGAGGGAGAGCCTCAACGTCCGTCCATTATACACATATTAGGAATAAAATATTAAAAGACATGAAATGAATTCAAAAACAAAAGTAAATAATGCTCAAGTAATTTCAGTTGGGATACTACACACCTCACACTGCACTCCGTGTACCGTCACTAACCCCCGGTCCGGCTCTGCCTAGTGTGGCGGCCCTCACTGCCCCGGGGTAACGTGTTTCCATGTACTCCTTGTCTGTTGGCCCAACTACACGTGTACGGCACTGCTCGTCCTTACTCTGTCTCGAAATGTATCCACTTGTGTGTGTACAATGTGTAACTAACATATTCAGCGGAAGACGTATTTAAATGCAAGTTTTTTTTCATGAATCCATTAAACAAATCATAATGTGGAAAAACCCTGAAAAGTACGAGGTAAACAACTGTACCATATAAAACTAAGCATGTACAAGGTCATGTCACTCCCCAGTTCCCAAAAGAATCAAAATATCAAAATAATCACACGTACAAGTAATCATCAGCGGTAGGCAGTCAGATGTAGTCGCCTAAGATCCCATTGCCTTTACTTGTACTCAGATCTGCACTCAATCATCACGGAAGAAAATGGATGACGATTCCAGTCAGTAAAATCCACAGGAACTCATTCGAGCATTCATATAAATAAGTGGAAGTCAATAAATACTGTTAAATAAACATGCGGAATGCAAACAAACAACTGAAGTAGGGCATCACATGCATAAATAACAATAAAGTGCAAATGTGTGTGCCTGTTCCAGTCAGACTAAACCATACTTCGGGATTCCCTTTCGGGATCCCACTAGTGGGCTAACCCAACTAGCTATCACCTTATCCTTCTCGGTGGCCGGCGTAGACCTACGACGCACCGACACATGTAGTAGTTCAATAGCTCGGGTCGTTATCCATCGAGAACTCCTGATACACATGCTATGGTCTAGAATGCATAGACACACAACGGAAAATTCTGTGGGAGTAACTCAACCAATCGTCCAAAAGATGACAAAATATGAATGTAATAAAAATCACAAGGAATACTGGAAATGATTAGAAATACAAAGCAAAATAAATACTCGAGAGTTTTTTCATTGGATTTTACAACCCTCACAACGCACTCCAATACCCCGTAATCAATCCCCGGATCCAAGTCTACTGAGTCCTTGGTCACCAATTGATCACCCGTGTCAACCTATGTCCATTTATCAATAAATTAATGTAGCATAACAATTTAAAAAAAATTCTAAAAAATTTAGGCCAAACTGCACATTTCACGCTTTTCGAGGCAAAACCCTGCAAAAGTCGCGTCCGGATTATCCAAATATTTCATTTGTCATGAAAATTCACAAATTTCTATTTATTTTATGGAAATATATTTTTTTTTCGAAATTTTCCCAAATTTTCCAAATTCTTATTTCATTTTTGTTCTATTTTTCTATTTTTTTTTAACTTTTGTTTGGGTCGAACTTTTGACTGCAACAGTTTGGTCCATGGGCCGAGCCCGGCTGGTTCGAAGCAGGGGGCACACACGCGCACGCTGCGCGTGTGCACCATTTTGGACCCGAACGGGCCCAAGCTTGGTCCATGGGCGAGCCTTGTGCAGCTGGTCCACGGGTCGGCCCGGCTAGGTCCGGGGTCCCAAAGCGCGGGCACACGCGCACGCTCGCGCGTGTGCACCATCTTCCTCGATCGAACCACAGGTTCGATCGGGATAATTTTTTTTTATTCTTCGGTGATGGGTTGGAGTTGCTCTCCACCCCAACCCCGGTGGAATCGATTGCAGGGGAGACACCCTGCCATCTCCTCCTTGGCCCGATTCGGCCTCTATGGCCGAACCCAGTCTCGGCCACCCCACCGCCAACCACCGAACCTACAACAACAACGAGGACTCACCTCGATTGTGACGTCTCCACCTCCTCTTCTCTCCTTCCCGGCGCGTTCCTTCTTCTCCTCCTCCTCTCATTTTCTTCTTCTTCCTCTCTCTCTCGGCCCTCGGCTGTGTGTGTGTGTGTGTGTGTGTGTGTGGTGTAGGTGTAGGTGGGGTGGTGGACACATATAGGTGAATGGGACAAGTGTTGTTTGGTTTGGACAAGTGTGATGGTGTTAGGTGTCTTTACACCTAAATGTGACACAGCTAAGACACTCGCCTATGTTTTCGGGCGTTTCGACGCCCGATTTCGCGTCCAAATACACGTACCACCGCGTCGCTAGCCACCCAATATCTATTCCATATTATTTACTTGACAAATTTTTATTTAATTTATGTGTTTTCGTTTCCCCGACCTAATATTCGATTTCGTCGACTACCCGATACCCGCGTCGACACGTATATGAGGCGAATACAGTTCACACAATCACATTGTGTGTTAGTTTCCCCGTCCTAATATTCGGTCATGTCAACTACCCGCTACCCGCATCGACACGCATATCGAGGCGAATACAGTTCACACACACTCACACGTATTATTTTGCAACATACACACATGCAATGTATTTGAATAAATTACACTGCAAATAAGCAACCAACACACCATAACTTCCATACCTAAGTCCCCGTGTGTTCTAGCCTACCGCGGCGTCCACGTAGATCCGAGCTGGCGTCCACGTCTATAAATTCGGTAGACATTAATAAAATGGGTCGTTACACTAGTCTCAAATATTCCAAATTACAGCTCGTAATAACTTATTTCCATGTATAGGGGATTTTTAGTCATTTAGATGTGTGTTAAGTCATTTCACACAAATTATGTTAAAATAGGGGTCCATTAGCGCGCTAGGTTTGGGCATTAGCGTGCTAGATGGCCAGATAGTTATACGTTCTTAGTCCAACGAACATTAGCGAGCTAATTTTCTGGTCTAGCGCGCTAATTGTCATTAATGCGCTAGATTCTACGATTAGCGCACTAATCGTGTTTTGGGTAGTAAAACTGCTAAAACTTTTGGATTTTTCTCTCACCCAACAATAACCACAACACCAACAACAACACTTCAAAACACTTTAAACTTAGTTCAACAACAACCCAACCATCTCCACATCCTCACCAAAACATATAATATTAGATCAAAAGATAGAGGAAGTTGTGGTGTTTGTGATGCTCACATTGGTTTTGATGTTTCACTCCTCCAAACTCCTTGAATCTCCAAGAGAACTCACCAAAACCCTGGTTTTCTTCATCTCAAGCTCGGATAAACAAGATAAAAGAGAGAAAAGGTATGGAAATAAGTCAAAACTTGACTTATTATGTTGAATGTCATCTCCTCTCACTTACACATCTCTAGGCCATCCTAAGCACCTCATTTGCTCCTATCTCAACCCCTCATGACTCCAATTGGGACACATTTAACACACTCACTTTTGTATTTAACTCAAAAAGTCCATTTTCGGATGGTCCAACTCCCGGTTTCATGTCCCGAATCGCGACATATGCAACTACCATGTTCCTAACCACTAAATATATATTGCATATTCACTATTTAACCAAATTTATTCATTTTATGTGCATTATTTCCCCGGAACTAGTGTTAAGTCGGTTAGCCTACCCGGTACCCGCGTTGACACATATATCGAGGTGACTACTTAACGCATGGTCTCGCACGTAAATGTCATATAATAACACACATCGCGATGCTATTTACACTATTTCAATATAAACATCGCAAATTAACAATTCAACACACAAAAATTACTAGTTACCTAGCTCCAGGCGCGCACAAGCCTAATTGCGGTCCCACGAGCGTCTGAGCTGTCAGCCACGTCTGCAAACACGCCATGATTAACGACAAATTACAATTAGGCCGTTACAACTAATCTCTATAAGATGTTGAATAATCCTGATGCGATCATCCTCGTTAGTGCAAATGTGAAACTTTTTCAACACTCTTTGAATCTCATCGTTCACATTATATATGGCCCGATCCACAATATTCTCTAGTACCATACTCAACTTTCACCAATATACATGAGTTTCCTCGAGTGGGATGGGTGAACCGACCAATTTATGGAAGTTTATCTCGTGTGTACAAAGAAGTCCTATACGTGGTACTTATCTCACAACCACAACGAGTAGAGTCATGTCCAACATCTTCTTCACATTCCGATTCATCTCTAATTAGTCTAAGCACCCTTTGAGAGACATATCCACGCAACCAGTGATACAAACTATCAACATATTCATGTTACACCAAATTCAAACTGAGCCCAAATGATGCTTTGATGTTTTTATGTTAGATCCTAATAATACCATCTACCATACCCACAAAGTCTCAAAATTTGCTTGATTGTTGCGATGTAGCTTTAAAGTGAATGCGCAGACTTAACCTTATGCGTCGTTGTTTCCCCCAAAGTTGCATAATTCGATATGTCCATACTGATACAAATTTTTCCTTGTAGTACTTCACCTCTGTTATCCAAGTAATCAATAAGACCCTTCACAGTTTCGAACTTACACCGTAAGTCATTCATCCTAAGTTTAAATGTTGCCTCCGACTTAGCAAACAACACGTTAGTCCACCTATCCATGAAACAAGTGAAACTTTCATTCTCCCCAAACATCTTCTTAATTTTGGCCATACTACTTTATTGATGTGCCAAGAGCAAATAAATGTTAGACGATGTTAGAAATACTTATTCGATAGCAATAATTCAGCATAACTCCCGATTTGTAACAATCATATCAGGTTTAGTCACCCATCCAATATGGATCTCAAGTTCTCAAATGCCCAAACATAATTGGCATTAGTCTCTGATGATATGAAAGCAAACCCAACTGATAACGTCAAATGCGTCAAAGTGATTCCAAACTATTTTCAATAATGGCATCCGATACCTATTAGTTTTGTATATGCAATCCATTAGAAAACTGATGGGAAACACCGTAACAACTTGATTTAGTTAGGATGTGACCAAAATAAGTTAATGACGACATTCGTCTTGGGATGCTTCTTTTGTCACAACATCTACTTATTCTTCTCCAATATGTGTAATAGTTATTGCATTTGAGTCCTCCCACCGCATCCTCAATTTGATATTTTTGTCGTGCATTGTATATTGTCCACATTACTTCCCTTTGCTTCAACGTGTTGAGGATATCTCTTGGCTTCACAATCCCCTTAGTCATCTGCACCACAATCACCTGCTCATCCGTATCTAATCTTCCTGCAAATGAATGGTCGTCCAGGTTATTAACGGGGTCGTGATTGTGCTTCCCACACATGATATTGACATACGCACAAAGAATCCACATTTTCCTTGATGCTAATAAGGAAAGGGCACTCACATTTCTTCATACAAGTTTGAGTCCTTGTATTTTCTCATCCTCTTCGGTTTTTGGTTTCAAAACAAGTTTTGCGGCTTTGGCTTTCCTTAGTCTTTGTATATTTTCCTAAATGTACGGACCTCTCACATGCAAGTTTGACCATTCCCTTGCGCTTAATTCATCTGACATCAGAGTGCTTCGTAACTAACACAAACTTGTTAGCATAACCAATCATTTGAAGCCATGAAATAGTCGCTTCTCTAGATGGGAATGGCCTACAATGAGTGAAAACATTCTTGTAGTCTGAATAACTTGGAAATTGGCATTACCTGCAACACAAACATTAAACCATAAGGACTCATCACCAAGACACAATTCACCCAAAATCCCAAGAAACACACATATCCAGTCCGAAAAAAAAACGACCCAAAAATTTTACTTGTGCCACGTGTCAAGTCAAGGTCGTATGTGGGACCCACTCGCCGAGACTCCAATTTAAGATGATATGTTAACTATGTCAAGGGAGGAGATCGGCGGTCACGGCCGGGTCCGGCGAGGAGAGCCGAGGCGGCATGAAGGCGCCAAGAAGACCGGCCGGCGATAGCGCGCGAGCTAGCGATGTAGCATCGGCAGCAGCAAGCAGCGGGACGACGGCGGTGTGGACGGACCGGCGAGACGGCGAGCCCGGGCGGAGGACGTGGACCGTCTCGACGACGTCGGCGAGCAGCTGCGCTAAGCCGCGAGGCAAATGACGGCTCGGAAAAGGGGCGGATCGGCAGCCGATGGCGCGCGAGCGCGCGACGCGACGCAACGTGGTGGGACGCGGCTCGGCGGTTGCGGTGGTGGTTGACTCGGCCGAGCAGCAGCGCCGCCGCGTCGCGATTAGCTATGGTGCCGCCACGGCCGGTGTCGACTAGTCGGATGCGCGGTTTCGACGAAATCGAGACGACGCGATGGAGGTGAGATTTATGTCACCAAATTTTGTTGTGATGTGAATGCTTTTAATAAATTATGCCTAAAATGTACAAATGGACACCAGAGACTTAGGAGTCGGGTGCGCAAATCGAGACGCGAGCGACGTTTTGAGGTTTGCGTTTCTTGAGGTAAGTAAACCAGCTAGGGACTTATACAGTATTTCATTTCTCTCCATTGGCTGTTGTTGTTTACTATTTTGTGATAGTTTCTTTCCATTATTGTTGTTCACTGCTTTGTGATGATAGTTATCGTCGAAAATGTTGTCGATTGAGTGAGTCCATTGGCAAATGAGTCATGGTTATTGTTTATCTGCGATATGAGAGGGTTAGGGCTGGATGGCATGGGCCTCGTCCTAAACCCGAGGTCTTTCATGGTCGTCCGTCGATACTATCCGGGTCTATGGATGGTTCATAGTCGTCCGCCCATACTATCCGGGTCTATGAATGTATCATAGTCGCATGGGTTGGGGCTGGGAGGCAGGGGTCTCGTCCTAAACCCGAGTCTGCTGGGCTTGTACCGCGATTCAACGACTTTTGGTCGGGACTCCTTGTTATTGGGCATCACTCATCGATGGATTGTTTACAGTCATGTATATTCATGCGTTCTTTATTCCTTTCGTTCTATTTGCATGAATTCGACTGCTTTGAATATCGTGAACTATTGTTTTGGATATTGTGAAATGTTGTGTATATGTCCTACTGGATTTACTTACCTGGGCTCGTCATTCTTATGTGTGACTGAGTGCAGAGCCGCGGACGAGTAGCAGAGGGAAGGCTTCATAGCTAGGTGAATTTTGTATAATTTATAATTACTCTCCTCTGATGATATTTACTGGGTTCCACAATTAGGTTGCCTAACTCCCTGATATTTTGTTGAGTTATTGAATGTATTAGTTGCTTCCGCTATAAAATTGTAAGACTTGAAAAATATTAATAACTCAACTGTAAAATGTGAATTTACGTATAATGATGGATTTGAAGGCTGACTAGGTTCGCGTTGACCTGGCGAGATTGGCTCGGGGGTCCACGTGAGCTTAGGCGGGCGGGCCCAATTTGTGGAAAATTGGGGTCGTCACAGTTGGTATCAGAACCTGAGTTTTGAGAATCTCATGGCTTAAAACATTGTGATACCAACGTCACAGTTGGTATCGGAGCCTAGGTTCAGGCGAACCTAGGGGAAAGTTTAATGGCTTAAGACACTGTTATATCAACGTCACAGTTAAGATTTAAATCACAAGCCATTAAGACAAAAAAAACCAGCGGAAGTTAGGAACCTTGAACTTAGAGTCGAACTCTGTGATCCCGACTTAAGTCCTCGTTGGGAAGAGAGGAGAGTTGAAGATATATGAACTATTTGATGTGTTGTATTATACAACTATCGATATAAATATATATATATATATATATATATATATATATACGATATTCACTCTTGTGTATCGCGTGAGACACGATGAGTAACTTAATTTATGTGCTGATATGAGGTCGTATTGCATTGTCTTCATGCACGGATCGAATGTGACAATGTTGGTGATTGTGGCGTATTTGGGAATAGTGGAGCTGCATGATTTATTGGATAAATACTCGAGCCTTGGAAGTGCGGGAGTTGTTTAAAGTCAATTCAGCTTTGCGGATAGTGGCTTAAGAATTTAGTTAGTTCAATTGATAAATTGAGGTAAATAGCTTGGTTGGTTTGGTGAAGCCAATGGAAAATGAAACAATTGATACTTTGGTATTACAAATGGTATGGTTTCAAATTGAAACTTAACATGCCACGTAGGACTCAAACAAACTTGTCAATTAGTTTTCAAGACTGATTCGAGGAATCGTAGCTATGGAAAATGCAACGCGTTTCGGACCTGGTATAGGAATGATCGTGAGGTTGCAGGTTCACGGTTTTCTAGTGCTGAGGTGCCGCATACTCTGTCGTACAGAATCGTATGGCGCGACCAAAAACTACGTAGGTGATTGATTGACGATTGGTGTAATAAGTGGCCATTGTGGTTTATGTGGTTAGATTCAAGTCATATAAATCTTGAAAACACCTTGCACGTATTTCTAGAGGATCCGCTTGAAATTGGAATGGGATACGGGAATCAAATCCGTAGTAAAAATTAGAGGATTTCATGTACATTTGGTATAGTACTGCAGGGACGCCTAAACTATATTTAATTCATTGATATATATATATATATATATATATATATATATATATATATATATATAAGTTTGTTTTTGAGACAAGCGTGATTACGCAGACTCTAAGGGAGCAGAGTGTTGAGATGACTTGAGAGCTAACGATTACATCATGTACGGACTCCTTTAGCTTTGACAAAGCATTGGAGTAGTACTGTTTGATCAGAAGCCCAAGTAACTCCACTTTGGTGACACTAGGCATTTATAGTCTTAGGGTTGGTGAAGTCGACCACCACCTTTAGGGACTTGTAAATGAGTTACATGTCAAAGTAGAGTCTGCGACTCATTCTAAAAGTTAGATGCCACTTAAGTATAAATCCTACGAGATTGTATATCTCAAGGATCCTCATATTCTAAAATTTGCTCAGATGCGTTAGTAAACGTACTGAAAGGAATTTTCGTGCAAGTAAACAAGTGCGTTTAAAGAAAAGAGTAACTCACTCGACAAATCATGATAAAAAAAAGAAGAAGTGAAAAGTTGCACGGGGGTGCTAACCTTGAAGATATAAGATGTACGAACCGTATCGGCGTAAATGCAATTGAGTATATAATCAACTCCACTGGTGGCGTACTACGGAAGTGTCGATGGGGAACATGTACGTACTTGAATAGTACCGAGTTTCAGACTATTCGATAGAGGACCAGGGAGTCGATTGCGGTACATGGATATGTATATGCGTGTGATGAGGTATGATGGGGGTGCGGCTGAGATGGACACTGACCAAGCGTACTACGTCGTACACGGTTTCCTGAACTTTATAGGTTATGTTGGGTGACGACGGCTCCGAGCACAGTATAAGAGGCTTAAGCGAAGGCTATGGCTGGCGAGTGTTGATGAGCTGCATATATCGCACGACTTCGAGATGCGCAATTTGTGAGATTCGAGACAGGCGGTGCCTCGAGATTTATGTCGCACGGATCTCGAGGACACATTTACTTTGAAAGTCAAAAAGTGAACGTGGTCGAGTGAACGAGTTGAACTCGTAATTACATGAGGAGATGCTGAGCACGCCAACTGAAACGGGAATTAGAGTGACGACTCAGGTGAGGCAGTGCCACGAGTTTTAGCGGCATCACTCGGAAAAGTTTCGCGGTGGTATGAATCTCGGAGCAGCAAATATTCATGACGTCTTGGCCACACCAGATCATATGAGGTCAAGCATCGTATCAGTTTCGTTGTTCGGCGAGGCCGATGTTTGGTTGTGCACTACGGTGGCATCGACGTGGACGCCCTGGGGTGCAGACGATGTTAGGGTGAGTGAGAGCGTAAGAGCACACGCATCGGAGTACAAGTCGCATTCTCGACATCGTCACATTCAATGCGATGGTCTAGATATGATGGATATGTTCCAGTTGGAACGGGATTTCAATGTACCTGTATGGGCGTGTGGACAGCCAGAAACAAATTCATGCTACTGCCACGTCAAGTCCGACTGCTATCCATTTACATTTCTAGCGGGTGAGACATACATTTCTCGCGGGCATATGGATATACGTATGTTAGTGACTGTGGATCATGAAATGAAAATGTTTATTTGTATTCCAATATGTGTTGCGAGGATGTTGCCCTGACATATATTGATGGGAGGAGACAGATGGTGTGTTCTTTGCTTGGAGGTCGCGGAGGAGCCCAACTCGTCACGGAGGAGCCCAGCTTGTCGCGGAGGAGCCCAGCCCTACAGAGTAAGATGGGGGTATGGCCTTGGGCGAGTATGGCCTTGGGCGTGTATGGCCTTGAGTCTTATCTCATAAAACACCATTGTTCCGTGAGACTTGCTTCAATTTCGAGGACGAAATTCTAATTCGTTGGGAAGACTGTAACGACCCGAAAATTTGACTTGTGCCACGTGTCAAGTCAAGGTCGTATGTGGGACCCACTCGCCGAAATACGTATATCCGAATCCAATTTAAGATGATATGCTAACTATGCAAAGAATTCGGTGAGCTGAAACACTCGAGTCGCGTGACGACGTTGGACCGAAATGATACGTCTCGTGATGCGTGTAGCGCGAGTATCGAGATTTTGAAATGAGGCGGGTTGGTGTCTCGAGATGCGCGCTACTCGATTGTTGAGTTGCATTGAGATTCGTGTTACACGAATCTCGAGGACAATTTTGATTTGAAATCAAAAAGATAAAAAGAAAATGTATATATAATATATATATATATATAAAGAAAAAAAAGAAAAGAAAGAAGATAAGAATCGGGAGGTGAAGAGATAGAGAGAGGGAAGAGGAGAGGAGGAGAGATCGGCGGGTCAAGCGGCCCGGCGAGGGCGAACCTGAGACGGCAAGGCAGCAATGCGCAAAGACCGGCCGGCGGCGGCGAGTGTCAGCAGCAGCGTCGCGAGCTAGCGAGTAGCATCGGCACAAAGAAGAAGCAGCAGCATGCGACGACCGGTGTGGACGGACCGGCGAGACGGCGAGCCACGGAGGACGCGGACCGTCTCGACGACGCCGCGAGCAATCTGCGCTGCGCATGAGGCAAAGAACGACGCGGAAAAAGGGCGGATCGGCGAAGCAATGGCGCGCGAGCGCGGCGACGCGACGCAACGCGCGATGGGACGGCGGTCGGCAATGCGGTTGCGGTGGTGGTCGACTGCTGCCGCTGCAGCGCGCCGACCGCGTCAGTGGTAGCGCGCCGACGGCTAGGTGGCGCGGTGTCGACTAGTCGGATGCGCGGTTTCGACGAAATCGAGACGACGCGATGGAGGTGAGATTTATGTCACCAGATTTTGTTGTGATGTGAATGCTTTTAATAAATTATGCCTAAAATGTACAAATGGACATCATAGACTTAGGAGTCGGGTGCGCAAATCGAGACGCGAGCGACGTTTTGAGGTTTGCGTTTCTTGAGGTAAGTAAACCAGCTAGGGACTTATACAGTATTTCATTTCTCTCCATTGGCTGTTGTTGTTTACTATTTTGTGATAGTTTCTTTCCATTATTGTTGTTCACTGCTTTGTGATGATAGTTATCGTTGAAAATGTTGTCGATTGAGTGAGTCCATTGGCAAATGAGTCATGGTTATTATTTATCTGCGATATGAGAGGGTTAGGGCTGGATGGCAGGGGCCTCGTCCTAAACCCGAGGTCTTTCATGGTCGTCCGTCGATACTATCCGGGTCTATGGATGGTTCATAGTCGTCCGCCCATACTATCCGGGTCTATGAATGTATCATAGTCGCATGGGTTGGGGGTGGGAGGCAGGGGTCTCGTCCTAAACCCGAGTCTGCTGGGCTTGTACCGCGATTCAACGACTTTTGGTCGGGACTCCTTGTTATTGGGCATCACTCATCGATGGATTGTTTACAGTCATGTATATTCATGCGTTCTTTATTCCTTTCGTTCTATTTGCATGAATTCGACTGCTTTGAATATCGTGAACTATTGTTTTGGATATTGTGAAATGTTGTGTATATGTCCTACTGGATTTACTTACCTGGGCTCGTCATTCTTATGTGTGACTGAGTGCAGAGCCGCGGACGAGTAGCAGAGGGAAGGCTTCATAGCTAGGTGAATTTTGTATAATTTATAATTACTCTCCTCTGATGATATTTACTGGGTTCCACAATTAGGTTGCCTAACTCCCTGATATTTTGTTGAGTTATTGAATGTATTAGTTGCTTCCGCTATAAAATCGTAAGACTTGAAAAATATTAATAACTCAACTGTAAAATGTGAATTTACGTATAATGATGGATTTGAAGGCTGACTAGGTTCGCGTTGACCTGGCGAGATTGGCTCGGGGGTCCACGTGAGCTTAGGCCGGGCGGGGCCCAATTTGTGGAAAATTGGGGTCGTCACATCAAGGCCAGGGCCACTCAATAGTGCACCTAGCACCTTGAGTCACAGGCAGTGTGGCATGATCGCTACACCACCTGTGTCCCTCCCATATACCCACTTTACCACGCAATATATAGGCACAGTCTTTCGCTCCCCACAACTCGAACCCGCGCCTTGGAGGCTTAAGGCCACATATTTAGCAAGTTATGTACCATTGAGCTTGTTTTTCGCCTCCACAACTTGAACCCGCGCCCTAAAGCTTAAGGCCACAAATTTAGCGAGTTGTGTACCATTGAGATGGTAAGCCTCCAGGACGCGGGTTCGAGTTGTGGGAGGCGAAAAACTATGCCCATATTAGTAAAGATATGGGAGGGACACAGATGGTCTAGCGGTAAAGTTACACTGCTTGTGACTCAAGATGTGGGTGCACGGTAGAGTGGCCTAAGCCTTGACAAAACAATATGGGTTTCGATCAACCAACACTAATATAAGAGTTTCAGTACCATATGATCGAGACTCTTCAATATGTCTCGAACACACTTTGGTTGAGTCGTCATGATTAGTCTCGGCCCCCATATACTAAGACTTGTGTCCAAGTCTCGGTCCTGCTAGGCAAAAACAATCGTGATCGTGCAAACACATGAAAAAAAAAAAAAAAAAAGAACACAAAACCATCAATTAATACCTCTTCTTGTACCTCCTCTTGCACCATTGTGGCACATTCATCAATTTTAAGCTGAAAACTACTTCAAAATCGCCGAATCTACCAAACCATACAATGAAAAACAAATCATCAATGTCACTATTTCCAACAAAAAAACAGTTGATTCGAACCTTTATATGGTTGTAAAACAATGTTACCTCGCTATTGGATGATGTGAAAGCTCAATAATCGATACATGCCGCTAACAAAAAAAAAACGTGGGTTTAGATTAGAAATGAGAGACAAAGAATGTGGGGTGCCTCAAAATATGTTCAAAAATATGTAGTGGGATGTGAAGGTTTATATGAAGGGCAATATTGTCATTTGCATTAAAGTAAAATTTAAAGGAGAGAATAACAAAAAAACATGGTGCCTTTACTAATTGAAGGGGTGCCCATAGCGGGGCTCATCTTTTTATTTCCTTTTGTGCTTTTGGAAGTATGAAGGGATTCTAATATATTCCACAATCTAGGGTTTGCTTACAATAGTAACAGTACTAGAAGTTTATTTAGGCTGTTTGATTAGTTTGGAAAGACTTTCGCGGAAGTAAATTGACTTTGGAGAAGTGCTTCTTGGAAAAATGATATTTTTAGATTATTGTCAAAGTATTAAGAGTCTTTACCCGACTAACTTCAGGCTGAAAGAGGGAAGGACCGTAAGCTAATTTTTTTTTTTTATATTAATGTGTTCTTTCTCAGGTTAATTTCTCTTACGACGATCACCCAACTTTATAAATTATAACATTCCGGTCACAAAAGTTACTTTTGTAATAGAAAATCACAAACCTTTTTAAAATCTTGCAATTATGGTCACCAAAGTTTTTTTTTTTAGTCTTTTTTTGTCAAATCAACCACGTGGCAATGACTTGGCGTCACGTTGGCAATTAAGGGTAAAAAATACCCCTCACTCCAAATTAGTCAACTTGTTTAATTTTGTTAAAAAAAATCGAGAGATCCTTAACCCAAAAAAATAAATCCCAAAATTTACACCTAAAAATTTTAAAATTTTATATATTTTCAATTTTCTAGAAATTAAACCTCCTAAAAAATAGTTTCATTTCCATAGTGTGAATATTTTATATTTGATGTTTTGAAATTAATTAATCATTTTGTTTATAATTGATATTTATTTGCATTGGATTGCAATTTTTTTTTTAAAAATGTTATAGGTGATGTGTTGCTACAAATTAATTTGTAGGATTTGTTGTTCTAAGTGAAAAGGGTTCATCTATATTTATTAATTATAAATTTTCATATTCTTTTAAAAAGTTTATGTTGTTGCACCAGAAAACTGCAGAGATAGATCACCTTCTTAGAAAATAAAATTAATGTTTAGGATTATGTGGAGATAGTTCAGCATCAAAACTAAAATGTTGTCTTTTTTCTTGAGTTCTTTAATTTTCTTTTGGAATGAATAATGTTTTGAGATTGTGGGGATTGTAAAATATAAAATTAGTTACCTAATTTATAGTAAGTGGTATTTTTATCCTTAATTGCCAACGTGGCGCCACATCATTTTTTGGCAAGAAAATGACCAGAAAAAAAATGGGTGACCATCGTTGTAAATTTTTAAAAGGTTTGTGATTTTTGTTTTACAAATAAAACTTTTGTGATCAAAATATTATAATTCATAAAGCTAGAAGACCGTAAGAGAAATTAACCCGTTCTTTCCTTTGGAGATGTTAATGTTAATCTATTTGGTTGGACATTTACAGAGGTTTAAAATTAGTATTACCTAAAGATATACCCGTTTGATTTAAGAATTAGTAAAGTATGTCTCACTTGCTTACCTAAAACAAGTAATAGGTTAGCTAATCCTTTGTTTTCTTCCATGCACATTGTGTAGGTAAGATTTGATTTGAACAGTTATGCCCTTCTCATCAACCGTGTTCTCAACCTCCTTAGCAATCATATTCACCGCCTGCAAATCGTCCTTCAATGATGTCGATCACATCGATGGCGATGGTGCAAGTTCTGGAAATGGGCGAAGGGTTTGGTGCTATTAATTTGTTGATTTCTTCGACAACACGATGATTGGGCTTTTTTACTTGATTAGTACATTTGGCAGTAAAAATTATGAACCCAACACACCCACCAAACTATTTCTCCATCTAACACACTTGTAGCCACGTCAGCGCCACATCACGCGTGAGTCGTTTGGTCACTGGGAAAACGTGACTTAAAGTCACGTTTCCCAGCCGATAGAAGTCGTGACTTGCAGTCACGACTTCGTTGTGAAATTTTTTTTTAATAGCTGTGAATACACCTCAAATAGTTGATCTGTGCCGACGGGGTTCGATTGGCTCAAGTTCTTGAAATCGGCTAATGAGTAGTAATGCGGCTAATGAGTAGTAGTAATACGACAAGGCGTGATAAACTGATGTTTGAGAGTGAAGGGTTTTTGAGAGAATTGAAGGCCTTGTCGATTGTCTCAACAATAGCACTACTAGTGTGCTAGAAAACATCAACATTCGAGTGGTTCTCGTACTAGTTAATTCACTTGAATTGCAAAAAATTGACATAGCACATCAACATTGAATATAACTAATAACTATACAAAACTTAGTTCAATCCAAAACCATAAAAATGCAACAATAAGCAAAAAGGGACAACAAGAAATACAAAACATAACAAGTACAGAACACAAAACACAAAATTCAGTAGGTTATTATTTTTTTTGTTCAATTTTTGGGAGTATCTTTAGAAACCCATCTCACATAACATCCCAAAATTCATTCTTTATGCATTAATCAATACAAACAACACAGAAAAGCAGTAAAAACTGGATCTTTGTAACAGTGAGCCCAAATTACTTAACAGTTCAATGAAAGGCATTTGCATGTTAAAATGAAAAGAAAGCAAAAACAAGACTACCACTAGCTTGAATACTAAAAACACATCACCAAAACAAACAATGAACCCAAAAATCAGTACACTCTCCCAAATAGTTGATCTTTGCCCACTCTCTCAAATGACTATCACAATCTCAAGGTCCCTCACACCATAAAGAATTCAGTAAGTTTGCTCAATAATATGAAATAACTCTTTCTCACTTACAGTTATAAATGATGAAATTGGTAGGTGATCAACTACAAAGAAAAAATGAATAAGGAGGAAATGACTTATAACAGTATAGAAAAAGTCATAGTCTGACCCCAAATAATGACTTTCAGTCCCACACCGTGTTCTCTTGACGACTCGGACATTACGGTTTAACGCAAGTGGAATATCCGTATGACCCACATCAGCCGGATTTTGAACATCTTCTGGTTGAATATCATCGTTGTCCCGCATTCCGCCATCCTGAGTACTTGTACTCCCAGATAAATTCATCATTATTGGACTTACATGAAAATGGCGCGAAGATGTAGGTGCCGTGTCAAATGGAAAGGCTTCCATAGCCTCGAATGTCATGTTGGGAGGAACTGAAGGAGTATGTGGAGTCCCAAACTCGTTGAGAGGCACTGATGGAGTATACAGTGGAGTGTCATGCCTCGAAGGTGTATCAGCATGGGAAGAATGATGAGAAGCTTGAAATGAATTGGGCATATTATGCATCCGATAATATGCGTGTACTGCAGTCAAAGTCGATGCAGCTACATCTCTAATACGTGCAATAGATACATCATCACCAAGTGTCAACTGATGAATTGAAGTAATGCCATGTGCCTACATATGAAATATTGATGAAGTTTTATGCGAAAGTACAAGGAAAACAACTATTTGGCAAGGATTCATAACTGAAAAAAAATCAAATTGTACTTACCAAGGCCTCAGCAATAGCTCCACGGGGAGACATGAATCGTCGTGTAATGCGACGATACCATAGCATATACGGGTTGTAAAAGTCCATTGGCTCCTCTAAGCTTTCATTAGTTGCAATATTGGAGGCACGTTCGTTCCACAAGCAGACATAAACACTATGTTCTGCGCTCCAATCTTTATCCGTCTTCCCTCTCAAGTCAATCCTATTTAGCTGAATGTTTGTGCTCTGTAAAGGTGGTATCATTTGTCTGAGACCGAATTGGCGCATGACTCTATCGGGATGATACATTTCGACTACACTAAAGAAAATCATAGGTGCCCTCGTTCGCCAAATAGCACGACCATTGCTACAGTACGCAGGTAGGTCCATAATCACTGCCTCAGGATACGGTTCCCATATTACCTGTAGTCAACAAAAACATTTTGATATGAATAAGAAACGCATATTAGATGATGTTTCCAAAGCACTATCTCTTACTTCATCGGGTGTTTGCATGTCAATCATTTCTCTGTACTTTGTCAGGACGTGCATTGATGCTCCCGTTGTCTCTAAAGCATGTTTCCACCTTCACAAATGAAAAAGAAAAACACAATGCATGTATGTCGGCACATGTACATAGATATGAAGAAATTGAAATTATAATGTGAGAAAATAGTAATTACCTATGACCAAATGGAGGAGGTGGAAATAATTCTTCGTTTTCTAATACCGGGTCTCGAAGAACGTTACCCATTATTGGTGCAAGAAACGGCAACCTATCCCATGCCCATAATTACAATAAGATGACTGGACCATCTATCTCAGCTCCATCAATGTCAGCTGCAAGACATAATTGTCTATATAAGTGAGCCAGAGTTGCACTACCCCAACTGTACTGTCCTGCCGCCTCGAAATCTTCCAAAAAATTGCAAATATATGATGTGAACGAGGTTGTTCGACTTGTCTGCAAATAGTGTTCCCCCTAGAAGTTGCAGGATGTATGCTCTCGCATAGCGTTGCACTTCCACATCATTAGCATTGTCTCGGGAGGTTTGGAAACCACCTTGAAAGTTGCCGAATTTGAATCCGCCCTCCGAGTCCGTTATTTTCGGGAAAGGGAATCCGAGTTGTGTCAAGCACAAGGCATCGTAATCTTGGTCGACGCGGCCGATGGTTGGTAATCCATCGACCGGCAACCCCAAGATGATTTGTACATCTTGGAGGGTTATAGTCATCTCGCCGACGGGGAAATGGAACGTGTGAGTTTCCGCCTCCACCTCTCTACAAGGGCGCTTATGAGATGCCAATCAATTGAAATGAAGCCTACTCGCGCAGAATCCGTAAAATCCAAACTTCCGAAGATGCCCAACTATGCGTGGATCCAGTTGGACCAACCGGTGAAGTGCAGCTGAATTCCGCCTGATAGTCAATATACCAGGCTCCTATGAAGATATGAGATTTAAGTGAAATTAGTTAAGACGTGGCTATGCAGCTAAAAAAAGTAGAGAAACATGCGAAAAGAAGTATTACCGGGCCATTCTAAACGCGGGTAGATCTATGGAGAGCTTGCATAGTCAAAACCGAGTCATCTATAGGGTCAGGATCCATATCGCGCTTAAACCCAAAATCATTACCAATGTTGTCATTAATTCCATTGTGCAATTGATATGAATAAGTAGAAATACTTCATGTACTAACTATAAAGAGATGGATTAATACAATATACGTAGCATACTACAACGCAGTTTATGATGCATATAATGCAATTTGACTTCATTTGCATCATTGCAGATCATGTAAGAACTTAAATAAAGTACATGTTAAAAATACAATTAAGAAATTGAAAAGTTTATGTTTCATGCAAGACCACAAAAGCACATCTGTCTTTCATCAAACAAATAATACAAATAAGCAAAAACCTATAATACAAGGAAAATATAGGTCCGTTCAAGACATAAGACTTGAAAGAGTCTTTCACTATGAAGCATTAGACGGTTGTCCTTGCTGACGCCGACTGCAAGTGCGTCTATTGTGTCCATCCTGCTTACACTTACTACATCGCAGCGTTGTTGGGGTTTCTCTTCATTTCTTCTCTCGATGCATATGCCGTGGCTTTTTCTGATTGCCTCTCCAATCCATCTCAGTGCGCAACCGGCTTTATTGAGGACGACCTTTTTTGACTCGCTTCCGAAATGGATCGGCCAACAACGTGTGTGGAGGTCTTGCGGTAGGCCAATAATCTTCGTGCGGAATGGGTTGGAAATTTGCAGCATAACATTGACTGTACACAGACCATTTGTAGTATGACTCGATGTACTGACAGTGATCTATGGCAACACTAGCGCAAACTGCTTGAACATGGGAACATGGAATGCCATAACACTGCCACTTCATACAAGTGCACCTACGGGCCTCCAATTTCACAACTTGCTCGTTACCCCCTTTTCTCAAATGATAGCCACGTGGTGCAGTGATTACTTCAAATGTACCATTCTCACGATTTACTAATGTCACATTGTGCCCTCCAGCCACATTTCCCCATTTTGACAACTTATCCATTGCGTACGTCGTGTACGTTTCGCCCCTGCCTAGGGCTACACCTATTTCGTCTCGTCTTTTATTAAAGTATACCACGACACGGTAAAATGTAATCTGCACTAAAGCGGTGATGGGGTAAAATCGCGCGCCTTTAAGGACTCTGTTAAAGCATTCTACATTTGTGACAAGAAAAAGTTCATATTCGTATTAGCTTGTAAACATAATAATTCAAACACATTAAGTAAGTAATAGTAACAATCGTAATAAATCAAACGTAATAACTGCGAGATTTGTAGTCATCCAGCCGTATCGATAACCTTTGTCGTATGCGTTTGTCCATTGTGCTCGATCTAGGTCAGTAAACCACGCAATACATTCGGGATTCATTTGATGGAGTTCTTTCATGGATGCCTTAAATTTTCGCGGTTGATGTTGTGCTCCTGCTATGTACACCATATCCTTTAATTCTTTGCTCCCAAATCTCATGTTGAAATTACTGCATATGTGGCGGAGACAAAATCTGTGTTGAGCTCTTTCGTGGGTCCATCCATTTCGAGGATCGTTCATTGCCAACAATATACCTGGGTGTCGATCAGAAATGACACATACACCATCCCTATCGAGTCACATGATGTCGCAAACAAGCCATAAACCATCCCCACTGCTCGACTTTCCTCATCAACAATGGCAAATGCTAAAGGAAATACATGACTATTACTGTCAACTACAGTGGCTATTAGGAGTTTTTGTTTGTATTTTCCATACAAGAATGTGCCATCAATTTGTATAATTGGTCTGCAATGTCTAAAGCCTGCAATAGAAGGTGCAAACGCCCGAAAAACCCATTTGAAGACAACTTCATTATTGGCATTAGGCTCACCATGCCGCCATTCCACACGTGTCCCTGGATTGCTTTCTTGAAGAGCGGTCATCCACCGCGGCAACATTTTGTACGATTCTTCCCAATCTCCAAAGACTTTAGCAATTGCTTTCTTCTTCCCCAACCATACTTTCTTATAATGAACGTCATAACTGAATTTGTCCTTGATAATCTGATGAAGCACTGGAACTGAGGTGGACGGATCTCTTCTCACCACATTTTCTACCTCACGACATATAACGGTGGAGTCCAAATGCGCATGATCCTTGGACAGTTTAGCATAGATGCATGTATGTGGTCCTGCATATGTACTGATCTCAAACATTCCATGCGATTTTCTTCTCGAACACCGCAACCTCCAAGTACATCCATCCAAATATTTCTTACAACGAACAATCCATACATTTGGCGTAGAATGAGTCACCACAAAGCGCCTGTGTCCTTTGATGCTATACAATTTCACGGCATGTTGGATATCTACTTTACACATGAACCGCATGCCTTTCTCAAATTCTGATGCCTCATTCCATAAAGACCTAGAAGGGATCATTGCATTCTCATTGAGGGGTTGCATTGCCTCACTACTCAATTCCATAAATACAGCTGAAGGAACGACAAATTCACCTACACCCACTGGCGCACCATCAATTCCAGCAGCCTCTTCATCGAAGAAATCATCGTTCCCAATTTCGCTCGAAATTGGAGGACAAGATAATGAGCCATCATCTGCTATGACTCGATTTAACGCATATCGAATCATGTCATCATCAACGTGATGACCATCATCCCCTTCATCGTCTGTATCATCTTCGCTACTATCTTCACTACTATCCCCGTCACTACCGCAATAGTCATCATCTTCGCTAGTATTCAAATCATCACAGGAACGCGGATCCTCGTCCATTTCGGGATTTGCGGTTATCAAAGGCGATGCACAATGGCTATGTTCATAAATTGGTTGAGTGCTAGGTCCAGCTCCAGAATGTAACACTACATTGCAATTGGAACTATTGTATTGTTGCCTCGGAACTAAATCGATATAAAGCTCCATGCAATGTGGTGGTGGTAATTCTGACAAAAAGTCCCAAACATCTTTGAGACTCGACTCATCATCTATTCGCAACGGGACGTAGTTGGTCGATCCACTTCCAATGTACGCTTGGATATCGATATGTCATGTTTAATCTCTCGTAAGTCATTGTCTATCTGCAATGAATTACATATATAACGCACAAGTTCATCGTACCCTAACCCCATCTTCGATCTGAGATGTCGAATGGGCGGTTTAGTGTACGAAATCCCTGATGGTCCATCAACAATGTCTCCATTCATATAACACAACATTGATACTCTTCGATCAACCATTCTTCAATCTATATATATATATAGAATATAATTGTTACTAAGTGATGATAAAGACCTTCTAATTAAAGTTACGACTATGCGATATAAATCTCGCAATCATCCAATCACTCATATAAAATTAATCATTTTAGAAATAATTCAAATAAATATGACCTTAATAGAATTGGTTATGCACCCTAATAGAATTGGTGTAGTGGTATAGTTATTATATATATATATATATATATATATCTATATGGTAACTAAATAGCCTAGTGATCAAATTAAGTACCTTATTTTGCTACAAAGAAACTATTATATGCAAATAACTATTATATATTATAAACAACTTCCCTAGCTAGCTTAGAATATCACAACCCCTAAAGCAACCTTAGATAGTTACCACCACCAATGTCTCATCTCTTAAGCGCACGCCTAATGTTCTTCCAAATTTTTCTACTAAACTATTGACATGTATATGGGATTTTTTGCTTAATTAATACCATACCCCTAAAACAAATAAAAACAACCCCTAGATCAAATAAAACAAATTTCTAAAACAAATAAAAACAAATTTCCGGAGACAACAAAACAAACAAAAAAATAACATACAACATAACATGAACCACTACAAAAAACAAAGAAATCAAAGAACGGAATTAGAAACGGAACTTATTTCCGTTTCTAAATCGTAAACGGAATTAGAAACGAATAAGTTCCGTTTCTAAATGTAACAAGATTAGCGACGGAACCGACAGGGAAATATTCGAGACGGATTTGAGACGGATCGAGACGGAATTAGAGACGGAATTAGAGACGGAATTAAATTCCGTCTCTCGAAAATTGGCGCCACCATTCCCGCCAAATTCTTCATTTCTTATGGCCGTTCATCATTCCTCGAGATTTGTATTTTTTCCGATCCCGCAAATGTCTTCTCCTTCCCGCACCCCACCCCCCCCCGCAACAAAACACGAAATCCCCAAATCATTCCCACGAAAAAACCCCAAAACCTAAATCCGTCTCTCCGTCTCGTCGCGCCGGCCGATCGTCTCGTCCCTGCACGTCCATCCCGTTCGATCGTCTCGTCTCTCCATCCGGCCGTGCGAGCTGGTCGCTCCGGTGCTCGCTATGGACGTCTGTTCCCGGTGGTCTTCGTTTCGCCGTCCGGTCTCTCGGTGCTCTCCCGTCTCTGGTCTTGCCGTCTCTCTCGGTCTCTCCGTCTCGTCGCGCCGGCTCCGTCATCGCCGAGATCTCTCGCTCTCTCTCGGTCTCTCGATTCGGATCGGGTTAGCAAGGAATTTTTGTTTTGGAGTCTTACTACAATCTTCATTTCTTATTTGTTTTTTAATGTTCATTATAATGCAGTAACACTCATGATCAAGAGCTCTTGAGCTTTCATAGAGATCATTCACCTTTGTCGGTTTTGAGGAAGTCCCGAATCGCTTGGTCGTTATATTGCGAAAAATTTGCGTCTGTCAGTTGGCGTTCTAGTCCCCTTGTTTATCTAATTCTCGCAAATTTATGGAATAATCCGTCGGGTGACATGAGAATTATTTAAGTTTCCGCTATGGTTCATTTGATGGATGATTTTCTAGTAAACATCGGAGTTGAAGGCAAGAAGCTATTTTATCTTGAAAGACTTTCCAATTTAAATTAACCATGTGCCTTATGTATTTCCATCTATCAATAAATATTTGGGGTGTTAGGTGTTCCTACGTACATTATATGCGGCATCCAGGAATATTAAAGTCGTAATACTTGTTAGCATTGCAAAGTTGAGGTGGTTTTATCATGATAGGATTTATCATGATAGGATTTCCTATTGCTCCTTCTAAAAAATCAAATTTCTTCTCTTTGTAGATCTTGAATTTTGAAATGTGTTTCTTCTCCTTATGTTACAACCAAGTTTGTGGTGGTTTTATCATGATAGGATTTCCAATATGACCGTTTATAGCCGTGTTAGGAATCCAGGAAATCAAAAATTCAAATGTGAAGCTTGATTTCCAAAAGTCAAAAATATCTGGCAGAGGGTAATTAGCGCGCTAATACTGGAATTAGCGCGCTAACTGCAGGGAACTCAAAAAAAGTTTTTTCTCCCTTTGTGTTAGCGACCCTTAAACTCGTCCAGGGCCTAACCAACCCTTATAAAACATGTTATACATGTTTATTATGAGTCATTTACAACAATCCTTTTGATAATGCCCAAGCTTCTTACATAAAGAACATAACTCAATCAATTCCTTCTCTTTAGATTGTGATGACTCATTAATGACTTCCTAACTTTGTCAATTTATTCTCTATTCATGAGTTTAATGTGGGAACCTCGTTCTTTCACTTAGCTATCAATTTGTTCTCTTTAGATGGTGTAGACTCTTATATTCCTTTGAAAGCCTCAAAGGTGCTGGATTTGAGGACTTAACAACAGCCACAAAGATCTCCTATTGCTCCTTCTAAAAAATCAAATTTCTTCTCTTTGTAGATCTTGAATTTTGAAATGTGTTTCTTCTCCTTATGTTACAACCAAGTTTGTGGTGGTTTTATCATTATAGGATTTCCAATATGACCGTTTATAGCCGTGTTAGGAATCCAGAAATCAAAAATTCAAATGTGAAGCTTGATTTCCAAAAGTCAAAAATATCTCGAGGCTAATTAGCGCGCTAATATCGGAATTAGCGCGCTAATCGCAGTGCAACTCAAAAAAAGGTTTTTTCTCCCTTTGTGTTAGCGACCCTTAAACTCGTCCAGGGCCTAACCAACCCTTATAAAACATGTTATACATGTTTATTATGAGTCATTTACAACAATCCTTTTGATAATGCCCAAGCTTCTTACATAAAGAACATAACTCAATCAATTCCTTCTCTTTAGATTGTGATGACTCATTAATGTGCGAACCTCGTTCTTTCACTTAGCTATCAATTTGTTCTCTTTAGATGGTGTAGATCGCATTTCCGATTTACAATATTCTCCATTTTGGAGGCTTCTTATCATCTTAATCATTATTATTTCATTACTTGAATAGACAACCGCTCGACAAGGGTTACGTTCGACTAGGAATGTCGTCTACAAACAGAGATCGGATGTACAACCGGCTCGACAACGGTTATGTTCGAATTGAATTCGCGGCGAAGGTTAAAGAATTTATATCATTTGCAAAACAACATTGTCCTACATACCAAAGTGAACGGAAGATTAGATGTCCGTGCAATTTTAAGAAATGTCGACTTGTTCCGTACTGACGTCGAAACGGTTGAGCACCACCTATGTAGGTATGGATTTGTCCGGGGATATCACAGCTTGGTACGAACATGGTGAGAACGGAGATGAAGGGCCGCAAAATTTTCACGCAATGGATTGCCATATTGATGATGCTCGATGTTCGAGGCTACGATCCGACACCTTACACGAGATGCTACACAACGTGGCAGTCCAAGTTTCAATTGGAATGTCGTGGAAGAATCACCAAACCCCCAAGCACGCCAACTATATGACATGATTGATGCAAGTAGGGAACAATTGTGGCCTGGTTGCGAAACCATGACAACGTTGTCCGCAATGGCAAGATTACTTGCGATCAAGTCTCGAACATCATATATCTCGAACGAGGGTATAATGAAATCATTAAACTCATGAAGGATTGTTTGCCAAATGACAACTCAATGGTTGAGAATTTTTATGCCACTAAAAGACTAATGCGAGGTCTAGGTCTACCTGTTGAGAAAATAGATTGTTGTGAGGACCAATGTATGATTTATTGGGGAGTGGACTCGAGTTGACGTCATGTAAATTTTGTGGGAAATCACGATACGTTGCACATCGACGAGGTCGTGGTCGGAACACAAAAACCGCCCTTGCAAAAGAATGTACTACTTCCCTTTGGGCCCTCGGTTGCAACGATTGTATGCGTCGAGTCAACCGCAAAACATATGCGATGGCATGGAGATCATTCATCGCCCAAGATGTTATGCAACACCGTTTCGATTCGATTGCTTGGAGACATTTTAATGACGTCAATAAAGACTTTGCCGCCGAGGTTCGAATGTTCGTTTAGGATTGTGCACCGATGGTTTTCAAGTATTTGGGATTTCCGGAAATCGTACTCTTCATGGCCTGTGATTTTGACTCCTTACAACCTTCCACCGTCGATGTGCATGAAATCTCGAGTTTATGTTCTTAACGGTTATCGTTCTGGACCGACCAGCCCAAAGCGAGAAAATCGACGTGTTCCTTCACCGCTTGTGAAAGAGTTGCAAGATTTATGGAACATTGGGGTGGTTACATACGACGTTTCCACCAAGACAAATTTTGTCATGCGAGTTGCCCTTTTATGGATCGTTAGTGATTTCCCCGCGTATAGCATGTTGTCCTATTGTTGGAGCACACACGGTAAGTACGCTTGTCCATATTGTATGGAGGATACAAATGCATTTCAATTGCGAAATGGAGGTAAGACATCGTGGTTTGACTGTCATCGTCGTTTCTTGGAGAAGTCATCACCATTAAGGAAAGACAAAAAAATTTCATTAGAGGCAAAATGGTCATAATCGATGATCCGCCGCTTTGCGGTCTGGTGAAGAAATTTTGGCGTAAATTGAATCGTTTGGCTTGATGAAGGTGACAGAAATCGGCGCCAATCTGTGAATGAGCGGATAGCTAAGAATTCGGGATGGAGGAAGAAGAGCATATTCTCGGGACTTGCCGTATTGGAAGACAAACTTGATCCGCCACAACTTAGATGTCATGCACATCGAGAAAATGTTTTTGACAACATTTTCAACACTATTATGTGTGTACCGGCAAGAGTAAGGACAATGCAAAATCGAGGCAAGATATTCGTGAATATTGTCACCGACCTTCTCAACACATTGATTCGGCGACAAATACTTACGTCCTTGGGTGCTATGCTCTTGATACATCAAGAAGACAAAAATTGTGCGAGTGGGTTGAAAAGTTGCGTTTTCCCGATGGTTACGCATCGAATCTTGGTCGATGTGTAGATCCAAAGAAATGCGAATGTTCGGCATGAAGAGCCATGATTGTCATATATTCATGCAACGGTTGATACCAATTGCATTCAGAGAACTTCTCCCAAACCCGGTTTGGGTTGCAATTAGCGAATTAAGCCTATTTTTCCTGGTCCCCATCGCGAAATGTGTAAGTATCCAAGATATGGAGGTCTTAGAGTCTCAAATTCCAAAAATCATTTGCAAGTTGGAAAAATTTTCCCTCCAAGCTTATTTGACTCTATGGAACACCTACCAATCCACTTGGCCTACGAGGCCCGTCTGGCTAGGTCCCGTTCAATTTCGATGGATGTATCCATTTGAGAGGTACTATCTTGAGCCCTTGATATTATTTTCCCATTCAATAGGTTTTATATCAACATTTCCTATAACATTCATATAGGTACCTTAAACATTTGAAGAACAATGTGCGAAACAAAGCGAAGGTTGAGGGCTCCATGTGTAATGCTTATTTGGTCGAAGAGGTCACATCCTTTTGTTCTTACTACTTCGAAGATCACGTCTTTACGTTGCATGACAAAGTGCCACGTAACGACGATGGCGGTATCGGGCCCACACCGAACTTCGTTGGCAATTTCTCAATTTTCACTTATCCCGGTCGACCCATGGGCAAGTCGAAGGAGCGGTACTTAACAGAAGGAGTATAATGCCGCTCATTCGTACATACTTGCTCAATTGTCCAGAGATCGCTCCTTACGTTCGCATGTCCATCAATTTCTTTCATTAATGCAAGACATTCATTGTTCATACATTATTAATACATCCGACTTACACGTTCGTTTCTTCTAGGATATTCGTCGATGAAATCACTCAAGCAATGGGGGAGTCGCAAGTTGATAGTAGTCTAGAGCACAACTTCCCCATTTGGTTTCAAACATATGTAAGGGCATTACTTTTGTACGTTATAGATTCAAATGTTTCTCCCATAACTAATGTGTCATATTGCATCTCTAATTTTGTCGAATAGGCTCGGAATTCTATAGTTGACGAGACGCTCGTTGATCTTTCTGTTGGTCCTAGTCGATCATGTATCGTCTACCCTGGTTACCTTGTTAATGGGTATAAGTTCCACTCCGCAACATATGACGTTAATAGATCGACGCAGCAGCGACGGTGTTTTGGTGAAGGGTTCAAACTACGCTGATGTTTCCCATAACTATTATGGAGTACTGCAAGAGGTTGTGGAGATTGAGTATACCGGCCTCAAACGTGTGGTCTTGTTTAAGTGCGAATGGTATGACCCTACACCGAATCATGGTGTGAGGACTCACCCAACACTTCAATTGGTAGAGGTTCAACGAAGTCGACGATATAACAACTACGAGCCATTTGTACTGGCAATGCAAGCCACTCAAGTCTACTACCTTTCGTACCCTTCTATGCGGAACGATCGACAAGAATGGCTAGCAGTTTGTTGCTGTCAGCCAAAATTCGCTGACGAGGAAACTAGCAAAGACGATAATGACCAGGGCTCGGCAGAGATTGCTTTCCAAGATGGGATGCCCACCACGTGCGTAGTCGATGATGCAGACGCCGATATCAACAATCTGGATGTTCCGACTGGGACTCGATTTATTGTTGAAGCGGGTCCAAGCGATGAAGTTTATAGTGGAGATGAATCAGAAGAAGAATCATCACCTTCTACTCATGAGAGTGAATTTGAAACGGATGATAGCGAATAAAGTTTGTATATGATATGTCAACGACCAATAATGTAGTTACTTTTATTTGCATGGATTTTGTTCTTATTAAGTCCAATAATATAGACTGAATTTCTTCTTTTTTTTCTTATGCCCTTATTTTATGATGTTTTACTCGTGAATATTGTTAATTAGGTATCATGGCCGACGTGGTCGTAGGGGATGTCGAGGTTTGCCATTAGGAGGCCATCGTGGCGGTGGAGGTCGTGGTTCGATACCTCCATCATCGATTCCGACTTCTCGGTCTCTCGAGCACGATACGCCGCCGCACCTTCCCCTTCCATACCGTCGGGGTCGTCTGTACCATCTTCTTCGTCATCAAGGACTATGCCTACTACACACTTCCCCACACCTTCTCCGACATCAATGACTCCTTTACCCACGAGGCCTGCACCCCACCACAAGATCACCGGCAAAGCATCCCGACAGAAGACGTAAGAGCAGGGTTGGAGGTGACAGCCCTCCGCGGCCACCTCAGAGGCCAGGGATGGAGGCCCCTCGCGTGCAGGGGATCCCTATCACTCTGATTGCCAATGATACGTAAGTTTGCGTTTAACTTTTATATGTCAATTTCAATATGGATGTCAAATATTGAATAAGTAGTTTTGTCGAATATGCATGTTCATGAAACACAGGGAGTTGCATCCTTCGCACTTTTGTGCACGGAGGATGACAAAAGTTTTTAAACGATGGATGATTCCCGAAGGGTATTGTTGGAAGTCGATACGCCTCATCATAAAGACCAATACATCGCGACAATGGAAGGTAAACAAAACTACCATGTGCCTTATGATTTATACTATTTTCTCAAATAAGTGCTAACAATAGCAATCGCCAATTTGTAGATATTTTTTAGATGGGATGATGCGCTTCCCGAGGATCTCGTGCGAGCGGCGTACGACGCTTGCAGCACAAGGTACACCGCGTTGATGCACAAGTTGAAGAAGAATCGGGTGCGAAAATGGTTTATGTTACAGATGAGGCATGGAGGAGATACTTGCAAGATCGGGAGAGCGAGGACTTCCGAGTGCTAGGTCTAGGCAAGCGACGGAGAATAGGAACACCGAGGTCGAAGGCCCCGTGACCGGACCCTCGAAGCACGGTGGTGGTTCCGTGTCATTTGCGACTACCCAAGAAAGATTGGTTAGTATTTATTAACATCTAGGATATTTTGTACATTTATACTCTTGTTCACTATGCTTGGTCCCGCACGCAGCCGATTCATCCGAGACGCCACCGTCGGTGAATGATTTGTACTTGCATCTCCACACCGTTAATCACGACAGACGACATTCATCGATACTAGATCGGAGCGGTTCTATGTAAGTATAGAAATGAAATGTAAAATATTATTAAGTCTATCACTTACCCCATATCATGTACTTTGTTTGTTGTGCATATATGCAGAAAGGCTCCAGAGCGTACGTCGGGAGCCGACCCAGCTACACCGGAGCAATCGGTGGATGATGAGGCGGTGTACCTCAATGTGGCGGGTGAGTCTTCCAAAGGACGTGTCTACGGACTCGGGTCCGTAGGGAGAAAGAAGAGGAGATACGGAACTCCCTGGTGCTAGCACGTCGCAGACGCTTCGGATGTGGTGCCGCGGGCGAGTTCGATGTCGTTGCGAGCAACTACGAAAGGTTATGCACTTCATGCAACGGCGTCTTGGGATGGACATGGACGAAATAGACCTAGCTGAGCACCAACCACCACCACCGCCACCACCACCGCCACCTCATGACCAAAGAATACCGCCGCAAATAGATCCGGTCGATCCACCCCAACAAGGGGACAATGTTGGGCGTGAGACGTAAGCGTGGCTCTCGAGAGATGAGCAGGTTGGTGATACATAGGTACTTCACTTGTTGTTTGTTTCAAATGCTTAGATTAAAAGTTTTATAGTGTAGACAACTTTAGAAATTCATCGAATTACTTTATGATTCACACTTCTTTTTGTGCATTTTTAGGTCGATGTTCCATATTTTATCGTGGATTTTATTTTTTTTCGCTTTTGCTCCCCCAATTCTTTTTTTGTTTTGAAGTAAAATATACTATAAGTAGCGAATGTTAGCAGAATTAATCCATGGGAGAAGAATACATGCTGGCTGTTGTGTGCAAATCTTATGCCGTTGCAGGTTCTCTCGAGTGCTATGATGAAGAAAGTGGTAGAATCGACAGGGAGCGACATCTTCATGCAATAGCAAATGAATTTGGGAAGTCGATAAAGGGTCGTTTTCGGTCATCAAGTGTTCGGCATGTAGGCTCTTCTTCTTCTATTATGGCATGTCCGTAGAAGAAGAATAGCCTACATGTTCTCAACACGTATGACCGGAAAAAAAGGACCCTTTATCGATTTCCCAAATTCATTTGCTATGGCATGAAGATGTTGCTCCCTGTCGATTCTACCACTTTCTTCATCATAAGACTCTCGAGAGAACTCCGCAACGCATAAGATTTGCACACAACAAACAAAGATGTTTTCTTATCCCATGGATTAATTCTCGCTAACATTCGCTACTTATAGTATATTTTACTTAAACTGAGGTAAAAAAATTTATTTTGGGGAGGATAATGTATTAAAAATAAAATCCATGATAACTTATGCATCAATCGGCGTCGAAAGGCGGGTTTGTTGAAGCCTCGATGTAGTAGAAGGTTCGATGATGAAGTTCCTTTACTTTTATTTTTCCTGTTTTCTAAAGGCGGGTTTTAGTTTTTCCTATCGTTCTCGAGGGAATGGGTTCATTGCTTTTGACGATGAGCATGTTGTAGACGATTTGTTTCATTTGCATGTTAAACTCATTTTTTTTTTTTTTTTGGTGGTGGTGATTTTGGTCCTTATAGGACTCCAGTGTCGGAGGTAGGCGTGGTGGGTATAGTGGAGGCAAAGTGAGCTTGGTGGGGGTTATGGAGGCTTTGGGGGCGTGGCTTAGGTGCTTATCGAGGTGAATCTTCTCTTGGCTATTCTATTTTAATTAGCGATCGAATCACTTCCTTTCAATAGTTTGTCGTGTAGACTTTTTAAGTTACTTGAATGAGTTTATTGTTGGTGGTTTACTTTGTTTCAAACACTAGTATATTATAGTTAAAACCAAGTTTTTGGTGGTTTTATAGTGATCTCCTATTGCTCCTTCTAAAAAATCAAATTTCTTCTTTTTGTAGATCTTGAATTTTGGAATGTGTTTCTTCTTCCTTATGTTAAAACCAAGTTATTGGTGGTTTTATGTGATAGGAATTCCAATATGACCGGTTATAGCCGTTCTAGGAATCCAGGAAATCAAAAATTCAAATTGAAAGCTTGATTTCCAAAAGTCAAAAATCCCTCGCGTAAGGCTAATTAGCGCGCTAATACTTGAATTAGCGCGCTAACTCAGCAGGACCTCAAACTAATTAATTTATCCCTTTGTGTTAGCGACCCTTAAACTCGGCCAGGACGTAACCATCCCTTATAAAACATGTTATACATGTTTTACAACTCAACTTACATGATAGGTCCAACTTATAGAAACATTGTTCGCCATCTCCTATGCGTAGGAAAATAGCAACATTGACACCAACTTCGATCCTCAGTGATCGCATTTGCTTGATGATCATGTTTTTTTTTTGGAAGCATTCTTATTCAACATTGTATGGTTTTTTTATGTTCTTCAATGCTTTTCTTGAACCCCAGCTGGTTGTTTTTTTTTTATTTTTTGAGTAGGAACACATGGCTTGTCGCCTTTGGAGCACACAAGAGTTTAGATTGGGTGAGAGGATGAGTTCTAGAATCATACTTACATGATAGGTTTGTGCTTAACTTTCCTCTTTTCCCTTTTAGCATTCTTGCACTTATGCCATTCTTCTCTTTGTAGATCTTGCAGCTTTTGAATGTGTTTTGTCTTCCTTATGTTAAAACCAAGTTTGTGGTGGTTTTATCATGATAGGAAATTCCCATATGACCGTTTATAGCCGTGTTAGGAAGCCCGGAAATCAAAAATTACAAATTTAAAGCTTGATTTCCAAAATGGAAAAATATCTCGGCAAGCTAATTAGCGCGCTAATACTTTGGAATTAGCGCGCTAACCGCAGGGGACCTCAAACTAATTAATCTCTCCTTTGCCTACTTCTTTCAGTGCATACTCACCGGTTGTTGCCCTCGATGGAGATTCGAAATGCTTCAAAGCTGCGTTTTACTTATTAAATGAAGTCCTTTTTGTGTATACTTCCAAATTTTGGACCTTTTGTGAGTGTTCTTTTTTTTTTTTTGCTTGTTGAACGATAGGTGTGGTTGGTTTTTGTGTATACTTCCAAATTTATGGAGCTTTTGTAATACATTACAACTTTCGGTGGATATATAAATTTTTGGGCTAATTTTGAGTTTCACATTTTTCCTTCTCTTTTGAATTTTTGTTGATATATATTTTTGATGTATGGATGCGCAATTTGGCTTCTTTGGGGGATGTTAGCACCCTCAAGGAGTTGTTGGAGGGTGCGGCGATGGAGTATGTCATATCGGGTTGTATTTTGATTTTTTAGGTTGGAGAATCGATTGGCTTATGTATCCGTGCCATATTTAAACAAAACAAAAATTAGAGACGGATTAGCAAAATCGAATTCAAATTTTCCGTTGCTATTCCGTCTCTAATTTTCCAGAAATATTTTTATCAATCACAAACGGATCAGAGACGGAAATATTAATTCCGTCTCTGATTCCGTCTCTAATTAGCAACGGAATCAGAGACGGAATCAGAAACGGAATAATCCGTCTCTGATTCCGTTTCTAATTAGAGACGGAATCAGAGACGGACTCTTTGCATTCCGTCTCTGATTCCGTCTCTGATTCCGTTGCTGATTAGAAACGGAATCGACACTTATTCATAAATTTATTAATTCCGTCTCTGATTCCGTTGCTAATCAGCAACGGAATCAGAGACGGAATGCAATTACAAATGTACCATTTCGAAATAAAATCCATTTCTGTTCCGTCTCTGTTCCGTTTCTAATTTCCGTCTCAAATTCCGTCTCTAATCAGAAACGGATATTTTCCGTCTCTATTCCGTCTCTAATCAGAAACGGAATCCATTTTCCGTTTCTGATCGTATCAGCGACGACGTTTTCGAGAGGCGGACGCGCGTTCGTCTCGTTCCGTTTCTGATTTAATTCAGAGACGGAAATTTAGCAAATCAGAAACGGAAAATTCCGTTTCTGATTTGCGATTTTTTTGTAGTGAGCCACATGAAGCATAAACACAAAAAATCTCCAAACAAATTGATCTTACAGAGTTGTTGAAATCGGGTGGGTTGCGGTTCGGATCTGAAGTTGATGATGGAGATAAGATATGCACCAATGGAGCCAATCTAGTGGAGTTGAGGGAATGAAGAGTGGAGCAACGTTGGGGGAGTTGAAGGAAGAAGGAAGGCAAGAGAGAAACCAGATCTGGAACGGCTGGTCTCTGTTTTGTCCAAGGGAAGTCGTGACTTCGGGTCACGATTTTACTTTAATGGAAATCGTGACCCGAGATCACGATTTCCTTATCTTCCAACAGTGAGGAAATCGTGATCTCGGGTCACGATTTCCATTAAAGTGAAATCGTGACCCGAGCTCACGACTTCACTTTGACGGGACAAAAAAAAAATTACGTGGCGCTGACGTGGCTACAAGTGTGTTAGATGGGGAAATAGTTTGGTGGGTGTGTTGGGTTCATAATTTTTACTACCAAATGTACTAATCAAGTAAAAAGGCCACGATGATTGATTACACGAATCGATCGATCGATAAAGAGAGAGAGAGAGAGAGAGAGAGAGAGATGTCGTTTTGGGTTGACAGCTTCGTCGCCACTTTCACTGCTCTAGTAAACACGCACGACGAATCCCAAATGCTGAGAACCAAAACTTTATTGATTCCTCTGGTTCTTGATTCTCCAAATCAAATCGCGTCAAAACTTCGACGAACGAAAGAATGGACAAATGTCTAATTAGGGTTTCGAGAGAACCTCAACAGATCAATTATATGAGATGAATTAGTGAGAGAGAGAGAGAGGGCTATGAAATGGAGAAGATGATGTTGAAGATGAGGGTAAAAATGTAATTTTTGTTTACTTGAGTTGAGCTTATCTAATGAAAAGAAAGATCTTTCATTTGGTAAGCATGAATGTAAGGGTTTAGTAAAGTTGAGTCTTAATTAGCTGGCACTCCAATCAAACACCAATCTTACTGCTAAGCTAAGCTTAGCTAAACTAACACTCCAACCAAACAAGCTTTAGTCGTCCTAAATACACAATTGATGTGAAGTGCACTTCCCTTTTAGAGTTTTGTGGGCACATCCGGTGCCCTTGGACGTGTCATTTAAAATCACAAACCAAAAAAAGGAAAGCTGCCCACTTCCCCCTCAAATTAACTTACCCCAATCAAATATAGCAAATGATTTCATGGGGAGTTGGAATTGTAAAAATAAATAAGTTATTATGATTGACTATATGCATAGGGATTCCTAAATGAAAAAAGATCGAAATGTTGGGTTATGTTTGGAACCCTTTTGAACTGAAGAGGAGAGACCCACATACTACAACCTCTCATGCATTAAGGACATTGAGTACAAAAAAGAAGACTTAGCCCCATACCATCTTACTTGAAAACAGCAATCCACACCTAGTTAGAAAGTACTAGTGTTTTAGATTTTATTTTATTTTATTTTATTTTATTTTCTCCAAGATTGTGCTTTTATGTTGGAGCACTGAAGGCCACACCCGGCCCACATAAACAAATTAAGCATAGTGCATGTTGGATATCCTTTTGAGTATGTATTGTTTTCATGTTGGAACACTCAAGTGGACATAATGCCGTTGTGGCTCCACCACTCCTCATGTTCTTACTATTGAGGCCAGGCTGAACATTTATCACTCAGAACTCATGAAAATACTCTTGTGTTCTGTTTCATTGATTCATCAAGAATATATTCTGTTGCAACAACTGAGCTCATATATAGCATGCTCTGATTCTGTACAAGCTACATCTACTTTACTAAAACAGCTTCCTAGCTCTCACTTATTACATCAGTACACACATACTTCTACACAAGCCCAGGGACATGATGAATTCCAAGCTTGATCCAACCAAGCATAAACATATTTTATGTGTTCAGTGTCGTAGCCCTTGATTAATATTTACAAGTAATGGTGTTAAATCAAAGTGGAGCACTTCATCATTGGCTCCCTGAAAGTAGAAGAAACCAATACTATACAACAAATTCATTAATTACCCACCAGAATGGTTGAATATTGGAAACAAAAATAAAAAAAAGTTTAGGCCAATATTTCTCTCAAGACATGAGGTTGGAGCCCCGGTTGACTCCTTGTTGGATTAGTCGAACCTAAGCAGCGAGAGACCAAAAATATATCCAGACGCTCATGATTATAAAAATAAAATCAACTTGTTCTGGACTGCTAGAGCGTTCATATATGTTCATATATGTTGTGGTTGTATCAAAATATGACATGTAAACATATAAAAATAAAATAGTACCGATGTCTTTTGAAGTGAAGCCTTATAAACATAGTATAGACATGCCCCTCACGCTGACTATATAACAGTAGAGAAATTTAATTAACAAGAGTCCATTTTGAAGGAAATCTGCACTTCAATTCGATGTCCCACTAAAAAGATATCAAACATAAAAAGGAAATCTAGTGAATAAGAACTATCTTAGAATTTTCCAAGTGGCCGTGCCATAGAGGTCCCCCAATTAAGGGCATAGATAAGGGCTAGAGCAATGGTCCCATTAGCTTATTAGATAGCAGTTACTAACTTACTAGCAATGTAGAATAACAAAAGTGGTACTCCCTTCTTTACTTGGGATTTCAGTCTGAAAGTAACACATTTTGTTGAAGTCACAGCCTGCCTGCCCTTTCTCCTACTCAATCTTGGCCCCTAAGTCTCTCTTTCCTCTTTGTAAGGTGGGCTACCCTTACCTTCTACTCTACAGCAAGACACTTCATAGGAAAAGAAGATTTAACCACACACCTCAAGACCCTTCAACACAATATTATTATTACCTTACCCATCTGCCCCATTAACAATAAACTAATACTTCACCAATAATAAAGGGTAATGTTGTAGTGCTAATAAAAATACAAAAAATCAGGATTTTCATTCCCTCAAATTTAAATTTAGTGGTCCCACTTTTTAGAGAGTTCAGAGATTCAAAAAAGATTTGGAATATAGTCGGTAGAGCGAAAAAAAATAAAAGAAAGATGGTTGCAGTAATTTAGTCGTATCTTAAGAAGGCTTGCAAATATTTCGGTTAGAGTCGACCTAGACCCTAAAGCCTAATATTACTTGGGATGCATTAGTTGTAAAAGATCTACTAAAAGATAATATTGAATCACATCATCAACCACATTAAGTCTAGTTGAATGAAAAACATTAGATCCACATGACTAACCTTGGAAATGTTGCAATCCTAATAAAAATACAATAAATCATATATGATTTTTAGTCCTTAGATTAAAATTAAGGTCTTAATCCCTCTTATGGTTGACTTAACTAACAAAAAAAAATGTCATAAAATCTAAAATTCTTTCAATTAATGAAAACAAAAATGTGAATTCATCATTGTCCCTGTTTAGCCAAGCATGGTTGAATGGGGAGTTTATGTCAGTTACCCATGTGTGAGGAACTTTAGTTGTTAGTTGAAATTGCCAATTGGCCTACTTGTGAAATTACCAATCTTACAATAGGTGGTCCATTTGGATTATTTCAATTATCCTTTTGTTTTCTTATCACAAAATCAACTATTCAAACTTGAAAACTATAGAGACAAAAGAATTTATACATGCAAGTGTGAATCCATAAGATTTTATTTGTAGAACTTTATGGTGGCATTTTAAGGGTGTTTGTCAAGTGGGTGTTTAGGTAATGTTAGTAGAAGATGCCTTGTGCTCTTCAAGAAACAGCCCCTTTAACAAAGATGAAAAAGTTGGTAGGCAAATTATATTTGGTCAAATTAATTCACCATTGCTTTAGTGTTTTATAGCTATAAAGAAAGATTGTTAGTCTTGAAAACTTTTCATTGTTTATAAGCACCTGCAATAGGAGAAAGAGAGTCATTATTCTAAAGCAAAAGCAAAAAAGAGAGAGAAAAGAAGAAAAGATAAAGAGAGGATCCTAAATCATAGAAGGGTTTGCTGAAGGAAGAGATGCAAACACAGCAGTTACAAGTTCATAAAATTAGGAGCTCCGGTAGTATAAACTACAGCGGTAGCGTGCTCGCTATGGAAGACAATGATGAGGAGATGTCGAGGTCGGCTCTCAATTCTTTTCGGGCGAAGGAAGAAGAGATTGAGAAGAAGAAGATGGAGGTGAGGGAGAAGGTTCAGGCTCATCTAGGCCGCGTCGAAGAGGAAACAAAGCGATTGGCAGAGATTCGCGAGGTAACTTAAAATTACTGTTCTTTTTTAACTTCAAATTTCATTTTTTTTTCTTGGCAACTTGTAGTCAAATGTAACATAAGTGTTTCACAATCTAAGGCAAAAAAGTGAGACATAATCTGAATTTGGACATGAATATGTTAACTTCTCCAAACAAGAATCAAGACTAATACTTGTTCTAAAATGTGGTGTTCCTAGCAGAGGATTCTGTTTTTTGTGGTGTTCTTGTTGATCTGTTAAAATTTATTAAAATGCACTAGTAGTTTTCAAAAAAAATTAAATTAACTTAAAAACAGTAGTAGTTTTCAAATAACTGCTTTTATAGAGAAAAAATGAGAAAGAAAACACTTCATCTAAATCAAATTATCAATTGCTACAGGAGCTTGAAGCTTTGGCTGATCCAACTCGAAAGGAAGTTGCGATTGTGCGAAAGAAGATCGATGTGATCAACCGAGAATTAAAACCACTTGGAATGAGCTGCCAAAAGAAGGTGAACCAACTACTCATCACTCATCTAATCTTTTCTCTTGATCTAGATCACCAAAAAAAAAAAAAAAAGAAATTGGTGCTTTGATTGATTGGTGATATATAGGAGAAGGAATACAAGGAAGCCCTCGACGCGTTCAATGAAAAGAACAAGGAGAAAGCTCAACTGTTAACCAAATTAATGGAGGTCAATTTTTTTGTCTTCTCTAAGTACTTTTCACTCCATTACAACTTACAACTCAATTTACTGATTATTAATTCTCATATCATATCTTTGTTTTATGTTCTCTAAGCAGCTTGTTAGTGAAAGTGAAAGACAAAGAATGAAAAAGCTTGAGGAGCTGAGCAAGCACATTGAAACCTTGCAATAAGATATGCATCATGTGCCCATTCATTGAGGGAATATGACTGGTCTTGCTTCATCTACACTTCTTCTTTTTAAATGTTTGTCTTTCATGCCTTTTGTGTTTTTTTTTCCTTTGTTTCTATGTGTTGTGTACTTTATTGGCTTCTTTTTGCATGGCTTATTAAGGGGGAAAAAGAGAAGAAGCAAAGAAGCCTTTAGCATGCTTGTAGATATGTAATAACATGTAGCAACTTTGAACTTCTCTTTAATATATGTCAACTAGCTTATATACATTTTACTGTATGCAGTTCATACTTAAATTGGAGTTTCAGTGTTTAATTTTTCTTATGTAGTGTGGTTGTTTGAGAACTATATATGTCATATGAGCAGGCACTACTTTGTTGACAAATTAAGGAGAAGGTAATTTAAGGATTTGGTTTCAAGTAGGCCTAATCATGGGCTTGGGTACCCGCTCGGCTAGCCCAAGCCCGTGAACAAATAATCAGGTTTGTATAACTCTTTTCAAGAAAAACTCGACCCGAGTCCGAGCCCAAGTAGACTTGCTTTAAAATGGGCTGGGCTTGAGCTACTTTAAAAAGCTTAAGCCCGACTCGGGCCTAGGCCAAATATAAGTTTATAACTAATATATTCTAAAATAATAAGTATTGTATGAGAAATTTGAACCTAGGACCTAATGCACACATTCGGTGATGTTTACTATTTGAACTATTCTTCCTTTTTGCAAAATTTATGAATATACTATATAGATATATAAACACATATGGTGTCAAAAAGTCCATAAATTTAATTTATTAGATGAATAAATAATTTATTTTTTAATTTTTTAAATATTAAAATATTTATTTATGAGTTTGATGGGTTGGGTTTGGGTTTTGCATTTTTTACATGGATCGAGCTTAGGCATATTTGTAGGCTCGCATATATATAGTGGACCGAGTTTGGGCTAAAGTTCTTAGATATTGGTCGGTTGAGCCCGGCCCATAAACAGATCTAGTTTCAAGGCATAATTCAGATGTTTTATTTGAACTAATTTAATCAAGCAGGTTAGTTTTGCTACTGTGGACTATTAGTTGTTATTTTTGAATTCATATATTTGAGGTTAGGAAGAAATATATTAACAGTGTCTAATGAAATTCAATTATCGTCATATAAAAGAACAGTCAATGTAGATTTCATGGTTTGTTTTCTGTTAGGAATAGTTCATATCGACTATATTTTTTTAGGCCAAAACTAATTGAGTGGTCCAACAAAAAGTCTAATACGAGATTTAAGAGTAATTGATCATAAGTTCGAACCCTATTGAAGCAAGTATTTTTTTTCTTATCAAAAACACTATTTTTTCAGGCCAAAAAGGCAGATTCATTAATTTGGAGAATTGACTAACACAAATTGGAAACACCAATAGGCAATATGTCTTGGCATTTTGGTGAAACCTCAAAAACCTTAAGCCCTTGCTCCTGCTTCTAAACTTAGACTTGGACATTTTAAAAAGGCCAAACAACCTATGAGATATCCAAATTAAAAAAGCTAGCAAAAACAAAATGAAGACAAGTTCAACTTGGGGGAGTGTTGTGAGAATAGTCACACATCTAATTGCGTGTAATATTATTAATTTGTAAGTTTGAAGTGAGAACTCCAACTTATTTTGACATTTTTTTATAGGAACGAGTCTTTATTTATTATAGTCTAATTGCAACGAATTGTGATATGTACAAACCCTTACCAATTTGAAGCGAGAAGCATTGTGCTTCTCCTAAACAAAGTCGAAAAAAAATATCTACCAATGTAGTAGGGAAAAACACGCGTCATACCTGCATAGCTCAACTCCTCCATTTTGAAGATAGGTCATTGATGAAACCTTATCTCCTCGTAGTGCTACCGTCTCACCGAATCAATTAGGTTGAACTCGTGATAGTGTAGCCTGGGAAAATAAAAATACACCGCTTTCATCCCCGAAATACAAAATTGTCTTCCTCAATTCCACACTCCCCCACTCCCTGTCAATGTGATCTGTCTCAATTATATAGCAATCTGGCTCATTCCCCACTTAACGCCGATCACCATGACACTTTTTGAATTCCATATTGTTCAATAGGAAAAAATACAAAAGTACATCATATATTTAGTTTAAATGATGAAAATAAGTGTGATTTTTTTATTTATTAAAAAAGTATAGTATATTGCCTTTTGAAAAACGCTATTAGTTGGGAGAAATTTTTGGCAATAACGTGATGTCGACGTGGCAAGTACACACAAATAACACATTTTCCGAATGTGCTATTTGTGTGTACTTGTCACGTGGGCTCGGGGTACAAATGTCTTCCACGTGGGCTCGGGGCACGTGCATGACGTTTGGATGGTTTGCATGGACTGCACCCGGTTGCATGGGTTGTCTACCTCGAAATACTTGCTTCACATTCGCATGGTTTGTATGGATTGCACGAGGTTGCATGAGTTGTCCACACCTCGAGATATGTGTGTGACGTTTGAATGGTTTGCACGAAGATGTATGGCTTGCCCACCTCGACATACGTGTGTGGTGGTTCCATGTGTTGTTAACCAGGAGATACGTGCGTGACATTTGCATTGGCTTTACCACCTCGAGACACGTTCGTGACGTTTGCACGAGGTTGCATGGGTCGCCCACCTCGACAGACGTGTCTGACATTTGCATGAAATCTCCACCTCAGCATACATGAGTGACGTTTGCATGGGTTGTCCATGTCGATATGCATGCGTGTTGTTTACATTAGTTGTCTACCTCGAGATACGCGAGTGACGCGGGTCCACGCGGGTCGTCCATCTCCATATGCACGTGTCGTTTATAGGGCAAAAAAATTTGTATAGATAACTCATTTTCAAAAGGAGTCATTCATAGAGTGTATAATTTTGTATAAATAGCTCCTTTGCAAAAGGAGTTATCCATACAAATGCCTTCCACCTCACCACCATGCATGCCACCTCATCATCAATAGCTCATTTTCAAAAGGAGTTATACCTTAGTTTTGAAATTTAAAAGTAAACCTCACTATTTTGTGAAATACAAACTAAATCCACCCCACTTTTTTAAAAAGACCGTTCAATAGAGATGAGGCTACATACCACTTTATAGACTCCTACACTTTTGTCCAATCTCTATTTCGACTCTCGAGTATTCGTCTCACTACGAAAAATGGGAGAATTACTGTAACGACCCAAATCTAATTTGTCATTATTAATGACATGGTTACAGAGGTTGCAAACATCTCAAACGCTCGTGGGACCTGCGGTTAGAATAAAATGCGCGCATGAAGCTAAGTAACTATTTATTTTATGTGCTGATTTGTTTAATTTGCGATGTTTATGTTGAAATAGAGTAAACAACATCGAAATGTGTGTATTTATATTATATTTGACGTGCGAGGCTGTGTGTTAAGTATTCGCCTCGATGCGCATGTCGAAGCAGGTACCGGGTAGTCTAAAAGATTAAATACTAGGCTGAGGGAAATAATACACATATACAATGAATAAAATGGGGTAAATAATAATATGCAATGTATATTGGGTGGTTAGGGTCATGATAGTACGCGTATGTCGCGTTTTGGAACGTGAAATCGGGTGTCGAAACACCCGAAGGCCGAAATTAAAGCCTACTTTTTGGGCTAAGAACAAAAGCAAGTGAGCTAGTGGTGTCCCAATGGAGTCACGAGAGGATGATAAATGGGCCAAATAGAGCTCATTTGATTGGCCTAGTAATGCACAAGTGAGTGGAGATCACTTTGAACATATAAAAACTTAAAAAGTCAAGAAGACTTAGTCTTCACCACTTTTTCTCTCTCCTCTCATTTCTATACGAAAATTGAAGTGAACAGGAAGGGTTTGGGCTTGCAAATTTGATCATTTGAAGAGTTTTGAGTGGTGAAATCATCAAAGCGAGGTTAGCTTCACAATCTCCTCTACTTGCTCGTTCTTTTGGTATGAATTTTGGGGGTATTAGTGTGAATTATAAATGAAGTGATATGTGGTTGTTTTGATGGGTTTTTGCTATGATTTTTTGAGTTGGATGGGAGCAATTATCATGATATTTAATGTTGTGGATGGTGGTGTAGAAGTTGTGGAGTTTTGTTGGGTTTTCACCAAAGTTTGTCGGGGTTTCGTCAAGTTTTGTTGAGGTTTAGGTTTCGATTCGGCCACCCGGGGATCGATACAGGACATAATATGAATTTATATGATGAATCTGATACTCTAATGTGAATTTGAAAAATCTCAAAGTTTGGGAAATTGATAAATTAACGAATATTAGGTACTTGAATTTGATCGATGGGTGTAGGGGCACTCATTTGGGGACGTGGAGATTTTTTTTTATATTTGTGGAGCGCGGTTTGAGGTGTGTAATATTTCAATTAAAATTTCTTGAGCGTTTACTTACTTTTGGCTTTTGAATTCATATTGTCTTTCAATACTATATTCGGTTGGACTTATATGGACGGACGTTAAGGCTCTCCCTCCGTGCCATTTCCGTGTGTATGTCCACTAGACCATAGCATGTGTCACTCGGGGTCTCGGTGAATAGTGCGACCCGAGGATCTTTTCGGTGAACGTGTTGGTGTTCCGTTGGGACCACACCGGCCATCGAGAGGACCCGGAGGTTGGCCATGCTAGAGTTTTACTCGCTGGTAGTGCTCGCGAGAGTGTCCGAAGTATGATGCTAGTCTGACCTTAAGGGGCTAGGAACACACTTTGAGCTTTCACTATTACATATGCATGCGATAAGCACAATTGCCTGTATTTACTTTCTCATGTTTATTTAATAGCTTTATTTTAATTCCAGTATTTTGTCACGACCCAAATCTTTAAACCATGTTTTAATTCATTAATCAGGATCACCGACCCTTGACGTGGGACCTACACCGTGATACGTGCACCGATCGAGGCACGTGGCTGAGGTATATTGTGTTTTTGTATTGATGTATACCTGGTGTTATGTATTATGTAGACTTACTAAGTCGGTTTGTACAGTTGTAGGCGTCGAGACGAGAGGGGACGCGCCTCGAGTTGAGTGAGAGCTAGGAAAATCGGGTAGTTAGCATTTTGGTAAGTCTTATTTAATATTAATATGAATTTATGAATTATTTATAAGCCTATGGTTGTGTTTATTAATGTAAATCAAATTAATGTCATATGGTTTTGGTTTCAAAATCTACAACGCTTAGACTTACCTCGGGATACACGCTAACATACTCCCATGATATGTGTGTCAATATGTTGTGTTAGTGAGCTGGAATTAGTGGGTTAGTAGGAGTGAATGAGAACCACAAGATGTCATGGAGATGGGTGGTACATATTAGATGAAAAACTCAAACATATATAAACCCACCTTAGTGCATTCTTCTCATTTTGCATGTTGGAAACAAAGGAAAAAAAAAATACAGAGCTTCGGAAATCTAGTAATTGCTGGAAAGTTAGGAGTTCAAATGGGTGTTTTCATCATTAAGAGTTGGAGAATCAAACACCCAACAATAACTACAACCTAGGTAATGTGTTCTTCAATTTCACACATCAAAATTAGGGGTTTATGGTTTTAAATTATTGGGTTTTCAATTATAAACTATTTCTAAGTCTAGTTTCACTTATTTTAAGCATTTAACACATTCAAATCAAATCTCAAATCTCTTTTCATATTTTACAAGTTTTTGCTCAAAAATAAGATTTTCAAGGAATGAAACTGATTTTGTGAAAATCAGCCACGTTAAGGTGTTTGTTTGCAAAATCTAAACCCATTTTCGAAATCCATATCGAAAAACACTAGGGATAGCACTAGCGCCTTCGAATTTCACTTTCAAAAATTGAAGTTATGAATTTTCTCAAGTTTGTATGTTTTTGAACAATTGCATGGCATGCATGTTGAAACCTTTTATTTTGATAAATTGTAGTTTCACTGCAAAACTTTGCCTGCAAAATTCTAGCCTACAAAATTGCAAAACTTTGGCCCGGAGAATTGCAAAATTCTGGCCAGCAGAATTGAAAAATTTTGATATTTTGAATCGCAATTTTACTGCAGAATCTTGCCTGTAAATTTCTGGCCTGCAAAATTGCAAAATTATGGCAACATAAATTGAAGAATTTTGATATTCTGAATTGCAGTTTCACTATAGAATTGCAAAACTCTGCAATGCTAATTGTAGTTTCACTACAAAACACATAACCTAACTTAGACCATTAACTAAGTCTAACACCATAACTCGACCTAAACTCATACTAAACAGTCTAAATACACTCTAAGACATACTTAATCATACCAGGAACTTAAGGAAGGTTCTCATGAGTCCGGGTGCACGAATTTGAGTGTCGGGAGGTCGATTTGGCTAGGGGATTTGCGTGATATGTGAGTATACCCAATGACAACTTTACTTGGCATTTCATTTTTATTAATTGTTGTCCTTGCATAGTCCTTTTGACTATTTTTCCTTTGTATTCTTATATCATGTGTTCTTTGTGTCTATTGTCACTTGATGAGTCTAGTTTGCATGATATCCATTCATTTGATTTGATTCATTGATTCTATCACATGCTATGTCTATTCTTGTTGTTTTAAATGTGAATTGAATGATAAATAGCATATTATTAGGCTAGTGAATATCTTACAAATGTTTAAGAGGACTTATTCTTTATTTGTTTAGGTGTGTAGATGTGCATGTGCCTTGACAATCCATACTTGATATTTCTTGAAATTTAAAAAGTAGTTTTCGCATTTAGGTCCCGTACTTGATCGAGGTGTGCGCTATTCACGGGGTTAGAGTCCCTAGAGATGTCGACACATGCTAACTGACACTGTATGACACTCAGGGTTAGAGTCCCTGATGTGGTCTATACATTGGGGTTAGATTCCCTTGTGCTATATGATTATTGAGTCGGAGTGACATATTTCTCTGCCGACCGGACCTAAATCACCACTACTTAGCCTAATGTCAGTATCACTTGTTTAACTATGATATTTACTCGCATATGGTTTATTTTCCAGTTTTCTCGTTCATATTTTTAAATGTCATTTGAATATTTGGAAATGCAAATTAAACTTGTCATCGGGGATTATTGTTTTATTCTTGTACTCATCGTTCTTTTTATTACTATCGGTGCAGAGTCGTCTACCAACAGGATGGGCAAGGACAAGATCGACAATTATCCCTGAGCACGCGGCGCGTCACTGCATCGATTGTAGGCCTTCTTTTGGTATTTTGATTGTATATGTTATGTATGTCTTTCAGATACTATTTGGGGTTGTATATTTGGTTGAGCGTTAGTTCCCCGACTTGACTTAGATTATTTTACTGTTTCACTGCATTTTGAGGACTTTACATATGTGATGTCATTTCCTAGTTTTCCACATTTATGATTTTATAAATGACTTCCGCATAAGTTACTAATTGCTTCCGCATACTCAATAAGACTTCTGTTAAATAATTAATTTAATAAAAAGTTTTAATTAACTCTAAATTTTATAAACTAGTAGGACTAGTGTATTACTTATCCTGAATATGAGAAAAGAGGCGTTTAGGTTGTAAAGGCTGACTAATACATAGTTTAGTCTTGCGTTGATAGGATTATGACTTAATTACGGGATTAGGCAGGGTGGTGCCCTAAATTAGGAGATGAGTCGTCACAGTTGGTATCAGAGACCCAAGTTATTAGGACCTTATGGATTAAAAAAAAAAACCCTAGAAGTGGAAACCAGATAATCCTTACCTAGAAGTGAAAGGTCTCCAATCTTTTAATTTCCTCTTAGTAAAGAGTTAAAAACAACTCACTGAATACGTAAACTTGTCCACTTTAGACTTTACAAAATCAATCAAGTTATGAGCCTTAAAAACTAATTAATCTATGAATGAATTTAGACTTTTACGAATAATGAACCCAATAAAAACACGCATAGCAAGGTCTAAGCAAATTAAGCAATTAAAATCTAAATCGTATCCTTGCTTAGTCTTCCTACATTACAATGATCGTAGTTGATTTTCCAACTAAGAAAAAAAAAAAAAAAAAAAAAAAAAAAAAAAAAAAAAAAAAAAAAGGCAGTTCATGCAAAATTTTAAAGAGATGGAATTGATTTCTAGAGAATCATATATATAAAGAATATTTCAAAACTTTAAATATCATATCCCTCATGAATCATATAGTAAGATATACCCGTTGGAACCAAGGAAATGAAAATAATTAAAAATTATATCTTCCAAGTTTGTATCATAATAAATTAGTCTTCTTTGAAGTCTTTCATGTAGAGCTTCATACAATAACGTGTTGTAAACTTATTGGAGATAAAGCTAGGAAAGTAAACATAAAGAACTAGAAAGATAGCAAGAGAAGAGATAGGGGAGAAATAGAAGAACTTTTATCTCAACATAGTGTATCTCATTACATAGGTGTGACCCTTTTTTATAGGCCCATGGTAGGATCAAATGACACAAGTTACATTTCTTTACAATTATATGAATAAATAACATTAAAGCTAAGTAATTACAAGGATTAAAGTGGGTATTACATCATTTGAATAGTTGGAATAATAAGATGTGGAATATGTAGAGTTGTCAATCCATATTATTTACAATAGTTTTAAGTTTTTTTATTGGTCAAATATGTTAATTTTAGAATTAATGCTATAATTAAGTTAAAATATTTTCTGCAAGAATGAGGTTATAATATGACACCACATATAACTAAATTTATATATTTAGTATTTTTAAATTTAATTTTATACTTGTAATGATTAATTATTACTCATTTCAGTCAAAAATATAAAGTATTTTGTAAATATCTCTCTCAAAAAATATTAGATGTTTTTGAAATTCAAGAGGACTTTCTATTTAATCCTATTTTTATTAAAACATTTCACTGAACACAAAAAAAAAAAAAAAAAAAAAATGAAACATTTACTTACTCAAATCAATCACTTTTTCTTCTTTTAATGAATGAAATAACGAATTATATATATATATATATACACACACATCTATATATAGTTAACCACATGCATAATTGAAGCACTTGCTCTCTATTCGTGTGAATGGGCAAAAATGTAATTCAAATTCATAATTAATGATTTTATTAATATGTGTGTCTTGTGTAAAACGACTTATACTTTCGATCAGGTGGAGTATAATTTGTAATCAAATGCATTTGCGCACATCCCTAAATTAGAAAACTTAAAAAATTCAATAAATTTTATTTAAGTATTACAAATCTAATAATCTAATATCTTTTGTTACTAGAAGGAGGTTTGGAGCATATAGAATTGAAGTATTTGATGAAACTCAATATTTTCACTCCCTTAATATTATGTGTGATAGCGGTTTCAAAGCATCTCCTGGTGAGATGGACATGACATCAATCACTTACCAAAAGCTAAGGTTAAATTTGAAATTAAGGTCCTAGATTCGACTCATGTTCAAGTTGATGATAAGAAAAAGAGTTGGATGGATTTGTTTCACTCTACTATGGTCACGACATTTTAAAATTGAACTAGTACTACATAAAAAAAAATTGTAATTGGTTTCACAATCTTTTGCTTCCTTAACTCTTAAGTTCATGGGACCACTAAATATGAGGTGCCCTTGGCTCAAATATTTAAGGTGACAACATTAATTCTCAAGACTCTAACTCGAAACCTCTAATTAAAGATTTATGGTCTGTTCGGTTCATAGGATAGGGTGGGATAAGTGGTGATACTAAATAATACTGGTGTTCGATTCGAGTATATAAAATTGTTCATAAGATTATTTTAACACACAGGATTGGGACAATTTAAAACCATGAATTCAACAGTATTATTTTATCTCAGTCTGGATGACTTTAAAATGATCAAAACTCCCTCATCATAAACACCCAAAATACACATTCATTCATCATCTTCTCGACTCTTCAACATCAAAAAACCCTAGCCGTGCTTGTGTCGAAGCTCGTCTGCCACAATCATGCCTGCGTCGTGCTTCCTCCTCTCGCGTCTTCCTTCTATGTGCAATCCCTCTCTCCGAGTAATCTCTCTCTCTCTCTCTCTCTCTCTCTCTCTCTCTCTCTCTCTCTCTCTCTCTCTCTCTCTCTCTCTCTCTCTCGTGCAAGTGATGTTGTTAGTGGAGCAATAAAATTATCTAATTTCATATCCAATCAACAAAACAACCATGAATCAACAAAACTCAAAAATCCAAAACATGAAAATCATAGATTATGAGTCCTCACCCTCATAAAAAACCACTTTAGACATCGAAATGCAGCAATGTTGAAATGTATGTATTTTGTGTTTTCGTTAGGGTTTGAACAAATGAGTTTGTAGATATAAAATGACACTTTAGTAACTTCACACTTTAGTAACTTCACTTATTGAAATAAGGTTTAATCTCACCCTTTATACTCCAACCAAACAAGTCTCTCTATTGTGACTAATACCCAAACTCATGTTATAATCTCAATGTAAAATAATCTCATGATCTTGAGATTATTTTACATGTGAACCGAATAAACTATTAGGGTTTAAGTTTAAGGGTGTAGAGATATGTGTCATCAGGCCATAGCCCCAAAACTTTGTAGCTTTAATATTAACTAGCCTAATTAAGGTGCAATATGCAACAAATTAAGGTAGATGACAAGGATGTCAAGGAAGTCTTTTTGTCTTCACAATCAAGCATGGCAGCATGGGTTTAGGGTTGGGGTGCCGGACTAATTTCGTGAGATCATTCTAACCTAAGTACACAAGGAGGGCCTATTATCAAGAAAAAAAAATGCGTGCATGGTTGCGCGCATGGGTGGGTTAGTAACTTAGTAGGGAAGCTGGACTATGTGTTGGGCCCATGATGGGCCTGCATTGAAGGTCGATAGATTTCTCTAGTAAAGCTTTTTCACTGAAATACATACTATGTATTATCAGAAATCGATTGATAAACCCACTTTTGCACCTACATTTAACATTTAGCTATTGTGGTACTTTGAATTTTGCATCAAGATGTGTGTGCACAAGTTTAAAGGTGTATCCAAAAGTCCACAACAAACTAGCTGTCAAATATGTAGTGTTAAAAGTGGGTTACTCTAGCTATAGTTGAAACCTAGTTTGTTGTCAAATATGTAGTGTTAAAAGTGGGCTAATGTTCATCAGGCCCGGAAGGAAGCACCATGGCTCTCTCTTCTAATGTATTATTTGATCTCCGCTAACGAAACTATTTGGATAAAAACAGAAATTGATAAGAAAGAAACAATTCACCTTTATTGGGTTAAAATTCATGACCTATTACTCTCAAACATCATACTAAATTATTGGATCACCAATTAGTTAATAAAAACAAAATAGATTTGCATGTTAAATTTTGTAAAAATTTTCCAGCCACGTAACAACGCTGCCTTCGAGTCCATCGATCTCGTCAGCATCGATATTATCTCCAACTTAATCACCTCAACTCTTAGAGGTGGGTTTTAACTAAAAAGTCATCAGTAATAGTTAATGGGAGATGATCATCACTTTATTGTGTAAATATATATTAATAAAGGAAAACTACCTCCATTCATCAAAAAAAAAATATTTATTATTATAGAGTTTCATTTAATCGATGTAGGACTAACTTTCAGTCCACACATCTTTAACATTTATTACCATTGTACTTAACGATGTTAAGGTTTGTTTTCAGATTGATTAGTGTTTCTCACAATGCTATTAGAGTGGATCGAGTTAAGTAGGTAACTGGCTATGTGGTGTATAATTAATTAATATCGTTATTTTCAGGAATCCAATGTAGAAGACAACCTTTTTTGCCTTGTTTTTTGTTTTTGGTTTCATGCCAGCAGGCCTTTGTTGTTTGTGTCCCGCGCCAGACATTATGATCGGTAGAAATGGCGTCAAATTCACGACCATTTCTGACTACTCTAATGGATTGTCAACCACACGTGCAATTGACTAGCAGTCAATGACGGTGCAGTCAATGCAACACAACTTTCACGTTCCACGTACACTACTTGAAAAAAGGTAATGGAAGAAGAAGATGCTAGATCAATCTATTTTGAATACTTACACTTTGGATCATTTAATTGATTTAAGTGAGTGTTTAGTCGTGTGATACATCTTAAAATATGCGCATATATCTTTCGAGTTGTATTACATGAAGAGATACTCACTTAGATTCGCTAGGTGCTTAAAGTGAGTGTTTAAAATAAGTTACTCTAACATTTTTCAATGGAAAAAAAACCCTTAATTAGATGCATTTGCTTTTTGCATCATCACGATGTGTGCACATGTATTACACCAACAAGCGTGTGTCTAATCAGATACTATATAAGGAGATCTCCTCGTTGACTCATCAAAAAAATTGTATTGTTCTACTACTAATATGAGCGTTTATTTTTTGTTTGATGAAATGAAGTCCATACTCTATTTATTATATTATATACAAAATAATCGGTATTGCAAAAATTGGGGTATAAAAGGATGGGATTTACAAAACAAAAGAATGGGTTATGGTAATTGACTCATCTGGAACATTGTATTGTTCCAAACCAAACTAGGTTATTTATTGAAAAAAATCATAATAATTGAATATGGATTATATGTTTCTTTGAGAAGAACGGTAATAATGTATGTACGTATATATATATGTTCGTGTACTTAATTATTTTGTGAAACATAACGTAGTTTCTTCGAAACTTGGTGTGGCTTAAGGACCAAATTAAGTAAGACTGATCTCTCTTGCACATTGCATGTGCTTTTGATCCGAACCAACAGTATCGTCTTTATAAAAATAAAAGGCTAAGTACAAATCAAGCTTGCAGACAATACATAATTAAATATAGAATTAATCCATTGGAATGTTGCTCTACATAATAGTGTATTTGATAGATCGTGCAGTTAAATATTAGAACCATCACTATATTTGTTTAATTAGTTTTGAGTGTTGATAATGACGAACTTGGATGCTTTAATTTTTGTCTTTTTGCTGACTATAGCTACTTTGTTTAGTTAAATTAATCAATTTCCGTTGCATGCCTTAACTACATTCATAGAGTATTATTTAATTAAAGTCGTTATAAGCTATTCTATTAGTTAAATTAAATAGTGTCGAGTTATGGTGTCGTCGTCCCTCAAAGTTATGTTATTATAGTCTTTGGTGGGTACGTACGTTTTTTCTAAGCTAGCTTAATTAGTAATGCCAGTGAGCATTGCTTGTTGGTGTGTATATTATTGATCTAAAACAATGATATAAAAGGATTTAGTATATATGTTTTGATTTGCTGTCGTTATTACTTAATCATGTGTCGCATTCATACTTATCCATGTCTAATCTTCGTTGTTTTGGTTGATATATATTGCATATATGTACTTCTTAAAAGAATGAAGCCTTTACTTCAAACCTTAAGAAAGTTGAGTAATTCACATGTAATCTATCTTATATATAAACTTGGACTTGGATATTCCATTAATACAAATTCTAATAATTTATGCTCATACGGTGAGAAAGTAAATAAGAAAGTTTATTTATTTACCTGACTTAGTTTCTTCCTTAGTCTTTCAATTCTATATACATTTTTTAGTAATTCTCTAAAATAATGTTTAGGCTCTTAATCAAGTTCCAACTTCAAATTTATTAACTTATGAGCTATTTTCTCAAGTAATCGATATGTAACTATTATTTCTTTTCTTTTCTCCAATGGGGTGCTCGAAGAATGACTTTAATTAAGATGACTTGAATTTAAGTTTCTTCGATAACGTATTAATTGGAGATTTATTTAAAGTCTTGTTGTAGCATACATGCATGAATTGAAAACTAAACCGAGCTATATATATATATATATATATCGTGTAGCGGATTGATAAGGAGTTGAGTTTGATTTGGATACAAAAGAAAATGTTGATTTGGAGATAAAAAAAAGTATGGGCAAATAAGTAAATTTCATTACCACTCAAAAATTTGTGATTCGTGCTTTTATATATATATATATATATATATATATATGAAAATGATTTCATGATTGATTTGGAGATAAAAAAAAAAAGTATAGTGGATTGATAAGGAGTTCATTATTTCTAAGAATTTATTAACAAAATTTAAAATTGTAATTAAAATTTAAAAATTAGAAATACAAGTACCTTTTTTAGCTTATCAATATTCTCTAATGTGATTGATAAGGAATTAATTTCTAAGAATTAATTAACGAAATTTAAAATTGTAATTAAATTTAATAATTAGAAATACAAGTACATTTTTTAGCTTATCAATATTCTCTAATGTGATTGAGATAAGATGTGAATGAAAAAATAAGCTAATCATGCTAGTACATTACTTTTCCTCAATTCGCGCTGTATAAGTATAAGCACCGCATTCAAAAAATACTACAAACACTAGGAACTTGTCTTATTGACATTATTGAACGCAAGAGGGACTCTCTCGAAGATTTCAATAGATAGATATCTAATTGATAAGATACGGCGCGAGCTCACCTTCTAAGCAACAAAAGAAGAAGAAATTGAAAGGTGGCACAAAAGGTGGCGACAAGTCTTTTAAATTGTCTATGAGTATAAATAAAGTCGCCAAATATACAAGGCATGCACGTACATGCCTTGGAAATAAAATATTGTCCCATAAATTAAGCACCTCCCGACTAGGTGAACCGAACCAACATATTTTCATACTAATGATTTAATTTGTTCATGAATAAGGTATAATTCGAAACATGGGGAATTAATGTTTCTTGATTTCTAGTTCAAGATACATTCTTGGTGAGGGGCGTAGATATGCAGGCGACTTCCTCGAAAGTTTTCGTATTGTATTTTTTTTTTTTTTTTTTGTAGTCCTATTTGAACACGTGAGTCCAGACTCAAATTTTTTTAAAATTTTAAATATATCCTCGAACAATTAATGAAGCAACCATTATTACTTGTAAAATTCTTTTTATACACTTTAAATATTTACAAAAAATTTGAAAACCTCCCAATGAGTCCGACTCATGAGTCCAAGTAGATTTTCTTTTTTTTTTGCTTGAAAAAATATGCATCATTAATTTTACGGTTTCTACTTCATAAAAGTAAGAACATGTCTTTTTCACTGCGCTACATACGTGATTGGCATAATGTATTATATAATTTAATTGAGTAAGAATGAAAATAGTTTTATTCGTGACGCCTCGCTCCAATTAATTTAAAATCTAAATTTTGTGGTGCATAGCTAATTAGCTTGAAAACGTGCTTGGAAGCCTTAGGTAGGAACTCCAATTTAAGCAATGATAATGAAACATTTAACTAAAAAACACGGTGTGTAAAAGATGATTAAAAATGTTTCTTATCTAAATACTAAGATGACCAAAAGTTGTCTTCCTCGTGAAGTTGATGTCCTCTTAAGGAGGTTGTTGTGAAACCTGACGTTTCTTCATTTAAGATCGGCTAGAATCTCTTTTGTAAGAACACACTCAATCAAGAGAATCGTTTCTCATCTCTCTTCAGTGATATGGTATGTTTCAATGTGACGACCTTTTCTCCAAATAAGGCCAGCGCTCGACCTAATCCCTTAATTAAGCCCTGATCTCCCTTACAGGACCCAACAAGGAATTAGTCAGCCTTATTTAAACACCTAAATACCTAACAATTATGATACCACCTACGGTTAATTAGATAGTTCAACTACCTAACCTATGACTACCTATAAATCAGCGCTCCTTTAGATTTTCTATTTACCAAATTATTCAGCGGAAGTCTTATTAAGTTACTGGTGGACATAAGGCCTAACCTATTATGGAAAAACCAGGAAATAGTGATCACATGCATATATAAACAAAGGTAGTGATATATACAACATGTGTCTGGTCAGATGTTCCTATCACTCAACCCAAAAATAAAAATATCATGTATATAGAAAATGTAATACAAAAGAATGCAAAACGTACAAAAATATGTCGTAGCAGTCCTTCACTGGCTCAGAGGTAGTCACCAATCTTCTCTTTGCCTGGTCTGCTACTCGGCTGATCTGCACACCCACCGTCACAAACTAGACGGTGAGCACATGAAATTATATAAGTAATACTGAGAGACATTGATCCACATTCCCAAACAGGCAACAAGTATCAAATGACATAATTTAAATAGCAACTATGCTGAAAGAAACATCAAGCAAAGATATACTTGAGTTAAACAAATATGGAAACTGACCAAGGCTAAGTAGTAATGGATTAGGGTCGGTCGGGGCCGTGATCTTCATCACATCAACCTTTCCACTACTATTTGAGCTCTGCTCTATCTCGTTTCATTACAAATTAAGCTCTATATCATAATTTCAAAAGGTCGTACTTGCGATTACGCCTTTTCTATTTCAAGTGAATTAGTCGTCACCGGAATGTATACTTGCTAACATGCCCGAGTATTAAAACTCGTCATGCTCACCCAAGTTATTTTTGCGCCAACAAACCCCGAGGTTCGATTACCCCGTTTGAGGCATGTTACCTCGTGTGTCATGCAAGGTAGTGGAGAAATTCCCTAACATCCTGGAAAGTCGAGTGACCCCGTATGAAAGCTAAATTTCTATCATCAAATGACCTTAACCACAAGAACCACTTTCAATTTCAAAAATGACTCGGTAATAAAATTCAATAGATGTAACTGCATACTAATGCATAAAGGATTAGAGTCAAAATAAACAAACTAACCTAATAGCATGCTATATCACTGACTTCCAAACATAACAATCAACCTGACAAAGTAGAGGAATTGAGATTAATGATAGTACACACCAGAGTATGTTATGAGCAACATTATAAAATGAGAAACAAACAAGTCATAGCATATGGATTTCAAAGGCAATTCAGTTCAAATAACTGAGAATAAATAAATAAATAAATAAAATGAAATGTAAATAAATGTCTCAATTAGTTTACTTACATACAACACGCTTCCTAAGCTATCCGGCTTCTCGTTGCGTCACTTTACGCACCCAAACCCCGTAATATCTCCTTTACGGTCCTAAAATTTGACAATTTATCAATTTAGATTCAATTTTAATTATTTAAAATTTTGAAATTGGTCGAAATCGAATTCGGGACCAATTTGTCAATTTCGCGCTTTTCGAGGTAAACACCACGTAAAAATAGCGTCCGAAAATAGCGTCCGAAATTTCAAATATTTTATTTTTCATGAGAATTTATCAATTTCTATTTATTTTGTCGAAATCTAGTTTTTCAAAAAATTTCCTAATTTTTCTGGAATTTTCCTGCATTTTTCTCCTTTTTTTTTTTTTTTTTTATGGGTATGGGTTGAACCGGATCGACCTCTCTCTCTCTCTCTCTCTCTCTCTCTCTCTCTTTTTATTTTTATTTTTTTTCTCCTTAAGTTGGGTGGGCCTGAACCGGGCCGAACCGGGTTCGTTTCACCCAAGTCGAACCGGACCAGTTCAGGGTCATCCCCTACCTCTTGACACAAGCAGTTGCTCTGTGTCGTTTTTTTTTATACTTTTCGCTGCTGGGGTTGGGCTTCCATCCCCAACCCCAAGTTGGGTTTGTGCAGGATAGAGAACTTTCGTTGCACAACAACACCACCATGACAACAACGACGACCAAACAACAACAACAGCCGAATTCAACTCACTATCTCTCTCTCTCTCTCTCTCTCTCTCTCTCTCTCTCTCTCTCTCTCTTCTCTCTCGTTGTGTTCACCGCCATCGACCTTGGAGAGAATCTAATGTTAAGTTTGGACTTTGAGGTCCATTTGACCAAGTTATATGATTTGGGTGGCTTGAATGTGAGCCACAAATCTCAACCCACACGCGTATCTCAAGACATATCGTGTGGTTCTTGCTCACACCACTTGTCCCTTGTGTCATTCTCAAGTGACACCAATACTTGACACCCTTGTGTTGAGATGTGTGTGTGAATCTAGGGGCCCATCTAGTGGTGTTTTATTTTGCCTCTTTACTTAGGCCCTTATATATACATCTTATATATTAGTTGATGTGGCCACATTACAACCACAAACATATATCAAATTTTCATTATTTTTGCAATATAATTAACTAGTTATGATTACCCCACGAGCTGCTACCTCAGGCCCACATCAGCACGCGACTCGAGACGCATCCTTGCTTGTTTCGGTATCTGCATACCCATAAAATTGATTTAGTAGTCTACACATATACAGTACACTAGGCATACAACACACAAATATAATATTTACCTCGGCCACCGTGCCTCGGTTGTGACACGTATCTCGCTGCGGGTCCCACGTCACGAGTCATTTTGTCCTGATTAACGAATTTAAACGTGTATTAATTATTTGGTCCGTGACATTCAATATCAATCTTCTCACATCCTCCCCTACATTTATGTTGCCCTTTTTACTCCCACCTACCTCCCCACTGCAACTTCACTTATTCGCTTTTATTTCTCTCTCGTGCTTACCCAATCACATATGAAACTACAATTTCTTCCACCCCTCAGCCTTCATGCACCATCGGCTCTCCCTACCACATCTCATCAGCTACGTTTATCATTTTCCCCACCAAATCATACATCCATCTTGTCTATGTTAAACCCTATACCCTGTATAGCCACCCTTCCATATTAATGTCCTCCTCAAACAACCCCAGGTGCACCGGAAAGAGAAAGATCTGGGAGCTTAAATGGGTAGATCTAATGCTAGATTTTGTGTGCTCAGTCGTTTTCCATTAACATCTTTCTTAAATTTGCTATTTATGGTCATTGTCATGCTCTTACTTCTGGGCTTATTTATACTGTATATTTTATTCCTTAACCATCACACCAACTCTCATAGTTTTCTTATACTTTGCCTCCATCTGTTTCTAGTTTTTTTTATATCTTTTTTCCAGCTCCACACTATGTTCTCTGTTATACCCCACTTTTACCTTTTATGGCTGGTGATCTCTCCCTCTCTTTCCAGTATGTTCAACTAGAGCAAAAAGAAAACGTAGAACTTCTCATTTATGATGAGCTAAAAATCGAGCCTACCCAAATCTGTAATCTTAGCTTTCGTGGTCGACTTGTAACCCAGCGAAGGTATAATAAAATGGCCTCGAAGATGCTTTTTTTATGCCCGGGATATCCAAAGTAAGGACATTATATTCATTGAAATTTCTGAAAACCTTTTTCAGATATATTTCAAAACCCTCAAACCCATGAATTATGTTCTTGATTTTGGCCCTTGGCTTTTCAATGATCACGTTTTTCTTGTGAAAAGTGGTCTCCTAATGCCTCCCTTGACCCAAATGATATTAACACATGTAAGCTTTGAGTTCAATTCCATAATTTGCCTATCGATTACAGGAGTGAAAGCATTGCTTAACTCATAGCAAATGAGCTTGGCTCCACCAACAAGGTAGAAAAGGATTGGAGACAAGATGATATGCTCTTACAGAAGTTCCTTAAGGTTAAGGTGGAGGTTGATGTCAATAAATCGCTGATGAGAAGAAATAAGATTATTAGCGATTTTAAACCTATCTTTGTTGAATTCAAGTATGAAAGGATCAAGGTTATTTGCCATATCTATGGCAAGATTACTCATTTTAAATATCTATGTAATCAAGATCATCCAGCTGGTCAATCATATCTATATGGAGATTGGATGTTGGTGGAGTGCCTTCCGAAGCAACCAACAACTCAGCGAGGAGAACCATTAAGGAGAAGCACTGCATCTCGAGGAACATCTAATGAAAACATGCATGGAGCACAAAATGAAGGATCAAAATATCTCTAACTCTGACATGTCTTTTTTGGACAAAAATAAATATCCTATACATTTAGTCAGTGGGAGAAATCATTCACAATCTATAGGCAACTTCTCTGAAAGTTCTTCGAACCAAGTCTCGGAAGATGCTGGAGCAAATAGTGCACTTCAGGTGGCGATGCATATAAGTCCAGAAATCCATGTTGCTTTCTATAATAATATCCATTTGGGCTTGGATCTTGTTAGGCACTTCGTAATACTTAACAGCCTGAAGTGGTTAACTCAGGAAAGTTATTTGCTGATCTTTTAGCCCAAGCACAACAAATGTTTGTCGAGCCCACAATGGACATCACTTATCCAGTAGTGACGATTAACAATCCAAATAACCAAAATATTGTTTTTATTTCTGACGACACTTCTAGCTCTGTCCGAGTTCCTCTTAGACCACTTAACTGGAAACAGAGAGCTCGAGGAAGCACGGTTGAGGTGGAAGACAAGATGCAGGATGTGGAAATAGAACAAACTTCTCTTTTGAGGAGGAAGTGGGATGGTAAGCTTACGGAGGACCTCCATATGGATTCCAACAAAAAGTTAAGACTTGGCTAGGTTTTAGACGAAGAGGCGAGGGCCCAGTCTCCCTCGCCAGCAAGAATGAAGTTGTGTGCCTGGAATTGTTGGGGAGCTGGGGGACCCCTGACAATTCCATCTCTGAAGAGTCTTGTTAAGACTCACCTCCCTGACATTCTCTTCTTGGAGGAAACCCAGCAAAGGTATGTCTTTATGGAATCTCTCAGAATCAAATTAAAATTTTCATGTATGTTGAATGTTGATCTTATAGGGCATTCGGTGGTCTAGCTATGTTTTGGAATGACCCTACTTTTGTTCAAGTAGTTAAATATGGGTCTTTTTTGTTGAAATGCTTATAAATGACTCGATATCTAATGATATATGGTGTTTCATTGGAGTGTACATGAGTTCTCATAGAAAGTTACGATTACAGCAATTTCATATTCTTCAACAGAGAATTCATAGCACAACAGAACTAACATTCATAATTAGTGACTGGAACTCAATAATCTCTCAGGATGAAGAGTTTGGTGGTATCCCATGGACCTATCAGGACCACAGTGAGCTCATTGATTTTATTAATTCCCTGAACTTAATAGATTTAAATTACGAAGGTCTTAAATTCACATGGACTAACATAAGGGAATTTACTCAAAGGATTAGGGAAAGACTTGACAGAGCTCTCATATCTCAATCTTGGATTGATATTTTTCCAAATGCATTTCTTAAAGTATTAACTTGTCCAGGATCAGATCACCTCCCTCTATTAGTTTGTTGTAGGAGGTCTTCCTCCAATCACATAAAGAGTTTCTTCAGATTTGATAACATATGGCTTAAAGAGGATAAATGTTCAAAAATAATTGAGCAAGTTTGGCATCAATGTTCTTTCAATTCGAATCTCTCTTTCTCTAACATGCTTTTAAGGATTAAAACTCAGCTTTTAAAATGGAGAAAGAATTACCCCAATCTAAATTCAAAAAGAAGAATTGATGAAATATCAAGAGAGATTATATTGATTCATCAGGGATATTCCAATGACATAAACATAGTTAAAGAACTTGAGATTTTTCTTCACAATGCACACAAGGAAATAGAAGAATATTGGAGAATAAGGGCTCATATAGATTGGCTAAACTGGGTGATCGTAATACTTTATATTTTCATGTTGTAGTTAAAGAAAGAAGAATGAGTAACTCTATAAAAACTCTGAAAAAAAGACGATGGATCTGTTATTTTTACTCATTCTGATATGGCTAAATTTGTGGAAGATCACTTTTAGTTGCTCTTTAAATCTACTTTGTCATCTGATGAATCATTCTATGAACTATCAAATTTGCAACCAAGGCTAAGCATAGAGGATGCAGTTTCCATTATTAAACATTTTGTTGAAGATGAAATACAGAGAGCTCTGTTTGAAATGAATCCTAATAAGAATTCAGGCCCTGATGGTATGTCTAATACTTTCTTTCAAGTTAAGTGGCCTTTACTAAAAAAAGATATACTACAAATGTTTCAGAATTTCTTTCATCAAGCCACTACTGAGGGAGGTATTTGCAACACCTTAATTAATTTGATTCCCAAAATTTCATCTCCTCAACATATCTCGGACTTCAAGCCTATTAGCCTATGCAACACGGCTTATAAGCTAATAGCCAAAGTACTTGCAAATAGATTGAAGAATTTCCTGACTAAGGTGATTGGGCCAATGTAGAATGCTTTTGTTTCTGGAAGGCCTGGAAGGAGAATCTCAAACAATATCATTGTAGCTTATGAAATTCTTCATTCTATGGCAGATAAAAAAAGAAGATCTCAATATGTTGTTCTGAAGTTAGATATGTCTAAAGCTTTTGACAGGCTAGAATGGAAATGTATTATCTTCATAATGATGATGCTTGGTTTTCCCTATCTCCTTATTTGTTCATCATGTGTATAGAAGCCTAATCTCATCTCCTGTCTAAAGCTGAACAAAATGGCTCTCTTAAAGGTTTCAAGCTTAATGCATCTGCCCCTTCCATGCATTTCTCACCTTCTATTTGCAGATGACTCCCTTTTGTTTTATAGGGCCATGGACGAGGATATATCCTATATAACTAATATTCTACTTTCCTTCTCCAGGATGTCTGGTCAATTCATCAATAAGAATAAAAGTGTTATGAATTTCAACAAAAATGTATCATCTATATTGAAGTCACATCTCTTCAGGAAGATAGGAATCTGAGTCAAAAAAGATATTGGAAAATATTTGGGCATTTTAATGGAGAGATCTCTTATGAAAACTCATATTTTGCAACCTAGAATTTCTGACAGAGTTCTAACTTGGAAAGAAAAGTTTCTTTCCCCAGTAAGAAAGGAAGTCTTGGTGAAGGCCATTGCTCAAGCCATACCGATATACAGTATGTCTACTTTTCTTCTTCCTAAAAAAGTAACCCATACTCTTTAGCAACTCATTGTGAAATATTGGTGGTCTTATTCTAGTGATAAGGGAATCCATTGGCTTAATTGGGCTAAGCTTTCTCAACCCAATGAGCTTGGTGGTTTGGGCTTCAAGGATATAAATCTCTTCAATCTTAGTTTACTGGCAAAACAAGGCTGGTTTGTGCTTAAGGAACATAATTCTTTAATGGCAACCTTTTTGCAAGCAAAATATTTTCCTAATTCATCATTTTTGTAATCCACTACAGGGAGGAGACCTTTTTGGTTATGGAGAGGCATCATTAAGGCTAGATCTTTGTTGTAAAATGGTCCAAGATGGAGAGTTGGAAATGGAACGATGATCAGTATATGGGAAATTTTTTTGGTCAGCAATAAAAATAAATTATATTTAAGATCACGAATGAATGTAACATTCAGAAAGTGGCTGACTCAATTGATCAATCCACTATGACTTAGGACCTTGCGTTAATAAACTCAATCTTCTTTCCAAACAAAGTTAAACTCATCACTGGAACTCCTATTAGCAGGGCGGGCTGTCAAGATGCACTTATCTGGCATTATGAAAGGTCGGGAGTTTTTTCAGTTAAATCAGCTTATAAGTTAGCCTATTTTCTTGTTGCCCAGGTATTTCTGGACAACCCTCCACATAGGGAATCTAGTTCCACTGTCACATAAAAGGAGATATGGATATCAGTTTGAAAACAGTCAGTGCCCAAAAAACTTCAATTATTCATCTGGAGATGCCTGATGAGTATTCTTCCATGCAAAGCAAACCTAGCTATTTAAGAAGAAAGTGGTGAACAACGCTATGTGCCCAAGATGTTTGGATAAAGAAGAGATAATCAATCATATCCTATTCTAATGCCCTTTTGCAATCAATTTCAGGTTTGCCTCCCATTTGACTCTTTATTCCACTTTCATGGAGGGCAATTGTTTTTTGTCTTCATGGCGGATCTTCCTTCAAATTGTGTAAAATTCTAGAAATCCAGATGAAATCATCGAATGGAGCATTTTCATAATGTGGAGACTTTGGAAGACTAGAAATAATTTTATTTTTAAGCATCAGACTGTTTCTCCAATTGAGGATATCGATCTCACATTGAAGTAATGCCAGGATTATATTGGAACATTGGTTTATAACAACTCTTACAATAATTTTTGCAAAAACATGAGATAGCCTGAAGAAAATTATCATCATCATGCAGTCCTTTTTTTCAGACTTTTTGTGGATGCAACTAAAGACCCACTTACCACAGAATGCTCTTACGGTTGGTTCTTTTTTTTAATGATAAATTGATTAGAGTTGGCTCAATATCACTGGGACCCTCTCCATCTGTTAAAGTTGCTGATGCTTGGGCAATCCTTGGGACACTGAAGTTTTGTTCAAATGATTGCTTAAATCAAGAGGAGCCACTATTTATATATTCTGATTGTAAGAATGTAGTGGATGCTTTCAATAGGGAGTTAAAAAACTCTGATATAGAGCCGATTCTTGTCGACATTAGATCAATGTTTCATAGTGGAAGAAATGTATCTATTAAGCATGTAAGTAGGTCTATTAATTGTTAAGCTCATGCTCTAGTTGTGGCAAGACCCTGTACCTATGATCTTTTTTGGTAACGAAGATTAACTTTATTTTCTGAAAAAAAAAAAAAAAAAAAAAAAAAAAAAAAAAAAAAAAAAGGTTCTTATCTTGTTCTAGCAAGAAGAAGGAAAAGGATGGGCAATGGTGGAGTTTTTTGCTTGATTAGTACGTTTGGGTGTAAAAATTATCAACCCAACACACCCACCAAACTATTTCCCCATCTAACACACCTGTTGCCACGTAAGCGCCACGTAGCAATTTTTTTTTTTTCCCGTTAAAGTGAAGTCGTGAACTCGGGTCACAATTTCACTTTTATGGAAATCGTGACCCGAGATCACGATTTCCTCACTATGGGAAAGTAAGGAAATCGTGATCTCTCGGTCACGATTTCCTTTAAAGTGAAATCGTGACCCGAGGTCACAATTTCACTTTGAACTCCAGAGACAAACTAGATCTGGTTTCTCATGTCTCTCATTTCCTTCATTCTTCTCACTGCCTTCTTCCTTCTTCTTTTTTTTTTCTCCCACCGATCTTGGCCTTGAACTCCCACCGATCCCTTCCTTGAACTCCCACCGATCCCTTCCTTGAGCTCCACTAGCTTGGCTCCATAGGTGCATATCTTATCTCCATCGTCAACTTCAGATCCGAACCGCAACCCACCCGAACTCAACAACTTTGTAAGATCTATTTCTTTGGAGATTTTGTGTGTTTATGCTTAATGTGGTTCATGTTATGTTGAATGTTAAAATTTTTGTTAATTTTTTCTCACATTCGGCTGTTTTTTTTTATTATTATTATTTAAATCGCGTGGGCTATTTTTTTGGAGATTTTGTATGTTAATGGTTCATGTGGTTCATGTCATGTTGTATGTTTAATTTTTTGTTATTTTTTTGTCTCATATTCTAATTTTTTTTTTTTTTTTTTTTTTTTAAGGCTGATTTTTTTTATCCGATTTATATTATTATTTTTGCCAATTAGTTGATGTGGTATTAATAAAGCAAAAAATCTCATATACATGACAATACTTTAGTAGAAAAATTTAGAAGAACATTAGGCGTGCGCTTAAGAGACGAGACATTGGTGGTGGTAACTTTGTAAGGTTGCTTTAGGGGCTGTTATATTCTAAGCTAGCTAAGGTAGTTGTTTATAATATATAATAGTTATTTGCATATAATAGTTTCTTTGTTGCATAATAAGGTACTTAATTTGATCACTAGGCTATTTAGTTACATATATATATTAATAAATTTACCACTACACCAATTCTATTAGGGTCCATAAGCAATTGTATGAAGGTCATATTTATTTGAATTCTGTACGCAATGATTCATTATATTCTACATATATAGATTGAAGAATGGTTGATCAAAGAGTATCGTTGTTGTGTTATATGAATGGAGACATGGTAGAAGGAGCATCAGGAATTTCGTACACGAAACCGCCCATTCGACATCTCGGATCGAAGATCGGTTTAGTACGATGAACTTGTGCGTTATATCGTAATTCATTGCGATAGACAATGACTTACGAGATTAAACATGACATATCGATATCCAACAGACATTGAAAGTGGATCGGCCAACTACGTCCCGTTGTCAATAGATGATGAGTCGAGTCTCAAAGATGTTTGGGACTTTTTGTCACAATTACCACCACCACATTGCATGGAGATTTATATCGCTTTAGTTCCGAGGCAACAATACAATAGTTCCAATTGCAATGTAGTGTTACATTCTCGAGATGGACCTAGCACTCAACCAATTTATGAGCATAGCCATTGTGCATCGCCTTTGACGACCCCAAATCCCGAAATGGACCAGAGGATCCTCGTTCTGTGATGATATGAATACTAGCGAAGATGATGACTATTGCGGCGATGTGACGGGATACTAGTGAAGATAGTAGCGAAATGATACGACGATGAAGGGGATGATGGTCATCATGTTGATGATGGCATGATTCGATACGCATTAAATCGAGTCATAGCAGATGATGGCTCATTATCTTGTCCTCCAATTTCGAACGAAATTGGGAACGATGATTTCTTCGATGAAGAGGTCGCTGGAATTGATGGTGCGCCAAATGGGTGTAGGTGAATTTGTCGTTCCTTCAAATGTATTTATGGAATTGAGTAGCGAGGCAATGCAACCCCTGAATGAGAATGCAATGATCCCTTCTAGGTCTTTATGGAATGAGGCATCTGAATTTGAGAAAGGCATGCGGTTCATGTGTAAAGTAGATATCCAACATGCCGTGAAATTGTATAGCATCAAAGGACACAGACGCTTTGTGGTGACTCATTCTACACCAAATGTATGGATTGTTCGTTGTAAGAAATATTTGGATGGATGTACTTGGAGGTTGCGGTGTTCGAGAAGAAAATCGCATGGAATGTTTGAGATCGGTACATATGCAGGACCACATACATGCATCTATGCTAAATAGTCCAAGGATCATGCGCATTTGGACTCCACCGTTATATGCCGTGAGGTAGAAAATGTGGTGAGAAGAGATCCGTTCACCTCAGTTCATGTGCTTCATCAGATTATCAATGACAAATTCAGTTATGACGTTCATTATAAGAAAGTATGGTTGGGGAAGAAGAAAGCAATTGCTAAAGTCTTTGGAGATTGGGAAGAATCGTACAAAATGTTGCCGCGATGGATGACCGCTCTTCAAGAAAGCAATCCAGGGACACGTGTGGAATGGCGGCATGGTGAGCTTAATTCCAACAATGAAGTTGTCTTCAAATGAGTTTTTTGGGCATTTGCACCTTCTATTGCAGGCTTTAGACATTGCAGACCAATGATACAAATTGATGGCACATTCTTGTATGGAAAATACAAACAAAAACTCCTAATAGCCATTGTTGTTGACAGTAATAGTCATGTATTTTCTTTGGCATTTGCCATTGTTGATGAGGAAAGTCGAGACAACTGGGGATGGTTTATGGCTTGTTTGCGACATCATGTGACTGATAGGGATGGTGTATGTGTCATTTCTGATCGACACCCAGGTATATTGTTGGCAATGAACGATCCTCGAAATGGATGGACCAACGAAAGAGCTCAACACAGATTTTGTCTCCACCACATATGCAGTAATTTCAACATGAGATTTGGGAGCAAAGAATTAAAGGATATGGTGTACATAGCAGGAGCACAACATCAACCACGAAAATTTAAGGCATCCATGAAAGAACTCCATCAGCTGAATCCCGAATAAATTGCGTGGTTTACTGACCTAGATCGAGCACAATGGACAAACGCATACGGCAAAGGTTATCGATACGGCTGGATGACTACAAATCTCGCGGGTATTACGTTTGATTTATTACGGTTGTTACTATTACTTACTTAATGTGTTTGAATTATTATGTTTCCAAGCTAATACAAATATGAATTTTTTCTTTTCACAAATGTAGAATGCTTTAACGAGTCCTTAAAGGCGCGCAATTTTCTTTTCATTTGTGAAGGTGGAAACATGCTTTGGAGACAACGGGAGCATCAATGCACGTCCTGACAAAGTACAGAGAAATGATTGACATGCAAACACCCGATGAAGTAAGAGATATACATAATTACTTCTCCACGTAGTGCTTTGGAAACATCATCTAATATGCGTTTCTTATTCATATCAAAATGTTTTTGTTGACTACAGGTAATATGGGAACCGTATCCTGAGGCAGTGATAATGGACCTACCGCGTCGCATCGTAGCGATGGTCGTGTTATTTGGCGAACGAGGGCACCTATGATTTTCTTCTGTGTAGTTGAAATGTATCATCCCGATAGAGTCATGCTCCAATTCGGTCTCAGACAAATGATACCACCTTTACAGAGCACAAACATTCGGCTACATAAGATTGACTTGAGAGGAAGACGGATAAGGATTGGAGCGCGAGAACATAGTGCTTATGTCTCGCATGTGGAACGACCGTGCCTCCAATATTGCAAATGATGAAAGCTTAGAGGAGCCAATGGACTTTTACAACCCGTATATGTTATGGTATCGTCGCATTACACGACGATTTATGTCTCCCCGTGGAGCTATTCTTGAGGCCTTGTAAGTACAATTTGATTTTATTCAGTCATGAATCCTTGACAAATAGTTGTTTTCCTTGTCCTTTCGCATAAAACTTCATCAATATTTCATATGTAGGCACATGGCATTACTTCAATTCATCAGTTGACATTGGGTGATGATGTATCTATTGCACGTATTAGAGATGTAGGCCGCATCGACTTTGATCGCAAGACACGCAGATTATCGGATACATAATATGCCCATTTCATTTCAAGCTTCTCATCATTCTTCCCATGGTGATACACCTTCGAGGCATGCCACTCCATTGTATACACCATCAGTGCCTCTTAACGAGTTTGGGACTCCACATACTCCTTCGCTTCCTCCCAACATGACATTCGAGTCTATGGAAGCCTTTCCATTTGACACGACACCTACATCTTCGCGTCATTTTCATGCAAGTCCAATAATGATGAATTTATCCGGGAGTACAAGTACTCATGATGGCGGAATGCGGGACAACGATGATATTCAACCGAGATGATGCTCAAAATCCGCATTGATGTGGGTCATTCGGATATTCCACTTGCTTTAAACCGTAATGTCCGAGTCGTCAAGAGAACACGGTGTGGGACTGTGAAGTCATTATTTGGGGTCAGACTAGAACTTTTTTATACTGTTATAAGTCATTTTCTCCTTTTTCATTATTTGGGATGTTTTGTATTTCTTGTTGTCCCTTTTTGTTTATTATTGCATTTTTTATGGTTTTGGATTGAACTAAGTTTTGTATAGTTATTAGATATATTCAATTTTGATGTGCTATGTCAATTTTTTGTAGTTCAAGTGAATTAACTGGTATGAGAACCACTCAAATGTTGATGTTTGCAAGCACACTAGTAGTGCTATTGTTGAGTATCACAATCTATTGTTGAGTATTTGCTGCTACAAAAAAATATTTTCAAAGTGTAGTGCTATTGTTGGTATTCACTGCTACAAAAAAAAAAAAAAAAAATCACAAGGAAGTAGTGACTTGCAGTCACGACTTCCTTCAGATGGAAATCGTGAGCTCGGGTCACGATTTCCATTCAAACGAAATCGTGACCCGAGGTCACGACTTCTCTTTGACGGGAAAAAAAAAAAATTTGACGCGTGATTGGGCGCTGACGTGGCTACAAGTGTGTTAGTTTTGGAAATAGTTTGTCGAATGTGTTGGATTGCTAAATTTTACTCTCAAATGTATTAATCAAGGAAAAAGACCTGTTCTGGTGGCAGGTAATGGAGGGTGTACTTCGGTAGGTAGTCGGCGTCGAGGTGCACAGGATCGGGGGGATAATGGAATCCTATGTTGGCGACGTGGGAGGTTCGTCGCGGTTGAGATTGTCCCGACAATGTCTGACAATTGGATGCGCTTCGATTAACGACACGTGCGGCGCTACCTGACAAGACAAATCACTGCGCGCGGTGCGTTTGTATGTATCTATCCACCATCCGCCTTTGTCTTTTTCTGCATTTCTTTTGTCAAAGTTTTCTGCCTAAAATAAAATGAAGAAATAATGCTAAAAAATGTGCTTACATTTTTATTTTTGTTTTTTGGTTAATACCAAACCATGTTGAATTTGTCATCTTCAAATATTAAATCTTGTACAGAGTACATTGCATGCACCCTTAATTTTATATTAAAAATAGTATATGGAGCTCCTTTTTTGAATTCATTGCTTGGCAGACACTAACATTTTATACAGTGGGATAACCTGATATCTAGTACAATCTAACTTGCAATACTTCAGCGGTGTTACTTTTCATTTTGAGGAAAAAATTTTTTTGTTGGGATGATAATTTTTTGAGTGAATATTATAGATTATATATATATATAGTTCTAGTTGGCTTACAACTTAGTTTACAACACGTTATCGAAGACGAGCTTGCTCTAGCATTAAGGAGATCTTGAAGTTCAAAAGGCTTGTTAAGGAGAGAAAGCTAGGAAGGTATAACTTTTGTTATTTAAATAAGTTCAATTTACTTCTATATTATCATGGTTGCTTCCTTTTATCTATGCATACTTTATTCATATATTATGCATTATAGCGTCACCGATTGCGAAAGTATGCTCTGTAGTTGCGTCTTGTACGATCTTCTACATCAGAAATCAAAAGTCAATATGTGACATAACTAGTTTTCTCTTAAAACTACAAATGATTATTTATTGTTCTATTCTTGATTTTATAATACAAATCATGCTATAAGTTTGAGTTGATAGTGGGTAAGCCTTGTCCCCGGTAAAGCTAAACATTGAAAGGGATACGGGTTATCTCGTTCGAGGAGGCATGGCATTAAGCAGACTTTGTCTCGCCACCCAACCTGGAGGTTGTCCCACCAACTCATACGAATAGTACATTTGATTATTAATAAATCAAGTTGTGAACATATACTTAATCATATGTTATGTTTTTTTTTATTTACATACAAAGAAAAGAGAAAATTATTTTATATTATATTTACTTTCAAAATATTAATCAACCATAGTTGAATTTGTTATCTTATTATAATTTTTGTCATGATAATTAGATATTACAAATTATGAATAAAGCTTGTATCCATGCAAGGTTGTATGTTGTACACAATCATTCACTAATTTCTCTTTAGAGATTTGAAAAGTGAATATTTCACTTTATATATATTTTCACCTTATGGAGTTATATATATATACATACCAAAAGGGTATTGCTCCAAAAAGCTCAAAATGAGCGGCTGGGTCTCATGCTAAAATTTAATCAGTCAAATATTAATTATAATTCCACAATTTTAATTATCTCTATGTTGAGGCTATGTGGAAATATGACTGATGAGACAATAAAGAGGTCACGTGGCCCGCCTCGATTAATTGTTGCAACAAATATCGAGTGCGCACGTCAATCCAATAAATATTAAGGATTGATTTCTTGTCTCATGGTAGCTGAGTAAAATAATGAGATATTATAAATATTATATCGCTCCCGTCCAATTAGTTCAGCTTCAAATTAAGAAGCATATGTTGCATATAATGATTATGATCGCAATAATAAATTTATGGACGTGGAAAATGTGAAAATATCAGGTAAAGGTCGTATTGACAATTCCACAAAAAATTGGAACAAAAGTGGTGCACCACTACAAAGGAAAAATAATTATTGACAATGAGCGCTCATAATTGTGACATTTTTTTGGTCATATATGAAAGGCTATTTTGCCTAAATATTGTCATATATATACCCGAATATTTTTTTTGACCTTTACCATGCCTTCAAAATCAAAGGCAAAATATTATGAATTTTATCATTGAAAATGGCTCGATAAAACAAGCACATCAAGATGTGTTTAAATAGTGACCTAAATATAGGCGATGAGTTTATGTCTTGTGTATCGTGCTACATGCATGTACATTATAATATAAAAGTGAATATTTCTCGAATTCGAACTTAGCGGAGGCTAATGTTCAGGCAATATCGGTACAACAATTTCATTGTTAATGTCTTATTCGTAAGAAGTCTACTCGAATAATAGAAAATTTATCTATATGATTTAATCGAGTAGAATATTTTCTACCGTAACTTCGGAATATATAAGACACATTAAAACGAATGTCGTCATAAATCAAATGACATTCTTAATGTGGAAAGATCTATTTGATTATCCATAATCATCAATAATGCGAAAATATCATAAATTCGCACAGACATCTTTTATCGAACTGAGTTTTTTTATCAGCTGGAGATTATCTCAAGGCAAATCAATAGGAGACTTATATTGATTTAACTCTCCATTAATCATATTATAAGATGCCTTGAATCCCTGATAGGGAATTTATTTATAGCAAGTTTTGCTAATTGTCATTTTGATGAAGCAATTTTCCCACCATTAGGGGGAGATATAAGCCAATTCAAAAGGAATGGCGTGAAATTGCTTGAAACACATCAAATTGCATTAAATTTGTTGTATTATGATCCATGTATAAATTAATATGAACTCGAAGTTCAAAGGATCATTCAGTAGCAACAAATTATGAATCAATTACTTGATGCAAGTATTATATACAAAAGAGTGACAATTATATGCTTCGACATTAAATGGTTCATATAGAAAATGATGTCCATGTGCAACAAAATGCACAAGATGTCTCACCCATGTGAACATGAGGGGGAGAATCAAAATGAGTTATTGGTTAGTGTATTGCACTCTTTTTCCCTTTGCTAAGGTTTTATCCCACTGGGTTTTCCTTGCAAGGTTTTTAATGAGACAATTCTAACAATATTAAAACTCTTTATCAAGGTTGGTTAGTGTATTGCACTCTTTTTCCCTTTGCTAAGGTTTTATCTCACTAGGTTTTCCTTGCAAGGTTTTTAATGAGGCAATTCTAACAATATTAAAACTCTTTATCAAAGTTGATTAATATAAGAGCAATGTGTATCATTATTATGCTCCGTATAAAAAAAATAAAAAATATGAGAGCAATATACTCTTTTTCTTATACTAGATTTTTTCCTACATGGTTTTTCTAGTAAAGGTTTTAATGAGGCATATATATTCTCTCAAAGTGTATCAATGTGTTGCACTATTTTCCTTAGCTTTGGTTTTGTCCCATTGGGTTTTCCGAGCAAGGTTTTTAATGAGGCAATCAACAATATTATACTAAAAATCAAGATTGACGAGAACATTGTACTCTTTTTTCCTATACTAGATTTTTTCCCACAGGGTTTTTCTAGTACAGGTTTTAACGAGGCATATTCTCTCAGCAAGTGTCATCCAAGGGGGAGTGTTGTAAATTGGATGACCCTTTAACCAAGCTTATGAATGATCACATTGTCAAGCACGACTCTCACATTGAATTGTAACATCAAGCATGGCTTCTACATTGAATTTAACTTGTACACTCTACATAATTTGTATTCAACTCCAATGTATAATCACTTATCCATGTATTATCATGTAACTTGTAATCCTCTCCAATGTACACCAACTCTTCCATGTATTGTCTATGTTGCTTGTGATGTGTTGTATGACTTGTGGTGTATGTATAACTTGTACACATTGAATAAGTACAATTATCATCATCACCAAATGACCTATATAAAGGGTGTCAACTCCATTGTAATTCACACACCAATGTTGGAATGGAAATCTCTACATTTCTCAACTCTAGCTCTCTTCTCTCTTGTCTCCTCTTCTCTACTTGTTATAGTAGTTCTTAGTTTATGCCTTCTATACTTAAGTCTCTAGCAAGTCCAACATAAGTTCTAGTTGGCTTACAACTTAGTTTACAACATATATATATATATATATATATATATATATATATATATATATATGGGACGACCCAAAAACTCAAAAGACTTGTTTTAAGGGCAATTAAATAATTCCATAAACTCTACACAAAATAACCCCACTATATAAATCAAATTAAAAATCCTAGCCTCTTTTTTGTTTAAAAATCTAACCACAAGAGGAAAAAGAAAAATTGAGGTGTTGGAGGTCTAACTCAAGAAGAACCCAAATCGAATGTACACGCGTCTCCATCACCATTTTAATCTTGTTTTAAATGAAGTTTAAACTTGAAATTGACAAAAATGGTGGAAATCACATTGTTGGTGGTTATGGCATCGACGTGGTGACCGAAAACCATATATAGCGTCTGGTGGCGGCTTCATCGTCGCCATCAGCGTGGCTTCACCGCCGCCGCCGAGAAAGTGAGGGCGCCACCAAGCTGCCCCTACCATTTATAAGGAAAAAGGGAAATGGCGGTGTCGTGACCACCCCCATCCCCCCACGTGCACGCCAACCCTGGCCGGGGAGGGGGGCCCAATGATGATCCCTGGCAATCAATAAGCCAGGGTCTCTTGGCCCCTGGTTTGGAAACCATAGGCAAACAACCCCGAGACCGGTCAACTATTGTTGACTGGTCAATAAGCGTTGAGCGATCGACTGTGTTGATTGGTCAACCAAAAAAATAAATAATAAAATAAAATGGAATGAAATAAAAATAAAATATAACAAAATAAAAGCAAATATTTGCTTTTAACCGGGACATTATCACGTCGTCGAGGGAGACCGACCAGGTCCCACCCCTCGACCTTCACATCATGCGACGGGGACCCGCATGACCCACACTAATGGATCCCAAAGACCAATAAATGAAAGGTTTAATTAATTTAAATTAAAGCATTTATTGACGAGATGTATTATGGTTGTATAGTGTCATGCGAAGGTTCATATCGAGCCTTAAGTGTACCAGGAGTAGTTGTTATAGGCGTCGCTGCGAGTCGAAGTAAGTAGGGAGCTACATTTACGCATTAAGTATGGCTTGCTATTAGATATTTAAGTAGCATGTTTTGAATGAAAGACTTAGGTTAAGGGTTACATCGAGGTATTAGTGTGAATCTCCAAATCTATGGAATGTGAATGCATTTGTTTTCCCATTTATGTTATTTATTACCCCAAAATGTTAGTGGAGTTCCCACCAATGGCATAATTAGCAAGTTATCATATTTAAATGCCCCATGATGTTTGTGGTGCCACCGATGGCTTACTAATTACTGCCCCAGGATGTTTTGCGGAATTCGCTACCGAGCATTTTTACTTGTCTAATTGAATGCATAAATGTGTCACATAAGTGTAAGAGTTGGAGTTCCCACTCGTGTAACTTGGTGATAGCGGGACATGTATCTTTTATATTATATCCCTTATGGATCCCTTGCATAAATGATTTGAATTCCGTTATGCTTTAAATCATTCTTGGAACTCGTTTTAGAAGTTATAAATGCATGATTTTTCTTGTTTATGAAGATGAACAATGCTCTCATGTTCCTACATGTTGTAGATATTATCTACATGCTTAAATTTGAATTTGATCAATACTTATGTGCTTTCTACTTAATGTCTGAGATCTGGTTTTCAACTTTATGTTAGATTTTGCATAATTAGTAGGTAGCACTTGCGTATTTAATGTTTGAGCGAGGTTTTCCGCTTTTTGAGCTCCGTTGTCCATTTTAGCTCGCCACACTTACTCTCCAGGTGCGTCCACATCCGCTTTAGCTCGTGACAAGGGAAAGGCGTCCGCTTGAAGTCTTTCCTTACTTTGTGAGAAGTTACACGTTCATATTATTTATTTATTTATTTATTTTGAGAACAATAAACTTCGGTTGTAACTTAAAGTAGGTTATTTGGGTAGTTTGAAACTCTCCTTATTTATTTTGGACTATTTAGAAGCTTTATCATTTATGGTAGTATTATAAGTTATTTGGGATGATTACAGTTTAACTCTTATCATGTTGATTTTATGATATATGAAATTCTATTTTTGATTTTTAATTACACATTTATTATTTCATATAGTTTGTGTATATATATTATTCCGCATGTTGAAGTAAGCATGTCAGACTGTTATTTAGGTCGGGTTCAAATATTAGGCTTGAGTAATGGTTTGGGCCGGACGATCCGACCCTAATTCAGGGGAGTGTCGTTTCAATATATGTCATTCGAATTATTTATATACATATATATATATATATATATATATATATATATATATATATATATGCTTGCTCATATACCTAAAAAAAAAAAAAATGCTCTCTTTTTTTACTGCGCTGCTTTTCGATAACCAGGGTGTAACATTTTTACTGCACTTTATTTTTCAATGAATTCCGTATCTTTTTTATTTGGCAACCTTGTGATTGTAGCGTGTATCAACTTAATTAATCAGCATGCTCAATTTTTAAACAAAATTTAACAGGGGATATGATTTAAAGGATTTGGAAACTACACCCATCAATTACATTAAACCGAACACAATGAAAAATAAGTTTAATCTATGTAGCTGATCCCAAATAATTTGAGATTGATTAAGGCTTCGTTGTTGTAAAATAAATAAAGTCAGATTCATACAAATAGTTACAACTAAATATATCAATTATAAACTAAATGGTGGCTACATCTTGTAGCTTAGTATGTATTGTCATGCACGAGGTTGAAATTTAAGTCGAAATTGAAGGGATTATAACTAGGTTTCTTGTGATGTACGTTGATCCAATCAAGTTTGATATCAAGCAACTAGTTGGAAATAGAGATCCTTTAGAATTTTGTTTTATAACTAGAGAGCACAATGAACGAGCCCATGATCTTGCTCGTAGGGCTATGTTTGAAAAAGGAACTGTATTTGGGTTTGTCCTCACTCAGACTTACTTCTTCATCAATGGAATGCATAACTACTTTTACTGAAAAAAAGAAGGTTAATTTCTTGTAAAATAAATAAGTCAATTCTAGTATAAATATGGGATAAATAAATATGTTATGGAGGAAATCATATAAAGTACTGTACGAATGCTTTAAAAATAGGAAGCCGTCATAATTTATTAATTGAGGAAGTCCGGCCCATGTCACCTATCCATATATATTGTATCATCTATTGAGTACTGAACCACCTTATTGAAGTTGTGATATGGAGCACCACCTGGTCAGTTAATGATCAGGTCAAGTACGCAGGTGTACGTACCCTTACATTACCCAGCTTGCTAGCACTAAATAAAAACCTAGCTAATTTGCCTATGCTACTGATGTCTTCGTCAAAATAGTAATTGCTAATGTGCATGTATCTATCTAAACTCAATTGTGTATATTAATTTGTTGCCTTTTTAATGAAAAAATGAATGCATTTTTTTTCTTGCTATTTGAGAATATGCCCCCCTACGCATACAATTAATATTGACGTTGATGGTCGAAACCGACTGCATCAAATAATAAAATCACTAAAGCCTAGTTTGATTCAACTTGGAAGAAAAAAACGAAACTGAAATTAAAATATATGTTTGGTTTAAGTTTATATTGCTTAGATATTTAAATATAATAAATTAAAAAAATAATTATCATAATTTTTAATCATTCTAGCGAATCTAATCATCCATCTGGTCAGTGGGATTAGTCAGACTTTAATCGAAAAATAGCCGAGGCGGTTTGAACACTTATGGACATTAGAAAAATAAAATAAAATTTTATCTAGCTAGCTAACCAATAAACACATGTGAGTTTAAGGCAAAAGTTGTAAATCATTTAAATTAATTTTGTATAAATTAATTTTGTGCGCTCCAAAACAAAGCCTAATTAAATACTCCATCCACCATCACTTTAATCACTTTTTACGTAATTCGAGGTGCATCTAACGATAATAATTCATTCACCATCACTTCAATCACTTTCTGCCGTAATTCGAGGTGCATCTAATGATAAGCAGGGTCCCGGTTACTATGTGAATGGCTCAACAAATCACTTTCATCGAGATTAGTAAGGATAGATTGAGTTCTGATCCGACGTGGACAGCCCACAAAAGCTTTGATTTGAGAATAGTCGGTGGGCCCGTCGAGTGGGACAACACGTGTCATACGACTGATCACCACATTCAACCAGCTGACCACGTCCCATGCACGTGAGGTGAAAGACCAATTTCAAAGGCGAAGTACTAGTCAGCCACTTTATTCTATAACGTCGGTGCCTCAATTGTTCTACACTCGAAATTTTTTTACTCTATAAAAGCTTTAATTTAAGTTTTGACAAAAATAAATAAATAAAGTTTTGTTTTTTTGTTTTGAATAAAAGTTAAACAATGACAAGACATAGGATGAAATGGAAACCTTAATTTTCAGTTTTTATAATTGGGTAAGAAAAATAAATATGGGGGCTGAAAAATTAAATATGGGAGAATAAAAAAGTAAAAAAAAGTAGGTAGAATTTTTAGGTTGTTACTTGATGTTTAATGGATTAATCTAAAGTGTATTTTCAAATCAGCCTAATTTTGTTATAAACATCGAACTTGTGCACTTATTAGTTGTTACGAGGAAGATGTTGTGAGCAAATTCAAATGTAATACACTTAAATTAGGTCAAGGAAGATGTCAAAATCAACTTCAATATATATGAAACTTCAAAATATGAAGTCAAGCTTCCATACCCCTTTTATTTATTTTGAAGTAAGCTTCCATAGCTCTTAATTAAAATAGTTTATAATATCTATTTATGTCAAAAACTTAAATGTACATTTTTTTTGAAGTATGACTGTACGATCTTATAAAAAAGAAGTATGTACTTTTTTTTTAAGGCAGAGAGGTATGCAGTTGACAGCAAGACGAAGAAGAAAAATAGTGTCTTCATACAAGAGAAAAGGAAAATACAAAAAAGTGAAGAGCCAAAAAGAGCTTTAATTTGGTTCTACCTGATAGAGAATGCTGGTTTTGTGTCCCCATCACGTGCACGTCACCTGACTTGCACGCTGTAAGCCTGTAATGGAAATCTGTTCAACTACTGTTGACATTTTCAACCCTCCTCAACTTCCATTAATACCGCTACCCGTTCAAGCGAAAATAATGCAATTCTCAACAAATAATTCTTTCATTTGTAAACTAAGTTGTAAACCAATTAAACTTAAGTTGGACTTGCTAGAGACTTAAACATAGAAGATATAAACTAAAAACTATTGGAACAAGTAAAGAAAATGAGACAAGAGAGAAGAAAGCTAGAGATGAGAATCTAAAGATTTCATTCATACATTGGTGTGTGAATTACAATGAGGTTGACATCCTTTATATAAGTCATTTGGTGATGATGATAATTGTACTTATACAATGTGTACAAGTTATACACACACTACAATTCATACAACACATCATAAGCAACATAGACAATATATGGAAAAGTTGGTGTCCATTGGAGAGAATTACAAATTACATGAAGTGTGAGAACTATGCTTGATGTTACAATTCAATGTGAGAACCATGCTTCACAATGTAGTCACATACATGCATTCACTACAAAAAAATAGCAAATCAGAAACAGAAATTTCCGTCTTTGATTTGCTAAAATTCCGTCTCTAATTGCATCGAAAGCGAACAGACGGAATCAATTAAAATCTCTAAAAACGTCGTTGCTAATTCAATCAAAACGAATGCGATTCCGTTTCGATTTAGAGACGGATCGAAACGGAATAAATTCCGTTTACGATTATTTCCGTCTCGATCCGTTGCTAATCGAGACGGATCGAGAACGAATTTGATCCGTTTACGATTTATGTATCTTACATAAACGAAAATTAGAGACGGAAATAGCAACGGAATCCAAAGATTCCGTTGCTATTTCCGTCTCTAATTTTCATTTTTGTTTAGTTTTTAAAGTCTTACATATATAGGTCTCAATCCAAGCACATTTAACTCGCCAATATATAATAAAAATCATAGCTAAATAATATATTGATATTACACAATTTATATAAACTTAACATATCCTTAACATTATCTTTTCTCAATGTACTTGTACACGAAACAACAAAAACAATCTAAAAAGTTTCTATATCGTATCTTTCTACAAAAGTAAAAGCAAAAATTGTTCTAAATGAAAAAAATAAAAAAAATGAAGTGTTCCGAGATTATATAAAGTTGATTGTGCTTCAAATAATACTTGACTTAACAAAACACACGAAAAAAGATCAAAAAGAAAAAAATCACTAAATTATACAAACAATAATAGGAATATAAACAATATTATGGAATATAAACACAACATAAATAAATTAATAAAGAAAAAAAATTCATCATTATCCGAAGGAACATGGTGTTATTTAGCAAATTATCTCTCGCTCCAAACTATAACATAGCAATGGTTTGTGATGCTTATATATATAGTCTTGATGTTTCATGATCAATATTTAAGGCGCAACATACACAAGCTATCATGCATGATTACGTTTAAGAATTAAAATTAAAAGAAAAATATTTATGCGCGACAACGAAGAAAATAAAACCTAAATTGCAAATTAATTAATTAGAGTCGACTAGTTTATTCTTATAAAAATAAAATAAAATTAAGACTTGTTTACAACTTTTAGAAATCACATGCCAAAACCATGGATGTCGATGTATCACTAGAGACCTTGTTTTCACAAGATGTGGTTTAAAACCTCAAATAGAACTAGGAACAATTGGAAACAAGGAACAGCTATGAGGGCATATAAGGTCCAACGCATGTAAAAACCATGAGATGAAACGAAGGAAAGAGAACTAAATGGTAAATCCACATTGCTATTCTATCCAATTAATCGGAGTAATGGAACTATGCAAATAGATCAAATCGTTAACGATATCATATCTCTTACTCTTACCTTGTGAAACCGCCACATGACGAAGCTCCAATAACAAGCATCTTGATTTGGGATTTAGACACTTCATTAGATATTGCAAGCTGGTACATCATCTGCTTCAATTTGTACAATCTCAAATAGCTTCCACCTTCATGTATCGCATTAGAGTGAGTTCATTTTTTTCTTTTCTTTTTTTTTCTTTTCATAATATGCTTTTTTTAATTGAAGGTTAACATAGAAAACTTTACCTTTTTCTCACTACAAAGTTGCTTGTATGGGAGAAGCATTTTCTTGGCTTTCCATTCCATTCCCTTTCACGTATTTTCTGTTGAAAACTTCTCCACATCATCCCGTCTTGAAGAAATTGGAATATAGTTTCCCACTTGAAGGACAACAATTTCAAATGGCATTATAAATTAAAGGATTGACATAATGCAGACATGAGCTCAAAACTTTACCTTTTTTTTATGGGAGAAGCATTTTTCTTTTCTTTTTGTTTCTTGTGATCACTCTATGAGTGATGTCGACAAGGGCTCTTCTTGATCTTTGGACGTCTTCATCATCGCTCTCCGGAAGAGATTCAATAGCCACAACGAGCAAGCTTTGCGTCTTTGTGATGCTAGCTCCTTGCTCGTTGAATTTCGTTGCTCTTACCCACGTACTCGAGAGCCTGCGAGTTCATGCACAAAATAGATCTGAATTAGTCATACTCGTAAAAGCGACCGATTATGTGGAGCAAAAAGTGAGAGAAGCTAATAAACATGAACTTACGAGATCAACGTTAATAGGGTCATCGAAGCCTCTATCCACAACCGTACGCAGTTGAGGGAACTCTTCCATGGCAAACAATATTGGAGCCGTGACTATTCCTGCAAAGAGTTCGCCAAAATGAAAGTAGATTACGTAACAACCATGTCAATTATTGCAAAAAAATTCTTCTGCTTTAGGTATAAGGATTATTTTTTGTTTTGACTTTTATACTTTCGATTCAACTCGCTATCACTGAGATTATTGTTAAAGTTATCCGGTAAAAGTACATAAATAAATAAGTTAAGGTCTCAAATTCTATGCAATCAAAGGAACTAAGCACAACAATTTGTTTCAAGTTTACGCCTCAAAGACACTCAAATAGAACCATTTACTTGTACTCCAATTTTAACCTTTTTTGAACCCGTGACTCCACAACTAGCTCTCTTTTTAAAATATGATTAATAAAGTAAGGCAACATTACATGGCGTATATCCAACAAGGAAGGCTTTCCAGGGAAGTTGCTGTTGTCCACAATGTGAAATCCAAAGACGTCGTCGATGAGTGATATGCCATCCACGAAAGCATGAAAATACCCAATTATGCAAAGAACTCCATGTTAATGGGTCTTCATAATGTGCGCCGATTCCATGAATTTATTTATTCTAGGCAACTTATATTTTCATGACTCAGTAACCAACATAAAATGAAACTTGAAACTAAGGTACGAACTTACAAACCAGATTCTTCCCATAATCATAAGCAAGCATTGAGAATTCTTTGTCCATAAGAATAGCAATTGCCTTGCAATTGTTTGAAATCAAAAATGTCGTTTTATAGTATGTTTTCTGCAGAGATAATACTCCATACATGAGAATGTATTCACGGAAATGTTTTCTTTTTTTAATAAGAGTATTTACAAAAATGTTGTTCAACAATTATAGACACTCGATTAATATAAATCTTTTAGAAACGAAGTTTCTCATTTGAGAGTTGAGACCTAGCAAAAAGCGCACTAGAACAGGTCTAGCATGGAACAAAAAGAGAAAAGTTCCTACCTACACCGCATTGCTTCGAAGTGCTTGTCATTTGCATGGTTTCACTGTTACAAGATGCTCCACAACTTTTGCAAGTAAGCTCACGACTTTGTAGATGCAAATGTTCATTGATACACCTAGTAAATCTAAAACAACAGACAATAAGAAAAAACAACATAAGCAATACAAAAAGCCTACGAGATAGATTATATAACTCAAGAAGGTTCACTTAGAAAAGACGTCAGACTATGCGATAATACCATATACATGACGAGAATTCATCACTACAATAAAACAAGTACCTAGCCAATACACCCTGGCATTTAAAAAGAAAAGGATCTTGTTCAAGTGAATAACTATAAAAGTAAATGAAGTAAGCGGAAAACTATAAGATGAATATATACCTCGGTGTTTCTCAATGAAGCAAGTGCTACACAAGCTCTGAGAAGCGAGAAAATCTCCACCAACTGATAGCTTAGCATCATAAAAGAAAATAGTTCGAGGCATAAGGCCAAAATTAAGATCATCTTGAATATATGGTATAGCATAGAATGAACATGTTGAAAGATTTTGGACAAAATTGCGAGTCTTATTGCAATAGCTATACGGGAAAGCATCAATAAGGTCGTAACGTGGCTAATAAGGATCGATGTGGAATCGAACTAAGACCAATGTTTGTACAAACCCCAAGATCAACAAAACCCCAAACATCAACAAAACCTCTAACAAATTTCAAGGTTCGACATTCAACCTAACATCTATCCAAACAACCTAATCGCATGAAAAATCAAACAACACAGACGATCGAAAACGCTAGAAATTGAAACCCTAAAAAGGCACAAACAACTAGCTAGGGCATCGACAACAATCTCAATAGAAGCATCGATTGAAGATGCTTACCGAAAATTTCATCAACGCGAAGGTTCGAGACGAATCGGAAATGAATCCCTGGACGAATAGAGGAATTTGAGACGGAGAGAGTGAGAAGCGAGAGAGAGCTGCGAGAGAGAGAGAGAGAGATGGCGACGAGTGAGAGAAAGAAGCGGTGACGAGAGAGAGAGAGAGAGAGCGGTGACGAGAGAGAGAGAGAGAGAAGCGGTGACGGTGAGAAGCGGTGACGGTGAGGTTTGTCGAGAGAGAGAGCGCGGTGAGGTGAGGGAGAGAGGTTTGTCGAGAGAGAGAGAGCGCGGTGAGGTGAGGGAGAGAGAGCGATGAGGGTTTGGTCCCCTTTTTGTATCGAGATCAAAGCACTCACGAATCTCGAGACGTAATGGACGATTGAAAAAAAAAGGTTTTGGTGGGAATGTTGGCGTCATTTTTTAGAGACGAAATTAAATTACGTCTCTAATTCCGTCTCTGATCCGTCTCAATTCCGTCTCTGAATGTTTCCGTCTCAATTCCGTCGCTAACTTTTTTTTTTAGAAACGGAACTTAATTCCGTTTCTAATTCCGTTTCTGATTTAGAAACGGAACTTATTTCAGTTTCTAATTCCGTTTCTAATTTGCTTTTTTTTTTGTAGTGAAGTGTCCATCCATTTCATAACACTTCCCTTGGATGACACTTGTTGAAAGAATGTGTATCATTAAACTTCTACTAGAAAAAACCCTGTAGGAAAAAAATCTAGTATAGGAAAAAGAGTATAATATTTGTAACGACCCGTAAAGTATACGTGTCACTTGTCATGTAGTCCACGTGGGTTTAGGCGGGCGAGGCCCAGTGTCGTAGGGAACTGAGGGTCGTCACAATATTGCTTTGTAATATAATATTTATTGATTGTCTCATTAATTAAAAACCTTACTAGAAAAATCCGGTAGGACAAAACGATAGCCAAGGAAAAGTGTGCAACACATTGATACACTTAGATAATATAAATGTCTCGTTAAAGCCTCTACTAGAAAAACTCCGTGGGAAAAATCTAGTATAGGAAAAAAGTACATTAATTGCTCTCATATTTTATTTTTTATTTTTTTTATATGAAGTATAATAATGTTAGGATTGCTTCATTAAAAACCTTGCTAGGAAAATTAGTGGGATAAAACCATAGCAAAAGGAAAATAGTGCAATACACTAATCAATCTAGATATAGAGTTTTAATATTGTTAGAATTGTCTCATTAAAAACCTTTGCAAAGAAAATCCAGTTGGATAAAACCATAGCAAAGGGAAAAGGAGTGCAATACACTAACCAATAACTCATTTTGATTCTCCCCCCTCATGTTCACATGAGTGAGACATCTTATGCATTTTGTTGGACATGGACATCGTTTTCTATGTGAACTATTTAATGTTAAAGCATATGATTGCCACTCTTCTGTATATAGTACTTGCATCAAGTAATTGATTCATAACTTGTTGCTGCTGAATGATCTTTTGAACTTTGAGTTTATATTAATTTATACATGAATCATAATACAAAAAATTTAATGCAATTTGATGTGTTTCAAGCAATTTCACATCATTCCTTTTGAATTGGCTTATATCTCCCCCATAATGGTGGGAAAACTACTTCATCAAATTGACAATTAACAAAACTTGCTATAAATAAATTCTCTATTAGGGATCCAAGGCATCTTATAATATAATTAATGAAGAGTTAAATCATAAGTCTCCTATTGATTTGCCTTGAGATAATCTTCAGCTGATAAAAAAATATCCGGTTCGATAAATTAAGGATCCACGACACTATACAAGACGCAGCTACAGAGCACACTTTCGTAGTCGGTGACGTTACAATGCATAATGTGTGAATAAAGTACATTTACATAATTAAACATGCATGTAACAAAAAAGAAATTAACCATGACAACATGGAAATAAATTGAACTTATTTAAATTATTAAAAATTATACCTTCTTAGCTTTATATCTTTGAAAAGCTTCTTGATCTTCAAGACCTCTTCTTGCAGAGCAACTTCGCTCTGATAACGTGTTGTAAACTAAGTTGTGAGCCAACTAGAACTTAAGTTGGACTTGCTAGAGACTTAAGCATAGAAGACATAAACTAAGAATTACTAGAACAAGTAGAGAAGATGAGATAAAAGAGAAGAGAGCTAGAGATGAGAATGTAGAGACTTCATTCATACATTGGTGTGTGAATTACAATGGGGTGTGAGAACTATGCTTGATGTTACAATTCAATGTGATCACCATACTTCACAATGTGATCAAATACATGCACAAGTGTCTATCCATTTCATAACACTTTTTTTTTTTTAAAAAAAGCAAAAAATATTAAGTGGCCCTCAAATTTTGAAGCTTATTTAGATTTCGCCCATCAACTTTTTTTGCCCCATTAGAATTATTGAACTTTGATTATAGTTGTAATTATGCCTTCCCAACGTTAAAAGTAATTGACATCCTTTTTCAATTCTATCCAAAAAAAAAAAAAGTTCAAGAAACAAAAATAAAAAGTCATATTCTCACACCTTCTGACTCTCTGCTAGACTCGAAAAATGTATGAGAATGGTCAAATCTCAATCATAATCTAAGTTTAATGGTTCAAATTTATTAAGTAAAAGTTGAGGGGCCGCCCAATCTTTAAATCAAGAATATATAAATTATTACGTTTAATAATTAATATAAAACGAGTATATTTTTCTTCCTTTAGACTTTGGCTTCCAATCAAAAGGAAAATAAGTATGAATTTATTAGGGGTGCGCACGAGGCGGTTTTCTTATATATTTTCCAAGACAAAATAGAGCCATTTTATGCATCGATATAATTTTAAACTAATATTAAATTATATACAAGAACGTTATTTCAAATAATTAAACCAAACTGATTGTACTTGTTTGATCATTTCAATGTTGTATTCGAAAATATCATCTAGAATTTCAAATTCAACAAAATGAATATGATCAATTTAACCGAGCCATTAAATTACTATATATAATTAATGATCAATTATTTGATATGAATCATGCAACTATTAAACCTAAGCCGAACTTAAAATGTGCTTATAGACTGATCTAGCTAGTTCAATTTCACGCTTTAAGCCTATAACATGAACTAGTATATATGTAGCTTGTATATTTGCAAATTTTGCAACAAGAAGTAGGTGCAGGGCTGAGAGTCAACTATCCGACTAATTTGGTTAACTTGTTGCTTGATCATTATATTAATTAAATCCTTGGAAAAGCGAGGCACTTAAAATAATCACCATGGTAGGTTCATGAGGCACATTAAATTTGTTTAATAGGGTACAACAGTTTGATTAATTAAAGTTAAGGGAATCTAAGGAGATTGGTTTGAGCATGAAAGAGCAGAGAAAGAACATATATAGGTTTTTGGAGTTACATTGGTAAGGCCAAACACAACAGTAAGATTCCTAATTACCTAAAATAAACGAAATGGTACTAGACACTCTATTAAACAAATGCACGCTTGCCTGTTTTTGTAGAAGCACTTGCAGAACTACCAGTTTCATAGAAGAATCGTTTTTGCATTAACAACCATGCATGTGCATGTGCTAGTGAATCAACAGCTTATTATTGTAATCTTCTTCCACAACTTAAACGAGTTGTTGCTTTCTTTACATTGATAAAGAATATTTAGATGTTGATGATGACGAGGACAATTTTTATTTTATTTTTTGATAAAAAAGAAACAATTTCCATCCACCAAGGTTTGAACCATGACTTCTTACTCTCATACCCCAATGATGGGGACAATTAATTAATATTAATCTGTTTTGAATATTATGTATATATGCGTTTATATATACTAGTTTCAAGACAATGTTATCAAGACGATCCTTGTCACTCGCCAGCTTTCGCGGAATCGGTTTAAAGAATTTATTAACAAAATCTAAAATTGTAATTAAAATTTAAAAATTAAAAATACAAGTACATTTTTTAGCTTATCAATATTCTCTACTTTGATTGAGATAAGATGTGAATGGAAAAACAAGCTAATCATGCTAGGACATTACTCCCTCAAAAAAAGTGTATTGGATTGATGAGAATGAGTTCATGATTGATTTGAAGATAAAGAAAAAAAAAAACGTGTAGTGGATTGATAAAGAGTTAGAGTTTAATTTGGATACAAAAGAAAAGGTTGATTTGGAGATAAAAAAAGAAGAAGTATGAGCAAATAGGTAAATTTCATTACCACTCAAATTTTTTTGATTTGTGCTTTTATATATATGATATATATATATATATATATATATATATATTTATGTTTACTTAATTTGGTTTTTTCTTTTAATTCGCAGTGTTTATTTCTTATATAATTGCTGTCTAATTATCATCCAACAACGAATTATTCTGTTGAATTAATGTCATATATATGCTTGTTTAATTAGGTTAAAAGATCAACAAAATTAATATATGTTTTATTATGTTCATGCACATTTATTTTTTGGTCATAGGTTTTCGGAAGCTAATAAGTAATAACCCATGGGATCTTTGTTTAATCAGTTAGATCTCGACTAATTTGGAATTGAGAATTGATTGTCGATGCTAATTTTTATATTTGAAATAGTTTTTCAAGCTATACTGAAAACTTACTATGACAATTTAACAAAACAACTTTTATCGTTTTTACTTCAAGGGTACAATCAAAAGTAAGCAAATAAAATGTGTCATGAAATTAAAAACCAAATCAGTTGACCTTAATTAATTTTTACTTTTTTAATGTTTTAGTGTCGTTAGCTTTAATTTACAAATTAAATGATTTTTTGCCTATATACACTATATTTTAGCCATAACAGTATATTTCATTAACAGCCCTTACTCTCTTTGTACTGATATTGATCCAATTATTTTTTTATGTAAGGTACATGCTTTGGGACTGTGATATATTCATTTGATTTCTATTATATCTCTAGAGAACTAAACTTTAGAGCTCGTTCACTAGTGCAGTGCGGTCTGAGAAAGCAAATGAGTTGTATTTGGGAAAACCCTTCCTTTGAACTTCTGTTGAATTTATGGAATAAATAACTAGTTTTGGGGAAAAAAAAAGTACCGGAGTTTAATTTGTCTTAATGACATGTCAGCTGTTCCTAAACTGGCAAGCGCGCGCAGGATTAATATACAGTATATGGTACGTGTACAAAACAAATCCTATTATTTAAGGCCTAATTGTGTCCTGCAAATGCCACCCTTCTTTGACCTAGTAACATTGATCACCTGTCCTGGGATCTTAAAAACAGCTATTTGTTTTCAAAAAACAAAAAAACAAAAAACAAATATAGAACCGTATGATCGATATATCTATTATATATATAAAAGCACGAATAATAATTTTTTGAGTGATAATGAAATTTACTTCTTTGCCCATATATATCTATAATATTTACTTCTTTCCCCATATATTAAAAGCAGAGATTATGTTTTTTTTTTTACTTGAAATGACGAAATAACCCTTCCTCGTCGATTTCAATCTCTCCACTCTCTCTCTTTTTGGCTGTTAATCTTCTCTATCTTTACGGCTTCTGCATCTGGCGCATCTCTAAACTCCACAATCGATTTCGTAGCTTGTCTTTCAACTCCTTATTGATTTAACGATTTTTGGCTTGCCTCGACCAATTCAATTGATCATCACTTCCTCAACCCCTCACTTAGTTCTTCGATTGTGCCCGCTAATCTGGTGCACCTATAAATTTCTTTCCGCATCCTGGTAATCGACTTCTCTCCAACTCCAACTCTATTTTACTCTAATATTAAAACAACCATGTTGATCTTAACAGGTACGACAATCTTGATTTGCTTTATTAGTTTTTTATTATTCACGTTTGACTTAATTAGTGTTATCTGTGCTAGCTTCAATTTGATTGATATGTCCATCAATTTATTTTCTTCAGGGGCAATTATTAGGGGTTTTCATTTTTGGGGTTTTTCATGCTTTGAGTTTCTGATGTTGTGGTTGGTTGAAGAATTGAAATTGGCTTCCGATTTTTCCTTTAACCTAAAGTTTGACCTCAACAATATTTGAGATCTCAAACAAGTGTGATGAATTCAATGTGTTAATTACTTTTATGTGTCTATATTGGCAATTGATTGGGTCGGTGTATAAAGTTGGTTACTCCATCTTTGTATTTGAGGTAAAGTTAAATTATTACTGACTGTTGCAACAGTTTTAGATGGTGAATTCATGAAGAACTCATTTACATTGACTCTTCCAACTTGTTTAGCTGGAGGAACCTTGAAATGTTGTTTGTTTGCAGTTATGTAATCATTGAAGAAACTTAAGTTGGGGCATGTTGTCTTTTCTTCCATTTCCTTGGAATGGTCTGGGTTTTCCCACAAGCATCTGATAACAACATCAATGCTTGAAAATGTATCCCATAAATATAGTGGGAATTCAAATATGCTTGGATTGCATGGCAATAGACCAAACCAAAATAGATGGGCAGTCTAACTGTTGTGATGAAGCTGGAGAAGTCATACAAGTTAATTAACATGTGCATTGAACTAAAGAAGGAAATAGTTGGGACATTGACAATTTATAACAATATGTTCTCTTTAATTGGTGTGACATTATGTTAGGAGCTTCAATAGAGCGGCCTTTGTCTCTTTAGTAATTTTCAGTGCACATTTTTCTTCTTCTTTTTTTTTTTTCTTTTGTAATGCGCATTAAGGTATGAAACTGATTATCGTTTTTTCATTTGCTAATTTTACAGCACATTCTATGCCTTTTATCATCTCAAATTGAACATTATTATGTCTTTCTTTTAAACATTTTTAAATTAACCCCCCAAAAGTTTGTAATTTTCTTTGTGCTTTACTTATTGAATTTTGGGCTGATATTGCAGTCACAGAAAACCAAGTGGAGGCTTCAGAAACCAGATGTTGTTCATCCAATAAATTATGCTATAGTGATGAAGAAGCTTAACTTTTTTGCTTGACATGTCATGACGACTTGTAAGTGCTCTCAGTTTTTTATTTTATTTTTTTGTCTCTATTAGAACTTTAGTTTTAGAATGAGCAGTGTAACACGTATGAGAAAATGATGAAAATTTTTTGGGCAAGCCAATGGTTAAAAAAAAAAAAAAAAAAAAAAAAAAAACTAAGTTATATAGACTTGATTAAATAAGAATTGGTTTATCTTAAATATTTTTTTTATCAAATGTTATTATAAGGTATACTAATTAACTATTTTTTCCTTCATCTTCCTTTGCAGCAATGGCAATGAAGAAGAAGAATCTACATTAGCGTAGATTTAGTTATTTTTTAATTTTAATTAGTATAGATTATTTTTTCAACATTAAGAATGTACAAAAATTTTATTCCCACCATTATTTGATACTTTCATAATCTACTTAGAATATTTATAATGATATATATTAAGTTTGCATTTATTTATAATGCTATATATGTTAAATTGTTATAATGTTAAATTGAGCAACTTAATCCATTGCATAATTTTTATTCTAAAAAATCATAATAGACTAATTTGCATTTATGTCGTGTCTATTTGTACGAATATTTAACAAATCGATGTAAGCAAATTTATTATTTTGCCTTCATTATTTAATATCCTCCGCGCATGCAAATCTTTGGTATGTATGTGTACTTACACATATGTATGCAATAGGTTCTCTCATCAAATGTTATTGGCAACAAGACGATTGGCCAATCAAGAAATTATGAAATTTTATTGAGTTTGTAAGTCACGCTGCTATGCTAAATGATTTTTGCAGGGTTTCTTTGGATTCGGGAAAAAGATGCTGATGTCTAAACTATACAATTTTTTTTAAGATTAGATGTCGTCCGATGTTGCAAACTACATGGCGCAATAGAAATTTAGGGGGCAGTCATTGTAGCTATGTTTAGAGAGCTAAGGTTGTTGTTGATAAGACCATTAGACGTTCCATGAGGTATGAATTTGTTAACTTTAGAGATGAATGGTCATTTATTGTTGTATCTATTAGACGTAGGGTATTTGTTTTATTTTTTTTACTTTTATATAATAGATACTTAGAATAATATATATGAGGATATGTTTGACATCAATATATGAAGTAATAATTACGATGTGTACTTGAAATCATGTAATTCAAGTTTTTACAGATAAAAAAAATACTCCATATAAGTTAGGTTAATTTTAGATTAGATTTTTTATTTTTATTTTTATTTTTGGTCAACAATTTTAGATTATTGACATGCAATGAAATTGAGCCTACAGAATTGAATACCAGTCGTTTGTTACCTATAGGTTAATCCATAGGTAGACAAACTCAAATATACTGTATATATAGACCTTATTAATCGTAGTGCCATTCAAATGTGTGTTCCAAACCCAAACATACAAATTGACGTTCATTAATTAATGGTTTTGTCCCTAATACAGAGTATACTAGAATACAACTTACCCACATTACAAAAATATCAAAATTACCCCATTTTTTTTTAAATATCATTCACGAGTCACGACAAAGAAAATCAGATGGTGCCCATCTAATTTTGTTGCCCCAGCTTCATATTACATGCAAAAAATGCCTACACATTTTTTTAAAAGAAAACTAAAGTGAACATAAAAGTATTTTTTAGTTAAAAATCAATTACTTGACCTCAAAAAGATGGGAGTATGCATTTTTTACTATGCTACTAGAATGGTTGGCAAACATAAAAATATATTTAGACAATGCCTGTAAAAAGTAACTAATAATTAAATTGAAAGCTCATATAATATGATTGAAAGTCAAAAAATAAGTTCAAAATTTAAGTAAAAGATTAAAAAGTTTTGATGTTTTATTATAAGAATAATAAAATCTCAATTTTGAATTAATTAAGATTCACTTTATGAATCAAACTCTTTTAATAAACTGAGGATATGGTGGAGTTGATGAAATTCGAAACATTATAGTCAATTTATTTTTTAAATATAACAATTAAAAAAGTTTAATTGCTTTGGGAGGATGAAAAGGAGAATATAAAGGGAGAAAAGAGAAGTAAAAAGAGGGTTTTTGTTTTGAATTAAAGAGGGATGAGGCACAGTAGGACAAAGAAGTAATTGCGATGGACGGCTGAGATGAGAGTCAAAGATTTATTGAAGATCCGGTCTTGCGGTTGTCGGGATCGCCAATCGTCGGCATGCGCCACTCTCTTTTGTCCCTTTCGACTCGTGTGCCGCCGCGTCGGCTCCCTCCATTTTCTCGTCCCTTCCTCATTTTATCGCCATAATCTCGAGGAGGGTGACATGGGAAATTCACTTCCCTCCAACTATATTATTAGGACATAATTATAGTTTGATATATATTATTATCGCAATAAAAAGCAATCGATGTGACATTATATTCCTATGACAAAGCACTTGACATTCCAATTTGGATCACATCACGTTTATAACTCAATTAAATTAATTTTTATTTGCAAAAGAAAAATTAGTTTTTAAATTATTTTTAATAAAAGACTCGGACATGAGTCGAAGGTAATACTTTTCCAACTTTTTCTTGGCAAGTCATGCTTTATCCAGCTTATTAAAGAGTAGAGATGCTTTTGATAACTGATACGTCAATAAACGTATGACGTTATCGAGCAATAGGCTGCATGAATCTCGAGGCAATGCCAACAACTTTTCGATAACGCAAACTGTAAAATAGACCTGGAGTGGAGGCATCTCTGGGGAGAACGCTTTGATGCCTAAGTTAGATAAAAGCTCTTGAGGGCGAATGACTTAGGGTTATAGAAGAGAGCATACCTATTCCTCCGATTTGCTTGAGTATTTATAGTTTTAGGGTCTACCCCTTGTTGGATTTCCATTGAGATCTTGTCCAATTCAAACTTTCTATTTTGGTGAGATTTGACAAATCTTGACTTTTTTTTTTGTAAGATTTTCCTTCCATCCAAATTTAAAGCATCTCTGATGGTAATATAGATTTAGACTATGGATTGGTGCCACATCATGGATATGGAGAATATGTTTATCTTATGTGACATTAGATAAACATTCACATCTCAAAATGGCCTCCAATGGATAATGAATTTAAACTACGTATTGATAAGTTGACACTTTTTATTTTCAATTTTCATAATATTAATAAATACCTGAAAAAAAACTTTAAAAGAATTAATAATTTTGACTTGACAATCTACTACAATGTCTAGAAGTAGACATTATGGTAGACATTATTCCACTTTGATTTCATGTCGCATAAGATGGATATTATCAATTCACAATTCCATAGAAAAATATTTTTTTTTGGTTAGATGTGGATTGTATCATAAGTCTTATAAGAGATTCAATAAAAAATCTTAGGGATCTTGCAGGATTCTTCTTTATCAAGTCAACATTACACCCGAGTATATCATAAAATCCTCTCGAGATGTGCGTACATGAATCTCAAGGCAAAATCATAATCGGCATACACCAACAACAATTAAGAACATAAAATAAAATTAAAGATTGTTTAGAGTTTTACAACTCTTAAGAAGATGTGCAAGGGTCGGAAGCAACAACTATATATAGATACTATAAACGAATGTAATAGCACAAAGGGGATAACTTGGCTACACTGGATGGTGACTTTTTTTTTGGATCTAAATCACCCAATATCTATACTATCTAATTAATCTGAGTTAACTTCGATTCGCGCACTGTATATAAGTGGAAAGAGCTTTCAACGTTGATATTTTTATTTCTAAACTTGAATTCGAATCATTAATTAAGGAACAACAACGCTTTCAATTATGTCAACCAACATACAGTTGTCATTAGACGGTGACTTAGCCATGAACTTATTATAAGTTTTTAAGTTCTAGCTAGCTATAGCTAGCTTAAGCATTGAAAACAAATGGAGCTATTACTAGATTGGGCTGTTGTTTTGTTTTCATTTACATTTTGCTTGTTTAAACAAACAAGGGGAAGACGTGACAGCATTAAAAAAAAAAAAAAAACTTTAGAACAACGTCAGGACAAAAATTGTTCTCTATAATGTGAAAAAACCATGCGTTAAATGTCTTTTCTTGTCTTAAGAGTTAGATAATCAAGAAGAGAAAGTAAGAAAGTTAATTGGCATATCTGTTATTGCTTCATCATTGTAGGGAAAGTTGTGAAAAAGTAGCATTTCCCTATGACTAATTTAACCTCATCCCTAGCTAGATAAGAAAACACCAAAATAGTTTGTATTTTCTGCTATTTCCCTACAAAATAATCATACAATACCAGAAATGGAACAAAGTGATCCCTAACTTAACATACAATTGTATATATCTTGCACAAAAATAAAAATAAAAAAATAAAATCAAATGAGTGCTCGTTTGATAAATGTCCTTTCAACTTCACATGAGCTTGGAACTTTTGAACTTGTAGTCAATTTTTTTTTTTTTTTTTTTTTTTTTTTTATACCACAACTGCTAATTAGTTGTAATTTTGCTAATTAATATGGTAAAAACTTTGAAAAGTGTGCTACAATGGCAATAGGTACGCTGCACCACATGATACATTGGCTCACAAAAACAGTTCATGCATGACTCGAGATGCGGACATACACATATTTTGGTGCTAACACGTTAGTTGATATCACATGATGATTCATGTGAGCCAATATATCTTATGGTGTGACATATCCGTTGTCGTTTTAATATTTTTCAAAAATTTTATATAAGAGTAAAAGTAATTAAAATGGTTATTATATAGAATCACGATCCTTTTAGTAGTTATAGGAGGTGGTAGAATCGAAATAGGTGGTAAAGAATACTACTTATACATTATTCACGATGTTCCCCTGCTCCCTTTCTTTGGTCAATCCGCCAAAGTAACCCCTTTTATTCTCTTTCCTTGAATGATAGAATCACTCAAGCAATTAAAAAATCGATAGTAAAAAATATCAACAACAACAATATAGCTTATTCTTAAGTTAGTTTTTGACACCAGCTTTACTAATCAAACTTTTCTATTACGCCCAATTTACTGCTTTCCAAAAAAATATCAATGAGTGAAAAATTGTGTTTTGAGTGCCAACCCAATCAAAATGTGTTCAATGTTGTGAATTATCTCAGCATCTTAGATCCACAATTCCATATGACATGATTAGGATTTAGGAGTTTTGTCATCCAAATCCCACAAAACAATTCTGAATTCTCATCCACTCTAAATTATCACGAGAAATTGTCTCGAGAAATCACGAGAAATTGCAGAAGCCCGAGATTAAAACCCATCCCTTCTCTCCGTATGAGCTCTGTCATCGGTGCTGCACAGCATTTCCTCTGCGAAAACTCACTTCCCAACTCTCTCTCTGTTTTTCAAACTCAAACGAAACAGAGCCCCAAAACAGAGTGACTCTTCACTGCATTTCAAACTGGGATTCTTCTTCAATGATGTCTTCAAAGCATCTCAGAGACCTACTAACGGAAGCCCAAGAGCCGTTCGTCCTCAAAAACTACATCAACGACAAGCACAACCAACTCAACCGCCCCAATCGACCCAATCGACTTCACAAATCGCAACTACACCTCAAAAGGCGAACGCCCATTTCGCGACTCCGCAGAAACTCTTGTTTCCTCTCATTCCACGACTACTCCCCTTCTCCCCTGTTCGTCAGAACCCCGTGTCGGAGCCCCAATGCCCTGCTCGTCCAAATCCCAGCCCACACCGCTTCGCTCCTCCTAGAGCGAGCGCGCCGGATTCAGAGACGACCCAACTCGGCCACGGCTACGGCTGCTGCTACTGCTACTACCCAGAAACCCAAATCCCCCAAAGAACTGGTCTTTGGGTTCTTTGGGTCGATTTTGAGGAAGATTTCGCACAAAAAGAGGAATCTGAAGCAGGGGATTGAAGGGGGAGGTGTGAATGAGTGTGGAGTTGTGGGGGGCGAGAGTGGTTTTGATGAGATGGGGTTTTCGTGTTCTTCTAATAGTAATCATAGTCGATTGAGCAGTGTTTGGTCTGAGAGCAATGAAGACAAGTCTCTCGATTTCGATAGCTCGAGTTGCAGTTCTGATGATGATGATGAAGGTTTTGTTGATTCTAGTTCAAAGGGGTTCAGCACCAGCCCCTTTAGATTTGTGCTGCAAAGTGGATGGGCTTCGTCGCCGGGGCCGCGGACGCCTGAATTCGCTTCTCCGGCGCCGTCTCTCCGAAAACAGGTTTGTGGGGTCTCTTCACCAGTTCAATTTTGTCTGTGAATGAATTCTGGGTAGGCTCAATTTTAAAGATTATTAGTGGGGTTTCAATTCAAATGTTTGTTGATTTGATCTTGAACTGTCATTATCAGACATTGAAAAGATGAGACTTTTCAGTGTGCGAAGTCGTTTTTAGAGAGAAAATGTTCTTGCTTTCTTACTTTTTATGTTCAATTGAATTTAGTGAGATTAGTTTCTATATGTTGATTGTTGTGTCGGCAAAGCCTATTTGAACTAGTAGTTACTATTAATCTCAAAACAGTGAAAACTGTAATTCAGACAAATGGGTTTTTGATGATCTTGGTTGTGATTTTGGAAAAATTAAGTATTGATTTAGAGGTCTAATTTTCAGAATTCTTAGGCTTGATTCGACTTGCATGTGATCAGGTTTTGGAGAAAGAGGAAGGGAGCTTCGAATGTGAGGAAGATGGTGATCAGAGCAGTCCCGTCTCGGTGTTTGATCCTCCATTTGAAGACGACGGCAATGATGGAATGTACGGTTATGGCGAAGATGGGCATGATGGATATGAGCTTGAACACAGCATTGACATTGTTCAGAGTATGTTCTGATCAGATCTGTTTTTATTCCTTGTTTGATTGTTGTATTATGATCTTTAGCATATAGCTCGTCGTTGGTCTTTTGGTTATTTAACCAATCCTGTCCTTGACGTCGCGTGTGTATACCTTCACCTTGTGACAGTGATTGATATCGATGGCAACTCAATAACCATTATACATAGCTTTACTGATGAACGTTTGCCATAGATTAGTCTTTCATCTGAATGAAAAAAATTGTTTCGAGTTTGTTTGTACAAGATAATTTTGTGCTGAATGGATATGCCTGCGAGGGACAATGCCTGATTAGGGATTTCATTTTTGATGTTTGTTGAATTGATGTTACGGCTCGATATGATCGTTTTCTGTTTTAACAAAGCTTGTTTTAGTTAGAATATCTGAGTCAGAATGGTGTGGCAATTTTGGGATAATGTAGGTATGCTTTCATTGATGGCACATCACTTTTGTTTATGGAACCATCTTTGTACAAGTTGAACTTTAGACATTTGATATCAATGCAGCAGACTGTCTTCTACTTAGATGTTTTTGGTAGGGAAGTTAGTTGCAGGAGAGTAATTAGACTGTCCCACTTTGTTTTTTGAATTCTGAGGCGACGATCTCACTTGGTTTTTTTTTTCCTTGTTTCGTGATATCTTTCTTCATACTTTTTTGTCCGATTTCAATTTTCAATTGAAAGCTTCAAATCAGTACAATGTATTTATTATTTCTTTTTGTTCCATTTTTTGTTAACAGGAGCAAAGCAAAAATTCTTGCACAAGATGCGCCGATTTGAGAGACTCGCTGAATTGGAACCCATTGAACTCGAAAAGAAACTGATTGAAGAAGACGAAGAATCTGATCTTTCAGACGATGAAGAGGGTGAAGAAGCATTTGTTAGAGAAGTTCTTAGAATGTCGAACATGCACTACTGCCGTAAAGTTCCTCGAGACATGAAAATATTGGTTTTAGACTTGGTGGCCGAAGAGCAAAATGAAGAGGAGACAGACCTAAACATAGCAATGAAAGTGTGTGACAGATTAGATTCTTGGAAAGAGGTGGAGATGAATACCATAGATATGATGGTTGAATTCGATTTCAGACGGCAAGCAGAAGAGTGGAAGAGAAATCTTGATCAAGTGCAAGAGATGGCCATTGACATTGAGCTTTCAATTGTCAGTTACCTTGTCGAAGAACTCTCCTGCGAACTATGTCATTCGAGCTGACTGGTTTGAATTTCAGAAACGCGATCAAGTGCAAGAGATCACCATTGAGGGATTAAAGTTAAACTCGCCATCGTTGGTTACCTTCTCGATGAACTCTCATGCGAACTACGCTATACATATTGACTAGTTTAATTTTACGAACAATCCGATATTCTTCTAACCGATTTTGCTTGTTCAATTTTATATAAGATATCGCTGTAGGAGAACCAGAGAACAAACTAGTGAAGCTCATAAGAGGTCGACATATCGCCGCCCTTTTGATGTTCGGAGCATCTTATGTAAATGTAACATGTATATGTATGAGGAAGATGTATTTATCTTTTGCTCAAGGTAGCTATGGCTACAACTTTGCAAATTAAATTATTCATCTAATTGAATTCCAAGTACTCTCACTTGGCTTTCTTAGAGATTTAAGAATGGTTGATGTGCTGTTCATCTTGCATGGTTAAAATTGATTTCAACAAGATTGAATTAGTTGGTATGCCATCACTTTAGAAAGAAACAAGATCCTCTATTTATGTTTTTCGTTTTCATATATGCTCTAAGTTAAAGGCATTGATGTATAACATTCCAACTAAAAGAATATAGTACTCTTCTTCTATTTGTTGTTTGTGTTGGCTAATATATGCACATCTGCAAGACTGGCATCAATAAGGGATCATTGGAAAATGAGTGAACATTGAATGAAACTTTTTTTTTTTTTTTTTTAAACCACACGGTATTCGGACTATCTAACTGCTTCGGGTTAGCTCCGAGTCGTGCACCGTATATATGGGGAGAGCTTCCAAAATTTGTGTTTTTGTTTCTGTGACTCAAACTCGAGTCACTAGTTAAGGGACAACGATCTACTTCAGTTGTGCCAATCAACCACTGGTGACACTTTCTCTTTTATTGATTGGTTTTAAGCTTTGACGAGCAACCATATCCTTCAAAAAGGAATCGTCTCAAGAGAACGCCTCGACGAATTCCATAAAGATTTTTTTTTACTCTTTCATAGCTTAGGTGCGCCACAACGAACCTTAGATGGACCTATTATTTAAGGGCCAGAATTATAAGTACACATTCTAGAACCTTAGTCATAGGGGATCATACATTTTCAATGATGGGCTTGACACCATTGTTATGAAATGTGATTTTCACATGGTTTTCACAAAGCTTTTTTTTTTTGGCATCAAATGCTGTAGAATGGATGACCTTATGAAAGACTTGCACCTACTCCACACAACAGCACATCATATGTTATAATGTTTTACATCATGCGCCATAAGCTCATCAATCATCCTAAATAAACAACATATATTATACATGTTCCTTTTCTCTAGAACTTCATCAAGCACTCAATTGCATCTTAGCTTTCAAGCCAAAACATCAAAACGTCATCACATTGAATAAAATTGTCTATCTATAAAACTAAGGTTTCATCTGTATCTCCTAATTTAAAATGTTTTCTTTTGGCACATGAATGCCAATTTTATCATAGTTCTCTTATCAAATTGTGTCTCAAACCTCTATTTGTTTTAGATATCAATAACAACTGATGGTCAACAAAATTATTTAAAGTGATATTTGGGAGAAAAGCACAAAAGGTGAATATTATTCAATCCAATAGGCTATTGACTCTTGGAAGGGCACCAAATCATCAAGCAAAGCATGATCCTAACCTTAGGCTTTTGAGTCATGTTACTGTCACTTTATGAGGGTGTATGGATCCTTGGATGCATCTCGAAACGCATAAAACACGTGTATCGAGGTACATACTCATTGTTTTGTGTGCACCCGAGAGAGGCTCGTCATCTTAGAAGACATAACGTATACATGGTGACCATTACAAACCAAGAAATTGAAGGTCAATTGAAGATTTTTGGTTTATGAGCAATCTTTGTCACGCTTTTTAAAGGAAGCTTTCGAATTCAATTTGTAGGCCCATGAAACCACCCTGGCATACGAAAAGGTACCATTTTTTCCCAATGAAAAAAAAAAGAAGATTTGAACACCATCTCTTCAAAAGAATTAATTGTGTTGTGAAAGGAAGCATTCGAATTCAATTTGTAGGCCCTCTCCAATGAAACCAACCTTCCATGGCATACGAAAATGGTACCATTTTTACATTTATCATCATCCCAAATGGAAAAAAAAAAAAAGATTTGAAAACACCATCTCTTCAAAAGAATTAATTGTTCCCATTTTCCAATTCAATTTACAACAAATTGTTCCCATTTTCGAATTGTTTCGATCGGTTTATTTTAGGAATAATAAGTCAAGAAAACTTCTATTTCAAATCTCATTTTTGAATTGTTTGGATCAGTTTTATTTGATGAATAATAAATCAAGAAAAATTCTACTTCAAATATATGAAGTCGGGGTTCAATGATCCACCCTTGTAATATTAATTGGAGGATTTGCAGTGGTTGATTTGAGATAACAGCTCTGATCCCAATATCCCAATGAACAAAAAAAAAAAAGAAATATAATTTTGCGGAATCAAAATAAACATCCACGGCTCCGTAGAACAGAAAAATTCACTTAGAAGAAAGTTTACAAAGCGGTATCGAATTCGGCTGAAATCCTCAGTATCAAACTCTCTCCCTCAAAATTCCCTCTACTTCATGATCTCCTTTTTTATTATTTTTTTTTTTTTCACTACACATGTTTTGATAGATACAGAGAAAGAGATAAACTTCCGGAAACGTGTTTGGGAACTAAATGGACGTAGTTGAAACCAACTTAACTTTTTTTTTCTTTACAACATAAATAAATCAATAAATAACGAATCGGACCTCCCCCATTTGAGTTTTGGTCCCTCAAAAGCATTCCACTAACTAAGTGGGGAAACTTATCCTTGATTTGTTCTTCAGAGTGCCACTTTTCACGATTTGAAAACTGACCATTTTCACAGATCCAGAAAAATTCCTGACTTCCCTTTCTGGTCTTTTGAGTCTTCCTATCTAAACCCAAGTATTTTGTAGTTGTTTCACTTAGAACTAGATCATTCACTTTTCAAAGAACTGTTGTCTTACAAGTTATTTTCTTCAAAGTCTTCATGTTCTTTTTTCCTTCAAATTTATTGGTTTATTTTTGAAAGTATCATCTCAAGTGGTAAATCCTAGGTTCTTGCATGACACCTTAATGACTGCATCGAATTTTATATAATCCCGTTGATGTTACCAAATACCACAAGAATTACAGTGAGTGACAAGCACGGTCGATCCACGAAGACCAAGTTTCTAACCTAAGCTAATGAACATGAAAGTAAATCGGGAGATTTGAAAAGTGTTACAAGAATTCACCAAAACAAGGAATAAAAATACTATGTAGAGAAATCAATCAAGAAAAATAACATAAACCATCGGTATCACAAACTTCCTCATTTGACATAATTAAACCTATGGTATCACAAACTTCCCAATCTCGGTAATCAAGGTTCGACAATGACCATTTCTCAAGTCAAGCACACAACCCTGGACTTAAGCGAATTGGGTTTAATGCGTTGAGTGCCATGAGTTTTGTGAAGACACTACATCTAGACAACCAGATCGCTAGTGTGTCCAATTTTTCTAGATTCCAAACGTATTTAACCGGTTCCAAAAGGGGCGAACTAATTTGTATTGTCAATTGCCACTTGTGTGGTCTTATTGCATAAAAATGAATGCTGACGACTAATTGACGAAAGAATCGGGGTTTAAATATAAATTTAACTCTAATTAATCAATGTATAACAAAGAGAATAAAATATCAATAAAAAGCAATTAAATTGAAATATAATAAGATCTCACATAAATTTATGCTAAAAAAGTAGTTTGCTCAATCTCCAGTCTAGATTGAGGAAGTTAGCCGGATATGTTGATGAAAGACTCCATTAAAATATTCAAGAAAAAAGCAAAAATAATATTATGTAAAAAGTAGAGAATAAAAAAATACGTAACTGTCGAGAGAGTTCTCCAAAATATATCCTAAGTCCTATTATCAAAAACCCTTCTAATTTGCTCTCTGGAAGAAAGAGAATTTGTTTCTGGTGATATCATTATTGACATGTGCACCGAGGCAGATCAGACGGTTATTGTAAGTTCGTTGCAGGTGCTAGGACACGTGGTGGAAGATCATTGGAGGAGAGGGTCAACAACGTGCTGGGAGTGAGAGAGTGCCGCGTGGCATGCAGCTGTGGAAGAGAAGACTCGAGCAAGGCGCGCGAAGATGTGGGAGATCGCAAAAGTGGACCTCGAGGCAAGTCCACGGTTATGGATTGAGGAGAGAACGCAAGGAGACTCAGCGAATAATTGGGAGATCGCACATGCGCATCTCGAGGAGCATCAATGGCGATTGTCGATGAAGGGAATGCACACGAAGGCTCAATAAAAAAATCTGGGAATTCGTCTGGAACGCATCACGAGGCAAGAGCGTTTCCTCATTTGTTGTGGTTTGTTTGCTGATCTGTGTGCCGAATCTAGGGGCTTGATCAAGTAGCTCTCGTTGCACAATGGCTTAATTGTGTGCAGTTTCTACGTCTTCTCAATCGCTCATCAACTCTGCAGTGCGTGTCTCGAGGCTGATCCAATTGTAGATAATCACATAGCAAGTAAATAATAAACAAGGACAATCAGACCAATATTTTGAAGACTTAACAATAAAAAATATATAAATAACCTATATAATATTACATAATTAATGACTTATCATACATTTGAAATCATTTAATGATTGAGGATTTTTTTTTTTTTTTTTATCATTTGAACCATCATTGAAATTAAGTCTTATTGAATTGATAGACTCATCCTGGGTTGGTTGAGTCGTCAATAAATTGAATTTTTTGTTGGAGTTAACTATATGATTGGTTCGTTGTGCAATCATAAGTTGCAACTTTTTTTATCTCCTTTCATGCCATAATTTTGAGTCTCTTGCCATCTTTCACTACAACAACAATAACATAGCCTCAGTCCCAAAGTAACTGGGGTCGGCTACATGGATCAAACTTTTCCATTGTGCTTGATTAAGTGAAATTGATGGTGAGCTTTTCAAACCACTCAAATCCCTCCTAATTAATGCATCCCATGTTAGCTTTGATCTGCCCCTACCTCGTTAAATTTCTACAGTTTCTATTGAGTTAAGTTTTCTAGTTGGGGCATTTGTAGATCGTCTTTGCAGGTGATCAAACCACCGCAACCGCCCTTCCCTAATCTTTGTATCAATTGGTGCTACTCTTACTTGTCTTTGAATTTCTATATTTTTTATTCTATATATCTTTATGAGTTTTCCCACACATCCACCTAAGCATCCACATTTCTTCTACGTTCATTTTCTGTAATTGTTGTTGCTTTACAACCCAACATTCACTTCCATATAGCATAGCTGGTCAAATTGCGGTCCTATAAAATTTTCCTTTTTACTTATTAGGAACATTTTGATAACAAATCACCCATGTTGCACTCTGTCATTTCTTCCATCCACCTTGAATTCACATCATTATCAATGTTACCATCATTTTGTATGATTGATCTTAAGTATTTAAAGTCGTTTACATTAGAACTTCTACTTCCCATAATTTTATCACTCCATCGTCTCGATGTCTAGTGTTTCTAAACTCACAATGCATGTATTCAGTTTACGTCCTACTTCACTTAAAGCCTTTAAATTCTAATATATTCCTCCAGAGTTCTAATTTCCTGTTTACTCCATCTTTTGTTTCATCCACTAAAATAATATCATCTGCAAATAGCATACATTATGGTATATCCTCTTGAATATGTCTAGTTAGTTTATCCATAACTAAAGTAAATAGATATGAGCTTAAAAGCGATCCTTGATGTAGTCCTATCGTAATGAGAAATTCTTTTGTAGCTCATTTAAATGTCTTTATACTCATTACTACTCCATCATATATATCCTTAATATTGTCTATGAATCTAGCATGCACTATTGTTATTTATAGAACCCACCAAAAACATCTCTAGGGACCATATCATATGTTTTTTCTAAATCTACGAATACCATATGAAGATCTTTTTTCTATATTTTTCTAACAATCGTCTTACAAGGAAAATCGTCTCCATAGTAGACCTTTCAGGCATAAAATCAAATTGGTTCTCTGATATTCTTGCCATCTTTCACTAACCGCCATATATTCTCTCGCCGATAGTAATTAGCATCTTGGTCCCATAAATAAGAACTACCAAAAATAATTTGGCATATATCCAATGGTAAAACATCACAAGTCACCTGATTATAAAATTTTTCATTAATTGAAAATTTGAAAGTGCATTGGCTTTGTACCTGCAACTCCAAATCAAATCTTTATTCAACCAACCCAGTGGGTAAGGTTGAAGATATGGTGAAGTCTTCAATTTCAATTGTTTCACTAATTGTTCTGCAATCAAGTTTCGCTGTGATCCGCTATTAAATAAAGTGATTACTGGTGTTCTATCAATTTGAGCATATATCGAAAATAGTTCTTCCTTTGTGGATTTTAATACAACAACAGGAATTTGAAAACAAACTACTTCCTTGGATGTGCTCGACTATCCTTTGCAAGTGGTAAATACCAATTTCTCATTAGTGTCTGAGGAACCTTCAATCACTTCATCTTCAACATAACCAGTTGTTGTTGTTGTTGTTGTTGTTGTTGTTGTTGTTGTTGTTGTTGTTGTTGTTGTTGTTGTTGTTGTTGTTGTTGTTGTTGTTGTTATTTTCTTGTGATCTTTCCACCAATTTGGTCTCAACTCCGGATGTAATTTTCACCATTTTTCTTTGGCATGATATGAAGGTCTGTCTTGCAATTATCACAATATTGCTTCCCCTATTTGCCACTACATTATTTTTCTTGCAATCATTTGAAAATCTATTTTCTTAAGAATTTTTTGGTTCCAAATTGTTATGAAGACAACGTTTCATCTCAAGAAACGTTGTTTTTTCGGAGTATTGTCAATGTCTGGAGTTGGAAAGAGTGACAATTCTATTCGAATAGTTAAGAACAAATCCCTTTATATTTATCTAAGATTTGAGAATCTCGTAGATTGATATTCAAAGCCAATGCTTGCTTTCTGAATTCAGTTATGTGATTTTACACACTCTGCCTTTTTCTTGCCAGAGAAATTGCCAACGTTCTTGTAGATGTTCCTTCTAGCCAATAAGGTAGAACTAATTATTGACTAGAGTTGTAAACTAAGCCTAAGTAGTAACTAGAGATTCATTGTTGAGAGCCATCCTGCGATATGTGCTTCTCACCAAGTAAGAGCATGTCCTCTCAATCTCAATCTTGCAAAACTGATTTTCTGCAGATTTGAATACATCTTAATACCAAAGTATACATCCAGAGATTTCAACCAAACATTGAGTTGTTTAGCATCTAATTCTCCGTTATAGACAAGAGTCCCAATTTTCGATTCTATTTTGAACAGGTCCGACCCACCACTTCAACATTCTATTTTAAAAGATTTGAAGATGAAACTTCTAGTGCTTCATAAACTTGAGAGCCTTTACCGTTGACATTGAGAATTTTGTAAGATTTTCATAATCTTTTCCATATATTTTTTTCATCTCATTCATGTCTTATGCAAGCTTTTCAACAGACACCCTTTGAGGATCTTGCGAAGTGGACATCATTGATTTTTTTTTTCCGTCGATTTTAAGATTTATTGGAACTACGTCTTCCCCTTTTGATCAAATTCCATGCATTCGATGAAACCCCACGCTAAAATAAATTCGAGAAGAAAAAGCTCGTCAAAACTAGTCTTTGACACCAAAAACTTAATCCAATATCCCAACGAACAGAAAATAAAAGTAATAGAATTTTGCAGAATCAAAATAAATAAGAGACAATAATTTTTTTGTACGTGGTGAAACCTTAATCGAGAAACATCTAAGATTTCATAGAGCAAAAAAAATCCACTATGAAAAAAGTTTACAAAGCGATACCGAATTCGGCTGAAAACCTCGGTATCAAACTCTCTCCTCATAATTTTCTTTACTTCCTGATCTCCCTTTTTTTCTCTCAAATCTCTCTCTGTATATTTTTTTTCTTAACACATATTTTGATAGATATAGAGAAAAAAATAAACCCACGAAACGTGTTTAGGAATTAACTAGAAGTAGTTGAAACAAACTCAACTTCTTTTTTTTCTTTACAAAATAAATAAATAAATAAATAAATAACGGATCACAGCTCCAAGACAAACGCTTTTGTTTCGGTATTATCGAGCTAGGAGGCTATTAAAAAATGCTTTGATTAAATTATCAATTTTAAGCACCATAACGCAACAAAAAAAAACATTGTTTGATTTTTTAATTAATTTTGACAAATAATAACAATACAAAATCCCAAATTAGTCAGAGTCATAACATAAATCTAACTCTTGTTTCTCCTCCTTGATTTAAAATAATTGACATTTTGACACCAAGTTTTTTATGAGTTTTTTTTTTTAGCTAGGACAGTTTGCAAGCACTTTTGCACTTGTCCGGAGTACCACAACTAGGGATGCAAGTGGGGCGGAGAATCCCACTGGGACGGGGATTCCCCGCAACGAGGATGTAGATCGATAATTTAAATGGGGATAGAGGTGGGGATGAGAAAAAAATTTCATACCCTACCCACGCGGGTATGGGTACGAGGATGGGAAAAAAAATATTCGCGGGGATCCCCACGTGAGATTCCCCATTGATAATATCTGCGGGGATCCCCGTAAGTATCCTTATTGAAATTACCCATGAGAATATCGACGAAGATCCATGTATATATCAAATATACATCTATATACATTGTATATATCAATTTTATATAATATTACAAGGCTTTCACCAAAACATTAGTGATAAACAAACTCTAACGTGATTTATAATTTTAACTTGTTTCGTTAATTATATGTTTTTTTAAATGATTATATGTTTTGTTTTGAATTGTTTGCAACTATATTTATATGTTATACTTTATTTGGTTGGAATTTTCAACAATTGTGATTATATGTATGTGTACCATACTTTTTATAAATTTTGAAAATAATTAAGTGCGAAATTTTTTTCCCGCGGTGATTCTTTGCAAATTCCTTGCAAGAATCCCCGGTGAGATATTCAATGGGGAATGAAATAGAGAAAATTTTTCCCTATGAGGATTCCCCACCTCCGCGTGGATTAGGTGAGGATGGGGATGGATGGAGATGAAAGTTCATCCCCACGTGGAGATGGGTATGAAGATGAAGGGATGAATTTTTAAGCGGGGAATGGAGACAGAGATGGATCCCCTTCCCTCCCCTCCCCCCCCCATTTGCATCCTTAACCACAACCAATTTTCTCTAATTTTTTCATGGATTAATGGTACATTTAATTCGATGTAAAACTTTGAATTCGTTTTAAAAACTATTTCTCAGTCAATTATTTATTTTTCATTTTATTTGAAAATCATTAACTTTTTCATAGATTATTTAAAGGGAAAATAATAAAATGACAACATCACTTCATAATAGAATGCACGACAACTAAACTCGAGACAACCCCCTCACCTATTTTATTTTGATAAAGCAAAGTCACGAGGACAAAGATCTTCACGAGAGTGAAGTGAGCACCGAGCAAGAGGTAGAGCAGAGCGCACATTTTAACGCAGCTAACTAAATTTATTTAATACTCCCTTCTTTCCTTGCTTCCTGTGATCTCTCTTTATTTTGTCCAACAACTTGGCCCACTCCAAACTCTCACAACAAAATCAGGTGCGTTTTCCATTGTTTCTTCGCGATTGATGTGACGTTCTCGATCGCTCCAATTTCATGTACTTTTCGTGATAAGATGTGAATGTGGATTTCTGGAAGCTAGGGTTTTCGTTTGTGTTCGAGTTTCAAATTTGATCTTGCGTTTGTGTTTTGATTTGTCAATGCGGTGAACTGCTAGGGTTTTTGTTGATGTTGATATTTTGAATTTTGTTTTCGGAGCGAGCGAGCGAGATCTAGTGATCTAATGTCCTCTGTGAGGGTTTATGCGAAGCCTGCTGGTTTGAAATTGATTGTAACTAGGTTCAATTGTGCTTAAGTAAAGATAGTCCAGCAAATGTCTTATTCGGTAAAATGTGCAAGAATTGAATCCAGGAAACACGATTATTTGGGACTGAGGCTATGTTGTTGTTGTTGTTGTTGTTGTTGTTGTTGTTGGTGGTGGTGGTGGAAATACGATGCTGTCGAAGAAAGATATCATAAAACGAGTGTAAAAGCAGCTATATTTTGTGGATCAAATTTACGCAGTTTGAAAATGAATGCGCCTCTAACCAATTGGGTTACCCAATGGTTTGGTATGGTGTTTGGGAGTTAAAGGTGATGGGTTCGAACCTTGGTGGAAGCAATTGTTTCTTTCTTATCAAAAAAATAAAATAAAAATGAATGCTCGTCTGACCCGAGTTCTGTTCTTTGAGATGTGTCAATTGAAGAAAAAAAAATGAAATCAGGCGATGTTAGTGGTCTACATGAGTTGATTAAGGATCTATTTCTGCTGTACTAAAAAGTGAAAAAATGTCGAAGATATGGTGTGTTTTGCCTAATGTTTAATAGAGCTCTACGGAGAATTAGAATGAGTTTTAAGTTGATGACGATGTTATTATATGTAAGCTGATAATTTAGGTAGTCACAGTAGTTGGAGTGAAGCTTTTGTTGGTGATGCATAACATTCTTAAAACTGGTATCAGCTGCGATAATGTTAGAAGCTTAAGATTGGATGATGCTGGAAAATTTTGTTTCAATTGGGGATTGGTCTACCTCCAGCTGGGTGTTACTTGATAGATGCTTGAATCTCCATTGAAATTGTCCTTACCCTGTTCCCATGACAATAGTGTCCTTTTGGTGCTTTGCGAGTTTTTTGTTTTGACAAGCTCTTGGTGAGTTGGTATTGAGCAACTTAATGAGTGGCAGTTAATTGTGAACATGAAATTGTGGATTATTGTACCAGCAAAATGTTAATGCAGTGAAAATATTTCAAAAATATAGAAATAGAGCTTTGATTTGCAATTCAGTGGAGAAATGAGATATTAAAAGAGGTAAAGAGGTGATCAAGGAGGTTATGCAGTCCATAACTTTTATAATCAAATGTTTATTTTCTCAGAATTGGCACTTTTAAGAAAATTATTTCCTTACTAATATCCTTGATTATTTAATTTATGAAGAACACATTCTACCAGTTAAGTTCTTGTACAGGCTGTACTGTAGTGTAGAAGCAAAATATAAGTTGCTCTTTTTTTATTTCTTAATTGAGTGTTTGTTAACTATTCTTTTTTGAGTTTTACAACATTTGGTTCTTTCTTACAGGAGAAAAATTGACATGGAGGACCCCGCTTCTAAGACTATTGAGTTCCTTCGTGCTAGGTTGCTTTCTGAAAGATCCGTCTCACGAGTTGCCAAAGAAAGAGCTGATGAGCTGGCTAAACAAGTTAGTTTTCTTAGATATCCTGAAACTTTCCCATTTTGTAGAACTCTTTTTCAGTCAAGCTTTTAAAGCATTTCAATTGAAAACACCACAAAATATTCTTATTTCTATCTTTCCCTTTTCTTCTTTCCTCTTACTATTGTCCTCCATTCATTTGAAGTTCCCCTGAGAACCAACATTATTAGTCAAGGCTTTTAGGACTGTGCGTTTGTTGGGGTCTGAGATGTTCATTGAAATCCTCATAAACATTGTGAAGCTTTGTATAATTATTTCTGTCCAAATACCATATGCTTCAATTAGTATTTGATGTTGAGTAATTTTTTTTTTTTTTGGGTAAATTCGTTGAGTAATTTCACTTGAGAAGAGTAAGGTTCTTTTTTTGTTAAGAAGATTTAACTCCACCTATGTAGAATATGCGCTACATAGCCGATCCCAAGTCTAGATAAAGGAAGACTCTGAAGCCCATTTACCATACCAGAAAATAGGGGAGGGAGGTCCCAAGCCCATTTTCTATTCTTGGAAAACGGGGGAGGGTTGATTTAGTTTGACAACAAGTGTAAGACTTTTGTCCCTCTTTTTGAATGGATTAAACAAATGAGATAAACGTTGTGGCTTTCCCACCTACTGCGCTCTGCATCAGGGTCCAAGTGTAGTAAAAAATGAGCAAATGTTGTTCCACTAAATCGAGTGCAATGGAAGTTGATCCATTTAGCCGAGCCCAACTAATTTTGGGGTTGAGGCCATGTTGCTGTTGCTGTTGCTGTTTTGTTAAGAAGATTTATATTTTTTCTGATGACATAATAAATTATAAAGTGCAAATATTGAAGAAAAATTTGCACTTTTGATAATGGTTGTGTGATAGTAGTTACACGTTTAAATCTCAATGCAAAGTCCTTAATATGTAATGCATTTGCTCATGCTGGTTTAAAAAATGAAATAGGTGGCAGAATTGGAGGAACAGCTGAAAGTAGTAACTCTCCAAAGAAAGAAAGCGGAGCAGGCGACAGCAGAGGTTCTAGCAATTTTGGAGGACAATGAGGTCATTGACTTCTCCGAGGCACCTGATGACCACATCAGAACCCTATGTGACACAGAAAATGATAATAGTTCAAAAAAGAAAGAGGAAAACTCTGCTTCTTCTGCTCCTACGACAAAAGAAGCGGAGGGGTCCTCGGGTTCAGAGGTTGAGAGTTCAATATCTGGTAGAAGCTTATCTTGGAAAAGCTGCAGTGATAGCCTAGATTCTCTTAAAAAGCAGATTGAGATCGATAAAGACAGGAGGTGGGACAGTTTCCTATATCATGCCAATGGTTCTCCTACAATACCACGCACAGGAAAATCTTGCCGTCAGATTAAACGAAAGGAAACAATGTAAGTATCTGTATTTTCCTTCTCCATTGTGAAAAAAATATCTGCACTTGGGAAATTCAATATTATTAGGAGCTAAAAACTAGAAGATTTCATTCATTATCTCACTGGCATACCAGTACAATATGGTGCTTGTACATTTGATGGTGAACTAAACATTTGATGGATGCAACCTTGATCTATTGCTGAGATTTAATTGACCATTTGATGGAAGTTAACGTTGTTCCTTCATACTGTGTAGCTTGAAGCTCTTTGCCTGTAACTTGTAAGCGATATTGGTATGTAATATATGCTCTTTTTTGAAAAAATCTGTTATACCTTCCCACAACACCTTCAGAAATCCCTTCATCTGGCCATCCCCTATACACTTGACCTACATGCATGGATTTGGACTACCTGAGACTCTGAACTCATTGCCATCTGATTTTGCTCACAGATCTGAGATGGATGATGGAAGAAATGAATCTCTTGTTCCTGACGCTCAAGTTGGTGATGCTCAGGTTCATACCGGAAATGAATCAGTAAGCTCTGACGACAAACCCGAGATCTTCAATGAAGCTTCCAGTAGACAGGAAGGTCAAATCTCTTCAGAAGGTTATGTCTCAAACATGGCGGAAAACCAAAGGAAGGAAAACAGTTATAGTCATGATTTTTCTGAAAGTGAAAGGGATATTAACTTGGAAAGTGCATTAGACGACCAGGAACAATTTATAGATCAATATGAAGTGGAGGAAACTGCTCAGAGACAATGGGAACAGAAGTTCAATGAAAACAAAAGTTACACACCGGTATCTACTATCTCCTTCTTTTTAAGAAATTCTTTTTTAATTCGGATTTGTTATAGTTGGCGCCTTGTTAATTATATGTTCATTCATATTCAATTGGTTGGTTCACTTGTAAGTTATAACTGCAGTCTCTGTGGGGTTATTACTTGACAGAATCACGTATAAAGGGTGGGTTTGAGTTAGATAATTAGATACTAAATATAGTTTTTTTTAATGATAAAAATTTATATTTTTAATAGTAACTTAACCTGATGAGATGGAACCAAGTTTTGGATATAGGAGCTTTTCATTTTTATCCTTCTTTTCATATTTCAGCATCGAAACCACAAATCAACACTTGTCTCCTGCTACTATACTGTGTAATTTCCATTTTTTTCATTGTATCATATGAGTGGTGCTAGAGATTGATAACGTTTCTTGCTTGTGGATTAAATTGGAGCCGTCTGAACATGGGAATCAATCAGACATCACTGATGAAATTCGAAAGACTGCTGGACCTCTTGACATAGTACCCTTTTATGGTGAAGAAACAAAGTCAGAAAGTTGCCACGCCGTAAAAACCACTTCAAGAACTCTTTCCAATGGATTGACACCGGCGACCCGCATTGGCAGGTGCTGCTCAGAGAATCAGCAGTGTTACAGTTGCCAGGTCCGTGAAGTAGCAGCTACTTCTCCTGAGTTTTCTTTCGAGTGCCAAGGGAACCAGAAGCAAGATTTGGCGAACACACTAATGTCTTACTCCAATCGTCTGTTATCCAAGGCAGTTTCTCCATTCAATGAAGCTAACTATCTATACGACGGAGAATCATCTGGAGGCCAAATGACACTGTGTCAGACAAGTTCGAAGCCTCTCGCGGATGTTTTGGAAGCACTTCAGAGTGCGAAATCATCACTTATGCATGAACTCAATAGATTGTCACCGTCAAGGCAGACCATGCCTCGAGTAATGATGCTGGAAACTCCTCTTCCTGCTTTTAAATCCAGAAAAGACGTGGATGTCCCCTTCGGATGTGCCGGCCTCTTCAGGGTTCCTTCAGATATGCATATGGAAGCTACCACTCACACCGGCCTCTTGGATGCCCGCTCTGATCGCGGACTAAGTCTGATTAAAACTCTTCCTGATTTAGAATATGGTGGGAAAGATCTCCCAATAGAAGCTATCACTCAGGCCTGTGTTTTCGATGCCCGCTCTGATCCTGCATTCAGGTTGTCTGAATTTCACCCTTCCAACCCATTTTTGGATACGGGTTCGAGAAATTCTGGTCTGAAGTCGTTCTTGAATCCTTGCTTGGACATTAGAATGGCTCTGCCCTTTCCGGCCAAGTACGCTTATCCTTCCTATTCAGATACAGTGCCTAGAATGCCTTCTAATGATGAACAACTTAGACCTGTGACTGGCTTCAGATCCCAAATACCTACTGGAGATCGTTATTCTACTTTCAATCATGGATTCAGACCCCAGATGCTTAATTGATAGTATTTTCAAATCAATTGGCTGTCAGGTTGGTGATTACTCAATAATGAATAATTTTTTGAGATTGTTTATGTAAAGGAGGGAAATTGAATTCGTTCATTGGTTATATGATTCTTGAATGTTGTCTTCCTTGTATCACATTGTTTGGTTCTTTGTGTTCTGATTTGAAGAGAGGACAATTTCTCGTTTGTATACAAAATACCACTTTATTTATGATTATTTGTGTTCAAATCATTTTGTCAACTATGTGAGTCTCAAGTGTGTGCATTTGTTTTCATTGTTTAATTCATTTTGTTCCTTCGGAAGCACTATACGACAACATAGCCTCAATTTCAAAATTAATTAGGATCGGCTACATAGATGAAACTCTTCTAACGCTCGATTTATTTAGTTGGTTGATGTATATCATCTTTAGAGATGTCTAAATATTTGTGTTTGTTCTCATTGTTTATTTTTGATGCTCATATGTTTGGACCGATCACCTTGATCAGTTTAGAGTCTTTAGACTGATCTTCACAGTGAGAGATTGAGCATAGAACCTTTACTCACATTAAGGCATTTTATTTATTTTTCTTTACTAGTCGTGAAATAATCAATTACGCTACCGCGCTACAAGTGTGGTCGACAACAGTATTATGCTTTTAGTTTTTTCTTTCTCTTTTGACTTGCGCAGGAGTCAAGCCCCAACTTTTGTAAACTTTGCATTTTGATAAATGATGTCTTTTAATACTTTGACAATTACACTATTAGTTAGATAATAACTTGAAAGAAGGAAAATGTTAGAATGACATCCAAAGTGACACTCCAAGTGATATCTTTGTGATGTGGCATGCGGGGCTTCACGTGAAAATGAGTATGTGCGAATAGTTCCTTAGAGCATCTTCAATGGGACTATGGATTGAAGTGGAAATGGATCCACCTAGAATGAAATCCAAATTCAACTCAAAAAATGTTATCCAATGGGACCATGGATTGATAATGTTCATCATATGTGGTATGAGATTTGCAAGTGGGGCAAGACGGGGGCGGGGATCGTAATTACCGTGGAGATTTATTCTCGCAAATTCTCTGCAAGGCAAACTTTACCGCCCCATGCCCCATGCCCCACCCTACAAGGATCCTCACTGGGCGGGGAATCCTCGCGGTGCCTAATCAATTTTGTAAAAAATATCTATTTTAATCTTTATTCCTTTGTCATTTTGGCACTTAAGAACTACTTTCTCAATTTTTTTTTTTAAAAATTATTTTTTTCTCAAATTGAAGGATTAATGTGGATTTGTTTTGTTGATTGAATTGCAAGTTATCATACTTAATTAAATATGTAAGATTTCCAAAACTAGAATGACAAATATATTTCAATAATGTTCTAAATATGATTTTATATATCTTTATGATATAATATACATATATTATATAATTAACTTAATGGTTAAAATAAATTTTATTGTTGGAGATCTTGAGTTTCATTTCATATATTACATATGTTTTAAGTAACAAAGTTATATATATATATATATATAAATAAAAAATAGAGAGTTTTATACAAAGGATGCGGGCCGGGGAATCTCGCGGAGCGAGAACAATTCCCGTCCTTGCCTTGCTCGGCGTGGCAAGACAAAATTTTACCACGTGCCCCGCTCCGTAGGGAGCAAAAAGTAGGAATCCTTGCCCTACCGGGGCGGGGCACCGCGGGGAACGAGGATTCCCCCACTAGCATGGAATCAAAGTGGAAGGTGTCTACCACAATGTCTACTTATAGATATTGTGGTAGACTGCCACGTCACACAAATGTATTTTTTAAAAGTTTTTTATTTATTTTTCAGGCCTTTATTAATATAATGAAAATCAAAATAAAAGTGTCAACTCATCAATCCATGGTCTAAATCTATTGTCCATTAGAGACCACTTTGGGAGATAAATGTCTATCTAATGTGTGACAACTCCTCGAATTAGGGCACTGCATGGTCTAATCTCGTCATTAAGCCTTAACCTCTACCACGTAGGACTTAACAATGTATTAGTCAAACTTTTTAATAAACTCATCACATTAGTTTCTCTTCTAAAAAACCTTACATTATTTTTTAAACTTAATAACATTTCAGAGTAACTTAAAATTTTACATAATTTAAAGATTATTCAGCAAAAGTTTTGACAAATTAGCGAAAACCATTCATATAAAACCCTAGTGTGTGGAAAACTAGGAAACAAAAATCACATGCATATATATAACAAACGGCGATAACTATATATCAACACGTGTCTGGTTAGGTAAACTATCTCTCAACCCATAGTATACATCTCCAAGAGTATATAAAGATATATATAAAAGTCATGCAACAAAATAAAAAAAAACCTACAAAATCAAACGTAGCAACATTCCATTGGCTCAAAGGTAGTCACCAATCTTCTTCTTACTCGATCTGTTACTCAATGGATCTACACCCATAGTCATAAAAAGGACGGTGAGTACGGGAAAATAGAAAATAACACTGAGAGACATTTGTTCATATTTCCAAATATACAACAAGTACCTGAAAGCATAACAATAGCAACTATGCAGAAAAGAAATCATTCTATAAGATACTTCGGTTAAGTAAAATGAAACTGACACTCGGTTAAGAAGTAATGATCAAAGGCCAGTTGGCCTTGAGTTACATCACACCAACTTTTTTTTTTCCACTATTTAGGACATAATCAATTCTTTTAATATGCATTCACATCATTAAAAATGCCCTTCTCACATATAAACACAAGTGCCTTTCACATGTGATGTATACTTGCCAACCCCGTGTCTCATACCCCGTGTGCTGCACAAGTTAGTGGTGAGATCTTGGCAACCCCTGAAGTCCAGTGACCATGTGTGCCGCACACATCTCTATCATATCATGGTCCTAAATAAAAACTACATTCATAACCCAATAAATGACATGGTTTTGGAATTCAACAAATGTAGTTGCATGTTACACAAAGGAAAATATATTACAATACCATCACACACCTACCTACTAGCATTGTATTTCATTGGACTAAATATCTCCATAATCAAGAATAACATAACATATGATTTAGAATCATTGAAACCATTTAATTAAAGCCAATGCCATGATAGTAAATTCAAAAAACGAGAAGAAACAACAAGTCATGACATGTAGAGTACAAATGACAATTCAATTCAAATAACTGAATATGAATATCAAAACAGGAATGAAACGTAAATAAATATCAGTCAATTTACTTACAATCCATGCAATTTTTTAGCTAATCTGACCTCCTGACACCTCAAAACACGTATCTGAACCTTCGAGACTCTTCCCTATGCTCATGATATCATTTCATATGTTTAAGAGTGTGTTTAGATCTTTAATTAGGGTTTTGGACTTTTTTAAAATGTTTAATTTATAATTAGGAAATTGTAGATTTTGTGTTGTCAGAGTACCTAGAGCGTTGGGCGACTGGTCTAGCGTGCTATTGACTTCATTAACACGCTACCAACTTTCTTTAGCTTGCTATATACAAGTAGCGTGCTAGCTGATCATACTTGGAGCGCTATGTGCAGGAAAACCTATAATTTCCGCACTTTGAATTTTGAGTTTTCTCCACATAATGCCATTTCCAACACTTTAGGCTTTCTTGTACCACATCTTCAGAGACCCAAGACAACCATCACAACATAAGAACAACCCACACTTCATATTTTTTTTTTTATAAATTCACTAAATTAAACTAAATAACTAATGTAAGTAGATTTACCTAGTTGTTGTACACCTAGCTAAATCAATTCCTTCTCCAAATCTAAGCAAATCTTCTCTTCATAAATTGTTGGTCTTCTTCTTTGGTTCTTCCTTTCAAACTTTCTTAGCTCCTAAGTGTTGGTAATTTTAGGATAAAAGAAAAAAATGGTAAGCTAAAACAAAACATAGATGAATAAATTTATTTTCATGTGTAATTGAGGTTGATTGTTGAGTACATATTTATAATTAGTACTCACAGCTGAATTACAAAAACTTGGTCAAGTGCATGCCACACATCCACTAAGTGTAACTACCCCACTCTCAGCTTTGTGGCCCTTAATAACCTCACAACACAACACATGTCCCAAACTCATTCTAACTAAACTACCCACTACACCCACTACTTGACTTAACAGTAAACCCACATGACAAATTTGACTCGTGCAACAATATGAAAATTAAACTTACAACTCAATTAATTGAAGTGACACTAAATTTGAATCATGTATTCTAACATTCCTCATTTTGATTCAAATTTCCTATAAAAGTTAAATAAACATAAATTAAAACTTGAATGTTGCAAGACATATCTCTTTGCGTAATTCAAACTTATAATTCTTGAAGCACTTCTCTTCAACTCACTTGGAGCAATTCTCTCCATAAAACTCATATGATGCTCTTCTTATCACATACTAAAAAAGATTTTCATCGATGGTCTTTTCCACGAACTTCGCATGCTCTTCTTCGTTAAGCTTGCAATATTTCTTCACATGATGAAACTTCTTACATTTGTAGCATTGTGGCTTATCTTTATGCCAACAATCATTTTCATCTAGGCTTATCTTCTTGCAAATATTACATTGAAGATTCATTCATCTTACCTTGGAAATGGTGCTTTAGCTATATAAGCGCTTCCACCGTTTTTTCTTCCATTCCATTTCTCATCATTCTTCATTGCTCTTGACCTTGCATCGCATTAATCAACTCTGACAATGTGATTTGAGTTGTGACGGCCTGAATTTAATTCGCCGTTAATAATGACGTATTTGCAGACGTAGCGGATAGCTCAAACGCTCGTGAACCCGACAGTTAGGCTTGTGTGCACCTTGAGCTAGGTAAATAGTACTTTTGTATGTTGAATTGTTTAAATTGTGATGTTTATATTGAAATAGTGTATATGGAATCACAATGTATGTTAGTATATGTTGGGTTTTTGGGTTCATACGCAACGAAAATTACAAAACAATTTTGACAAAAACCCCAACAAGATTTGAATCTAATTCCATTAAAAACGTTTAAACCATGAAAACTTAATCATACCTCAGTCGCAATATACTTTTCTTAAGGTTGATCAATCTCTAAGGCGCTGCCAACGACGAACACCCTCTACCAGCAGTCCACACGCGAACGATGGTCGAGATTCGAAGTGCTAGCTTTGAGAGAAAACCAAACTTTTTGTTTCTCTCCAAAACGATCTAGAGCGTACTAGAAAACCCTAATTCGTTTCTGAAATGAAAATAGAGTTTCGACCCTTAATCTTTCGTACGTGTGTTCTAACTTAAAGCGTCTATTTATACAACCTTTGTATATAGACGGTTAAGTAAATTACACATATACCCCTACTTAAAGAAGTATAAGTGTAATATACCGCAATGACGTTTTTATCATGAATTTTATCATATAAAATTTATTTTTCCGAACCATATTAAAATCTCGCAAAACCATTCTTAGTGTGCGACCCAATAGGATCATACAACGTTGGTAGTGTACCAAAACACATTTTGATATACAAGTCATAAGCGGCCTCTAACAAGACACTATGACTACCCAAGTTGTACGAATATCAAATCGATACAACCTAATCAGTAGTGCATATAACATCATTTTGTCACGCGATATCATTTTGATCAAACATAAGGCATGGAATTGTCATCCAACATATACAATCATACTAGTCTCGATCTCTAGGTAGACCGAAAACATCCAAGTGACATCGATCAATATCAATTCACTTAGACTAGGCCTTTTAACAATCTAATACATCGAATACATCGAGGATCCACTGGATATCTTTCTTTATATGAGAGGGACAAATTCTATCTTGATTACACAACTTCATCATATTGCTCACACAGTAACCAATCACAACCTTTATAATCGTCTGGTTAAAGACAACGTTTGATTGTGTCAAATCACTGTGTTCCTAATGTTGAAGTCTCTGATAATCTCAAGTCAGATGACTGAAATAATATACTTATCATGAGAAACAACTATGTCTTAATCAATGTGATGTTCTCATAGCGGGTTGATCCAGTACTTTGTTCCCTAACAAGTACTTGTGATCTTGATTCTTATCCCTATACGTATAATCATCATATGATCATCAATCAAGACTCACACTAGTCTTAATTCATTATAGTACCCAATATAATGATCGACAAGGGACTTTTAGGATATTTCTGTAAATACATTTGGATCTTATTATATTGTAAACACGCAAATTAATTATAATAAACAACAAATGAAATCCTCTATTTTATTAACTAAAAGTATTCATAAAGACAGTTAATGGATTGGCCTAGGGCACATGCCCCAACATCTCCCACTTGCACTCGGGCCAATCATACATGCATCTAATGCCTAATGATCTAATATGACCATCATGCTTTGCTTGTGGAAGAGCTTTTGTCAATGGATCTGCAACGTTGTCTTTAGTAGGTACTTTGCAAATCTTCATGTCTCCCATCTCAATAATTTCTCTGATGAGATGAAAACGCCTGAGTATATGTTTGGATCTGTGGTGTGATCTAGGTTCCTTGGCCTGTGCTATTGCCCCGTTATTCACAATACAAACAAACAGAGATAGCAATACTTGGAACCACAGCTAGTTCAGAAATGAACTTTTTGATTCTGCTTCTTTTCTTTTCTTGCTTGGTAGGTGCAATATACTCGAACCATTTGTAGAATCTGCCACGATCTCTTGTTTCGAACTTTTCCACTTCTTGCACCACCATTCAAAGTAAACACATACCCAGACTGTTATCTAAAATCATCTATATCAGTTTGAAAACTTGCATCTGTGTAACCATTTACAACTAGATCATTTTCAAAACCTCCATAGACCAAGAACACTTCCTTAGTCCTATTAAGTATTTAAGAATGTTCTTTACTGCTATCCAGTGACTCACACCAGGATCTGACTGATATCTGCTTGTAGTGCTCAAAGAATACGATACATCAGGTCGAGCGCATAGCATGACATACATGATAGATCCGATAGCTGATGCATATGGAATCTTTTTCATACGGTCTCGCTCATCATTTGTCTTAGGACATCGAGTCTTGCTGAGACTTATGCCATGTGACATTGGCAACAATTCTCTTTTAGAGTCTTGCAAATAGAACCTATTCAGCACCTTGTCTATGTAAGCACTCTGACTTAGACCGATTAGCCTCTTAGATCTATCCCTATAGATCCTTATCCTTAGGATATATGCTGCATCTCCTTCATTGAGAAACACTTGCCTAACCAAAACTTGACATTCTGCATTGTTGGGATGTCATTTCCAATGAGTAATATATCATCAACATACAGAACCAGAAAATAACTACCCTCCCACTGACCTTCTTGTATCACAAGGCTCATCTTCGTTCTTAATAAAACCAAAATCCTTGATTGCTTCATAAAAATGAAGATTCCAACTCCGAGAAGCTTGCTTTAATCCATAAATGGATCTTTGAAGCTTGCATACCTTCCTAGAATTCTCAGGATGTACAAAACCTTCAGGATGTGTCATATACACGTCCTCAAGCAGCTTTCCGTTAAGAAATGTTGTTTTTACATCCATTTGACATATCTCATAGTCATAATATGCAGCAATGACAATTAAAATTCTTATGGATTTAAGCATGGCTACTGGCGAAAAAAGTTACATCATAATCAACACCTTGAGTCTACCCGAAACCTTTTGCTATAAGTCTTGCATTAAAAGTATGCACTTTGCCATCCATGTCAGTTTTCTTCTTGAAAACCCATTTACATCCAATGGCCTTACCACCTTCAGGTAAATCAACTAAGTTCCAAACTTAGTTATCATACATAGATTGCATTTCAGAGTTCATGGCACATACCCATTTATCTGAGTCTGGTCCAAACATAGCATCATGATAAGTGGTAGGCTCATTTTGATCCATAAGCAACACATCACGACTATCAGTAATGAGAAATCCGAATCTCTCTGGCTTATGTCTTGCCCTACCAAATTTACGTGGGCCTTCTCACTTGTGGAGGTTCAACTGGTTCGGAACGTTGTCGAACTTCCAGTAGCGGTTCAGTGTTTATCTGTAATTCTTGAACTTCTTCAAGATTTATTTCTCTCCCGCTAGTGTCTTTTGAAATAAATTATTTTTCCATAAAGGCACCATACCAAGCAACAAACACTTTGTTCTCAGCGAGATTATAAAAGTAATATCCATTTGTTTCCTTAGGATACCCCACAAATAAACACTTGTTAGATTTAGGTGCTAGTTTTTCTGAGACTTGTCGATTTACGTAAGCCTCACAACCCCAAATCTTAAGGAATGATAAACTAGGTATCTTCCTGTACCATATCTCATATGATGTTTTATCAACCGCTTTAGATGGAACTCAATTTAGAGTGAAAGCTGTAGTTTGTAATGCATAACCCCAAAAGGATAATGGAAGATCTACATGACTCATCATAGATCGAACCATATCTAATAAGGTTTGATTTCTCCTTTCATAAACTCCATTCTATTGTGGAGTTGTTAGTCGAGTTAAGTGGGAGATAATCCCACAATTTCTAAGATGATCATCAAATTCTTGGCTCAAATATTCACCACCTCGATCTGACCGAAGTGTTTTGATAGTTTTACCAAATTGATTCTGCAATTCATTTTGAAACGTTCGAAACATCTCGAATGATTCAGCTTTATGTTTCATAAGATATACATAACCATATCTCATTGAAATCATCGAGAAATGTAATGAAATACTGATAACCTCATCTAGCCGTTGCGTTTATAGGACCGCATACATCAGTATGTATTAGACCCAATAAATCGCTTGCCCTTTCACTGTGTCTAGTAAATAGACTTTTACTCATCTTGCCTCGCAAACAAGATATGCACGTTTCATATGTTTCTAAATCAAATGAATCTAGAAGTCCATCTTTATGGAGTTTCGTTATGCATTTCTCATTTATGTGCCCGAGACAACAATGTCAAAGATAGGTTTGATTCAAATCATTTGACTTGAATCTCTTTGTATTTATGTTAAAGATTGAAGTATCAGTGGACCTTTTCATGCTTAGAATATAAAGATCATCACACAAATCAACATTTGCTTAAAATATGTCTTTACGAGAAATAGAACATCTATTATTCGCAATAATAAAATCAAAACCATCCATATCCAAACATGAAACATAAATGATGTTTCTGCTCAAGGCAGACACAAAATAACAATTATTTAAAGTTAAAATAAGTCCACTTGGTAAGCCTAAGTCATATGATTCAACAGCCAGGGCAACAACTCTTGCTCCATTCCCTACGCAGAGGATGACTTCTCATTTCTTCAACTTTCTACTCCTGGTGAGTCCCTGCACATTTATACAAATGTGAGATCCACATCCGGTATCTAATACCTAGGAATCACTAGTAGATAAATTAATTTCAATAACATAAATACCCGTAGTGGTAGTCACACTACCCTTTTTCTTCTTTAGATATTCGAGATAGAGTTTACAATTTCTGAACCAATGTCCAGGTGCATGGCAGAAATGACAATTTCCTTCATTTTCTTTTGGGTGTTTTGAAGTGGGAACAGGCTGGGGCTTGACTTGTTCCACAGGCTTTGCGACAGGTGCAGCAGCAGCCTTGGCAACTTTAGCCTTGCCTTTGCCTTTCTTTTTCATTCCCTTTCCCTTTTGGACCATCGACACATTACCAGATGGTTTCTTGATATTTTGTTCAGCAGTTTTTAGCATCAAATGCAACTCTGAAATTGATTTCTTCATATTTTTCATATCGTAGTTCATCACAAATTGTGAATAACTCTTCGATAATGAATTAGGATCAAATCCGTAGCCAACTCTTGGCTAATGGGAAATCCGAGTCTATCAAGCTGGTCAGTATAGCCCTTCATCTTCAGAACATGAGGACTAACTGACGCACCCTCAATCATCTTGCAAGACTGTAGGTTCTCGACTATCTCGAACCTTTCTTGCCTAGCTTGCTGTTGGAACATTTCCTTCAGCGTTAAGGCCATGTCGTAGGCTTCCATCAGTTCCATGTCCTTCTGAAGTTCAGGAACCATAGTTGCTAGCATAATACATGCAACCTCAGTAGAATCGTTGACATGCTTATTATACGCATCCTTCACAACTTTCGTAACATTGGCTGGTGGGTCCTCAAGGATTGGAGCAACTAGGACATACAACTTGCGTTCATGCTTGAGAACGATTCTCAAGTTTCTGAACCAGTTAAGAAAGTTAGTCTCAGATAGCTTATCCTTCTCAAGGATGGATTGTAGTGACAGGGATTATTGTTACTTGAAGAGGCCATTGATCTACAATAAAGATTATGCAAAGCTTATTTTAGTATAGAGGAATAGACTCCCACTAAATTAACAACCCTCCTAAAACATATTGTTTATTTAGGGGATTAAAATCCATATTTCACCTAATTCTATGACAGCGATGGTATGAAACACAGAACTAAATTATTTAGGTAGGTAACAGTTACCAATTACATCTTATGTAATTTTAGATACTTTTTTGAGATACGAGACATCTTATGTCTTAACATGTTTTTTTATCTCATCATGTGTCTAAAGCTCAAAACTATTTTGATAGCTTTATTAAGTCGGACCATTTTAAACATTTAGGTAACTCTTACCCAACTTGTCTCACCAAGATAACACAATACACCCAACTATGACTGAGACTATATTAGTGTGATCGAGACATTGGCAAGTGTTTAAAATGGATGACACGAGACTTAAAATTTAATAGATGGATTTTATTCAGTTTTAGTGATTTTGTGGAAACAATGAAATATCATATATTTTATTGATTTGTTCAATTACTAAATAATTTGGAAATTTTTTATACTGTTCACTAATAAAAGAATTTTCGTGCGCTAGGATTAGTTAGACGACGATCCCGCTGGCTGGTCGCGGATGGGGTACAGGGGGCAGCGCCCCCATTTTTTTTTTTAGGAAACGAATTTCAATTCCGAAAATTAAAATTTGCTATAGAAAATCATATTTTTCGTTGATTTTATTATCCTAAATTAACCCCTTAATTTATCTGAAATTAAGTCAATTAAAACATTTTTAATTAACCCGGGCCCACATCTAACTAATCATCTTATCCTAATCCAATTAGGACTTAAGATATTTGAATCTTGGCATATCTCCAATAACAAGATTCTCGATATTTATCTCATATCCAATAGGGATAACGAAACCGCTTTTGCTGATATCTCATAATCTAATTTGTTATCTATCTCTTATCAAATAAAAATTTCATAACAGAATAGATATAATGAGATAAATAAATAATTTCGAAAAATAATTATTTGCAATTTCGGTCCTCATCCAAATAATCACAAACATGTAATTGAATCATGAACTACTATCCCAATCGAACCTAATCATATTTGTTTCGAATTAATATTCCGACTTATATTATTTAAGAAACTTAAAACAATGTAACCTAAATATGCATACTGAATTACAGAGATTTCATCTATGCATCAATACACAAAAAATAAAGATTATACCTAATGGTGTCATGGATCACAGAACACGAAATTCAATTCATTAAAATTATTCGAATTAACCTAACATGGTTACTAGCATGTACGAAACTGATTTCAATTAAATCACGAATAAATGTATCATATACACAAAACATGATAATAAATCTTACAGAAAACTTTTGTATATCACATATACATAAACTATTAACATGCTTTCAATCATATATCATGTATATATATTAGAAGAAAACATGCAATGAATTTAATGGAATCAAACTCGAAGGCTCTAATACCACTGTTGGGTTTTGGGGTTCATACGCAGCGAAAATTACAAAACAATTTTGACAAAAACCCCAACATGTTTCGAATCTAATTCCGTTAAATCATGAAAACTTAATCATACCTCAGTCGCAATATACTTTTTTTTAAGGTCGATTGATCTGTAAGGCAGGCACTTAACGAACGAACGCCAATGCCCTTTACTAGCAGTCCACACACGAACGGCGGCCGAAATTCGTAGTGCTAGCTTCGAGAGAATATCGAACTTTTTGTTTCTCTCCAAAATGATCCAGAGCGTACCAGAAAACCCTAATTCGTTTATGAAACGAAAATAAAGTTTCGACCTTAATATTTCGTACGCGTGTTCTAACTTAAAGCGTCTATTTATACAACCCTTGTATATAGACGGTTAAGTAAATTACACATATACCCCTACTTAAAGAAGTATAAGTGTAATATACCACAAGGACGTTTCTGTCATAAATTTTATCATATAAAATTTGCTTTGTTGAACCATTTGAAAATCTCGCAAAACCATTCTTAATGTGCGACCCAATAGGCTCATACAACGTTGGTAGTGTACCAAAACACATTTTGATATACAAGTCATAAGCGACCTCTAGCAAGACATTATGACTACCAAAGTTGTACGAATATCAAATCGATACAACCTAATCAATAATGTATATAACATCATTTTGTCACACGATATCCTTTTGATCAAACATAAGGCATGGAATTGTCATCCAACATGTACAATCGTACTATTCTCGATCTCTAGGTAGACTAAAAACATCCAAGTGACATTGATCAATATCAATTCACTTAGACTAGGCCTTTTAACAATCTAATACATCGAATACATCGAGGGATCCACTGGATATCTCTCTTTATATGAGAGGGACAAATTCTATCTTGATTACACAACTTCATCACATTGCTCACACAGTAACCAATCACACCTTTATAATCGTCCGGTTAAAGACAACGTTTGATTGTGTCAAATCATTGTGTTCCTAATGTTGAAGTATCTAGTAATCTTAAGTCAGATGACTGAAATAATATACCTATCATGAGAAACAACTATGACTTAATCCATGTTATGTTCTCATAGCGGTTCGATCCAGTACTTTGTTCCCTAACAAGTACTCGTGATCTTGATTCATATCCATATATGTATAATCATCATATGATCATCAATCAAGACTCACACTAGTTTTAATTCATTATAATTCCCAGTATAATGATCGACTAGGGACATTTAAGATATTTCTATAAATACCAATGGATCTTATTATATTGTAAACATGCAAATTAATTATAATAAACAGCAAATGAAATCCTCTATTTTATTAACTAAAAATATTCATAAAGATAGTTAATGGATTGACCTAGGCACATGCCCCAACAGTATATTACATTTGACGTGCGAGACCGTGTGTTACGTATTCGCCTCAATATACGTGTCGACGCGGATACCGGTAGTTTAACCGATTTAACATTAGGCCGGGGGAACTAAAACACACAAAATGAATAAAATTGGTGAAATAATTAATATGGAATGTCTAATTGGTGGTTAGGAACATTGTAGTACGCGTATGTCGCGATTCGGGATGCGAAATCGGGCGTCGGAATACCCAAAACATCACTTTTTGAGTTAAATACAAGGGTGAGTGTGCCAACGGTGTGAAAATCAGAGTCAAGAGAGGTGGGAAATGAAGCAAAAGAAGGTCTTTGGATGACCTAGAGATGCACAAGTGAGTGGTGATGCAAAGTCACCTATATAAGTCAAGTTTGACTTCAAAACCACCACATTTTCTCTCTCCTCATCTTATCATCCGAGAATCTCAGTGAAGGAACAAGGGTTTGTTGATTTCTCTTGGTGATTCAAGGAGCTTGGAGGGGTGAAACATCAAAACCAAAGTGAGAATCACTTACACCACACTTTTCTCCATCTTTTGATCTTATTTGTAGAGGTGTCGGTGAGGATTTGGAGGTTGTCGAGTTGTTGTTATGATAAGTTTCTAATATTTTGAAGTGTTGTTGTTGGTGTTGTGGTTATTGTTGGGTTGTTGGGTGTGTGGAAAACCCAAACAATTTCAGTAGTTTTGCTGTCCAAAGCGCGATTAGCGCTAATGGCAGAATCTAGTGCGCAAATGCTAGAAAATTACGCGCTAATGTTCGTCTGGGCATAGAACGTATAACCGTCTGGGCATCTAGCATGCTAATGCTCAGACCTACTGCGCGAATAGACCCCTGTTTTGACATAATGTGTGTGAATTGACATAAAACACATACAAATGACTCAATATCAATTATAAATGGAAATAGGTCAATACGAGCAGTAATTTGGGATATTCGGGACTATTGATTCATGTTTGCAGTTGGACAAACCATAGCGATCTCTGTTGATTTTTTTTTTGGGTGAATTGCTATTTTTTTTATTTGGTGTTTTGGTTTGTGAATCTTCTCCATCCATGGTGTTTTCATCAACCTTAATTCATGTTTGAAGTTCCATGATCCTTGTTGATTTTATTTTATTTTTTTGTGAATTGGTGTTTTTAGTGAATTGATATTTTGGGAATAGTTTTGTGAATGTAGTTGGTGTTTTTATAGATCATGTAGTTCTCTGTTATTGATTTCATATTACAGAGAAAACTTCATGATCAAATGAAGATAAAATTTACTTTGAACTATCACAAATTAATGATAAACATGAATTTTCACAACCAAGTAGATCATGTAGTTCTCTGTGAATGCAGTTGGTGTTTCTATAGATCATGTGTCTCTAGCCATTCTCATCCCTACCCCTATATGACTTGGCCACAACCAAGTAGACTAGAAAATTTACTCCATTAATGGCCGCTAATGACCAGTAGAAGTTGTCTTACTTGCTCTGGTTCATGTCGTTTCTCAGCCACCCCTTCTTTTCCCCACCAGTTGTCGCCACAATGATCTTAACAATTGCTCTGGTTTAAGTAGTTTCATACTGAACAATTAATCCCATATATAACTTGTGTATGATATGTCAAGCATTCTTCATGGTTTATAGTTTGTATGTAGTACTCAACTTCTAATACCCTATAGCATGAAATTCAATTTTACTATACCAAAGGTCAAGTAAATTAACCTACTTTGGTGGTGAATGCAATTTTTATTTCTTCTTATAATTGGTAATCTAAGTTATATGATTTGGTAAGTTAGCTAGTAAAAATCGGATGTTATAATGGACTTTATATTATTATTTCATTCATATTTATATCATATTGTTATTGTAGCCAATACATGTCTGACTCTGATGAAATGGACGAGGCCTCACTTGGTAACCTAGGTTAAACAAGTTCATAGAATTGAATATGATTTATTGTTAAAAATCTTTACAAGATTGACAACTTAAATTCTCAAATCTTGGATGCATGAATGCTTTAAAAGAAAAGATCTTTCCTCCTTGTCAGAAATTAATCTCTATTAATTGAAGAGAACCAATTCACACACCACCAGAATCAACAAACATAGCTAGGCTAAGATACGTACTACATAGCAATGGCTATGAGAGCAAAGTTTCTTCATGAACAATGTTGATCAATAGAGAAGCTACCAAAGATTGAATTAATTAGTATTATTCCTTCGCGAACAATATTGATCATAAATTGGCCAGAAATTCACTATCACATTACACTGAAATAAACATTTATGGACCGCTTTCTTAACAGTAGGCTTTCTTCCTTCAAGGCTAGTACCTCAATGATTAATTTTTATATTCCTTTGTTTTTTTATAAATGTCAAATGACCTTTGTATAGCTTTCTTTTTGGTCTCGTAGGGTTCATTTTTTCTTTGTATTCATCTCCTCACACGCTAAATTTCTTACGGGTCTTGTACATTACATAGTTGTTCAACAATTATTCTAGGCTTCTAGCATCATTCAGTATGTATATGTTTGTTGTTATTTCATTCCATTGTCTTGTATATATGCCTTGAAGTAGACTAAGGTTGGTTGCTACTATTATACCTCAATTGGGAGTTAATGTGAAACCGTTGTAGATGGATAAGGGATATCGAACAATTGTCTCCTTACACAAGAAATGTGCGTTTGCTCATCCACAATTTCTTGATTTGGTTGAGAGTGGTTGCTGTAATGGTTCATATATTCGAATTATTGCAAGTCATAGGCGACGTGTGGAGCGAACTTATACTTTGAGAAAATGTTTTCTCCATGTCTTCAAAAAGGCAAACAAACAAGATAATAAAGCATAGGAACTTAAAAAAAATTAAGTCAAATGTAGGGATGACAATACCACAAAAATTGAGATGGAATCAATAAAACCAAAACCCAAAAACAGTACACTCAATATCATAAGAAAACAAATCAATATAAACTCATCAATACACCAGCTAAATTTGAGATGAGGTGATGGCTGGTTTTGCTTAATGTTCTTCCTAAGGCATCTTGATCAACTGTAGTGGCTTTTCATTTATTTAAACCATGAAATCACCATACTGTTGGGGCATGTGCCCTAGGTCAATCCATAAATGTCTTTATGAATACTTTTAGTTAATAAAATAGAGGATTTCATTTGTTGTTTATTATAATTAATTTACATGTTTACATTATAATAAGATCTATGGGTATTTACAGAAATATCCTAAATGTCCTTAGTCGATCATTATACTGGGAACTATAATGAATTAAGATTAGTGTGAGTCTTGATTGATGATCATATGATGATTATACGTATAGGGATACGAATCAAGATCACGAGTACTTGTCGAGGAATAAAGTCTTGGATCGACCATTATGATGAACATCACATGGATTAAGTCATAGTTGTTTCTCATGATAGGTATATTTTTCGGTCCTCGACTTGAGATTATCGAGACTTCAACATTAGGAACATAGTGATTTGACACTATCAAACGTTGTCTTTAACCGACGATTATAAAGGTTGTGATTGGTTATGTGTGTGAGCAATGTGATGAAGTTGTGTAATCGAGATAGAATTTGTCCCTCTCATATAAAGAGAGATATCTAGTGGATCCTCGATGTGTTAGATCGTTAAAAGGCCTAGTCTAAGTGAATTGATATTGATCAATGTCACTTGGATGTTTTCATCTACCTAGATATCAAGACTAGTACAATTGAACATGTTGGATGACAATTCTATGCCTTATGTTTGATCAAAATGATATCGTGTGACAAAAGGATGTTATATACACTATTGATTAGGTTGTATCGATTTGATATTCGTACACTTTGGGCATCATAATGTCTTGCTAGAGGCGCTTATGACTTGTATACCAAAATGTGTTTTGGTACACTTTAACGTTGTATGAGCCTATTGGGTCACACACTAAGAATGGTTCTGCGAGATTTTAAGATGGTTCAGAAAAATGAATTTTATATGATAAAATTCATGATGAAAACGTCCTCGTGGTGTATTACACTTATACTTCTTTAAGTAGGGGTATATGTGTAATTTATTTAACCGTCTATATACAAGGGTTGTATAAATAGACGCTTTAAGTTAGAACACACGTACGAAAGATTAAAAAGGTCGAAACTCTATTTTCGTTTCAGAAACGACTTAGGGTTTTTGATATGCTCTGAATCGTTTTGGAGAGAAAAACAAAAGGTTTGGTATTCTCTCGAAGCTAGCACTTTGAATCTCGACCGTCGTTCGTGTGTGGACTACTGGTAGAGGGCGTTCGTCGTTGGGAGCGCCTTAGAGATCGATTAACCTTCAGAAAGGTACATTGCGACTGAGGTATGATTAAGTTTTCATGGTTTAAACGTTTTTAATGGAATTAGATTCGTATCCTGTTGGGGTTTTTGTCAAAATTGTTTTGTAATCTCCGCTGCGTATGAACCCCAAAACCCAACACATACTTCAGCCACAATCTGTTAAAACACAACAACAACAGTAACAACAACGCCTCAGTTCCAAATTAACTAGGGTCGACTACATGGATCAAACTTTTTCATTGTGCTCGATTAAATGCAATTGATGGTGAGCTTTGCAAACCATTCAAATCCCTCTTAATTAATGCATCCCATATTAACTTTGGTCTGCCCCTACCTCGTTGAATTTCTACAGTTTCTATTGAGTCAAGTTTTCTAGTTGGGGCATTTGTAGGCCGTCTTTGCAGGTGACCAAACCATCGCAACCGCCTTCCCTAATCTTTGTATCAATTAGTGCTACTCCTATTTGTCTTTGAATTTTTATATTTCTTATTCTATCTTTACGAGTTTTACCACACATCCACATAAACATCCTCATTTCTGCTACATTCACTTTATGTAATTGTTGTTGCTTTACCGCCAAACATTCACTTCCATAGAGCATATTTGGCCTAATTGCGGTCCTATAAAATTTTCCTTTTAACTTAGTTAAAACATGTCGATCACAAATCACTCATGTTACACTCCGCCATTTTTTTCATCCAGCTTGAATTCTCCACAATCTGTTAAAATATGACAAATAAATGACATATTGACCGGCTAGAATAATATATGTATATAACAAGCAGTGTCTGCATCCTGTAATATAAATATATTATATTACATGTATGATCGCGCGCATATAAATATATATATACTTTCGAACCATATATTATATGCATGTGAGACTTGATTCTGTTAAAATATAGTAGTTATTAAATTGATATTGCCTCCCCAAGTCAACCAGACAAAGCAATAATATAATCGTAGCTCTGTTGACATCACATGTAGATCACCATCAATATCCTGAAACCTTTTCTGCCACATTTCTTTCACTCTGTGATTGCCATTGAATATTTCTTGCCATTTCTTTGCTCTGAATCCTGCACTACTGTTTGCATGTGGTGAGATTTGTTTCTGTCTTTGTTCTAAAGACTACTTCTCCCTTAAAATTGCACAAACATATTAGCACAACAGTTTTCAGCTATCAACTAAACAGTACACACTACACACCCTTAAAATTGCACAAACATATTATCACAATAGGCAATGCTCATCACTACCAAACAACCTCTCCAAACAAAATGAGAGGTGCAGAGGTTTAGTGATAGTGAAAAGAAATCGGTCTTCACTTAGAGAACCATACACAAAATCATCAAATCATATTACCATAAACAATTGATTAAAACACTTTTTAACCCTCGTAATCTCAACTCTGTCATCACTTATGCACAAAATCGGTCTTCTTCTTCCCAACGAGAGTGAATCAATCGGAATGTTCGAGGGTTTATTCTCCATTAATGGAGTGTGGAGGATGGAAAATGGAGTTCGAAACAATAAGAAGTAAAGAGGAAAATGAAGTTCGACATTCCCATTTCGTTGTTCTTCTTCTCCGACGCGATCGTCAATGGCGAGTAAGGTTCGTGAATGTCGAAATGGTGAGGATTCGGTCTCCTCTTATGGTTTTGTTGGGTGAGAACGAGATGAAGCTTTGGGGTTTTTATATGGGGAGGGCTAAAAAGGGCATTTTCTTTATATCACTTAAAATCATATCGTGTCAACCGAACAAATTTTCAACTTCGGATTAACTCTAATCCATAGTCATGTAATCTAATGCTTGCTAATCCAATCTCTATCAAGACAACTCTATCAACCCAACCCAACACACCATTAATGGAGCAGTGTGCAAAGTTTACGTGAGGCAAATTCTTAGCTGGCTTTTACATTTTTATAGCCTTAACTTTCCTCTCTTCCATGTCAACGACCCAAATACGTAGCCCCTTTGACGGAGCAATAACCTGAAATTTACAAAGAAATTAACCTTCTCTCCATACTTACTGAAGACCGACATCTTTGGAGAGATTGTTACATTAATTCCCACAGGAGAAGGCCATAATGTCTTATATATACTTCTTGGTCGTCTAGTATTTGTCAATGTTAGTGTCATAGAGTAGTTGTCTCTTTAGATTAGGCACTGAGATAAAGGGTAGTTAAGATCCATTGTAGATCGATAAAATTTGTTTATTACAAGTGCTAAGTGCGCTTATAAAAGCGCTTAAAATGTGCCATATACGCCGCGTCGAGCGTGACTCACTTTGCATAGCTTTCGTGGTTTTTTTTTACACTTAAAGTTGTGCAAGAGTATATCTACTTTTTAACTTTCTAACCCATGTGAGACTAAAACATTTCTTTTTGAAAATGTCTAATAAGTTACTTGTAAATAGTATTATTTTATACATGATAAATCTTATAAAGTATTACATAGTTGTGAGCTACATCTAAAGATCTTAGTAGTTTCGTCTTTACACAAAATTTTTCTCTTCTTTTTTTTCATTTGAATTTTGGTATTGTTATATTGAGGTGAATATAAACTTGCAAATTAATTAGGCTAAATTTGAGCGATGAAGCAGTGAATATCTATAATTTGAGTTGGAAATGCAGACTCTGCGTTTCAAAGATCATGAAGGACATCATTATTTTTATAGATTTAGGGAAAAGAGTCATTTTGATATGGGGCACGTGTTTTGTTGTAGGATTGGATTTTAAGTTTCTGAATTTTTTTTTGGGCTTCTTTATGTAGGCTATTTCAAGGACTCCAACATATCTAAGCATTTATATTGATTATAATGTATTGTATTTCTAAATTCTTATATAAAAATTACGAAACAAATCATTGTGAAGGTTTAAATGTATATAATACATTTGTACTTTTTAAATAATAATAAGTTAGCATTATATTCCTGCGAGCGTAGCGAGCAGATTTTTTTGAAAACTAGTGTATATATATATATCTAGGGCTGGTAAAAAAAGGGAACCGGACAAAAACTAGACCGGACACCCCCGCCCTATAATGATTAAATTTAGTATCCAGATCCGTTCTCCTTTTTAAAACGGACACTTTTTTTTGTCCAGACTCGTATTTTTGTAAAATATACGGCTCCCGTTTTGTCCGATTTTTATTTTTAAATATGATTAAATATTTTATTTATCAATTATTTTTTTTAAAAAAAAACCTCAACTACAAGTCTACAAGTCACCTAACATTCAATTACTAAAAAATAAATACATAACATCACAATTTTTTAATTTCTAATATAAACATCACAAAAGTTTCAAAAAAAGAGAGATCATCTCAATAGTCCAAATTATGTTGTGACATAGGGTTTGGCGACTTTTGTTCGTTTGAATGTTGGAATCATTTGACATGGAGTGTGAAATTACCTATATGCCATTCAAATTAATCACTAAACGGGTACCCGTTTTTTAGAATTTTTCGTCCGGACTCGGTCCCGTATTTTTAAACGGACACAAAAAATTGTCCAGACCTGTATGTTTTTTAGGGCCGCTAAGGGCACCCCACCATTTAATGAGGGCACCGAACTTATTTGTAAAAATTCCAGCAAAAATGGAAAAGACCATTTTGCCCCTGTATATATATAATGGTTCAAACCCCACAAACCATTTTGACAAGGAGTTAGGGCACCCTACCAGCAAGCTTGAACCACAAAGCCACAACCACATTGCGTTTGGCGAAGAGCTGATCGATTCTTGCTCGTCCGACAGCGAGGTAACAATGTTTGACAACCATATTCGGGTTTTTTAGACCTGTTTAGTTGTGTATAACAGCGAAAATGATGATTTGTTTGTCAACGTAGGGTTTGATAATTTCTTCAAATCCAAAGTTGTTTCCACTGTATAATGGAGGATTGTAATGCTTCGGTGCCAGAGGAGGTCGTCCATGAGGTAATTTTGCAAATTTTTTGTGTTTTTTTTTGCGGTTATCCGAAGTATCTGTCTGGGTGCGCGATTGTTTCGGCCTCGCAGGACCGAGATGTATGGTAATGTCTCGGTCGCAGAGGACCGAGAGGTTTCACGTAGGTCACGGTCTGGAACGACCGAGGGTACTGGTAACTCTCGGTCGCACGTAAATGAGACTCTGAAGAAAGTTTCGGAACTGTACAACCGAGAACCTATTTTTTTTGGGTTCTTTTGTGATTGTGCTGTACATTTTGGTTGATTATAATGTTACACTGTTTGTATTGCAGGTAATGCCGTTATCTAGTAATTTTCCAGACTACAAGGACACTTTTACACCTTCTAAGCCATTCCCTTCTCGAGAAGCGGCCACGGTATGGTTTCAAATGATTAGTGGTGAGAACAAGTTTGTGTTAGTAACGAAGCGCTCGGATGCCAGGGGCATTAAGCGTAGGGGAAGGGTGAAACTTGCCTGTGAGAGGTCTGGCACGTATAGGGGACTGGCTTAGAGAGTAGGGAAGGGGAAAGCGGCAAAATTTTTAAAGAAATCAAGGAATGATGAAAAGGCGATGACTCACAGTAGTACTAAGAAATGTTGATGCCCTTTCCAAATTAACGTATAGGAGAATGCTGACTCCTTATGGTATGTCACTGTGATTTGTGGGAGGCACAATCACGACACCGCAGGAAGATTGGATAAGGGGGAGGAGGAAGTTGATGATGCGGGGGGGGGGAGGACTGAAAGTGAGCAGCTTAGGGAGATTAGTCCACCTTCCTCTTTTGTGGAGTGCGAGCAGGAAGTTGAGGATGCGGGCGGGAGGACACCGGGGTCTCCAATCGTAGGCACCCCAATGTCGGAGGCACCCCAGTTTCCAATCGGATTTGAGTCCTCCCATTCCACAAAAGCTTCTAGGCAGAAGAAAGGCAAAGTTCCACAAATGCGTCGTGTCAGTCGACGCACGCAAAGTGGATCTAACACGGTTTATGGTCATTGCTTAGAACCGGATTGGTTGCCACATGTTGATGCCATTATCGATGTGGTTTCCGATGGGAATTGTGGATATAGGTGTATAGCCTCTGGGCTTGGACTTGCCGACGTAGACTGGTGGAGGATTGTGCGTAGACGGATGTACGATGAGATTATCGGGTATGAATACCTATGGCGGGAAGTGCTTGGCTCGAGTTTCGAGCCTGTCAAGAAATGCGGTGCATTGCCCAGAGAAGCAAGAGAGGCATCTTTCAAAGAATGGTTGACACTTCCAGACATGGGATTGTTAGTATCCACCGCATTCAATGTCATTCTCGTCAACCTCTCGCATGGGAGTGCCTCCACATTCCTACCTCTACGTAGTACTCCAACGTCGTCATTGCACAACAGACTTATCATTGCAATGGCGAATGAAAGAAATATCCATTGGGTTAGGGTAAATTTTATGATTTTTTTGTGAATTGGTTTGTTTCCCCCTTAATCAGGTTTGTGACAATATCTTCTATGTTCCACTGTTCACTTTGACAGGTGCAGTTGCGTGTGAATGCACCGCATTGCCATCCTTATATCCATCGTGGGATCGGTGACGTTGAGGATTTGCGCCAAAGGTTGGCGAGATGGATTCGTTTTTCGAGACATCGCGCCCATTGCAACTGCTGATCATGAAGCCACCATACCTGTTGTAGATTTAGATACACCGTAGGTTAAAGCTTGTACCTAGACGGCTAAACATTTAGAAATTTTTCCAATTCGTCCGAATGTTCTATGAGGGCACCAAATGTTTGTGCTGTGTTTTGATTGTTGTTGTGTTTTGATTGTTGTTTACTTATGGATGAACCCTTTTTAGAGTCTGTTGGAATGTTACGGAGATTTATAATTAATTAAGTTTCGGTGCAAATTGTCGTGATGGATTTTCAGTCTTTTATTGTTAGTTTGCCGATTTCCCAATTTTTTTGAAACTGTAATGTTCAAATTCATCCATTTCTGATGTTTCGGTCAAGCAGGTTCGTGAAACAACCCATATTTTCGGTCACCCATGACCGACAAATATTCCATTATATCGGCCGTGTACAACCGAGTCCTATTTCAATTTCTCGATTGTACACCACCGAGATGGATTGACCATTTCAATTCGCCGACTCTCGTCCTATGACGACCGCGCCTCTATCGAGACCCTCTCTGTGGACAACCGATACGTCTGTCAACTCTTCTTGGGTCCTACGTGGCGAGGCTGCGAGTTCCAAAAATATTAGCTTCTGTCTCGGCCATGCTTGTCCGAGACAGTTGACACCGTCTCTGGCCTGTGTGGCCGAGAACCGTGATTTCCCAATTTTTTTACACTCGAACAAACCGCCACACACACATTACAACTACTCTACCAAATGTAACTTAATTCGACCATCTTCAACCGAGCCCTAATTTGGAGACGAAATCGGCTCACACACCAGACCCTACAAAATGCAGAAACCTCGAACAACGAAGGAGAAACACACGGCGAGGGACGGAGAACACGATTTTGGGGATTCCTCTCACTGGTCGGTTTAAAACAAATGGATTCTTCCACAAGGAGTTCGGTGAACGAGGGCGGTGGTGGTGGTGGGGGTGGTGGGGTGCCCAAGGGTTTGCAATCGGGTGGTGGGGTGCTCAGGGGTTTGCACGAGGGGGTATTTTCGGTAGTTCGGGGCTAATTTTTGGGTGCCCCAGGTAAAACAGTTTGTGCCCACATTAACAGGGTGCCCTCATTAAATGGTGGGGTGCCCTTAGCGGCCCTCATGTTTTTTTACAAAAATATTGTCCGAACCCGTTTGAAACGGGTTCGGACAAAACCAGACAAACGGGTATGGACAACTTTTGTCACCCCTATATATATCTACTATATTAGAAATATGAATGTTAGACACTGTTCATTGTACAATGGTCTTACAATTTTACCCCTGCTTATAACAGAAAGATGCATTGCCCCATTTATGTCATTTCTAATAAATCGAGAAGATGAATTGAGATAAATCGTCTTCAACATCTCAATTGCTTCCAACATCAGATCAACCATGCATCTCTAACATCCACTCCATCTTCCATCTGTGTCTTCAACAACGGTCTTCCTATTCCTTTCCCTCAGCCACGCTTTACGGCTACTGCGACAACGACGGTGCAAGTGACATACCATTCAATTTAGGTAAGACTTCCACTTTTTATACACGGTATTGGAGCTTCCCCATTAGAGATTGTACCCGCGCCTATCATGTAAAGGGGTGCCATTCCTTTTGCAATTCCATTGTTTTGCCTTTAGTATAGGTATGACTGTTGTTCTCTTTCTCGATTTATGTTCTTTCGTTTGGTGCGCGTCCAATTTCTTAATGAAGAACTGCAATTCCTATGTAGAAACCAATAATCGACTACTGATCCGTATGGCACTAGCCCAATCAATTTCGAGCCATGTATAAGCCTCCTAGTGTCTGTGTCTATATATATAAGATTGAGTATTAGCCATTGATCTTTAAGTACATACGTATCTCCAGAGAAATTTAATGGCCTACGTATTGACATAATTCAACTAACTCTCCAGTAACTTCCTCTAACTAACACAAATTGAAAACTTGATTGGTCTCTTGATATGCCAACACATATCTCGAGAAGTATCAATGAATAATATTTTAATTTGCTAACTTAGGTTGCACTTAATATAAAATCAACTATAGCCACATTAATACTAATATTTAAGCTACATTAAGCTTAAACCAACTTACTACATCACTCTCTACCCCGGTCCCATGTCAGCACGCATCTCGAGGCGCATCCTTCTCACGTCTCAACACTTAAATATAAGTAGGAGTGACTTAATAACCTACACATATACAATACACTATGCATACATCATAACAAATCTAACATATACCTTTGCCACATCGCCTCGGTTAGTGCATGCATCTCGATGCGGATCTTACTTCATAGGTCAATGATCATGATTAAAGAATTAAACTATGATTAAGAATTAAGGCTGTGACATAATGCCACATATCATAGACATCATCTCCTTATCGATGATGTGACACTAATCCATGATCTAAATCCACATTACTATTTAAATAGAGACATCTACCCTAATATCTACTTATAGACATCACTTTTGGTTAGAAAATAAAGAAAAAAACATGATAGCCCTTTAAAAAAAAACAAAAAAGACAAAATAAATGATATTATCCATACGAAGACAAAAGAAAAGTCACAATCCATGGTCTAAATTCACATTATCATTAAAAATTATTTTTGAATTTGAATCTTTATTTAATGCCACATAGGATAAACATCTTCTCTACATCCATAATTTGACATCGCTCCACGCTAGAGGTGTATTTTAAAGTGCACACAAGGACTCTTATGGGTATGACCCTCATATTATCACGCGAGGCCCAGAGAGGTTCAGAGACTTCACAGAGGGTATAATAAGATGGAGAGCGACCACGCTCAAAACCCTAGAAACCCAGACACCCAAAACCCTAACGACATGACGAAGAAGACGATGAAGCCCAAATTAGTAGTCATAATGGGAGCGACCGGCGCTGGGAAATCCCGCCTAGCCGTCGATCTGGGCTATCACTTCCCCATCGAGATCATCAACGCGGACTCGATGCAGGTCTACAAGGGCCTCGACGTCCTCACCAACAAGCTCCCTCTCCACGACCAGAAGGGCCTCCCTCACCATCTCTTGGGGACCGTAAACCCTAACTTCGAATTCACTTCCAAGCACTTCCGCGACTCCGCGATTCAGGTCCTGATTTCTGTTGATTCTTCTCGTGGAGTGAGATTTTTGAGTAATTGTGTGGATTCGTTGGGGGAATTTCGGGTTTAAGTGGGTTTGTGGTGTTGGGAAGTGTAAAGGTTGCATCTTTAAAATCATAGATGGAAATTTAGGGCTTTAGTTGCTATGGACTTGTGGGGATTTAGGGTTTTCGTGAATAATTCTGTGGATTTGTTGGGGGAATTTAGGGTTTTAGTTGGTATGTGGTGATGGGAAGTGTAAAGGTTGCATCTTTAACATCATAGATGGAAATTCAGGGTTTTAGTTGGTACTTACTTGTAGGAATTTAGGGTTTTGGTGAAAATGCGTATATGGGTGAATGATTGCGTGGATTTTTTGGGGGAATTTAGGGTTTTAGTTGGTATGTAGAAATGTGAAGTGTAAAGGTTGCATCTTTAACATCATAGATGGAGATTTAGGGGGGTGTATTCAATTGAGATTTTAATAGACTTTTAGTTACTTTTATAAATGGATGACTTTTATAGACTTTTAGAGACTTTGTAGATTTTTGTAGACTTTTTAAAACTTTGATAGACTTTGATAGACTTTATTTTTAATGAATTTTAGTAACTTTAATGGACTTTCGTAAGGACTTTGATAGACTTTGATAAACTTTTATTTGGATGACTTTTGATAAACATCCATGTAAATCTCGAAATCGAACACTGGTATGTGCCCCACTTTTCATCATCTTCAACCTTTGCTTCGTTCTTCCTTCGTCTCTCATCACTGTCTTGCTGAATCTCTCTCTCTCAATCCCTTCTCTCGTTCTCTCTCAATTTGCAGCATCAACCAACAATTTAAGCAACTTATTGCTCTCTTCCGCGGTCCATGTAGTATATTTTACCACACCTTTTCTTTTTTTTTTTGGGTTTTCAACAGTTACTTGTGAGTCTCCCATCGCACTATAATCATATATATACATAAATTAGTTTGATTAGGTTTTTCAATGCAAGAAAAAGGACAAACAGAGTCATTCATAACCTGTTCATGTTCTCCTTCAATAATTTAGAATTTGGCCTTCAAAATATACCACCTCATATATAACATTTTCAATGCAATAAAGAAAACCAAGTATTTAGAGAAACAAATTGATGATCACAAAGACATGTATGGTATGGTACTAATGGGTGTGAGAGCAAGTAAGTTGAAAGTGATCTTCTTCGAGTCTAATGGCGTTGGGAGACGGCGTCTTAGCCTTAGCGAGGCTCCATCCACGCGAAGAGGCTACGTTCCCTTCTTTATTTTCAAATTCAATGGAGTGTTGATTAATATTATTATTTACTTCGATTTTGCAACAAAATACAGTCTGCTCATAACAAACACAAGAACCCTCCAGCATATTCACACAGACAGAAGAATACGGGGTGGATTCAATCCAAGTAAGCTGCCAATTCAAAATCTAATGACATGGGGACATAAGAAAAGAAGATGGGCGAGAGATTCCTTCGTAGTGTTACATATAGGACACAATGGATCTGTAGCTATGTTTCGCCGAACCCTAAAGACCTTTATTGGAATTAGACCCTAAAGACCTTTTTGTTGTTGCGCTAGTAACTCTGTTTGTACTGCCGCGCTACTTGATTTCTTTCTATTCTCTAACTCCCATGCTAATTGATATCCTGACTTCACTGTATACTTTCCAATTCTATAATGCCAATTTAATTGGTCTGAAGGAGCACATTGTCGTAGAAGGATAGAGGTGATAACTTTTGCATCAACAGTATCAAAAAAACAGATTAACCAGACCATAGTTCCATTGCATTATGGAGAGAGAGAGAGACGTTGGATGTTACTCTCGATAGCGTCGAAGCAAACGATGGAGACGCGGCTGCGATGGAGACGCGAGGCAGCGATGGAGAAGCGAGGCTACGATGGAGACGCGAGGCTACGATGGAGAAGCGAGGCAGCGTCGAGAGCAGACGACCGAGAGAGAGAAAAGAGAGCGAGAGAGATTTCGCGATGAGAGAGAGAGGCGACGAAGAAGAAAAAAAAAGTCTCCAAAAGTTTCTCGTGGAGGCTAAGAGATGGAGAAGACTTTCAACATATATAGGGTTAGGTAAAAAGTCTCCAAAAGTCATCCAAACCCACAAATCTACAAAATTTCTAAACAAATTGAATACCCCTTACAATTAGAGAGTTTACAAAAGTTTTACAGGGGTGTATTCAATTGAGATTTAATAGACTTTTGGTTACTTTTATTGACTAAAAAAGTTTAGGGGTATTCAATTAAAACTTTTAGAGAGTCTCTAAAAGTAAGGTGTATTCAATGTGAACTTTTAGAGACTTTTAAAAAGTCTCTAAAAGTTTTGGGGTATTCAATTTAAACTTTTAGAGAGTCTCTAAAAGTAAGGTGTATTCAATTTGTTTAGAAATTTTGTAGATTTGTGGGTTTGGATGACTTTTGGAGACTTTTCATCTAACCCTATATATGTTGAAAGTCTTCTCCATCTCTTAGCCTCCATGAGAAACTTTTGGGGATTTTTTTTTCTTCTTCGTCGCCTCTCTCTCTTTCATCGCAAAATCTCTCGCTCTTTCTCTCTCTCTCTCTCGGTCGTCTGCTCTCGGTCGTCTCATCGATTGCTCCGTGACCTCCAAGCTGGGCTCCTCCATCGTTCGCTTCGACGCTGCCTCGCTTCTCCATCGCTGCCTCGCGTCTCCATCGCAGAAGCATCGCTGCCTCAAATCTCCATCGCAGCCTCGCTTCTCCATCGTTTGCTTCGACGCTATCGGAGGTAACATCCAACGTCTCTCTCTCTCTCTCCCTCTCTCTCTCTCTCTCTCTCTCGCTTCTCCATCGTTTGCTTCTCAAAAACATAATTTTCTTCTGTATGTGTGAATATGCTGGAGGGTTCTTGTGTTTGTTATGAGCAGACATGTCCGTGTATTAAAGATGCAACAATGGGAGTGCGAGCAATCATTGTTTAATTTGCTTCTTAATTAATGGGAGTGCTCTCGCTTTGGTTTGAATTCATTATTTGGTTTTCATCATAGGGGCGAATTTGAGAGAGAGAGAGAAGGGATTGAGAGAGAGATTCAACAAGACAGTGAGGAGAGACGAAGGAAGAACGAAGCAAAGGTTGAAGATGGTGAAAAGTGGGGCACATACCCCTGTTCGATTTCGAGATTTACATAGATGTTTATCAAAAGTCATCCAAATAAAAGTTTATCAAAGTCTATCAAAGTCCTTACAAAAGTCCATTAAAGTTACTAAAAGTCATTAAAAATAAAGTCTATCAAAGTCTATCAAAGTTTTAAAAAGTCTACAAAAATCTACAAGTCTCTAAAAGTCTATAAAAGTCATCCACTTATAAAAGTAACTAAAAGTCTATTAAAATCTCAATTGAATACAACCCCCTTAATTGAATACCCCAAAACTTTTAGAGACTTTTTAAAAGTCTCTAAAAGTTCACATTGAATACACCAAACTTTTAGAGACTCTCTAAAAGTTTTAATTGAAGAATTCCCCTAAACTTTTTTAGTCAATAAAAGTAACCAAAAGTCTATTAAAATCTCAATTGAATACACCCATGTTAGGGTTTTGGTAAAAATGCGCGTATGTGAAGTCACTGGAGTGTGAAGGTTGTGTTTTTTTTTTTTTTTCAGATTATTGAAGGAATTGTGTCACGGAATCGATTGCCTGTTGTTGTTGGCGGTACTAATTACTACATTCAGGTTATTTCCCCCTTATTGATCTTATGATGATTGGTTTGATTTGAATTTTGAGGTTTGATTTTTTGGTGATTTTACTTATTTGGTTGTGTTTAGGCGTTGGTTAGTCGGTTTCTACTTGATGATTTTGTAGAAGATATGGATGAAGGCGATGCTAATTGCTCCCTCGGTAGTTTTTTTTTTTTTTTTTTTTTTTTTTTTTTTTTTAACTTCTTTTTAGAAAGCATTTGGTGGTAGGAGATTTGATTTTTGGCTTCTTATGTCGAGAATACTGTTGCAGGCGATGAGCAACCAGATAATGAATTTGAGTGTGACAATAATGAGGCTAGTCTTAGTTATGACCGACTTAATGCGATTGATCCTGATGCAGCTAACAGAATTCATCCAAACGATTATAGAAAAGTGAGGGTCTGGATTAATATATTTCTTATATCTCTTAATTATACTACTTGTTGTTTTGTTCTTTTTTCTTTATGGAAAACACATTCTGTTTCTAGGGTTTAAATCTTATATAAATTGGATGCATGAAATCAATTTGCTATTAATATGGTTCGATTATAAATAAAGGGAATATTCAAACTCTCATCAACAAATTCATCAAACCGAAAAGCATATCTGGTGCTATTAAGCTTTTCTATCAATGGTTTGAGTATAATCTTATGTAGTACTATACATAGTTCAGAACAGCAATGTCAAGATTTAACAACAACGAAATATTTAAAGTAATGGTTTTAGAAAGTACCATAAAACTGATACAGTGAATAAATTATCTCTATACTCCATTTGTTGATATCTAACAACAACAATGAAATATTTATAAGTAAAGTTTTTAGAAAGTACCATAAAAACTGAGTAGACTGAATAAAATTACCTCTATACTCCATTTTGTCTCTTTTTGGTTTTTTGGCTATTTAAAGATGGGAACCACAAACGAAAACTACTGGTTTAACAAATCTAATGCCTAAACCAACTCACAAAAACAATAATCAAATTGGAACCTATGTTTGTGGGCTGCTTGGGTTTTGTAGTTTACGATAAATGGCTTTACCCTTCTAGTAATGTGTATCTTAGCAAGTGAAATTCAGTGTTCTGGTTCTGACTGTTGAACATACTGAGAAATCTGATGTGTGGTTTGGTATCTATTCATGCAGGCAAACTTGTATCTTCGTTTATACGCACGCTCTGGAATTGTTCCTAGCAAACTTCTCCAAGGAAAAGCTGCAGAGGTTTGAATTACAAGTTACTTATCTTTTCCTCTAACTAAATTGTTTACCAAGTGTGGTTTGTACAGAAAATCACAAATTAATCTGTAAAATTATATATACGTTTTATCCAAAACTTGTAATCAGATGCTCTTATTTGCGAGCAACATTAGAAATTTAGAAATCTTTATGGTAAAGGGTATGCATATATTAGTGTTCTTGTTTATTCACAGTGATCACGTATGCTTTATTTACGTTGATTGTTATTTTGCTCTTCTTAGCTAAGACTGTAAGAAAGAACTGTCTTTTGCCTACTGTCCTGTGGTGATTATATAATATTCTTCAAACTTCCGTTCCCACTGGTCTAGTGAATAATGGTTTAGTTCTTACATGCAGGACAGAAATGGGGCAGAACAGATGATTCCAGATATCATTGCTGTTTTATATGTGTTGATGGTTCTCTTCCAGTTCTAGACCAGTTTGTTGAGGATAGAGTGGATGGCATGATTAATGCGGGTTTGTTATATGAAGTCTGTGACATCTACTGCCAAAATGCCGATTATACTAGAGGCTTGCGACAGGCTATCGGGGTCAGGGAATTTGAGGACTTTCTGAGATTCTCCTTCTCTAATTCAACTGCATCTTCCCACTCTCTTAGTGAAAATGCTTGGACGTCCGAGGCTTGTTCCAGTATGCGAGAATCCATGCAGAGACTGTCCAAAGAGAGTTTGAAGGTTATTCTCGATCAGAGTGATGATCAGTGCAAAATTTTGTTAGATGAGGCAATTGACAAGTTAAAAACAAACACCAAAAGGCTTGTTCGTCGCCAGGTAATCTGTTCTATACGCAAATCTATTCAAGTCACAGCGAACTTTTACTTGAGAATCATAGTACAGAAAATGGCCTTGAATTATGCATGAAATGTTTTATTTTATTTTGATTTTCAGAGGAGGAGGTTTAATCGATTGCAGTCACTTTTTGGCTGGAATTTACACTACGTAGATGCTACCGAATCCTTGCTAGGTCCGATTTCAGTGTTTTTTAAATTCTATATTTTCATCATTGGCAGAAGTATTTATCCCTTTATCTCCTTTTTATCCACAGCGCTTGCTGCCGGGAACTTCGATGAGACATGGTCAAGACAAGTGGTTGAACCCTCTGTTAATATTATACGTTCTTTCTTAAATGAGGATGTGGAGTCGGATCTCAACCCAGAGACTCATACTCGAGCGGGCGCTCAGAGAATTGACACTCGAGACTTGTGGAGGCAACATGTTTGTGAGGTTTGCAACTCCTGCAAAGCTTGAATCCTCCAACTATTCATTGATCTTCTTGTTTAAATGATGAAAATGCATTATTAGTTACTAAGATTTGTGCATTCCTCTTTTTTTTTTTGCTACTGATAGGCTTGTGGGAATCGGATTCTTCGTGGAGCACACGAGTGGGAGCAACACAGACAAGGCCGTGGCCATCGGAAGCGTGTGCTTAGTCTTAAGAAGTATAAGCAGTATTTGCTTGATTGAGAAACTTTAGCCCCAAGCATTTCTGGGTGACAAGAGGAGGATACGCATTCTAACTAACTAATGCCGTCGACAGTTATTTGTTCGTTGATCAACATGGATTCGCCGTGATTCCTATGATGTGATCTATGTTTTTTTCAGCAATATATCATCATCACAGTATCTGTGAAGTGATCTTTCTTGTGGTAGATTTCTCTGGGTTTGCCACATCTTCCACTGTCACATTGAGGTCGTTATCAATGATGTGATTATTTTGTGCTTGTAAAAGCCATTTCTGAACTATTCCTAATTATTCCCAACAAAGGGATATTGTTTTTGCAACAACGTTGTGCTATATGAGCATTAATTAAAAGGGATATTGTTTTTGCAACAACGTTGTGCTATATGAGCATTAATTAAAAGGGATTTGAATGATTTGCAAAGCTCACCATCAATTGCACTTAATCGAGCACAATGAAAAAGTTTGATCCATGTAAATTTACCCTGACCGAGGGTGATATATTGTTGTTGTTGTTGTTGTGCTATATGAGGTACTTAACTTACAGTTGTCAAATTAGGAGCTTGCTAGCTAGGTAACCCACTTTGGTACTAACTCAGTCGGACATTATGTGATACATCTAAAGATGTGTGCGTCTTGAGGTGTAAATTAGGAGCTTGGTTCTAGTTGCTTTTCAAAGAAATTAGGAGCTTGCTAGGTAACCCACTTTGGTACTAACTCAGTCGGACATTATGTGATACATCTAAAGATGCGTGTGCGTCTTGAGGTGTATCGTATGAGTGCCCGATTGGTTCAGTCGCCCAAGTTGCTTTTCAAAGTGGATTATCAGATCATTTTCCCTCAAAATTAAGCCAACACGAATATGCGCTATTGCTTTTTTTGGTGTGATGCATTTGCATGCCCTTTTTGAATGTGTTCAAACATCAAAATCATGTTTTCCTAATTTTTGAATATGTTTAGTGTTAGTCTTACATTTTGGATACTTGAAATGGACATTTAATTATTGATGTTTTGTGCATCCTTTATTGGACACTTGAAATGAACATCTAATTATTGGTGTCTTATGCATCTTTTATCAGACATTTGAAATGGACATCTAATTATTGGTGTTTTGTGCATCGATGTTTGTGCGTACACAAATATTTATATGCATTTCTTTATAAGCATTTTTTTTCCTTGGGAGGCCCATAGCATAGATCACTGAATGATAAAAGGGAACTCTCAGTTACCAACTTTGAGTACCAATTCAGTCGGATACCATGCAATACAACCGAAATGTGTACGGCATCCAAATCGGGTTTGTGCTCAAAGCGTCTTACTTTTGCATTTTCCATAATATAAACCTCAATTAGCACTTGTGCTCTCCCTCCTTCTGTTCGAATTGTTTGCAGAAAAGAAAATTGAAGCTTCCTGATGTTCACGAGATCGAAAAGAACAGCAATTGGAGGAAGAAGAAGAAGAAGAAGAAAAGTCTTTTTGCATTACTCAAATCGGCGAATTGCTTGAGCGTCTCAGTTGACAGTCTCAACAACACAAAAAAAAACAGCACAAACGACTACAGACTGACAGTCCTGTGTTTTTCGTTCAGGCATTTACTCAAACACTTGGTGCTCACAAAACTCTTACTTGGTAGCTATGCATTCGAGTGTAGTGCAACGACTTTGGAATCTCAGACCAAAACCAAATCATGGGCAGTTCTATCTTCTGCTCAAAACCCATTTCAATTCATCAAGTTTTAGAGCTACCCAGTTTTCCAATTCAACATTCACACATGATTTCACCTTCTCACAGACTCTCATGAATGTCAACAGTTTTGGTGCTTACTATCAATCATGTTCCTCTTATAGCTCATTGAGTTCCAATGGTCCAGGAATGGGACGCATAAATGAACCAGAATTTAATGGTCATGTCAATGCTGCTGATGACGACAACGATGCCGGTGATACTGACATGGATATTGATGAGGATGGTGAAGAGGGTACGCCAGAATTTGTCGTTAGAGACGAGAAGTTAGTCCAAAATGTGGAGTTCATAATGGACATTTTACATGGTTTTGGTACTAATGGATTGGAAGCAAAAAACAAGCTTGAACAATGTGGCATGGTTGTGACATTAGAGTTGGTGGTGGAAGTGCTTTCGCGGGTACGAAACGATTGGGAAGCGGCGTTCACCTTCTTCGTATGGGCGGGAAAGCAGCCTGGCTATGCGCATTCGGTGCGTGCTTACCACTCAATGATATCGATCCTTGGGAAGATGAGGAAGTTTGATACAGCGTGGTCTTTGATTAATGAGATGAGAGGGGTGAAAACTGGTGAATCTCTAGTCACTCCACAGACATTGTTGATTTTGATTAGAAAGTATTGTGCAGTACATGATGTGGGGAAGGCGATCAGTACGTTCCATGCGCTAAGGCGATTCAAATTCGAGATTGGGATTGAGGAATTTCAGGACCTCCTATGTGCCCTCTGCAGGTACAAGAATGTAGAAGATGCCGAGCACTTGCTCTTCTCTAATGAAAATGTGTTTCAATTCAATACCAAGAGCTTCAACATTGTGTTGAATGGATGGTGTAACATGCTTGTCAACATGGCTCAGGCAAAGAGGTTTTGGAGGGAGATGGAAAGGAGGGGAATTGTGCGCGATGTTGTGTCGTACTCGAGTATGATATCGTGTTACTCGAAAGTGGGTAGTCTCAATGATGTTCTAAAGCTGTTTAACAAGATGAAGGAGCAGGGAATTGATCCTGATAGAAAGGTTTACAATGCGGTCATTTTCATGCTAGCAAAAGGTAGACTAGTTAAAGAAGCTCGAAATCTCTTGAAGACTGTTGAAGAGAAGGGGTTGAAGCCAAATGTTGTTACTTACAACTCCCTAATCAAGCCTCTCTGTAAAGCCCGTAAAATTGACGAAGCAAACGAGGTTTTAGATGAGATGTTTGAGAGAGGTCTTTCGCCCTCAATTGTGACATATCATGCCTTTTTCGGCATTCTTAGATCAGAGACGGAGGTATTTGATATGTTGGAGAAGATGAAAAAATCAGGTTGCCCCCCAACTAATGATACCTATATCATGTTGATCCGAAAATTCTGTAGGTGGCGCCAGATTGGAAATGTATTCAAGCTGTGGAATGAGATGAGTAAGAATGGAGTAAGCCCGGATCGAAGCTCTTACATCGTGCTCATTCATGGACTATTTTTGAATGGCAAGTTGGAGGAAGCCTCAAAATATTATGAAGAGATGAAGGAGAAAGGCTTTTTGCCAGAACCAAAAACAGATGAGATGCTTAAAGCTTGGCTTGAGAACAAACAAACAATAGGATCTCATAACTTAGAACATTCCGTCGATAAAGCGGGCTTCTATTCATCTTACAAGAGCCAGAGAATCATCTCGAAAACTTCTTTTAATGAAAGGGATTTTCTGAAACAACCCGAAACACGAAGAGTTTCGAGGGAGAAAGGTTTCTCTTTCTGGGAAAAGTAAAAACTTACATTATTTTCAGAATTAGCTGCTGCTTATCACCACCTTATTTACAAGGCAATGCCAGTCTCCAATGGTCACTGCAAGATCTCTATATCCAGGTGCACTGCAGTTGTAATAGTAATTCTCTTCTTTTATTCTTGTTCCATATTGTCATAATGCTATAAGTTGGTTTGCATCTTTGTGATTGTTGAATTTTCATATGCAGTTATAATGTAATTCTCTTCTTTTATTCTTATTCCATATTGTCATAATGCTATAAGTTGGTTTGCAGCTTTGTGATTGTTGAATTTTCATATGCAGTTTTTATTCTTGTTCCATATTGTCATAATGCTATAAGTTGGTTTGCAACTTTGTGATTGTTAAATTTTCATAATGTGCTCCGCGGGTGGGCGTGAACTCGTGGATCTCTACTATTACCGATACTGTCCCCAACTTAACTACCTTTGAACTCATAGTTGTGGGGTTTTGAACTCATAATTGGGGCACGATCTCATGTTAGTTAAGGGAAACTTTCAACATAAAGCTAGGTTTAAGGCATATCATCTCAGCCTTCTATAAGGGCAGTCCGATTTTGAATGCACTCCAAATTTAAATTTCCATTTACGATGGCACCCTGATTTTTTCTTTTACCGAAATCTCCAAAATATCCAGCCATTCGTCCCAATCGAAGCACCCAACTTCAAAACGTTGGTCGGTTCGGAGACACATTGTCGAGACTTATCTTTTAGGTTTAGTTTTATCCTACCGAACCTTTTGGTGAAAGGTGGTAGACTATTGGCAACCTAAAAGTTTGGTGGGTATCGACTGACTCTCCAATTAAAGGTTGGACGAGCTATGACCGACTTTTCAACTAGAGGTTCGACGTGTAATGACGGACTCCCCAACTAGAGATTCAGACCTGCAAGGTCGAGCCACTACTTGAAAATGCTTCACAAATCACAAGGAGTATGTATGGATGGATGAAGGCGAAGTGCACAAAGCGAAAGGAAAGAGGGGCAGGGTGCACAAAACGCAATGAGGGGCACAAGGGTCACTTTCATTAGAAATGACTTTCTCCAAATTCATTATACTGCCCTCATGGATAGTCGGGGTGCCTTTAGCATGACTAAAAATTATCATGGTATCAGAGCTGATAGTTCAGACGAGACCTTGGAAAAGACACCTCAATGAATTTCGGTCTAAGGTGAAGTGTTAGAGAGTGTGGACCAAAATAATCGGTTAATTAGAACTTCCACCATAAAAATTAACAGTAATTATGTTCTATCCTCAGTTAATCTATTATTGGTGAAGAGTTTGTTTTATTGCCTTTGGAGGGTGTAAATGTGTAATACTGTATGTATTTCAAGCTGGTAATGCACTTTTCTCTTTCATTCTTCTCTTGACAGAAGTCATAGGAAAACTTGTTCCATCAATTTGTCTGTGAAGATATTTGTTTTTTGTGCTAATGAAGTTATGTATTGGAGGATGGAAAGCTCATCAATTGTGATCTTTATAAAGAGGCCTTCTTGCTTGATATTGTTGACATCAAATTGACATCAAAACTGAGCATAACTTCAGCACTGTGTAGCTTTAAATCAACAGCAGAGTTTACTCATACATAATCAATGCAATGAAACTGCAAAAGAGAATATAAAAGTTGAGGAGAATTCTAGATCAACATAAATGCATGCAGAGGCATCCACCCATCAGAGAGAGATCACAGGGTTCATGTAATCTCTAATTTCAGTGTGATCTGGCTCTGTACTCGTCTCACTCGCCATCGTCCCCAAGCGAAGAAGACTCCCAGTTGCTAGAATTGCTTGTGAATCGACATCCTGCAATGCTCTCGCGTGCAGACTCTTTGTCGCCGAAAGTGCTGCATCTGTTAGCTCCTTATTAGTCCTGTTAGGACCCATCAAACAATGTCCTAATATCCTCAATGCAGGTTGTAGGAGCTCCCACGGCAGGGGGACTCTGCGCCAACTTTTCTCCTCGCTTAATTCCTCCTTCATTTCTCTCTTTTCTTTGCTCCCATCCACTCCGTGATCGCCATTGGAGCTCGACGACGCCTCCTTTTGATCTCCTAATAGTGATTTCTTGCCAACAGAATCTTCACCATCTCCATCTTCCTTGCCAGTAGCCCAAACCAAGCAAAACTTGCAGAACTCAATCTTAGAGCTCATAGGCATCAAAGCGATCTTCTTGTAATACAACTCCAATGCCACCCCGACGATCCTCGCTCTCCTCGTTGATCTAACAGTTCCATGAGGCTCCAAACTAGGCGACACGATTGTCATGTTGAGCTCGACGGCTTTGTTCTTAATGGGCGCCTTGCTCTCGTGGTATAAACTTGAATTGGAGAGGTCAGGGATAGAGACAGTGATGGGTTGGCCATCACGCGAGGTTGTCTCGTGGGCGTAGAGGGCGAGGAGAATGGCTTCGAAACCGGCAAGTGAGGTTGCTCTAAGGACAGCTCGAGGGAGGTAGAGGCCGGCGATGATAGGGAGGAAGCTTAGGACTACTAGTTGGAGGTCTGGGTGGGAAGATTGGAAGGTGTCGTAGAGCCATCGACATAGGTTGTTATCCCCCGCGCCGGAGTTGGGGAGCTTGAGATGGGTGGAAATGGTTTGAGTGAGATTAGTGTCATGGAGGAGAGTGAGAGATGAGTCTTGGGAGGATGATAGAGAGGGGATGGGGCCTAGGATTTGAGTGAGGGTTTCAATGGAATATTGGAGTTTTAAATCTAAATCAGATGTGTTTGAGGTTTCAAAGGGAGTGTTGTCTTCATCATCAAGAAGAGACATTGTTTGTTTTCTTGGTTGTTGTCTTCGTCTTGTTGAATGTGTGTTGAGAGGGATGAGTTTGGAGTGTTGTAAAGGATTCCAAAGTGGAGAAATTAATGGAAGAAGAATAGGAGAAAAAATAGGAGAAGGAATAGATGAGATCTTGAATTTAAAGCTTTGAATCTTCTGGTGATATTGTTTTTATTTTTATTTTTTAAAAATAAAAATGTAATATTTTTCATTCTTTTTAACAGTAAACCTGCTTTGAAAACAACTCTAAACCAATTAACTTTTATTATGGTATTTAATTTTTTTTTTTGATAATTTTAAATTAATTAACATTTATGGCAAAATTGTCGCGAGGTCATCAAGGAATTAAGTTTTGGAGAAGTGTACCTGATAGTGTTTAAGCAATGCTGTAACTGCAAATTGTTTTGGTGCTCATTACTTAAATAACATTGATTTGAATTTAAAAAAAAACATTTATGAAGTTTAAGAAAAAAAGATTTGCCAATTGAAACAAAAATCAGGGAAGAGTTTCATTTTATTTTGAGAATATCTAACATATTTTTAACCAAACATACTCTTTCTAGTACACTATTGCTTCAAACATTGGGTATCTTTCTATTTAAAAAGTTATATCTAAGTTAAACAAGCAACTCATTAAATTCAAAGCTTTATGGACTTTATATAAAAGCGTTGGCTCGATGACTCGAATCAGCATAATATATTATTTAAAAATGATCAGAGATTAATTCACCACAAATTTATAATAATGTGGTCATATAATAGAATAATTAATGACAAATTCTTGATTAGTAATATAGTCAAATACTGCTTTCAATCTAACACTTCAAGAAAAAGTATATTTTACAACATTCAACAATGTTGTTGATAAATAAGTCGTTAAAATACATTAAATCTATATAATTAATACATAAGTAAATATTATTTTCAAAAAAAAGCATAAGTAAATGTTAATAAATTGAAAATATAATGGTTCGTGCACTAAAATATTAAGTTTATATTATTTAATAGACCATTACACTTAAATTTTCAAATTTAATAACTTATTATAACGCGTCGAATATATATTGATTTAGATTTAATGGAAAATTAGAGTTTTCAATCTTAATCAAATGTGTTTGTGGTTTCAAGGGGTGTTGTCTTCAGCGATAAGAAACATTTATATTTTTTCATCTGGATAAATTTTAATATTTAAAAACAAACTTATCGACATACATGGATATTTCTTTAATTTGAAATTATTAGGTTATATCAAATTTTACGTTTTAACCAATTTAAATTAACTTGTTGTTCTTAGATTAATTCCATCAATGAGGGGCTAAACTAAATATTTATGATTCTAGTTGTATGATACTATGTTCGTAATTTTGAGCTATTGACATGTATTCTTACATTAATTTACGGATTCAGTTGTTTTTGAGTGTGTTTTGTGATTGAGACATAGTTTTCTTTAGTTGTAAGTTTTTCTCCATTTTTTTTTTTTTGATTTCTATGAATATGCTCATTTGAGAATGGTAGCGGAATCGCTAAACCTTCTTAGATTTTGATATGTGAAATCCATTAAATAGGACAAAAATAGAAAAAGGAACAGATGAGATCTTCGATTTAATTTAAAGATTTGAATATATGATAATATATATTGGTTTCTTTTTCTCTTTTTATAAATAAAAATGTTATATTTTTCTTTTTTACATTTATATTATATGTGTATACCAATTAACTCTTACTGTGGTATTTGATAACTTTTTTGATAATTTTTAATCAATATTTGTGAAATTCAAATAAAAATGAAAAATCACTAAGTAAAACAAAAATCAGGGAAGGAAGGCTGTGGCGTTTTAAGCATCTCCAAATACAACCTGCGAATCACCCAATTAAAAAACTTTACTAACTCTCTACCAAAAAATTGACTAATTAAGTAGAAATTATAGAAAATAAATGATGTAGAGGTTGACATACACAAATTTGAGACATATAGATTAAAAAGGATTTAAAAAGATTTGGAAAGTACATTATTAAGTGCATGCTAAATCGAGCATGCTTAAACTGTTAGAAAAGTTTAATAATCTATTGGGCCACAAATGTAATATACAATGTGTTACACCATTATTAAGTTAGCATAAATTTAAGTGATCTAATTAATAATGTATAATGTTATTGGCTAATGAACATAATTATGGTCATAAAACAATGTTAGTATTACATATAATTTCTCGAGCACTTAGGGACTGGCATAGGGGTTCTTAATAGAGTATATTGGACTTAAATTGAGTACAAATGGTTGGTGATAGGTTGAGGAACACCGAGGAAGTGTGTGATGACCTGAAAGTTAGGAGTTTGGGTAATGGAGGCTTAATTTCGATGTACGTATGAATTTTCTTATTTATCAATATTGTCTGGCTATTTTAGTATATATAGCTCATGTAGTTGTTGGACTGGAAGGGGGAACTATGTATACTGTGATGGTTTTCAATAAATGGAAAACGGTGTTTACTGTGAGTCATGATAGTAAGTTCTTGGAACTGAGACCATGTTATATAGGAGATGGGTTCCCTTCCCGGCCGGCTATATGTAACTTCATACTCAATTTACAGGTTGTGTGGGTTACATTTACACTATGAGGTCTGGGATAGAACCATTGGGCATTAGTGGATGGGCTAGAGAGCATATCAACCAATATGTTAGTCTAGCAATCACATTAATGGCATCGGTGGGTAATCGACCCTAGTTTTATAAATAAAATGGGGATCACAGTGTAATATGCCAAAACATTTGCTTTGCATTCGTTATATATATTGAATTATATGTTTTCCATATTCTTGTTAGATATCATTAGTACATGTTGTTATTGCATGATATTCTTGACTATTATATGGAATGTTGATGATTAGTGTGAATCCCTACTTATAGAGCAACTTGGAGTGCCCACCCCAATTAACATTACAGTATAACCGTCGAGCGCTACTGTTGGGTTTTAGGGTTCATACGCAGCGGAGATTACAAAACAATTTTGACAAAAACCCCAACAGGATGCGAATCTAATTCCATTAAAAACGTTTAAACCATGAAAACTTAATCATACCTCAGTCGCAATGTACCTTTCTGAAGGTTAATCGATCTCTAAGGCGCTGCCAACGACGAACGCCCTCTACCGGTAGTCCACACACGAACAACGGCCGAGATTCAAAGTGCTAGCTTCGAGAGAATACCAAACCTTTTGTTTTTCTCTCCAAAACGATCCAGAGCATACCAAAAAACCCTAAGTCGTTTCTGAAACGAAAATAGAGTTTCGGCCTTTTGATTTTTTTTGTCCGTGTATTCTAACTTAAAGCGTCTATTTATACAACCCTTGTATATAGACGGTTAAGTAAATTACACATATACCCCTACTTAAAGAAGTATAAGTGTAATACACCACAAGGACGTTTCCGTAATGAATTTTATCATATAAAATTCATTTTTCTGAACCATCTTAAAATCTCGCAAAACCATTCTTAGTGTGCGACCCAATAGGCTCATACAACGTTGGCAGTGTACCAAAACACATTTTGGTATACAAGTCATAAGCGGCCTCCAGCAAGACATTATGACTACCCAAGTTGTACGAATATCAAATCGATACAACCTAATTAATAATGTATATAACATCCTTTTGTCACACGATATCCTTTTGATCAAACATAAGGCATGGAATTGTCATCCAACATGTTCAATCGTACTAGTCTCGATCTCTAGGTAGACCAAAAACATCCAAGTGACATTGATCAATATCAATTCGCTTAAACTAGGCCTTTTAACAGTCTAACACATCGAGGGATCCACTAGATATCTCTCTTTATATGAGAGGGACAAATTCTATCTCGATTACACAACATCATCACATTGCTCACACAAGTAACCAATCACAACCTTTATAATCGTCCTCAAAAGACAACGTTTGATTGTGTCAAATCACTATGTTCCTAATGTTGAAGTCTTTGGTAATCTCAAGTCAGAGGACTAGAATATATACCTATCATGAGAAACAACAATGACTTAATCCATGTGATGTTCTCATAGCGGGTCGGTCCAGTACTTTGTTCCCTAACAAGTACTCGTGATCTTGATTCGTATCCCTATACGTATAATCATCATATGATCATCAATCAAGACTCACACTAGTCTTAATTCATTATAGTTCCCAGTATAATGATCGACTAGGGACATTTAGGATATTTACGTAAATACCCAAGGATCTTATTATAATGTAAACATGCAAATTAATTATAACAAACAGCAAATGAAATCCTCTATTTTATTAACTAAAAGTATTCATAAAGACAGTTAATGGATTGACATAGGGCACATGCCCCAACAGCTACAACTACCGGATGGAGAAGATATAAGAGTCTTAATCTTCTTTTCGATGTGATGGCTCCATCTGGTCTTATATATTTGTACTGAATTACAACTTTGTAATATCACAAGGGATGGGTGATTTATATAACCGTAGTTTATTCTGATTTGTTTTAATACTGTATATCGTGGTTTGAATTATCAAAAAAGGTTTTAAATTTCCGCTGTGCTTATAAATAATTTTATTTCGATATTTGATATACAAAAGTGCTTATCAGGTGAAAGTGGTAAGGCTGTGGCTCTAGATAAGTCTGGTAAGGGTAATTTGGGCTTAATTAGGGTTTCAGTCCGGGTATCGCCTTAATCAGGTTAGGGGATGCTACATATAGTTCCTTTATATTTTAACTTGAGTGTTCTTTTATGGTAGTTGCATGGCTAATCAGTTTATCTAGTGTTGATCCAACTATTGTCTAATTTGTTTGGCTCTCTCTTGTGATTCTTAAACAATCATCAATTCTAATGTCTCACTATCATTACTTACTATGATTATAAGGCCTCTCTCATAGAGTCTCAAATAGAGCCACACCACTTTAGCTCAACTGTTAAAGTCATAGTTACATTACACACATAGGCAAACAATCTTCCTCTCTTGCTACCAAAATTGTAATACAAACATGAGCCCGACCTCTAGAATTTTGATCAAACATGCAGTCTAACCGTTAGATTGATAAGCCATACTTAGATGTAGTATGATGCCCATCAATGTCAGTGACCATACCACAACCTGGTAGTAGGCGAAAGTTCTGCCATAACTTGGTAATAAATATAAGGATCGCAATCCAAAATAATGGACACTGGCACACCATGTGACTTACAATCTCCGCTTCATATGTATAAATTGCTCAATTGTACTTTAAGTCTATCTGTAAAAGTTGAAAAAGAATGCAAGCAGATTTAGGCAACTAGTGTATGATCATCTTTAAACATTCATAATCATATGATTTTCGTAATTTTGCGTGTCGACGATCACGTCAGATTTTCGTCAGTAGGATCGATGCATTTTAACCACGTCAAGACTTGTGAGGATTTTATAATACACCGTCCTAAAGGTTAGTCCTCAAGTTGTCTCCAATCCTATGGATAATCCACAGACTCTATCTCTGCTCACAACACTTAATTCGTTCCTCCGCCTTATAGGTGGTGGTCGACTTCACCAACTCTAGGACTTTGAATGACTAGTGTCATTAAAGTAGAGCACTGGGGCTTCTGTTCCAACACTACTACTCCAGAGCTTTAGTCGAAGCTAAAAGAGTCCGTACATGCTTTAATCATTAGCTCTCAAGTCATCTCAATACTCTACTTCCTTAGAGTCTGCATTAACCTACTTGTCTCACAAATCTTCGTCCTTTTTTTACGCATTCCTTGATGTATTACGTCACTTTACCAATTTTCTCAAACTTTACTTTCCTTGATGCTCCTATTCAGATTTTCATATACGGACGAATACATAGACTACGTTCCTATTCATTTTCTATTATCAAACAACATCAATTTCCTTACATAAATTATTCCAAGTGGATCCTTTAGAAACACGTGCAGGAACTTATCATGATTTATGAATAACTTGAATCTAACTCTACGTATCTACTTCAAGGACTTATTAGAACATTCCTTTCATAAAACATGCAGCTAATATATGCCTCGTACTTGAAAAGTTTTAAAATCTTCAATGCATACAAAGTATACTTAGTTGATTTCTCAAATCGATAATATCCAATTATGCGATTAATTAGGAAACTCTAACTCCTTAAGGAACAAAATATTTTTTTTTTAAAATCTCGTTTCACTAGTTTAGCTTTAGATCATATTAAGGTCCAACCTAACCAAATTTATATTAAGGTCCAACCTAACCAAATTTATATCTCGTGGATAAACAATAAAGTAGAACTATTGACACACTAACCAAGGTATGCATAACTATTTGCTACAATTTCTTCATTCAAAAAGATTTTTTTACATCAAACATTAGTTCTATTAGTGCTTGAATTCCTTCTCTACGCTAGAGTGTAACTTTTTTTTTTAACTGGTATAGTTACATCATTAAAACAAAGAATTACATGTAGTTTAGGTGTCCTTGAGTTTTTTTATCGCATATTTACAAGCATGCGATAGTCGTTAAATTGAGATAATAATAGCATATAATTTAGGGTTTTCTATCGTCACGCATTTTCATGATTTGACAACATGAATCCTCGAACTTTGCGGCCTCTACTAATTTTTACTTCAAACTCTATTTCGTATCGAGTTCCAATTTAATATATAGAAAGCTATTACTTTTTTTTATACTCCGGTATCTACACACTTTACTTCTGTCCAAATATTAATCATCACCATCAATCTTTCCTTTTTTTTTTCTTCAATTTTCTTGAGTCTCATAACTCTATTGTCTATCTCTTACAATTTACTTATTCTACCTCACGTGAAACACAGAAGTGAATACGACAGTTGAAGTATTTATATCATATATATGTCGATGCCATACAATTCATACAATCAAATAGCATATAGTAAGGTTTATTCAAAATTCCCCCAATCTCACATTCGTTTGCTTCCCAACTAAGTCTCTAAGTTAGGATCACGAGGTTTCCACGCTAAGCTCATTAGTGTTCCCAACTCTACAAGTCTATGTTCATGGACTAATCTGGTTGTAGGCTGATCAAGAGCTAAGTTAAAACCTTAGTCTTTGATACCAAATGTGACGACCCCAACCCTATAAATTGGGCACCGCCCTATACTAGGCCTCCATTAACCCCTGGTTAACCAATGTGGAGTTAATAAAAGCCTAGTCGGCCTCATAAATCGGTCTTCGGTACTTGATAGTCAACACAACAAAGTATATATATATATATATATATATATATATATGAAATCATATGTAGCGAGACTTAAATGCAGTGAAAACCTGATAACAAATAAATTAAACATACAACAAGTTTTAGGTGTGGAAGTTAGTATGTGGAAACCCCGTACAATATATACAATATACAAATTATAGTGACGAGGGGAAGTATACGTATCTCTCAACCCAAATACCTATTTGTAAAATATAATAAATGTGATATAGATACACCAAATAACCTACGTATGTCGCATATCGATGTTCTCGAGCTCAAAGATTATGCATGCAATTGTCACTAAAAGCGGAGACAATCCCAATAAATCCAGAAGAAGTTCAACAGTAATTCTTATTAAACAACAAACAAGTCTATAAATCATGCTGGAAAGAAACGAAGCCGAAAAGAACAATAAATTACATGATAGACAAACTACAATAGTCAATGATAGAGATCAAATGACCCAAAAGCAAATGATAGGTACGAAGTGGTATTGACCCTCTACAAGTAGGCTCAAACCACTTAAAACATTTAAGTATCAAATACTTGTATTACGGGACCAAGTCCGCTTCAACTGCACCAAATTCATTTGATACTGCCGGCACTCGAGAAAATCTCAGAAGGAGCCACAGTCGCAACCGAATGCTCAGCTGTAATTAAATCATTAAAGTCTTGTAAGGAGCTACGACACATGGCAGATACTCACTTAGAGGATTAAGTCTTGTCTAGGAGCCATGAGCGTGACTCGGATGCTAAACCCACGAGTAAACAATGACTAAATTCAACCACTTAAACCCTAGGTCACTCGATATGGAAGTAAAGCATCCTGAAGTTCTCACACATTTGTAAATAACTCAAACGCAAAAAGAAATTTGCACTGAGGGCGGTCTAACTCATTCAAGACTCACGAAAGATTTTGAAACAACGTCTCGAGGAGACATAGAGAACTTATAATATCTCATATGAGCATCGAGCTTAGGGCGTGCGAGTCCATCGATATAAGGTTTAGTGAGTTTGAGTCGTACGGCAAATTTGAAAGGATCCTATATATTATTAATAATCAGAATATTGGACAATTAGTATAAATTCGCCATAATGACATGATATAATCTTTGGGTATCTATCGGACATGATTACCGACTAACCCTATGGGAAACTTGAAGGATCTATACACGATCCACCGAGCCGACCTATAAACTAGTCAGATGTAGTTAAATCTAATAGGATAGAAAGATACCTATGCAAAGGAAAATAGTGTAAAACCTAGCTTCAAGGTTTGAGAATTTTTTAGCATAAGGAAATAGTTAGAATCATCTCTACGTTGAGGACCTAGTTTGAAATTATGATCGATTAGTTGTGCTTGCCTAGATAGCAGATGAGTTTGGATATTACCTGGGTGATAGGGGACCAAAATGAAAAAGGAATACCAGATTGATATTTCTATTCGATCGTGAACTTGGCAGGTAAGTTAGGCATGGAAACGAGCCTTGAGGTTGTAGGTCATGGGAAGCGCCATCATATGTGATGACTAATCGCGACAGATGATATGTCGCAAATGAGATTTTGATGCCCGTATTAGCTTAGCACTTACCTACAACTCGGTACAACAGTGTGTTCCAGATTTGGATACATGCGTTGGTTAATATGCTCAGAACACCATTTCGTAGTTCGGTGGTCCATGGAGAAATTCTCGTTGTTATATGACGTTTACGACATGATTTACCAATATAAGATTGGTAAGATACTAGTGAGGCTTAGTAGTAAAGATCAAACTTTGGTCTATTATGATGTTAGACAATCCTGAAAAGTTGAGTCGAAATTTGCCTCAAAGATATGCAAGGTTACATAGGGAGGAATCAAGCATTTTTCCAACATTTTAAAGCTGCTGAACATGCAGGAGAGAAGGTGGATCAAAGCCGATACGATTAAAGTATGAGGAGGGAGACAACAATATCCTAAAGTCTTGCATCTGAAGGGTCATAGATGGTGCTTAATTAAGGGAAAGCGCACGCCAAAATTTATATGTCCATTTATAGTCCTATAGGCGCGAGAGCTACCCGTTTATATTTTCATTCTGGTAAGGGTTTCATTTTAGTTATTTCAATTTCGAGGACAAAACTCTTATTAGTTGAGAAGGTTGTAATGACCCCAATAATCTAATCCTAGTTGTACGCTTAGTAGGACCATGATCGAGCGTCCAATTCTACGTGGCGCACTCGGTCAATACTCGAGCGTCGACACCGAGGTAATAATTAAATTAATTATTTCTATTTGTGTTTTTATCATGTAATATATTATACTTATCTAAATTAACCTAAAAATGGTACTAGCTCTAACATTGAATAAGCGAGCTATAGTATATTGAGATGCGTGTGTGAGGATATTTAGATGAGTTGGCTTATAAATTAGGCTTTTATTTGTGAAATTAGACCTAAAATATTTTGTGAAATCAAAATACTCACCTTAGTCATGAAATTAAAATGAAATGCTTGTCCTAGATATTAATCTAAGTTAAATGATATGCCAAGCTGCTAATTATATGATTAAGCCTAGGTTGGTTTATATGACCTTAGGTAAACTAACTAATCTAGTTCATAGCACCAATCATCTCAAGTTAGAAATACAAGTCTCTAAAGTCGTAATAAAAATCCCATGAAATATGAACCATGAGATCAAGTCTATGGAAGAATCTTAGGATGTACATGTTTTAATTAAAACTCACCTTAGATCCACATAAAGATGAGTAATAAGTGATATGCTAAGTAAATCCTAGGATGAATGTTTAGACATCTAAAAGTCTATACATTGATGACTTAGTGGAAATACCACTAACATCACATCTATATGCATTTTCTTGATAGAACAAAGAGAGGAGACTAAGAGTGTTGGGAATTTAAAGGATTGGGAGGCTAAAGGAAGGAGATTAAAGCTAAGATTAAAGAAATTGAAGCCCTAGAAGAGTTCATGACCTAGGTACTTTCTTTTATCTTTTTTTTTTCTTGCTATAAGTAATAAAAATTTGGGGTTTTGGAGACCTGATGCCAATTCTAAATTTTTAGAGCTTCAATTTTCTTTTTAATGCAAAGAATTTTAGTCTTAAATGTGGTTTTTAAAAGTTCTTTTATGTGATCAAATCTTTATTTTCAAACAAGTCATGTTTCTTTTTCAAATTTGAAGTTTTAGTGTTCAAATTGATAATAGATTATTCTCTAAAGTTGTTTAATGTTTAGATAACCCATCTTCACTTCAAAAATAAGTATATTCGAAATTCTAGATAGCATGTTTGATGAAATGCCACAATGAAGAGTTGCATTGTATTACGGGTTGAGGAATCATTGATTCTTATTTTTCTAAATTGTTTGATTAATTTAAAGGGATTGTTAGGACCCTAATGGAGTTGAGAAATGGATGGAATCATTGTCATGAGTTGGTATCTTGAATTGAGTTGAATGGATGAATTGATGCTTTGAATTAAGCCAAAGTTATATTCGAAATTCTAGATAGCATAAGTTATTCATTTCTTCTCAGAATTGGCTAATTTTTTTATGCGTAATTCTTAGATATTTAGACAAGCTTCTCACTAAAAATCACGTTTTTCTGAATTTGTGATTTGAGATTTATGAATTCCTTAAAACTGCTGGTTCGGAACTCTCTCAAGTTAAGTTGTTTTTGTATTTTGAGCATAACTCTCTCAATTTTAATCGGATTTGAGCGTACTTTACCATTTCGAAAAGTTGATACATAGAAAAACAACTTAAGATCAATACTTATTAAAAATTTAGTCATCTTATTTATTGAAAATGGACTGAGAATTGGTACTAACCCTTCGAGATATTCTCTTTGCAAGTGTTTAGATGTCGAGACCTCTTTCGGGGGTCTCCACAGATCCAATAATAACTAAAATCTCCAGAATAGCTTGAGATACTCTAAATTAGTTTCCCTAAAAGTTTCAAGTGACTGAGAGATATCTTGAATAATTTTTCAATTGAGTTTTGAAATAGGTAAAACTAAGTTACTTAATAAGCTAATTTTTAACTTAAGGTGTTCCAGGTATCAAATGAAGTCATAATTGAATCGAAGTTTTCAGAATGTGTTATTAGGTCATAGTAAAGGTTTCCACCTAGTTTCATGATTTTTTGGTATGTTTAACTTAATTTTCAAGTCATGCTTTGAATAAGAGATCAATAATTACAAATAAGGACTTAACGTTTTACTTAGAGTCTCAAATTTGGTTTTTGATCATATTAATGAGATTTTAGCACTCAAAAACCTTAGTTTAAAGTTAATAGACTTCAATGAACTAACGCCGAGAACTTTGAAAATTTCTATAAGTGTTTTAGCCGCATTTCAAATTGCAAAAAAACCAAGTTCTTGGAAATTATTTTAAGGCCCCTAAAGGGTTTTTTGCAAACCAATGCATTAAACCAACTTAAAATAATTGCTGATGGACTTTGATGATTCAATAACACATAAAAAAATAGTAAAAATGTTTAAAACCTTATAACACCAAATTTGAGTATTTTGGTCGAGTTAAGAGTTAAAGGGGTATTTAAAATGATTAATAAAGACCTCTCGAGTTATTCCTTCACATTAAGGCTTTGTACATGGTAAGAATAAGTGACTAATGACCTCAAGGATATAGCATAAACTTGTTTAGGACACAATAAAGTTGTGATTTGGTCTAAGTAGAAAAGACATTAAGAGAAATAGTCGAAAAATGCATTGAGACAAATAGTGGACTATTTTATAATGAACTGAGATAATCAAACTTAAATATGCTCTAACACATACCAAATAAACTTGAATAGGTGTCAAGGGCCTAGAGCATTAGTACCAGGTATCAGTAGTGTAGTACAAACGTATGGGAGCCACATTTATCTCGGATATTATTGCATTTTGAGGTAAGTAAACTAATAAGAGTGTCAACATGATTTCTTTTCAACTTCTTATTGTTAATATCTTGTAAAGCATGTCATACTTGTATTATATTCTTGTTTCAAGTGGACTAGGGTTTAGGTAATCCATCAGTTGTGTTATCTTACAGGTTAAGCATCAAGAGTCATTGTGGCTTCTCGCTGAGGACTATATAAAGGATAAAGCATCTGACATCGCTGTGACTTACCTTGATAGTTTTAAAGGGGTTGTTAGAAGTGACTCGAGGAGTCTGTAGTGCCTAAAAATCGTGTTGAGGCAGTTGAAAGTGGCCTTAGGCCCGATGTGTCGACTTCAAGTTGTGCTTTGGTCTGATGACCTACAGTTTGGATATGATTACCTATTCGCCTATCAATTTTGCTTCCTTGCCATTTGAATTTCACTGCTTTACTTAATTAGTCTGTTTATCATGCATTTTACCATTCATTTATAGTTTTCTTTAAATACCAGCATGATTTAGAAACTATTGTCATTTATTATTTAGAAATACTATTGAATCTCTTCTAGTTTTACTCATTGAGATTGTCTTTGTTACTGGTGACAATTACAGGTCCCTCTAGTAGTATGGGTTGGGAGCCCAAGATCGGTGACTACTTCTGAGTCGACTTTCCTTTCTTACTATTGTACGTATTTTAATTGTATATGTTATATTATACTTGATGCTTTTATACACATTTGGTTATGGTTTTTGAGAGATACATGTATATAATTTTAATTTACATTACCGTCACCTGAGATATACATGAGATCTATACTTTGCAGGATTTCCACATCTAGGACTTGTCCCGAACTCATTTTATTTTATTTTAGTTGCATTAAATTACGCTCCGCTACATAATGAATACTAAAACTTGTTAAACTAATTACCAAACTTAATAAGCAACCAATTGATGAATAATTCAGATAAGAGGTTGACTAGGCGTGCGTTGACTCGGCGGGGGTTAACTTAGAGTCCACGTAAGCCTAGACTGAGCGAGGCCCAGTTTGTAGGGACTGGTGTCGTCACAGTTCAAACTCTTCTAAATTTATTTGACTCAAATAAAAGGTTTTTTAAGGGTTTGACACTATCAAACCACTGCTCCTTACTTCCAACTTAAACTGCTCATGACTCCAAAATCGATGATTCTCATTTCTAATAAAAACCAACGATTTTCGAGTAAAATAAGAATGCGTAGAAGCAAAACAAGGAATATTATGTAAAACTTAATTTTTCAACTTGAAAGATTCGAGTAGACTCATTACAAAGAAAAGGGGACCAAACCATTAAATAAAAGTCAAGTTAAACTTAAAACCCTTAATTCACCAATTTTTTGTTAGAAATTCATAAATTGAACAAAGTAAGTTCATTTTAGAGAAAAATGAATTAAAATCTCTTTTATTTATTGACTTAGATCAAGACCAATCCGAATTGATTAGTTTTATCCATATTTCACAAATTGAGATTAAGTCTATTTTAAAGAGTTCACAACTCAAGTATTTTTATTTGCACCAACACAACTTAAAACAAAATACTTTGACTCAAAAGTCATGACAACAACTTGAAAATCATGAAATTCTACATCACTTGGTTCTAAGGATAAAAGTAGAACTAAATGACTTAAAATGCTTATTTAAACAAGTCATGTTTTCACTACAAGAAAATTGTAATTTAGAAATGAAATTAACAACGGAATCTAATTTCGTTGCTACTAATAAAAGATTAGAGACAAAATTGCGAAGGAATAGTTCAGAGACGGAATAGAGAGATTAGAGACAGAAATAGAGACAGAAATAAACTCCGTCTAAAAAAAAATGATGCCAACACTCCCACCAAAACTTTAGTTTTTTATAACCGTCCATTACATCTCGAGATTCGTGCGTGCTTCGATGCGGATGATTACAAATTGGGAATCGATGATTAAAACACAGCGAGTTTTCATCTTCCTCGCACACTCTCTTCCTCGTCCAATCCAATCCCCCGATCCGTTCCCTCCTAAACCCTAAATCTTTCGATTCACCATCAACTCTCTCTCTCAATTGATCTCTAAACCGTCTACTCTCTCATGATCCCGTCCTATCTTTCCTAAACCCTAAAATCTTTGCAACGTCGTCAACTCCTCTTTTCACCGTCGTCAACTCCTTTTTAACCGTCGTCACGACTTTAATGGTTGGGGGTTGAGTTTTCGTGGTGTCTGCCCGTGGTCGTGTCGTGTGCCGTCGCTGCCTCTAAAGCCCTCGCCGTTTGTTGTCGCTGCCTCTGAAGCCCTCGTCGTCTGCTGTCACTGCCTCTGAATCCCTCGCCGTCTGCCGTCACTGCTTCTGAATCTCGTCTGCCGTTGTTGCCTCCGAACCCCTCGTTGTTTGCCATCGTTGCTTCTGAAGCCTTCGTCGCATGTCGTCCCTGCTTCTGAACCCCTTGCCGTCTACCGTCACTGCCACTGAATCCCTCGCCGAGCCGTCTGCCATCCTGTTCGTCATTGTCATCGAGGTCCTTCGCCGTCGTATAGTGGACACCCAGGTGAGATAATCCCTCCATTGACATACCCTTTTAAGATTTTCCCATGTTTCTCTCTAATTCGCAAGATTTTGGTGAGTTTTTATGGTTGAGATGGTGAAAATTTGTCTAAGTTTTTAATTGGTATTCTGGTTTTTTTATTTTTGGAGATTTCATTGGATGCCAAAGTAAGATAATCCCACCATTCGAATACCTATTTTTGATTTATTCTTGACTCTCACTAGTTTGTGTGATTTCGATAAGATTGTGTGGTTCAGTTGGTTATAATTTGTTGTTGCTTTGATGGGTAGTTAACAGGTTGTAGTGAACATGTTTTATTGGTTTAATATACATCAAGGCTTACGATAACAAGCTTGTTGGATCCTCACAATTATAAGAATGTCGTATGAGGATTTATTTTCGAGGTAGTTTGATGTGTAGTGTAAGAGCTCCAAGTGGTTTATTCATGTATTCACGCAATGAGTTCGGTTAGGTATAATGGAGAAATGTAGCCTCAAAACTAGAGAAAACATGGATACTTTGAATAGTGCTGCGAAGTCAGGGTTCTCTTTAATTGGAACTTGGAGGGAAAAAATAAGTTAGGGAAAAAGTTTGGTTTATAACTTTATATGACTATGAATTTGTAAGTAATCTTGAAGATTTTAAGGTGGAACTTATAAGTCTCTTTGTCATGATATTGCTCTACGTCATTGCTTTACTTGTTAAGGAATGAAATGGTAGAAACTTAAAATTATATGTGTAACTACATTTAAGTGTTATGGGAATGCATCTTTTGTCAAGGTAGGAAATTAAAATTATATGTGTAAGTATACTGGCGGATTTTAATGAGACCAGTTCCATTTCACTTGGATTTAGGAGGTTTGGTAGGACGTTGAATTGTTTTGGTTTTGGTTTTGGTTTTTATGCAGAAGAGCATTAGGGAAATGGCTGAGCGATATGGAAGCGAGAAATCCTTCGTAGTCGAAGCGCATCGTGCTTTGTTTGGATTGCATTCTACTGTTGTAATTGCTTTGGAGAGGTAAGGTTTTGCGCTATATTTTCTTTGTAATTTATATTCTTTGATCTCTTCATGCCACAATTTTCATGTATTTCTTACTATATTTAGTTCAATTGTGAGTATATGCGTGTGTATAGATAAAACTACCAAAAGAGTAGGTATAGATGAATAGTACCGTCAATTATATATTTTCTACTACTAGGTAGGTTCTAAAAACTATGATTACTCTTTGAGTTGATCTGGCTATTTGACTTAAAACGTCAAGAGATTTGAATAACCTCTAACCTTAAAGAGGTACAAGTGAACAACTAATGGGTCTCAACGTAATGTTTGTTTTGGTTATTCCACTTAAAACGTCCTAAGATTTGAGTGTGTAAGTCTCTAACCTTAGGGAGGTAAGAGTGGACAACTAATGGGTCCCAATTAATAAAACATACACCAAAGCACAGTTTGTTACATTGTTAGCTTTTTTTTGTTAAATGTTTTTTGTACGATATTATGTTAAGTGTTAGTTTGTTACAAAAATACTATCCTTAATGCTTTGGTATATGTATGTACTTATTGGCCGTCATTGATATATGTATTTGTTGAAAATGAAATACTGGGAGCTTTGATCCTATGTGGTATTTGTATGCCGCTTAAAACTTATGATTTATGATTTCTTAAACTCCTTGTTGCTTTTATTTTTACGGCCAAGTATCCTACTCTATTTTGTATTAGTCCTGTACTGAGCTAGGTCTTAAGAAAGTTGAAATACACAAAAGGAACATACGCAATAAACATACATGAAGTTAGACACATTTTTCCTAAGATTAGGAGTACTACATTCAATCCACAAACAGACATGAAGTTAGAACTCAACAAATGTAAAGTTTGTTTTGTTTTATGTTATTTGTATTGAACCACATTTATTCAATGCATACAAACAAAGCTTTTTGTTCATGTAGTTAGCGAGGTTATCAAATTCCCCATTCTAATAAATTGTGTAAGTTGGGCACACAAGTAGACCTATATCATCGGAAATTATTAAACTAGTTGACTAATTTAATTGCACAATTACAATAGGAATGTCGTCTACAAGTCGAGACTGGATGTACAACCATCTCGACAACGGCTTCGTTTGAATTGAATTCGCGGCGAGAGTTAAAGAATTCATAGCATTTGTTAAGCAACATTGTCCTACTTACCAAAGTGAAAGGAAGATTAGATGTCCGTGCAATTATAAGAAATGTCGACTTGTACCATACCTAGATGTCGAAACGGTTGAATACCATATACGTAGGTACGAATTTGTTCTGGGATATCACTGTTGGTACGAAGACGACAAGAATGGAGATGAAGAGCTGCCAAACGTCTATCAATTTGATAACCATATTAATGATGCTGACGTGAGAGGTTTCGATACAACTTACCACGAGATGCTACACAACGTGGCAGGTCCCAGTTTTAATTGGAATCACATGGAAGAATCACCAAACCCCTAAGCACAAAAACTATACGGCATGATTGAGGCTAGTAGCGAACAATTGTGGCCGGGGTGCGAAACCATGACAACGTTGTCCGCAATGGCAAGATTACTTGCGATCAAGTTAGAACATCATATCTTTGAACGAGGGTATAATGAAATCATCAACTTCATGAAGGATTATTTGCCAACTGACAATTCATTGGTTGAAAATTTTTATGCCACTAAAAAACTAATGCGAGGTTTAGGTCTACCAGTGGAGAAAATAGATTGTTGTGAGACCAATGTATTATTTGTTGGGGAGTGGACTCTGAATGGACATCATGTAAATTTTTTGAGAAATCATGTTACATTGCACAACGACGAGGTCGTGGACGGAACACCAAAAAACGCCCTCGCAAAAAAAATGTACTACTTCCATTTAGGCCATCGATTGCAACGATTGTATGCGTCTGAGTCAACAATAAAACATAAGCGATGGCATAGAAAGCATTCCTCGCGAGAAGATCTTATGCAACACTGTTATGATTCAATTGCTTGAAGGCATTGTCAACAGAGACTTCGCAGTCGAGGCTCGAAATGTTCATTTAGGATTGTGCACTGATGACTTTCAAGTTTTTGGGATTTCAGGAAAATCGTACTCTTCATGACTCGTAATTTTGACTCCGTACTATCTTCCACCGTCGACGTCCATGAAATCTAAGTTTATGTTTTTAACTGTTATCGTTCCTGGATCGACCAACCTAAAAAAAAAATCGACGTGTTCCTTCAGCCGCTTGTGAAAGAGTTGTAAGATTTATGGAACAACGAGGTGATTGCTTACGACGTTTCCACAAAGATGAGTTTTCGTATGGGAGTGGCCTTTTTATGGACTGTAAGTGATTTCCCAGCGTATAACATGTTGTCCGGTTGGAGTACACACGGTAAGATGGCTTGTCAATATTGTATGGAGGATACAAATGTCTTTCAATTGCGAAGTGGTGGAAAGACATCGTGGTTCGACTGTCACCGTTGTTTCTTGTCGAAGACCTCACCATTCAAGAAAGACAAAAAACTTTTCTTAGAGGCAAAATGGTGCTAAATGATGAATCGCCCGCTTTGCGATATGATGAAGAAATTTTGATAGAAATTGAATCGTTGGGCTTGATGAAGGTGACATAAATCGGAGCCGATTCTGTGAATGGGCGGATAGCTAAAAATTCGGGATGGAGAAAAATAAGCATTTTCTAGGACTTGCCGTGTTGGAAGACAAACTTGATCTGACACAACTTAGATGTCATGCACATCGAGAAAAATGTTTTTTGGCAACATATTCAACACTATTATGAGTGTACCGGACAAAAGTAAGGACAATGGGAAAGCGAGACAAGATATTCGTGAATATTGTCACCCACCTTCTCTACACATTGATTCGACGACAAATACTTACAACCTTGAATCTTATGCTCTCGATACATCAAAAAACAAAAATTGTGCGAGTGGTTGAAAAGTTGTGTTTTCCTGATGGTTATGCTTCGAATCTTGGTCGATGTATGCATCCAAAGAAGTAGTGAATGTTCGGCATGAAGTGTCATGATTGTCATATTTTCATGCAATGCTTGATACCAATTGCATTTAGAGAACTCCTCCCAAACCCGGTTTGGGTTGCAATTAGCGAACTGAGCCTTTTTTTGTTCGATCCCTGACTACGAAAAGTATCAGTCTCAAAGATATGGAGGTTTTTAAGTCTGAAATACCTGAAATCATTTTCAAGTTGGAGAAAATACTCCCTCCAAGCTTCTTCGACTCGATGGAACACCTACTAATTAACTTGGCTTACGAGGCCCGTCTTGCCGATCCAGTTCAATTTCGATGGATGTATCCATTTGAGAGGTAATATCTTGAGTTCTTGAAATTGTTTTCCTATTCAATAAAGTTTTAAATCAACATTAACTAAACTTCGATAGGTACCTTAAACATTTGAAAAAAATGCTCAGAACAAAGCGAAGGTTGATGGCTCGATGTGTAATGCTTATTTGGTCGAAGAAGTCACATCGTTTTGTTCTTACTATTTCGAATATCACGTCTTTACGTTACATGACAAAGTGCAACAAAATGGCGATGGTGGTGTCGGACCCACACCGTATTTTGTGGCCAATTTCTCAATTTTCACATATCCTTGTATACCCTTTGGGCAAGTCAAAGGAGCGGTACTTAATAGAGCAGGAGTATAATGTCACTCATTCGTACATACTGCTCAATTGTCCAGAGATCGCTCCTTACATCCAGTATGTCCGTCACTTTCATCAATAATGCAGTAATGTAGTACATTCATTATTCATCTTTTACTAAGACATGATATTTACATGATCGTTTCTTGTAGGACCTTTATCGATGAAATCACTCAAGCAATGGGGGAGTTAGAAGTCGATACTAGTCTAGAGCGCAACTTCCCCATTTGGTTTCAAACATATGTAATGTTATTACTATTGTAGGTTATCACTTCGTTAATTTCTTTCATAAGTAATGTGACTTACATTTCTAAATTTTCATAAATGGGCTTGAGATTCTATTATAGATGAGACGCTTGTTAATCTTTTGGTTGGTCTTAGTCGATCTTGTAATGTGTACATTGGTTACCTAATGAATGGGTATAAGTTCCACTCCGCAACATATGGCGTTAATTGATTGACGCAGAACAATGGTGTTTTGGTGAATGGTTCTAACTATGGCGATGTTTCCCATGACTACTATGGAGTACTGAAAGAGGTTGTAGAGATTGAATATACTGGCCTCAAGCGTGTGGTGTTGTTTAAGCGTGAATGGTATGACCCTACACCGAATCATAGTGTGAGGACTCACCCAACACTTCAACTGGTAGAGGTTCATTGAAGTTGACGATATAACAACTACGAGTCATTTGTCCTTGCAATGCAAGCCACTCAAATGTACTACTTTTCGTACCCTTCTTTGAGGAATGAGCAACAATAATGGCTAGCAGTTTGTTGTTGTCAACCAAAATTCACCGACGAGGAAACGAGCAAAGACGATAATGAACAAGGCTCGGCAGAGATTGCATTCCAAGATGGCGAACCCACCTCGTGTGTAGTCGACAATGCGATTTAGGATTTCAATAATCAGGAGGATCCAAATGGGACCTACGTCATTATTAAAGCGGGTTCAAGTCAAGAAAACAATGACTTCATTGTCGATAGTGGAGATGATTCAGAAGAAGAATCAACTTCTAGTCATGAGAGTGAATTTGAAACGGATGAAAGCGAGTAATGTATGTCTATGTTATGTCAATGTTTGATCGACGTTACGTGAATTTTCTAAACCTTTCTTCACAATTGTTTAAGATTGGTGTTTTTTTAAGTTTCATGGCTCGCAGTGATCACCCCCCACTTCGAGGTCGCGCATTACTTTAGGGCAGTCGAGGGATACCTTTAGGGGGACCTCGTCCAGTCGTAAGAGGTGTAGCACATACCTCTGGAATCTATATACCGACTGTACCTCATGGTCCGGCCACACGAGAGGGTCGAGGAGGTCGTGGGTCGATTCTCGTCTTATCGATTACGACTTCTCGTTCACTCAATCATGAGTAACAATCAGCATCACCTTCGCCTTCCATACCGTCCGCGTCACCTGTACCATCAACATCATCATCTGGAACCATACCAAATTGCCAATTGTAGTCACCATCGGCGACATCGAGACATGACACTCATGTATTGACGATACCTGCGCCTCCAGCCACCGCATCACCAGCAGCATCCCTATCTTATGACGGCAGAGCAGGCTTACAGGTTAAAGGCCCTCCGCTGGCACCTCAGAGGATAGGGATCGAGCCCCCTAGCGTGCAAAGGTTCCCGATCACACTAATTGCGAATAATACGTAAGTTTGTATTTGATTCATATATTTATTTCTAATTATCGATGTAAACTAATAAATAAGTTTTTAAGATGTTATGAATTTTGATGAAACACAGGGAATTGCATCATTATCATTCTTATGCACGAAGGATGACAAAAGTTTTCAAGAGATGGATGATTTCAGAAGGGTATTATTGGAAGTCGGTACTGAATCATCATAAAGACCACTACTGGTGCTAATGGCAGGTACGCATGACTAATAAATGTCTTACGATTTATACTAGTTTTCAATGTCTCGTAACAATTGCACTCTCCCATTTTATAGGTATATTTTAGATGGGATGACACGTCTTAGGATTTATACTAGTTTTTCAATATCTCGTAACAATTGCACTCGCCCATTTTATAGGTATATTTTAGATGGGATGACACGAGTCACGAGGATCTCATTAGTGCAGCGTACAACACGCATGTAGGCACAAGGTACATCGCATTAATGCACAAGTTAATGAAGAATCGTGTGCGGCCAAACTTTGTTACAGATGAGGCGTGGAGGAGATACTTGGAGTACTTTGAGAGCGAGGACTTTCTTGTCAGGTCTAGGCAAGCGTCTACGAATAGGAACACTGAGGTTGAAGGACCTGGGACTGGACCCTCAAAGCACGGTGGTGGCTCGGTGTCTTTTATGACTACCAATGAAAGATTGATAAGCGTTTTTTACACTTTTGTTTATTTTTTCATTTCTACTCTTGTTCACTATGCATGTGTTTGGTTTTAATCTTGTTTTTTTTTAAAAAAAAAAAAACTTCTTACACATTGATGCTAGTTTAACTCATTTGCATTGTACAAATTTCATTCATTTCAGTTAGGGCTGGCAATTTAGGTCATGAAACGTTTAACACGACACGACATGACACGACACGACACGACACGTGATAAACATGTCGCGGGTTTGACAAAAATGTATGTGAGTCATAAACAGGTTAACCTGTTTATACACGGTTAATAAACGAGTCGCTAACGTGTTAACCCGTGTGACTCGTTTATGACTCGCATAATTATTTACATATAAATACAAATTTTTCATTTCCAACCCTAAAAACTAAAAAGTTCAAAACCAGTGATGAGTCTTCACGGCTTCATCACTTCGGTAGCTCTTCTTCCACCTTGGGTCGACGACGACGATGACGACGCGGAAGAGCCTACAAGGAAGAAGGAGATTGCCTCACCTTCAACCTCAGGTAACAAAATCTCTCTCGCCCCCTCTCTCTCTCTCTGTCTCGACGGCCGACCTATCTCCACCTCCACCCATCTCAGCCTCCACCCATCTCCGCCTCCTCGTCCCCCCCACCACTCGTAAACAGAGCAACTGCCGGGTGTCCCCCCTCTTGCCTGCTTTTTTCAGAGCTAGAGCTACTCTCTATTGGATGGTGCATCTCCTCTGCTTTTGTTGTTGTTGTTAAAAAGACACCAAAAATCATACGTTGTAGCTGATTTGACTGGAGAAGCCAAAGACCAGTAGGTTTGGGTGGGATTAACAGGGGTTGGGGTTGTGTTGTTCTGGGACATGAACTATGGTGGGGTTTTTTTTTATTCAGTCCATTATCCGGTAACAAATGCACATCCAAACACAACCCCTACTCTGCTTTTCTGCTCTGTTTTCCTCTGCTTTTGCACCTGTCCTTCCCCTAGCAACCACGTGAATCACCGATTCGATTCGATTCAATTCAATCCACCCCTTTTCACTTCCCTAAAAGTGGCTTAGCCTTGCAGTTATATGAGTGTGCACTTGGCAACAAAAAGTCGAGCTCTTTGGCATGGGAGCTGGAGGGAGTGATCCTATAGCTGAGGACAATGTTCAATTGGCTTCAAGTGAGCGTTATGCCTCATGTTTCTTTTAGTTTAATGAAACTGAATTTAAGTGCTTTGTCTTTGTTATTATTAATAAAAGAATTATTCATTTTGTATGGGATCATACACGCTCTATAGCATTGTTTTATGCAAGGGACTCAGATATAGGTCATTCTCACTATTCTATATGATTTTCCCTAGCCATGTCGAATCAAGAGCTTATTGATGCTGGAAACAAGAAGATGGACGAGACTGATCAGGCAATCGAACGCTCAAAACAGGTTCAGAATCTACCGTGAAGATGTACTTAACTTGAGTGTGAGTGATGATCCACGATCAACTACTTGCTCAAACTCTGTTGGAAACTAGAGAACTCGAAGCATTTTTTGTTCATTAACCTTGAATTTATCTCTTACTTCTATGTTAACTTCATATAACCTTGTAGTTAGGTTATTAAACTTGAATTTGGCTATTTGAGAACTTGTATTTTTAAATTTTCCTTGTATTAGATGGGTTTATAATTTTATATTTTATGTTGTTTGTATCGATTTTGTAGTGAGATATCATTAATCTAGTAGCATGTTTAACATGTTGATAAACAGGTACACAAACGAGTTGAATTAAACAGGTTAAACATGATCTGTTTAATAAACGTGTTAAACAGGTACACAAACGAGTCGAGTTAAACAGGTTAAACATGATTTGTTTAATAAACGTGTTAAACGTGTCATAAACGGGTTACCTGTTTATTAAACGTGTCGTGTGTCGTGTTTACAAATAGTGACTTGTTTAATAAACGTGTCGTGTGTGGGTTTAGGATAATTATGACACGACACGTTTACGACTCGCTGACACGAATTGCCAGCCCTAATTTCAGTTCATTTCACTTCTATGCAATTGATTTGTGCTTGACGAATATAAGTGCGTCGACCTACTAGTTATTGGCATATTTGACATTTTTATAACTTTTGTATGCAGATTAATACATCTGAGACGCCACCTACCGTGAAAGAATTGTACTTGCATCTTCACACCGTAAATCACGACACGGTGACATTCATCGATACTAGATCGGAGCGGTTCTATGTAAATATAGAAATATGAGTGAAATAGTAGTAAGTTTACTTTAAAGCATATCATTTAAGTTGTTTATTGTTGATCCATGCAGGCTAAGCTCCAGAGGAGACGTTAGGAGCTTACCCAGGCTACACCGGACCAACAGGTGGATGATAAGGCGGTGTAGTACAATGTGGCGGGTGAGTGTCCTAAAGGACGTGTCTACGGTCTCGGGTCGTTAGGGAGAAAGAAGAGAAGATATGCATATCCTAGTGCTAGCACATCCCAGCTGTCGGAGATGGTTCCACGTTCGGAGTTCAATAGTGTTGCCGAGGAATTACGACAGGTTGTGACATTTATGCAAAGGCAAATCGGGATGATCATAGACTGAGCAGGCCTATCTCAACCACAGCCACCACCACCACCTTATGAGCAGCATCCGCCACTGCAAATAAATCCCGCTGATCCACCACAGCAACAGGACAATATTGATCGAGAGATGCAAGATTGGCTTACGAGAGATGAACATCTTGGTGATACTTAGGTATTTTTCTTGTTGTTTGTGTAGCTTTTGAGATAATAATTTTTCTTCTGTAAATATCTTGTATAGTTATTTATAGAACTTTTAGATTGATAGTTCTTTTTGTGCATATTTAGAGGATATGAAGTTTTTTGTAGTTAATCTTGAACAATAGGATTGGTGGTTTTTGTGAATACTTAGGTATTTGGAACATTTATTATACTTGACAAGCTTTCGTGGATATATAAATCTTTTTCAATGCCGAATTGTACATTTTTTTGCCTCATTTGAATCTTTGTTGTTGATATATATTGTTGATGTATGTATGTAAAATTTTGCTTTTTTGGGGGTTGTTAGCACCCCCAAGGAGTTGTTGGAGGGGGTGCAGGCGATGGAGCTGGTTCTATGGTTGTATTTTCAGGTTTAGAGGTTATGGAGAACCAATTTGATTGTTCTTAGTAGTGAAAAGAAAACAAAGCGTACAAACAAAATTGAGACGGATTAGCAATAGAATTCAGAGATTCCATTGCTATTCCGTCTCTAATTGCCGAGGAAATAGCAGCGCCAAACTAGTTAATACTAAATCTAGACACGAAATAGTGACGGATTAGCAACGGATTGCTTGAATTTCATTGTTGATCCGTTGCTAATCAGCAACGAATCAGAAACAAAATGAAAGTATTCCGTTGCTAATCCGTTGCTGATTAGCAACGGAATTCTAGCATTCCATTTCTAATTCGTTGCTGATTACGAATGAGTTACTTTAATTTCGTGTCTGATCAACAACAGATCAACAACGAAATACTTGAATTTTGTTTCTGATTTGTTGCTGATTAGCAACGAATCAGTAACGGAATGCAATTAGAATCGTCCCCTTAGGGAGAAATTCCACTACAAAAAAATCGCGGATTAGAAACGGAAATTTCCGTCACTTATTTGCATAAATTCCGTCTCTAATTCAATTCTGTAACGGAACAGAGACGAATTTATTCCGTCTCTAAAATCGTCGTCGCTGATTCAATCAGCAACGAAAATGTGTTTTCGTTGCTGATTAGAGACGAATTAGAGACGAAATTTAGAAACGAAACAGAGAAAGACAAGAAATGGAAATTCTTCTAAAGGGTACAATTGTAATTGCATTCCGTCTCTGATCCGTCTCTGATTAGCAACGGATCAAAGACGAAATTATTGGATTTCGTCTCTGATCCGTCTCTGATTAGCAACGGATCAGAGACGGAATACAATAATTCCGTCTCTGATCCGTTGTTGATTTATGCATCTATTCCTCGAAAATTAGAGACGGAATAGCAATAGAATCTCTGAATTCCATTGCTAATCCGTCTCAATTCCGCTTTGTTTAGTTTTCAAACCTAAGGTTAATCCATTTGGGCTCTCCATAACATCTAAACCTGAAAATACAACCATATGATCTGCTGCATCGCCTGCACCACCTCCAACAACTCCTTAGGGGTGCTAACATCCCCCAAAAAAGTAGAATTTGACATACATACACAAATCGACAATATATATCAACAACAAAGATTCAAATGAGAAAAAAACATAAAATTCGATATTAAAAAAGATTTATATATTCACGAAACGTAGTCAAGTATAATAAATGTTTAAGATACCTAAGTATCCATAAAAAAACTACAATTCTCATTGTTCTACAACAACCATAAAAATACCTAAGTATCAGGATCTACGTATCTTCTCTTCTTTCTCCATAACGACTTGAGACTCTAGACACATCCTTTGGGACAATCACCCGCCACCTTGTAGTACACCGCCTCATCATCCACCGGCTGGTCCGGTGTAGTCTGGGTCAGCTCCTGACGTCTCCTTTGAAGCTAAGCCTGCATGGATCAACAATATTTTGTTAACAATATAATAGTAGCATTAAGTTGAGAATGCAGCAAAATGAAGAGATAAGTAAAAAAATAAAGTTAAGAAGGCAAATCTTACATTTATCAATTAAGTTGAATAATTCTGCAATACCCAACTGTAATGAATCTCATATTCAAACACAAAATGATTCGTCAAGATTTCGTCAAGATTGGATCTCATGCTTTAAAAAAAATAAAAAAAATTCTTAATCTCTAAAACCTGCATACCATACCACAGAATTTTAAACAAAGCCTCAATCCCAAATTAGTTGGAGTTGGCTAACCTACACAATGTATCACAGAATTTTTAACTCCAAACCTAAAAATCCTAAACAATTGCCATAATTCCCAAAAACATTTGATTTAAACTCTTAAGAGTTCTAGAAGCCTAAATCCAAGACATTGAAATCTCAACCCTAAGTAAGTCATGCACCCCCAAAACACTAAAGTTACACTCCATAATACCAAAAAAAAAGTCACACTCCATATCCTAAATTTGCAATTTCAGAAACATCAAAGTCACTGAAATCCTAAACCCACAAGTATGAAAAAGGAGGCAATATTGGAAGTAAAACTAGAAACAAGAAGTGGCTTTCTCCTTGAACTGCATTAAAATAAATTAGAACGAACCTTCAGATGTTGCTGGACAAAATCAACAGCATCGCTTGGTCCAAATACCTGCATTCGCAACATTATTTTGTATCTCAATAAACCTGAAAAATAATGAATTCAGAGAAATAGTGAGAAGACCTCAAGTTTAATACTTGGCACATAAGCCCATTATAGGATAAATCCCTACAAGTGAAAAAGACAAGGCTATAATTTTTCGTTCATAAAATGATCTGCTTTTTATCATAGATCAGTCATTGTATTACGACATTCACCATTTGCAAGAAAGTAAAATGAAAAACAAAAGAAAGAAATGGAAAAGAGTGAGCTCAACTAGTAAACAATGCAAGGACATGAGGAAGAATTATGCATAAGGCCGAGAGTCATTAGCCTGTCTATACCTCTATCTCTTCATTGATTGGTCTCATTTATTCTCCTGTGCGATCAAAAAGGCATCTAACAAATTAAGAATAATGATTGATTAAGGGCATACCAGCAATACCTTTTCAAGAATTATGCACATGGATTTCTTTACTATTAGTATTTATGTCAGTTCCATCAGCTAGAATACCTTTATATACTTTCTCATAGCCTCCTTGGCCTACCTGACTGGAATGATCAAAATTAGATTTCTTAGTTTGGACTAATTCCGATACATAAATGCAGATTTCCACATGCAAATAGAAGTGAATAATGTGTGCAGAAAGAGAGGAGATACGTAGGAAAATTATACTCACAATCTCTGGAGGCGTGGAAGGCCTGAAAAGTTGGTAGGAATAGGTCCAGTAAGTTTGTTGTTGGAAAGATCACTGGCATTTATCCCACAAAGTTAGTTTCTTCATAACGCATAGAAAAGCCACAAGTCAATTTTTTGATGGAAATATTTACATATTGTCACTAAAAGATATTTCATGTTAATATTTAACAGGTGAAAAGAGATATAGCCTAATCCTATGGAAGAGTAGTACAATAACTTTATAGGTGAATTTACAAATTAGAGAAAGAAATCTTGCATACATTGTAGTGACATCGTTAGAAAGTCTATTTGATGGTATGGATCCATTAAGTTGGTTCCAGCTGAGATCCCTGAAATGAAGATGTTTATACATGTTAACAACCTAGAAATAAAGAAAAAGAAAATACTTCCGCATATAGATAGTGGTAGATAATGGCACTCGGGCAATAAGCTCAAACTTACACATAACCAAGGTTTGGAATCGTGGTCAAGTCGGGAATGGGTCCCTGCAAGCTGCAATTCCTAAGACTCCTGATATTCAAAACAAAGAAAAATGTTTGATAAAAACAATGTACATGCAAAACGTTGCATCCTTTGATTTCAACCTAAGCTCCTCTATAAAGCATCCAACGACAACAACAAAACGGCATGTAACTACCAAGGAAAACAAAAAAAAACATTCATCCCAATGGCATAATGCAAGTGCTCCAGGATTTCCCGGAACTAGTTTAGCTTCCAGGAACCCATGCCCCCCATCTTAAATGTTCACTGGTTTTATATGCATCGCCAATTAAATAAGGTCATAAGACTAGTTCCACAAAAATGGTTGTGGAAGTGGGAATAAAGGTCTCAGTAAAGGAAACTCGTACGACATCTCCGCAAATTCTCAGCAAAATCTTAATTGGCATCATCAAAGGGAAAAAAAGCAATCGTCTCAGAACTAGGATTATGTCCATTCTATTAATTTATTGCCCACAAAGTCAGAATTAGTCTCTGAACATGACGCTTAAACTCAAGAAAATACAAAAAGAATAATAACTTACAACTTCTATAGCTATGACATGTTGCTGTAAGTTGTTGGAATCGTCCCATCAAAGTGGTTGTTATCAAGTTGCCTGCCAAATATACATCGGCAAAAAATTTAAGACTTGAATGATAAAAAAGGATCAAGAATTGCTAACACAGAGTTCACAAACACTTCTGACAAAAATGTATAGCAAACCTGGAAGAAATTAATTTGGAGAAAGTAACTAAATATATCATCCCCAACTTCATTTAATACAACAAAAAAGACCAGCTCGCCAACGTGAGGCATGACATTAGAAGTCTAACTAATAAAATGTCTAACAAATAAATGGGGTAAATTATGAATGATGAAGCACAACGTTATTTTTCCTAGAAAAAGTTGGATTTCTTGGGAAATCAATCCAATAATTGTTGTAACCAAGTTAGATGGCTTTCAGAGAGATTTGTTTTTCCTATCTAATGCAACCTGGAATTTTATTTTATTTATTTAATTTTTTGATAAGAAACCAATGCAACCTATAAAATTTTAAAGAAATGTTCCTATAGAAATCCATGCTTTAAAGACAATCATTATATCTTCGAAGCCAAAAAAAAATGAGAAGTTCCATGACAAATAAGTCTTTTCATTAGACGAGAAAAAAAGATGGTGGAAAGAATTCCATTAATTTTCAAAATAATCAGAATAAAGATCAATAAGCATTTTTTTTATCAGAAAAAATCTATAAGCATCAATCACAAAAAATCTATAAACATCCAAAAACCAAAAATTTAGGGTTTGGGAGAGAAATTTTCGAGTTTTAGGGCTTCTGAGGTTCAGGGCTTCCGAGGCTCCATTTTGCGGCGACGGGTTAGGGTGCGGCGAACAGCGGCGACGGCTTAGGGCTTCCGAGGCTCCAATCTCTGGCAGACGGCGACAGCAGACTCGACGGCCTCGTCGCAGCCTCAATCGCAACGACAACAAAGATTTAGGGTTTGGGAGAGAGATTTCGGTGAGAGAGAGAGTTGACGGTGAGTGAGATCCGGTAAGAGAGCGGTGAGAGAGAGAGAGAGAGAGCAGAGAGCGGTGAGAGAGAGGGTGAGAGAGTGAAAACAGAGAGCCGCGAGAGAGAGAGATAGCAGAAAGCGTCGACGGTGTAAGAGAGAAATAGCGGTGGCGGTGAGCGAGAGATGAGAGAGCGGTGACGGTGAGAGAGAGCGGTGAGAGTGGCGACGGTAAGGTTTGTTGAGAGAGAGAGAGACACTACAAAAAAAACAGCAAATCAGAAACGGAATTTTCCGTTTCTGATTTGCAAAAATTCCGTTTCTGATTTCAATCAGAAACGGAACAGAGACGGAATGCGTTCTGTCTCTGAAAACGTCGTCGCTGATTGGATCAGAAACGGAAAATGGATTCCGTTTCTGATTTAGAGACGGATCAGAAACGGAATAAATTCCGTTTAGAGACGGAATAAATTCCGTTTCTAATTATTTCCGTCTCTGATCCGTTGCTAATCAGAGACGGATCAGAGACGGAATTTAATCCGTTTCTGATTTATGTATCTAACATAAACGAAAATTAGAGACGGAAATAGCAACGGAATCCAAAGATTCCGTTGCTATTTCCGTCTCTAATTTTTGTTTTTGTTTAGTTTTTAAAGTCTTACATATATAGGTCTCAATCCAAGCACATTTAACCTGCCAATATATAATAAAAATCATAGCTAAATAATATATTGATATTACACAATTTATATAAACTTAACATATCCTTAACATTATCTTTTCTCAATGTAGTACACGAAACAACAAAAACAATATAAAAAGTTTCTATATCGTATCTTTCTACAAAAGTAAAAGCAAAAATTGTTCTAAATGAAAAAATAAAAATAAAAATGAAGTGTTCCGAGATTATATAAAGTTGATTGTGCTTCAAATAATACTTGACTTCGTACAAAACACCCGAAAAAAAAAGATCAAAAAGAAAAAAATCACTAAATTATACAAACAATAATAGAAATATAAACAATATTATGGAATATAAACACAAAGATAAATAAAGTAATAAAGAAAAAGAAATTCATCATTATGGGAAAACTACGTATCACTAGCTAAAAACTCATTCCTTTTGGTTCTACGAACAAGATCTAAGAATATAGGTAGATAAACGCAATTCTTTGGTCCAAGTCAAAAAAGAGAATGAAGGAACTCAATACAAAGAAAAACTTTACCATGTAAAATTAGAAACAAAGTTGGTGGGTTTCAATTTGAGGGTGCTTTGAGGAACAAATTCTAACTAAAACAAAGCAAAAATTGGTGTTTGATATCAAAAATTTGAGAACCTACGAATAGGATTCACACCTTCCTTAAGGGGGCATTAACTAGAACAAGTCCTAACACACCTTCCTTAGTTTGAAAAGTGCAAAATTCGACATGAAATATTTCTTAATTCAAAGGTTTCCATACATAATCTGTGATTCAGCTTAGTAATATCTCGAAAAAAATGGTTTAAATGAGTTAATTTTTAGTTCTCTATCATAGCACAAGTGGAATCAGAAGTGAACAATTGCAAAAATTGTTCTATTTCAACGTTAGTATATGTTCTTCTTAGCAAACAAAATATAATTAAATCAACGTTAAGAAACTTAGTCACCCAAAAGGATTATAGGATCTAAAAGCAAGTTATTTGTGTCAAGAAATGAAGTAGTACCTTTCTCATAGCCCTTTTTTTCAATGACACAAAAGATATGATGTCGAATCTCTTACATTCCATTTGCACCTAAAATTACAAATAACAAAAAGAAAAAGTAAACCAATTAATACTGTTATAATGTTGTGCATCACAAGAAAAATCTTCATATATTTATCATTTTAGCAATAGATGAATGCTTTCAAAATCTTCATAGAAATAGATGAATACTTTCAAAATCTTCATAGTAAACTTTTGGGCTGAGTAAGCAAAAAGTTTCGTGTCATCACCAGCTGAAATAAGCATGGGAACTGCCAAATGAGCCCACTTGTTGTAGCTAAAATTAATAGGTTTTTCACTTCCACGCTTTCTCTTCACCTTATCACCTAGCATTGGACCTATCGAATGAGATGGTAAACATAAATAGTCAAGGTCATAGTGATGATGTAATTGATAATGAGAGAAACATAATGATTTAAACATGCAACTATCAAGTATTAGTTTCTAAGCAAACCTTCTTTGTTAATAGGCACTCCCAACCGTTTCACTTAACTTGTAGAGAATAACCTAAAAAAATACCTATTAAAATTACCTATAGATCCATAAAATTAGCAAAAAATGTAACACTATTTTGAACTTTTAACAACATTTCCATTTCAGCTACAAACAATCAGCATGAAGCAACTTTAAAATGCATGAATATATGCACTTAGATGCATGTAACGTTTGTGCAAAGCATATATCACAATCAAGCTTACAATAAATGGACCAAGAACTCACACAATCGACATTGGAACTTGCATGCAAGTGACATTCTATACTCACACTCGGACCTCAATTTTCCTATGTCAAAATGATGAATGCTCAAAATATTTTACTATACAAATTAACAAAATCATTACTTTCCGAAACCAAATGCATAAAATACGAAAAAGCATGAGCTTGAAATTGATTGAGTAAATGCAAGCTACACAGATAAAATGGTGCACCAATCAAATTGTTCTTACATCTTACTTGTACTGCAATCGAACCAATGAGAAAACACCTTGATATGACTTGGAGTCGCCGCTAAAGCATTAACATAGTAATTGCTCACAAGAAAGAAAAGAAATAATGAAAAGGTCAATAATCGTGAGCAATTACTTGAATTAATTAATTAGAGATGATAATGATCTTATTTATCTATGTTTATTAGCAAGTAACAACTGCTAAAAGCCTCTCAATTTGAGTCTCCCCTTTGTTGCACTTGCTCAATACATCTTCTCCAACACTGGTGCAAGATACCGACTCGCTGTAGCACCGGAGTTGCGACTTTAAGGTTGAAGAGCGGCGGAAGCTATACATATATGCATATGTTGTAATATATGGTACATTTAATTTATTAGCGAGACATACGTACACTTATATGAATGAAAAATTGAGTGTATTAATGTAGCAATGAAACTTAGCTACTTAATGTAACGTGTATACTTATATATATACATGTACACACACGTATATATCAATATACCTTGAGACACCGAACAGACAAATAACTTCATCGAGAGAGAACATACGAACACTAATCGGTTCCATTTACACTCAAATTGAACCACAAACCCTAACATGATCAATTCAACCGATTATACAACACATGGATTAACAAAAACAATACAAACTACAATAATCGATAAATCGCACTCGAACACGCACAAAGATCAATCTTTCCACAACACATCAAGTGCAATTCACCTAATTTTCAAGAAAAACGAGAACCTAAACAATAAATTCATCGAAGAACGCATAGAACGCTAATCGGTTCCATTCACAACGCAAATTGAACCACAAACCCTAACACGATCAATGATTCAATCCAATTGATTAGACCGTACATTGATTGACAAACAACAAGACTAACACGAAGCGCTTCGGATCTCGAGGCACCGATAGAGTGAGAACGAACAGCTAGGGTTACGTGCTAGCGATCTCTCTAATGGCCGTGAAAGCACAAAGCACTGGATGCGGTCGACGGTCCGTGAGAGAGAGCGGTGACGAGAGAGAGAGCGGTGAGAGAGAGAGATCTATGCCGTCGAGAGAGAAGGATTTTTGGGGAGATAGGGGTTCCGGAGAGACGAGAGAATCGGGAGAGAGCGCGGTGTGAGAGAGAGAGAGAGAGAGATCTCAGTCGAGAGAGAGGGGTTTTGGGGAGAGAGACAGAGAATCGGGAGAGAGAGATCGATGGAGCGCTGGGAAGATAGAGTTTTGGGAGAGAGAGAATCGGAAGAGAGAGAGAGTGAGTGTTGGGGAGATGGAGTTTTCGGAGAGACGAATCGGGAGAGAGAGAGAGAGGGAGTTTTATTTTTGAATCATCGAGATCGAAGGTGCACAAATCTCGAGATTTGATGAACGGGTATAACAAAATAAAGTTTTTGCAGGAATCGTGGCGCCATTTTTTAGAGACGGAATTTAATTCCGTCTCTAATTCCGTCTCTGATCCGTGTCAAATCCGTCTTTGAATGTTTCCGTCTCAATTCCGTCGCTAACTTTTTAATTTAGAAACGGAAATTATTCCGTTTCTAATTCCGTTTCTGATTTAGAAACGGAACTTATTTCCGTTTCTAATTCCGTTTCTGATTTGCTGTTTTTTTGTAGTGAGAGAGAGCGGTGATGGATAGAGGTTTGTTGAGAGAGAGAGAGAGAGAGAGAGAGAGAGAGAGCGGTGAGGGAGATAGGTTTTAGGGAGAGAGAGAGAGAGTTTGTGGTTGGTCCCTATTTTTGGGTATCTAGATCGAAACACGCACGAATCTCGAGACGTAATGGACGGTTGTAAAAAAGAAAGAAAGTTTTAGTGAGAATGTTGGCGCCATTATTTAGAGGCGGAATTTAATTCCGTCTCTATTTCCGTCTCTTATCTCTCTCTATTCCGCCTCTAAATTAGTCTGTCTCAATTCCGTCTCTAACCACTTTTTCTTAGCAATGGAACTTAATTTTGTTGCTAATTCCGTTTCTAAATATTATTTTTCTTGTAGTGTTCCATTTCTGTTTCGCTTTTGTTTCGTTTCTAAATTCGTCTCAAATATGTCTCTATTAAGTCACTAATCAGCAACGGAACACATTTCCATTGCTAACTAAATTAGCGTCAACAGATTTAGAGACGAAATTAATTTCATCTATGTTCCATTGCAGAATATACTTAGAGACTGAATTTATGGTAATCAGCAACGAAAATTTATGTTTCTGATCAGCTGTTTTTTTGTAATGTTTCTTTTGAACATTTCCTCAAACATTTAGAGTTCATCGCCCTTTTAAAATTATTTGCAACAACTTGAAGTTCTTGAAAAATAAGTTCGAATAATTAATAATGATCAAATCCTTTCCATGAGTTCAAGTCAAAACATAGCAATATGCCAACGCATTGGCCATATTCATTCTATCAAAAATTCACAAATGCAAAACCCCATTTTCAAATTAAATTAAACCAAGCGTGTTTAAAACAAAGCTAGAGTTTCACGATACTTTCTTTGAATCCTATAACTCATTCCTTAATCAAAGAATCCATAGAAATTTTTTAGAAATCAAAGTCTATTATTAAAATCACAATTTTTGTTTCAAGACTTTGTTTAGAATGGGTAGAGACTCTCTTTTACATTTTCACAAACACTTGGTGTACAATGACAAAGGTTTCCCTTAATTCAACCTATATTAGTTTCAAGTTAGTAAAATCATTTTGAGTTGTTTATAAACCATTTCCAATAAAGACATGACCCACACCTTCTAATTAATACACACCAAAACCATCAACAACTACTATAAATTTAAAGAATGAACTTGTATTTAGATTTAAATATGGTTTAGAACTTCACCATGCTTTCGATGAAGTCCTCGACTTCAAATCTAGTTGGTATTTAGTCCTTCAACTTCAACCATGAAGTATTGATTCACAAGGCATAAAATCATTGAAATCTTCATGATTCTCTCCTCTCATCCGTGCGAGCTAGCACGCCGGAGTTGTGCTGTCACTGTCCGCCATAGAAGCCTCGTCAAAACGATGCCACCTCGTTGAAGACATTGTTGCGACGACATCTGCAAGCCCCGACGTGGCTGTTGTCCGCGTCGCCGCCTTCAACTGTCTGCGCCGCCATACTGGAGTGTCATTGGGGAGGCCATTTGCCACCGCTGCCTTGGTAGCCACCTGCGTCCCTGCACCTCATGTCCGCCTCTCCTTGCATTATGAGTGTGAATGAAATGGGGTTAGAAACCTTTTTTTTGTTTATGCGTTCTTGTTGTATTGTATTGTATTGTTTTTTTCTTTTCTTTTGTGAGAATCATCTCATCTTTCCATTTCTTTCTCGATTGAAGCAACACTTAGATCTATGGTTGATATCACTCACTTATGGCTAGATCTAAGAGTTGAGGGTTGTTTCGATCACTTTGTGACCACAAAATTGGCATTCCTAGCACACACAAAAAATTATTTAGACCTTAACTTAATCTATTTTTTATAATTATTAGCCTTACAGGGGGTGTATTCAATTGAGATTTTACTAGACTTTTGGTTACTTTTAATTATTAAAAAAGTTTAGGTGTATTCAATTAAAACTTTTGGAGAGTTTCTAAAAGTAGTGTGTATTGAATGTGAACTTTTATAGACTTTTTAAAAGTTTATAAAAGTTTTGGGGTATTGAATTTAAACTTTTTGAGAGTTTATAAAAGTAAGGTGTATTTAATTTTTTGATGACTTTTGCAGTTTGGTTACAAATCTCGACTTCTATAGACTTTTTGTATAAAAATACACATAAACAAATCTCCAATTTCTCCTCACCTCAACCCAGAAACTTTTAGAGACTTCTAATTTGTATTGGTTCCCTTATTTAATAAGGACTTCATTGTTCGTAATGTCTTTTATTATCAATTATTTTTATCAACTTCTCCAATCACTCCACAACTCGTTAATTTCATTACTCACTCATTATATTATAATGCTTATGTTGATGAAAATGAAAATAATATCGTTATTAACAAGATCTCATTTTTGCATCATTGTACCTTTTTATAGGATTTTTTTACAAAGGAGTTTGATTTATTAAGTGTATAATTATAATCTCAAAAAATGTAATATTATTATTTTTGGAGAAAATAATAGTATTTTTTTTTTCAAATGCAAGAAGTGCATTTTAAAAAATCTAAACTATCATTCTTAAAGAAAAAGATACAAGTTTTTTTTACTTAAGTAAAAAAAGTACAAAATTTGTACACACAATGATCTTATTTAGTTCTTTCATGCCACTAAAAGATTTGTTGATATTTATTTACTTATTTATTATGTTACTATCTTGATAGTCGTAATTCATTAATATGCCTATATGAGTTTTTTATTAAAATATAAAAATATTTTTTAAAAAATTAATAATAGTTCTTAAGAAAAAGAAATATAATTATTCGTCTTTTTATAATAAAGTGCAAAATATTTGTTTCAATATTAAAATCACAAAAATCTACTAGTATCAATCAAAATCATGTTTAAAAAGTTCACAAAAGTCACTAAAAAGTTAAATGTCAATCAAAGTCATCAAAAAGAAGTTTACTTAAAAGTTTATCAAAGTTTTTAAAAATCTACAAAAATCTACAAACTTTAGAAAAATCATCCACTTATAAAAGTAACACTAGAACAATTTGAGCTTTTAATAGCACTTAATAGATAGAGGTTTTAATTAACCCCGTGAATTAGACAATTTGAGCTTTTAATAGCACTTAATAGATAGAGGTTTTAATTAACCCCCATGAATTAGAGAATTTGGCTTTTCATGACACTAATTCGTAGAGGTTAAAAAAACCTCTATGGAAACTCTGTCCCTAACAACAAACGAATGTCCAACACTCACTCGCAGTCGCTCGTCTCGCTCTGTGTCGTTCCTCTCGCTCATCTCGCTCCTCTCGCTCCTCTCGCTCTGTGTTGCTCTGGCTCTCGATCGCGTCGCTCGTCTCGTTCTCGCTCTCGCTCGCTCGTCTCACTCTCACTCGCGCTCACACTCGCTCGTCTGTCATCGTCATCGTTAACGCTCACTCGCAATCGCCATTATTGGGGTGGTTGAGCTTGGATTCAGTCCATCTCTCTCTCTCGTAGTCTCCACACTCTAACACTACGATCTCGCCTCCTCTCCCAACTCTGTCGTCCTCACCTTCATCGCCTCATCGACTGTCTCTCGCAGGGACGAAGACCACGGCTAGGGCGGCTGGAGAACCCCGATCTCCACGTGGAGTCGTTCCCACATAACCCTAACATCTCAATGTGAGCTCTCTCTCTGTCTTATGTTTGATTAAATATTTTTTTTTGATGATTTTGGCTGTCAAACTTGTTATTTGGTTCAGATATGTTAATTTGTTGCGTTTGTGGTTTCAGCTTATAAGGCAAGAGGTTCAGATCTCAGTCTTCACTTTAAGGTGCATTGGTTTCAGATCTGGTGTTGGTGATCAATTTCGAGATTCAATTTCTTCCACTCTTCACATAATTGCTTGATTGCTTTTCAATTCTTGTGGTTTCTGGTTTCAAAGTGTTTAATTTTGTGCATTTCTGGTTTCAAAGTGTTTAATTTCTAGTTATGAATTTAAGAAATTATAGTGGATTGGTTTAATGCATTTAGTATCGGGTCTAATTATGATATTGACTTTGTTGCTGATGTATAAATATATATATCACAAATTATAGTGGATTGCTTTAAATCTGAAAAAATCATGCGACTGCTAGAACGCTATAATTTCTTAAAAAAATTATTACTCTAGATTATTTTGAAAAGAGAGAAATGTGAAACTTTTTTTACGTTAGTTTGAAACTAATTCTTTTTGCTGCATTTTTATTATTAAATCAAATTAGATAAATTAAATCAAAGATCAAGGGATACGTAAGAGCCACGGATGCAGTTTTAAGGTAAAGATGAGATCCATCTCTTTCTTTCTTGTAATATATTTCATTGACAAACAATTGAAGCATATGTTTTGCTAGTCTGCTAGATAGCTTAATTGCTCATACTTAGGAAGGTATCTCCAAATTAATTCCCTTATTGACTGCACTCATATTTCAACATTATCTGTACATTCGAAAAAGAAGGTGATCACTAAGTTTGATGTTTTGATAAGTTATGTGGAGATGTTGTTATTGTTGCGTTAAAGTTTGAATGTGATGAGAAGTTGTGATATATATATATATAGGGCTTTCAGATTTAAAGCAATCCATTATGTGCATTTCAATGTGATGAGATGTTATTGACTTTTTTGAAAATCTTCTTTTTGATGTTTTGCCCCTTTGTTTGCTGAAGATTGGTTTTTTTTTTCTTCTGAGGATTGGTAGTCTACTCTACGTTATGTTTTAATTTGCAATTTCTTTGTTGTTAGCATCATGAATGCTGCGTGATTCAATTTATTTCACTTGATAATCCCTTATTTCTGTTGTTTTTTCTCTCTCTCTCTAATGTCATGAATGTTGCATCATGAGCAAAACTTCTGCTTGAGAATTTATTATATCTCTATTTAGGAAATTTGATTATGTAAGAGAATGGTGAGTATGAGCTTCATTATGAAAATATTCATGCTTGTGTGAATGATTGTTGCTTATTTAGGAAGGAAAATGAAACTTTAGATGCATGTCCTAAATGCAAGTCATCTAGATGGAAAGTAAGTAAATCCAACAAAGAGACCAAAAAAAGAATTCCTGCTAAGATCTTGAGATATTTTCCTATCATACCGAGATTCAAAAGAATGTATGGGTCATTGGAAATAGCTAAGAATTTACTGTGGCACTCAAGCTAATATGAGGACAATAGAGCAAGCTTTAGGGGAATCGATTCCATGGCCCAAACAACATGTCTTCATACCTAACACTTGAGGAAAGTACGTTTCAACCATTTAGTTTTATTTTTTTACTCATCTTGTGTCTCTGAATTTAATTTTTTTGTGCATGCAGATGATGGGAAGAGCGTATAGATGGTGTTAGAAATTTGATGAGTTTCAATGTTTCATATTTGTTTCAATATCTTCTTTTCTATTACTTTTGCTCGTATATAGAAAATGAGCTTATTTTGTCTAGTTTTAAGTGCTTTGTATGAGACTAAGCTTTGTTACTTTTGTGTTTCTTTAAATACATTCTGCTTTGCTCTCACTTCTCTATACATAATTGCGTGTGTCTTTAACATATGGTTGATGCTTGTAACATGGACATAACGTCTAAAAGGGTGGACCAAGGACACTGCTCTTCATCTAATTCTTACATTTTCATTTATATTATCACTTAATTGTGATGGAATAAGTCCATGTTATGTTGGTCTTTGAATCGTTGTAGGTTGATGCATAACAACAGTGTAAACTCAGAAAGCATGCGTCGCATGACCACATATAAAATCAGGTACAAGGTTCTCCAAAGTAAGATTTTTAGTTTTGATTCTTAGACTAAGTTTCTCTCATTTTCTAATACTTTGCTTGTTAGTTTGCACTTGCGGCTAGGAGCATCGTATAAAATCTTTGGATAGTTGAAGCAATTGTAATCGAAGAGGGAAAGGGTACTTCAATCTGCAATATTCTTATAAGTAAAATTTGTTTGTTAATTAGATCCTTCACAATTCACCTAAATTGATTTGATATATATAAAGAGTCATTAATCTGCAGTATTCTCTTCAATTTTCGTTTCGATTACGTAGATTCAGTAGTTGTTGTTGTTGTTGTATGTTGAGGTTTTGAGCGATTGTGATGGTGATTGATGGCTTTATCTAGTTGTTTTGAAGAGAAAAGCATTGACAGGTGATCATCTGACCCATAATTAATTTTACTTGACTGATTATCTTTGATTTATGGTATTTAATTACTATGTATGAGATATATGATTCTTGATAAAGATATATTTGTTTTGTGATTTGTTTCTATGTTTAGTTTTGATAAAATATATTCAAGACTAGTTACTTTTAATGTGTCCAGCAAGTAAGTTGTGATCTTTAAGGAATTGTATATTGTCCTTTGTTGATGGTTTCTGGAGTAAATCAATTAACAGATAAAATGGTCAATGATTGGGAAAAGAGAGCTGATAAATTGAAAAATGAAGTCGAGACTTCCCTTTTTAGGATGCAAATTGATGATTTAAAATTTTTGTTTGTTTACTTTATCATTTTTTTTTAGTTCATCTGTATAAATAAAACATAGCTTTTCTTTGCCATGACTCACATACACCATTTCTTGTGTTTTCTATTTTCGATTTAAATGGTTTTTCTATCTTACAAGAATGAGCTCTTCAATTCCAGATTCTGAAAGAAAAAACAACTGCAGTATTGTTTTGTTGTTTTTTCATATTGACCTTCATTTTGGAAATGTAGGTATCTCAAGAGAATGTACTATTCATCCATTACCTAAAATATTAGCTAATTCTAGTAGTTTCCTAAATAAAGTAAATGAACCCTTCAACAAAGAAATCACAGGAAGTGAGACTGAACACATTGGCAGTTGGCAAGATGTCTCTCAAGTTTCAGGTCCAGATTCAAGCCCAAAACTCACACCTCTTAGTCAAATGGGGTTCAATGATCCTACTAGTGTTGGTGGGGGTCAACAACTAACTTTGATTAGCTTGGAGGTGCCATGCACATTTCTATATTCATTTCTTCAGTCTTATATATATGTTTATAATCATGCTAGTGTTTGGATCAACATTTTTACTTATTTTGTTATCAATACCGAGATGAATTGTCGAACTCTTAATTTAACTTTTGGCCACAGGTTCTTGCACAATCAAGAGGAGATCTTTGACCTGATCCTCGATTTGATGCAGTTAATGTTATAGCTCTCGTGATTCAGGAGGATGACAATGATATTCTGGAGTACTTCGTTCTCTTGCGTGGTGATGTTGCTGAATCATGTGAGAGGTGATGTCTTTTGCGACCGTATGTTCAGTTTCAATGGTATCCAATAGTTGTTTAGGTGTTTAGAACTTGTTTGATTTTCTTTAAAATGTATAAATGACTTCTCGGTGAATGTTTTACTTCCTTTAGGGATTATGACCGACAAGCTTCTGAAACATAGAGCCCTATAAATATCTAGTTCACTTCTAACTTGTAGGAAAGCACTTTATGATCAAGAATGATTTTTTTTAAGTTATTTGGGTTTGGGCTGAGTGTTATCCTTTTATTTTCCTTATAGTCTTTCTTACCATTCTAGTTTTGCGAATGTAATTTTTTTTGCTAATACAAAAACGTTTTTCATAAAAAGAATTAGACAGAGTAATGCTTTCAGCCTTAACACATACATCTATCTGATCATATAGGTTCAGATGATGCAAGTTTGAAATTGAAAAAAAAATATAATATCTGATAATATATGAAGGTGAAGCATCATATAAAATTTAATTATCTTGTCATTGTTGTTTTTACTTTTTCTAAATGCACCTTGAAAAATTCTTTGATGATTTACATTGAGCCTATAGCTTAAGATTTTGTTGCTCCTGGGTGTCTTATGCTTTCCTTTTTCCTTCCTCAATATACCACTGCAAAATCAATGTGAAGTATATGCATTTATGTTATCTGTGGATTATGGTTGGTGGAGAACTTGACAAAACAAGTTCTAAGGAATGGTAGTTGAAGACTATAATATCTTTTTTCTGTATGTTTTATGGAAATGGTTGTCTTGTTTGGTGTTCATGATTGAACTTGATTTCTGCAGCAAGGGGATCTTTAACTGTAAGGTTATAGTTGCTTCTGATGAGGAACAGTTGTTTAATGACTTTGTGAAGATTGTTATCTCATTCGATTGGATTGGGCGATGCGTCATGACATAATTCTTGGGATTGCTAGAGGAGTTTTATATCTTCATCAAGACTCCAGATTAAGAATTGCTCATAAAGACCTTAAAGCGAGTAATGTTCTGCTAGACGCGGAGATGAATCCAAAGATTTCTGATTTTGAAATGGTAAGAATATTTGTTCAAACTTTACATTATTGATTGAATGGAATAATAATATTGCGAGTGGAATGTGGATTTGTTATATTTTCAATTGAAAATGGAAATGGAAATTAATTCTGGGCATTTTCAGCTATTATTTTTTTTTAAATTACATTTGATAGGGGTTTGAAACCCCTATGCGATTCTTTGATGATAATATGGAGGTTTCAAACTCCTATAAAATCACTACAATTGATAGGGGTTTGAAACCCCTATGTAAGCCTTTGAAGATATTATAGAGGTTTATAGCCAAGATTTGATAGAAGTTTGAAACCCATATGTAAGCTTTGAAGATACGATAACACCTTATAAGATAACACTTTTCATAAAGGTCAAAAACCTCTATGAAAAGTAGAATTTGTTCTAGTGTTGTATTCTTTGTTGTTCATTATCCATATTCTATCATTGTTTTGATTTGGTATAATAGTTGGTAGTTTTGTTCGCCGTCTAGGTCTATTCAAATGTTGTGTTGTACGGGATCTAGTACTCTAGACCATAGCACGTGTCATTTCTCACCCTTGGTGAATGGCAACTCGAGCTAATGACCTCAACAGTGCATGTGTTTGGCGGGTTGTGATACAGACTGATCCTCTGCTAGTAGTTCGGATGTGAGCTAGCGTGGTACAGGCCATTGAGATCATCCAGATTGATGAAGTATGGTCTAGTTTGCTACGTGTGACAAAATTATTTGGTTTCTATTAGCGTTAGTTGTGCATACGATTATCTTACAGTTGCCTGTTTATTTTTGCATGTTTATTTAACATTATTCTTGGTTTCTCTTTTATTGAATGCTCGGTAGTTTTCTTTTGGGATCTTACTCACTGGACTTATCATCTGTGAAGACTAAGTGCAAATCCTAGTACCAATAAGGGCAAGGAGGTCTTAGGCGACTATCTCTTATTTCCTACAGTTCGAGAATTACTAGTACGTGTTCATTTTGATATTCAGTTACTTTGGGTTATAGGAGACTTGAAAGACACTGTACATGTATATATTTACTTTTTATAGTATGTTGTCATCTGATATACAATGTACTCTATTCCAAGTTTTCCACAATAGGACCGATGTTGTACTAAACTTAATGAAAATCCATATTTATGTACTTTAAGACTTCCGCTGTAAATTTATTGGTTACCTACTTGCAAACTCCTAAAAATACAAGGCATATTTGTAACTAAATGAATATATTGAATAATTGGAAAATAATATAGAGAATATGACGACTAGCACATACAACAAGGAGCGTTGATGTGGCAATAGACGTCAGCAGGGCTGCGAGACTCGCATAGCAGCTCACCTGGCGGCCTCGAGGCGTGGGGCCGCCACTGCAAGTTCTTGACAACAAATATGTATGTACTTGGAATGTGCACGTTGTGCGCTATTTGAAATCCATTAGTCGAGGCCGCCACTGCAAGTTCTTGACAACAAATATGTATGTATTTGGAATGTGCACGTTGTGCACTATTTGAAATCCATTAGTCGAGGGACAACAAATATGTATGTATTTGGAATGTGCACGTTGTGCGCTATTTGAAATCCATTAGTCGAGGCCGCCACTGCAAGTTCTTGACAACAAATATGCATGTATTCGGAATGTGCACGTTGTGCACTATTTGAAATCCATTACAGTACTATTCGCAGCTCCAACAAAAGTAGCTTTAACGAATGAAAGTACTCCCAGTTGTTTGCAAGTTCACATGTGTGTAGGCTTTGTAGCATCAAGTTGTTTGCAAGTTCACATTGTGTAGGCTTTGTAGCATTAAGTTGTTTGCAAGTTCACATTGTGTAGGCTTTGTAGCATTAAGTTGTTTGCAAGTTCACATTGTGTAGGCTTTGTAGCATCAAGTTGTTTGCAAGTTCACATTAGTGTGGAGAATGATTAGTCGCGCAAAGGCACTTACTTATAGCACATGGCTTTTTGAGCTTCTAGGCAAGCTACAGTAAATCGGAAAATTTTAAGTGTGCCAAAATGGTTATTATATTAAAAATTAGCATTAATAATTAGCAATAAAGATGGTTGGGTTGACTCTTTAGATATGATTACGAACATTGTTTCTCAACTCAACCGTGTCAATCACGGTAGACTGCAACGCTAAGGTTTTGCATTTTGATCGTAATTTTTTGAAATTCACAATATACACTTCTTTCGTTCTGCAGTATAAGTCACAATTTTGCTTGTGCACAAAAAATTAAAGTGATATTAATTTATCATTAAGATTTTTTAACATGACTAAACTATCCTTTCATAAATAACTTTTTTTATTATATACATTGTATAAAAATAATAATTGGTGCCACTAAATAAATAGAATGAGGTAGGGATGCAAATGTGTAGGGGAATACCCACAGATGATGGGAATTGAATAGGAGAAAGGGAGTTGGCTTTCTGGAATGAGTTTAAATGAATGACAGTTTTGGATGGGAGAATAGTGGAGTAATCAAAGTGATCTTGAAATGTATTAGAGTTTCTATTCTTCCAGAGCTGCAACTTACCAAACACAAGCCATTGGATAATAGGTAAGGGGTCTGGTGAGGCTGGAATTGATGCAAGTATGGATACCCATATTGTAATGGCCCAAAATCGCTAATTTTGTTTAATTCCTTAAACAGGATCAACGACTCATACTGTGGGACCCACACCGTGATATGTCCATTGACCAAGGCAAGGGATGAGGTATATTTTATATTTGTTGTGTTGTATGCCTAGTGTATTGTATATGTGCAAACTATTAAGTTATTTGATTAAACTTTAATGTGCCTAAAGTTGGTGAAATAAAACAATGGTCACTAGATGTGCATCGATACACGTATTACCAAATCAAGAGGTCAAGTGAGTTAACTTGTTGAGTCACTCAAACATGACTTGAGGGACAAGTGTGACAAGGTGGTCTATTAGTTGAGCCTTGAGATACATGGGCACACAATGATCAATGGCTATAGTTTAAACATATCTATATAGTCAAATGGAGTATATAAAACAAATTTGATTTCTTATCTTCATCAAATCGTTGGGTAGGAAGAAGAGAAAGAAGAAGAGTTGTTGGAGTGCTCTCGGGAAGGAGGAAAGTGAGAGATTCATTGGAGGTTTGGTGAAGAAGAAGTTGTCCTTCAAGCAAGGTAACTCCTCAACTCCATTAACAAAGTTCAAGTTAGTGAATTCATGAAATTTGATGTTATGGTTGCTGTTGTACATTGGGTTTGAGGTTAGGGACCTCTTGTACTGTATATGACGGTCCCCAAAGCAATAAGAAGGCCTATGTGTAGCAAAAACCCAGAATTCGAAATGCAGAATTCTGGGTTCAGTTGTACATAACGTGCTAGGTAGAAAATTTAGCGCGGGCGCTCGATATTTGAATTGGTGCGCGAATGTCAAAAGTTAGCGCGATAGAAAGTCGAGGTAGCGCGCTAATTTCCCAGCCAGTTTTAAAAATCAGCAAGTTCCAAAAATGGTTTAAACATTATAAATGGGTATAAACGCACTATAACACTTATCAAACAACTCCAGGGGAGTAAGAGGAGATCCCAAGAGTTGGGAACGCATTTCAGAGTGTCGAGAGATCGAATAGGCTAAGACAAGCATTGTGAATTGTAAGTAAAGCTGGGAGAATTATATATTTCATTTCATTGATTCTTATCAGTTTATGGTCTATTGGTAGACATTTTTACTTGTCATCTGACATCATGTTGTACTTATGTCTATTCATGATTGAATATTGTAACATGATGCCTTGTGAAGTGTTTCATTGATTCAATTTCTACTCTTGATGATACTCTTGATAGATAGTTGGTTTAAAAGCATGCTATTATGATAAGTTGGATTGAATTAAAATTGCAGTACTCTATTTCCTTGGGCTTTGTAGCCTCACTAATTTTGGAATCTTAAAGAATTGGAACTGTTTATCTTTGGAAACTAAAGTAGGGATTATCTTGTGTCCATTGAATAAGAGATGCGTACCGAGGTTTTGGCATTCACCACTACATTTGCGCGGCACACGAGGTATGAGACTCGGAGCGGTCGACAAGAATGAGACAGATGATTTATATGCGTAGAGCACAACTCCGTAAGTTGTATGAGATATGTTGAGCGCAACTCCATATAGTAGTGAAAAAGGTTAGGTGATAGGTCTCACTGCTGACCGGATGTAGATCATCTCGACTTAGCCTGTGTCAGTCTACACATTTTTAACTGTGGTATTTACTTGCATTATTTGATTCAACAATTCTTTCGCTACTTTATGCTTTTAAATACCTTTCTTATATTTTGGAAATGTGCCATAGAATTCTCTAGTTATTACTTTATTATCCATATACTCACCGTCTTATTTATGGCGGTGGGTGTAGGTCCGCCGAGCAACAGCAGACCTGAGAAGGAGAAGATCGGGACTTTCTTTGAGCATATCAATGATTATCCTATCTCATTTGTATGACTCGACTTTTGTTGTATTATTACTGTTCATATCTTTGTCGTGTATTTTTGGGTTGTATAGTGGTTTGAATGTATAGTTCATGTTTTAAAACTGATATATATATATATATATACATGCATGTGATGCTATGTATTCCTAGTTTTCCACACATATGATTTTTGAATAATAAGAGCTTCTGTATAATCTTTAAACTACGTGATAATATTAAAACGATAAAAAGTTTTAATTAACTTTGAAATCTAATAATATTTGGACAATTGTATCGAAGAATATAGGTACGAAAGGCTGACTAATATATAGTTAAATCTTATATGGCTAGAATTAAGGCTTGATTACGGGATTAGGCCAGGCGATACCTTTTGACGGAATGCAATGGGGGAAACAAACTAGAATTGAATGGCTTGAAGGCATCGAAAGAAAATATGAGGAATAATCTCCATAGGGGCTTTACAGGTAGTGCATTCAGGTGAGTTAACAAGATGCTTCTTCTAAAGAGAGACATTAGTGGGGAGGAAACCATGAAGGCCTTTCCAAAGGAAAAGATAAAGTTTCCGAGGTACTAGAAGTTTCCAAATTGAATCCCAGAATGTTTCAGTAGTGGAAGAAGAGGAGGGGTGAAGATACAGACAAAAGTGTCCTTCATGGACTGAATTAATGGCTAGTTGATAAGTTGATTTAATGGAGAAAGTTCTTGATTAGGTATGGTGCCAAATAGTTTTATATGGGCTCCCTAAGGAGCTAAGAAGTGTGGCCAAGATGAAACGAGTTTCCTCAGTTGAGAAAATTTGAGAAATAAGTGATTCATTCCATTGGCGGGAAACTGGGTTAATAAGATCACAAATAAACCACCTTTGGGGGAATGTAGGATGAGGACGGGACCACAAAGTTGTCAAAGCTTTTCTCGCTACCCAAGGATTATCCCAAATAGGTGTAGAGGTTCCATTACCGATTTTTTTTACAAATGCCATGTTTAAGTAGTTATTCTCCTTCCAATATACTTCTCCCTGAAAATGCATCACCTTTCACCTTGATAAATTGATACATAAATATTATTAAATGAATAAACGGATATTTTGATATAGAAAAATATGGATTATATGCAATAATGTTTATATGTAATTTATTTAAAAAAGTTTTTATGATATATAATATGTTATGTACATATAAATTATATGTTTATATATGTTATTTTGTATCTATCAGCTACTAAATCAGCTAAGCATTCCAAACAATTTTAATTCATCAGTTAGATTATCAGCTATCAGCTGATCAACTACTAAATTTTCAACTATCACCTCAATTATTAGTTTTCAACTAGATTATCAGCTGTCAACTAAATTATTATCTAGTATTGCTAAAACAGAGCCATAATAAACAAGATTTAAGAATAAAATATGAATGTAAATACAAAATCTTAAGTTATAATATGTATTCGTTGATAATATTCATATATATGGAATCATGGGTGTCTGAATTGTTTTGCCTCTCTTTTCTTTAGCTCAACTAATTATCCAGGAGTTAGTTTGGCATCTCGTTCCCACAAGAATTAACGATTAAAAAACTTTAAAATAAATATGGGTTCACATTTACAAATAATAATAATATTCCCTCCATTTCTTTATAAGTGACTTTTTAGCTACTTTGAAATATTTCACAATATTTGTCATTTGATAGTTTCAATACACATTAATTACTTAATTGACTTTTATATCCTTTATAGAAAAAGAAAATTTATTAATTACAGATTAATAACTAATGTGTAAAGAAGTAGTGGTGGGGTTATGGGAAATAAAAGGTGATTTAATCATGTAAATGTCATTTTTTTCTCATTTAAGATAATTAAATGACTTTTTTAAAAACTGTGAACAACTTTAAAATACCACTTAAATAGAAATGGAGAGAGTAATGAAAAAACTAAAACAGTATTTAAATCAGCTTGTATGCGTTGAGATCTACACTGTACAGTCCCACGTGCCCCACGTCCCAGGTTTTGTTAACCCAGGACTGTCTCAATATTCCGCCCACACGAACCCGCCTCGGACGACACACGTCACCTCGATTAAAAAACAGCTTCACCACCAGCGCTGGTCAAACCTGGTCCAACCATTTGACTAGCTTGACTGACTCCCTATCACACACAACGCCACACACTTCCTTCCTCCTAACTCCAATCCCATCAATCATATGCTGCGATGCGTCCACAAGAAGAACTGTCCGTTCGATTCTTAACGATATCCGATACATCTCGGCCGAAATAGAAATGCACCTTTCTCCAATGGGGTGCTGTCTTTTCTGATCTATATAACACTTTTAATTCAATCATAAATTATAAAAGATAAACATATCTTCTTCTGCTAATAAGTTTAAGAATGTTTTTCCTTCTCTGCCTTCTTTCCGTAATACAATTGTTCTTAATGGCGAGATCTCAATGCGGTTTTAAATAAATCATATCTCAATAACCGTTTTACAGTTATTGGAGTCCGTTTAATTTGAAGAGAGAGGGGATGGAATTAAAACCTTCGTACTCAAAACAATTATGCACTAACTACCATCAAGTTGTGGGCCCAAAACATGAAGTACGTAATAACATAATATGAGTCACATATAATGGAGATTAATTAGGAAAAGATAATCTAAAAATCTCCCACTTGTATGACTTTATGATTCAAAATAAAATATAATTGCGCACTTTTATTGAATCTATCAAATCACTTTTTCATTGAATTAAAATGATTAGATAATGGCGGTCACAAGTCATTTAATCGACACGATTCCTTCCATGTATCATAATCAACTCAACCAGTATAACTTTAATAAGGATAATTCAACCCTCTAACCATAATGTTATCTCATCGAAATATAATGAAGGTAACAAGTACATAAGCAAAGACAAAGCTTTAATTGAATTCACAAGTGTCATGACAATAATATGAGCAATACAATTATAAATGTATGTATACGTACCACAATATTATGTTAACAAGGACTTGTCTATAATGCCCATACGTTCAACATGGCCAATAAACGTTTTGGGCGGTAATCCCTTAGTTAACGGATCCGCTATCATCAGATCAGTACCAATATGTTCAATCGACACTCTTTGTTTTTGCACTTCTTCTTTGACAGATGAGTACTTCAAATCCATGTGTTTTGCACCTTTTGAATACTTGTCATTCTTCGAAAAGAAAAATGCTGCGGAATTATCACAGTATAGCCTTATAGGTTTAGCTATACTATCTATTATAGCAAGTCCTGACACAAAATTCCGCAACCATAATGCATGAATAGTGGCCTCAAAGCATGCCACGAATTCAGCCTCCATAGTGGAAGTAACAATTACAGTCTGCTTCGCACTCTTCCATGAAACTGCTCCTCCAGCCAATAGGAATAAGTAACCGAATGTAAATTTCCTCGAGTCCACACATCCGGCATAGTCTGAATCAGAATACCCAATCACTTCGAGTTGACTCGACCGTTTGTAGATCAACATGTAATCTTTGGTGCCTTGTTAGTACCTAAGTACTTTCTTTGGGGCTTTCCAATGATCCATTCCAGGATTACTTTGATATCGACCCAACATTCCAACAGCAAAACTGATATCCGATCGAGTACAAGTCTGGGCATACATTAAGCTCCCAACTAATGACGCATAAGGAATACATTTCATTTGTTGACGTTCCAAATCATTATGAGGACATTGCATTAAATTGAATTTGTCCCCTTTCTGAATTGGAACTATTCTTGCAGAGCACTTGTCCATTTGAAATCTCTCTAATACTTTATTGATATATCATTTATGAGACAAACCTAACAATCCTTGCGATCTATCACGGAATATCTCTATTCCTATCACATATGATGCCTCACCTATATCTTTCATTTCAAAGTTTATAGAGAGAAATCTCTTTACATCATGTAACATAGCAACATCATTCGCAGCAAGAAGAATATCATCAACATATAGGACCAATATGATAAACTTGCTCCCACTGATCTTCATGTATATACACCGATCAACAGTGTTTTCTACAAAATCATAAGACGTAATGGTATTATCGAACTTTATATACCATTGTCTGGAAGCTTGTTTCAATCCATATATTGACTTCTTCAACTTACACACCAAGTTTTCTTTTCCTGCGGTCAAGAAACCTTCAGGTTGGTCCATGTAAACTTCCTCTTTTAAGTCTCCATTCAGAAAGGCGGTTTTCACATCCATTTGGTGAAGCTCGAGATCATAATGAGCTACTAAAGCCATTATAATTCTTAAAGAGTCCTTCTTTGAAGCTGGAGAGAAGGTCTCCTTATAGTCAATGTCATCCTTTTGATTGTAACATTTGGCGACAAGTCTGGCTTTATGTCTTTCAATATTGCCATGTGAGTCTCGTTTTGTTTTGAAGACCCATTTGCAACCAACTTGCTTTGCACCTTCAGGCAACTTGACTAATTCCCAGACTTTGTTGTCATCCATTGATTTCAACTCGTCTATCATGGCACTAAACCATTTTTCAGAATCATCACATTTCATGGCTTGCTTGAACGAGACTGGATCTTTGTCAATGCTCAAATCACATTCATGTTCAAGTGAATAAACCACATAGTCATTTGAAACTGATGGTCTTCTTGTCCTTACAGACCTTCGTAATGCTATTTCTTGTGGTTCTACTTGATCATTTACAACTTGTGCATCATTAGCTAGTTCATTAACAATAAGTTCATTTTCCTCATTTGGAACAATGATTTGTTGTCCGGATTTATTGCGTAACCGTGATACAACAAGAGAAACAACAATTTGAGGAGAAATGCTAGATGTAGGAGTTTTCAATTGAATTTCATGAATATCCACATTTCGTCATTCTACACTCCCACTGTTTGGGCCATTCTCAATGAACCGAGCATTACCAGACTCAACTATTCTCGTACTATGGTTAGGACAATAAAATATGTACCCTTTAGACTTTTAAGGGTAACCAATGAAGTAACCACTAATAGTCCTTGCATCAAGTTTCTTTTCATGTGGATTATATATCCGTACTTCTGCTTGACATCCCTAAACATGAAGATGTCTCAAACTAAGTTTCCTACCAGTCCAAAGTTCATAAGGAGTCTTAGGAACTGATTTACTAGGAACCCTATTTAGCAGATATGCAGCAGTCTTTAAGGCATGCATCCACAATGATGAAGGTATAGTGTTACAACTTAACATATTCCTAACCATATCCATAAGAGTACGATTCTGCCTTTCAGCTACACCATTTTGTTAAGGTGTACCAGGCATTGTGTATTGTGCACAAATACCTCGACTTTTAAGGAAATTTGCAAATGGACATGGACATTGTCCACTTTCATCATACATTCCAAAGTATTCGTCACCTCTATCAGATCTCACCACTTTTACCTTTCTATCAAGTTGTCTTTCTACCTCATTAATGAACACTTCTAAAATGTCCACTGACTGAGACTTTTCATGCAACAAGTATAGATAACAATATCGTGAGTAATCATCAATAAAGGTGATAAAATACTTTTGACCACTCTAAGATGGAGCATCAAAAGGACTACAAATATCGGTGTGTATCAATTCAAGAGGCTCACTGCTTCTTGTGGCAGGATGTTTTGATATACGCTTGGTTTGCTTTCCCTTAATGCAATCCACACATACATCCCAGTCAACAAAATCCAATTGAGGTAACATATTATTTTTCACTAACATCTTTACTCTTTCTTTGGATATGTGACCTAATCTTTGATGCCAAAGAAAAGCAGAGCACTCATCATGTGCACTACGTTTATTTCCAATAACATGCTCAACATTAAACAAGGATTCAACAAACATACTATCAAGATTGAAACGATATAAGTTGGCAATTAAAATACCAGAACCATAATAGTATTTTTGTTTAAATAAACTAAAACATTTGTTTCCAATCTTTAAATTAAAGCCTACACAATCCAATCTTGATACAGAAACAAGGTTCCTTGAACATTCAGGAACATAAATACACTTTTCTAAATCCAAAAAGTATCCGGTATCCAGGATTAATCTGTAAGTCTCGATCCCTTCTATGCGTGCCTTCATTCATTCGTTCCCCATAAATAAGAATTTTTCGGTTAAAACTTATGGGATGGATTGAAAGGAATCCTGCATAATATGCGAAACATGAGTAGTTGCACCAGTATCAAGCCACCAGGTATTATTAGGCACTTCAATTAAGTTTGATTCAAAACATACAGAAATGTAATGTATACATTTCTTCTCAAACCATGCCTTTCGTTTCGGACAGTCTTTCTTGAAGTGTCCACTCTTCCTACAGAAATGACACCTCAGCTCCTTATGGATTCGACCCTCGTGGGATTTCATTGGGGCATTGTCATTGTCCTTCTTCTCGCTCTTTCCTTCTAGCTCCATCATGGAATCGCTTTTCCTTAATCTCCCTTCTAGCTCCATCATGCAAGTTCCATTTTTCTTTTATGGTGTTGTAATTCACCCGAACCGACCAAACTCGGGGGAAGGGAATTAATAATGAACGAACCAAATAGAATGATTCACTCACGTCCATACCCATAGCTTTGAGCTTCGCCAAATTAGACATACTAGTCACATGATCATGGATGGGCTGTGACCACTCAAATTTCTTAGTGGTCAACTCACTCATCAAGCTTCCCACAATGGACTTGTCAGCAATGTCCGATTGTGAGTACTCTTTTAGTTGGATCATGAATTCCTTTGCATCGCTCGTCTTGGGCATAGATGGTTTGACATTTTCTGCAATCGTGATTACATCAAATTCAAACTTAGCCTATTAGACCGCTCCCAAGCCTCATATAAAGACTTTTCCTCTTCGGAGCTGGCCTCATTAATGGCCGCAGGCTTTTCGTCTACAATGATTGCCAGGTCAAGGTCCATTACACCCAGTTGGAACTGGATATGTTCAGACCAATCATTGTGGTTAAGCCCATTGAACTTAACCATCATATTACCCAAGGCAAACATATTAAAGAACGCTGCAAATATAACAAAATTATTCACATTAATGCTTTGAGTTAAATCTAATAAATTCAGACATACAATACTTTTATTATGTATTTAAGTTCACCTTTGAGTGATACTTTAATACATAATTCATGCTATATCAAATTCTGAATAAGCATACTTTTATAGACAATCAATCATACTTAGGAAAATAAGTAAGATATCTTTGGATAAAACATACCTATTTTAATTAAGTATGAAGATAAATCTCTTAAGTTTCATTAATTATAAGCAATGGTCCACCTTTTGAGTGACCTCCTAGCGCTATAATTAATTGGTCTTAATTAAATATTTAACATCTATTCAAGCTAGGCCACTTTGGTGACTAATTAACAAGCTTTTCATTAAATAAACATTTAATTATGCATACTTTAATTTTTTTATTATTATTTTAATCAAGATATACATGCCAATCATACGTATACATGCATCACAATAAATTAATCAATTAATAATGTGACATACATTAATATGCATATATTAAATAATATATATATATATACGTATATCACAAATTTCAAAGCGGTCAGCAACAAATTCTTTAAATGCATTATTAATTGATTAATTTATACATACATATTCATTACGTAAGTGTTATAATTCCAAAAGTCAAACGTGGCATTTTTATTTTTATTTTTCTTAATCACGTTGATCAACTGAATCAGCCACTTAAATTTCAAACTTGACAAATCAGCCACGTTAATCAACACTAACAAATAGGAAAGATTAGGCCATGCACCTATTTTGTAGGAAATAATTTGTACGAAAAGAAACAAATAGCAAACTACGCATGCATATCGATAAAACCCAAATTTTAGTTCATCCGAGAATCCAACGGCATATATATCAATTTATTATAGATTCAAATTCTTTAACGCTAAATATATCGGCATCGAAATAGAAAAATACAATATACCCAAAAACGCAATATACCCAAAACGCAAAGTTAAGTCGATCAAAGTATTGATCTATAATGCGGAAATTAAACAAAAGTGTTTAACCATGCTCTGATACCAATGTTATTTTTTCTGATCTATATAACACTTTTAATTCAATCATAAATTATAAAAGATAAACATACCTCCTTCCATTGTCAATAAGTTTAAGAATGTTTTTTCCCTCTCTGCCTTCTTCCGTAATACGGTTGTTCTTAATGGCGAGATCTCAATACAGTTTTAAATAAATCATATCCCAATAATTGTTTTACAGTTATTGGGGTCGTTTAATTAGAAGAGAGAGGGGAGGGAATTAAAACTCATGTACTCAAAACAATTATGCAGTAACTACCATCAAGTTGTGGGCTCAAAACATGAAGTACGTAATAACATAATATGGGTCACATATAATGGAGATTAATTAAGAAAAGATAATCTAACATGGGGCCACAAACACGTGACGTATCTATTCTTGATTTGGTATGGTGCCAAATAGTTTTATATGGGCCCCCTAAGGAGCTAAGGAGTGTAGCCAATATGAAACGAGTTTCCTCAGTTGAGAAAATTTGAGAAATAAGTGATTCATTCCATTGGCGGGAACTGGGTTAATAAGATCACAAACCACCTTTGGGGGAATGTAGGATGAGGACGGGACCACAAAGTTGTCAAAGCTTTTCTCGCTACCCAAGATTATCCCAAATAGGTGTAAAGGTTCCATCACCGATTTTTTTACGAATGCTATGTTTAAGTAGTTATTGTCCTTCCAATATACTTCTCCATATACTTCTCCATATCTACGAGGGTCTTCTCCCTGAAGATGCATCACCGTACCTTTCACCTTGATAAATTGATGCATAAATACTATTAAATGAATAAACGGATATTTTGATATAGAAAAATATGGATTATATGCAATAATGTTTATTATGTAATTTATTTAAAAAAAGCTTTTATGATATACAATATGTTATGTACAAATAAATTATATGTTTATATATATTATATTAATATAACAAGACCTTTTATGTAATTTTGTATCTATCAAGTACTAAATCAGCTAAGCATTCCAAACGATTTTAATTCATCAGTTAGATTATTAGTTATCAGCTTTCAACTACTAAATTTTCAATTATCATCTCAATTATTAGTTTTCAGCTAGATTTTCAGCTGTCAACTAAATTATTATCTAGTATTGCCAAACAAAGCCATAATAAACAAGATTTAAGAATAAAATATGAATGTAAGTACAAAATCTTAAGTTATAATATGTATTCGTTGATAATATTCATATATATGGAATCATGGGTGTCTGAATTGTTTTGCCTCTCTTTTCTTTAGCTCAACTAATTATGCAGGAGTTAGTTAGGCATCCCGTTCCCACAAGAATTAACGAATGAAAAACTTTAAAATAAATATGGGTTCACATTTACAAAAAATAATAATACTCCCTCCATTTCTTTATAAGTGACTTTTTAGCTACTTTGAAATATTTCAATACATATTAATTACTTAATTGGCTTTTATATCCTTCATAGAAACAGAAAATTTATTAATTACACATTAATAACTAATGTGTAAAGAAGTAGTGGTGGGGTTATGAGAGATAAAAGGTGATTTAGTCATGTAAATGTCATTTTCTCCTCATTTAAGATAATTAAATGATTTTCTTAAAAATTGTGAACAACCTTAAAATGACACTTAAATAGAAATGGAGAGAGTAATAAAAAAGCTAACAATAAATCTACTTGGACTCATAAGTCCGGACTCATATGGAGGTTTTTCAATTTTTTGTAAATATTTAAGGGGTAACAAATGAATTTTACTAGTGATTATGGTTGCTTCATTAATTGCTCAAAGATGTATTTGAAATTAAAAAAAATTTTGAGTTCGGACTCACGAGTCTAAATAGCACTACCCAAAAACTAAAACAATATTTAAATCATCTTGTATGCGCTGAGATACACACTGTACAATCCCCACGTCCCAGGTTTTGTTAACCCAGGACTGTCTCAATATTCCGCCCACACGAACCCGCCACGGACGACACACGTTACCTCGATTAAAAAAACGGCTTCACCACCAGCTCTGGTCAAACCTGGTCCAACCATTTGACTAGCTTGACTGACTCCCATTCACACACAACGCCACACACTTCCTTCCTCGTAACTCCAATCCCACCAATCATATGATGCGACGCGTCCACAAGAAGAACTGTCCGTTCGATTCTTAACGATATCCGATACATCTCGGCCGAAATACAAATGCACGTTTCTCCAATGGGGACCACAAACACGTGACGTATCTATACTTGATTAGAAGTCCACTTCACTGTCCCCAGTCCCCACTTATCCTCATCTTCAACTGGCCCCACGTGTCCACTACCCGTGTGTCCATCGTGGTCGACTTCGCGTTAGTCCCTCCTAAACTCTCCTCAATAAATTCAAACACTTCACTTCTTCAACACTCAAGCCAAACAAATTCACTCTCAATTCGAGCTCATAATTAAACCTCTCATCATTTGATCTCTACTACTAAATATATTGAGATCGTCAGATCGATCGATCAATCACTTGCACACTATATACATACATATGGATAGCTTTGAATATTGTTACGAGTCTTCAAGTTCTTGTTCATCAAGCAATTACTGCTTTGATTCTAGCAATGGCTCGGAGTCCCCGGTAACCACAACGCACAAGCGGCGGGCGGGGAGGAAGAAGTTTCGGGAAACGCGGCACCCGATATATCGGGGGGTGCGGCAGCGAGGCGGGGCGGGGAAGTGGGTGTGCGAATTGCGGGTGCCGAATAGTAAGAAATCGAGGATTTGGGTGGGGACATTTGCGACGGCCGAGATGGCCGCGAGAGCGCACGACGTGGCGGCATTGGCGTTGAGAGGGGAGGCGGCGGAGCTCAATTTTAGGGACTCGGAGTGGCGGCTGCCACGTGCCAAGTCAGCATTGGCTTCGGATGTCCGGGTGGCGGCTAGGAAGGCGGCGGAGATATTGCGGGGAGAGGCGGTGCCGGCGGCTCCGAGCTCGCCGTCTTGTAGTTCGACGGAGAATGGGGAGGAGACACGTGGAGAGGGGAGGGAGGGGTGTGACGTGTTTGTTGATGAGGAGGCAATGTTTAATATGCCTGGCTTGCTTGCCAACATGGCAGAGGGGTTGCTGATGTCACCGCCATGTATGCAAAGTGAATATTGTGGGTGGGGTGGATTTGAATGCCACATGGAATATTCATTGTGGAATTGATTTATATATGTTTTTTTTCAGTTCTTTAATTATATATGTATTTTGGAATCTTGTATAGAGCTAGAATTAGTTTTGTAAATTGAAGAGGAATTTTATGATGAGTTGAGCTATTTTAGCAAATATATAATGTGTTTAGGATTATATTTAGTATGGCATGCAATTGCTCCTGTCAGCTCTTTAATTAATTTGTTGATGTTGCTTAAAAGAGTATCTTTTTTGCTATTTAAAATATTAATTTTTTTTAAAAAAGTTGCCATTATTATGATCGTTTCACTCACACGTACTGCTTATGTTTTACTTCTAATAAGTCGTCCATATATGTATACACATTATAATTAAACAATAGGCCGAATAGCCTAATCTATTCCAAACTTTTAACAAAATCTCATATCTATACTCAATAAAAGATTGTCTTATACCTATTCCAAACTTTATTATTTTGGTCTCAATTTTAATTTAAAAGGGCTTTTTGTAAGACCGTAATGTGTCTCATGGTCTTTTTAATTTATGTAATGAATACATTATGTACCGTATGGACCTAAAGACTCTTGAGCTCCATTACCGTTACTAATTTGATGAAAATTGGTATTAATGCATTAAAAGTTTAAAGGTTCTCCCTCAAGCTTAAAAAATGACACTTGAATCATCAAACGATGTGTCGAAAGTTTTAAGGCTTATGAGGGTGATAAAATCTTGTTGATTTTATGACATTGCCTAAACTCTTCCACAGGTAATTCTCTATTTGGTCTATATTTTATATTAAAAAATGCTTACATGTTGTATCAGAGCCTACCAGATCAGTAGAGTTTTCCAACTGATTATATAAAGCTTTGTGAGGCTGAGAAGACCATTGACATGGCCCTCAACAATGATGCCTTCAAAGGTCCCATGGCTACAATGTTCCTCAACGTATACGGGATTATCTATATTGATCGAAATCAAGCCTCTGCTTTTATGCTATATTTGCCGTATTACATATATGTTGATAATGGTCTTCAAATTCGAATGAATGTATTCATGAAAATGAATAGATGACATACCTCGTTGTAAGTGTCAATCGCTAAGTACAACATTGCACTGCGTATATGTGAGTGAACATTGTTGTGAGATTATTATTGTAATCTTCTATGTGTGTTCTGACAGGTTCGTTAGGTTGTTACAGAGTGTATGATCTCCTCCATACACGTGTATTGTCACTGTACACATTCTTCTTCTATAAATACATTCTCAGGTCTTCAGTTCTTGATGAAGAAGACACTGAGCATTTCATATGTTCATGAGTTCCTATTTAGTTAAGACTCGTGAGTCGTGATACATATTTACAACATGGTTGTTAGAAGTCTATTGTATATGCACCGGTACACAAGTGCAGACACCGAGACGCACAATCGAATGAACTTCCACAACTTGCAACAAATATGAAAGTTATCGAGAGGCTTAAGTTATTAAGCACTGGCCAAAGTCCGAAAAATTAAGTAGATAGATCTAGCAAACACAACTAAATCAAATGTGTAGGGCATAAGTTGGTTAGGCATAGTGTTTATGGCACCATGATTTATAGAATGAGTAGAATTGAAAACATTTCTATAACATATATACATTCAAGAAAATGCATGTTTTATGAAGTGTATAGCCATTTTAATTGTGAGTGATTTGTAACCACAAAATAATTATGTTCAAAAAAAAACTTTAAACATCATTATATCATTATATCATTATATTAAAACTGTTACTTATATAAGCCTTACCTCATGCTATATATGATTAATGTTTTAAATAAAGAAATATATTATATATTACTTTTGTTCTTATTAGAGCAACGGAACATTTGGATCATATATTAGTGTTATCTGTATATATAGTTCCTATTTGCCATTGATTACATTAATAATTAAAATTGAAGTGGTTGTGGGCATAGGGCATTATATGCTTTTATATATTAATAGGTTAATTAATTTCTGAACCGTTAAAAAAAATGAATTGGTTTGCCTCAATTAATAAAAATCAACGAAATAATGTTATATTATAAATTTGAGTTGATAGTGGGTAAGCCTTGTCCTTGATAAAACTAAACATTGAAAGGGAGGTGGGTTATCTCATTCAATGAGCCATGGTTGCTAAGTAGATTTTCTCTCACCACCCAACCTGAAGGTTGTTCTACCAACTCATACAAGTATTGCATTTTTCGTGTTATTAAATACTAATAATTTAAAGTAAATATATATATATATATATATAATGATAAACAAATATAAGGAAAACATGAGTATATTTAAACTAGCCATATGAATGTTGATCACTTATGTTAATTAATCTAATTGATATAGAAAATGCCCAGAATATGGCTAGCGGCTAAATTAAATTATCAAATCAATTCAAATGTTTGATATAAACATTTATCGTATTAATACTATAGTTGTAGAACAACTACAAGTAATGGCATTAAGAAAGTGTAAAAGACCGAAAAAGTCAGCTATTTCAAATGACTTTGTGGTATAACTACAAGAAACTAATTACGAAATATTATATCTTGATTGATGCTTTTCATGAAATAAAAAACTATGAGGATAGCATGATTTCTTTTACATTATGGTAAATGAAAAGTGCAATAAATATTTTATAGGTGAAGATACATGTAATTTTGTATATATTTTGACAATTTATTAGCTAGACAATCATTTCTTATGAGTTAAGTTGTCACCAAAGTGACCTAACTATATGTATATATACAATACATATTACTAAGACATTATGGCTAACCTAAAGGTTTACAACATATTAGTAATGTATAATGAATTGTCATTTACATATGCAATAATAAAAAGAAAATGCATTAATAATTTGGTGTATATATTATGGAGTTGTGTTAATCATCAAAGTGGTCCAACTAAATAGTTTAAACATCAAAATTATGTGAATTTTCATATACGCATTTTGTTATGATTTTATGATAATTACTAGAATTTGGTTTAACTCAAAGGTGAATCATTTTCTAGCAATTTATGATTAACATGATTTAATGCATATTAGTTCTACTAATGATAGTTAAGAACGATGAAGGATACCCAAAGGTACCCCATTTTTTGATTTTTAATTGATTACTAAAATATTATGGTTGGCTTAAAGGCGTGCCACATTTTTAGTAATATATGAACTAATATTTTATGATATATATAATAATTACTAAAATATTATGTTTGACCCAAAGGTGCAACATATTTTAGTAATGTATGAAAATCTTATGAAAATTTAAAAATGGAATGGATACCAAAGGAACTATACATTTTTAATTAGTTATTTGCTTATTTGTTGAATAAAGTATATTGTGTTTTTATCCAAAGGAAAAACACAATATTATCAATCTTATGAATGATTCATATAGGCATACGTAGATAATTTGACATTCTATTTTTTTCGGTGAATATTATATATTATTAGATATGATTGAATTAATAGTGTCCTAAACTCATTGAATGACATAGTATTTGTGCTCAATACACAATACCCATATACACCTCAGCAAAATGATGTAGCTGAACACCTCAGCAGAATGATGTAGCGGAATGACTTAACCAAATATTAATAAAAATAATTAGGGGTATGCTAAGTAACTCTACGTTGCTTAAACCATTGTAGATGAAAATCTTAAAAACTGCTACATACTTATTCAATATAGTTCCTAGTAAGTCAGTTCCTAAGATTTTCTTTTGAGTTATCGACTAAAAAGAACCTAGCTTTAGACATCTTAATATTTGAGGTTGTTTAATAGAGGTTGAATTTATAATCTACAAGAAAATAAATTGAAAATATAAGAGCCATCGTAAATGGTAAAATCAGTGGAAGTGACAATACTCAAAATATGACAATAAAGAATTAAGTTACGTACATGTCCCACTATATATAACTTTTAATGAAGTAGTGGTTGCTTCTACTAGCGTTTCTCATAAATTAAATATTGAGATCATTGTAAATATATCCATTAACGATTCGTATGTATTAGCATTTCAAATACCTCAAAGATTGAGGAAATCTGCTATACATGATAATTTCTTGGTGTACTTCTAAGAATGCATGTGGTTATGATATCGAACAAATATTAAAGACCCAGTTTCTTTTATAAAGCCATCAACTGACGATGAGTCTATGAAATTGATTGACATGATAAAATCAATGGTTCTAAACAAAGTCTAGAATCTCGTTGAATTGTCAAAGAATTTTAAACCCATTGAATGTTAAATGAATTTTCAAGACTAAACATAATTCTAAAGACAATATCAAACAATCTAAAGCTAAACTTTGTAAATTTAGAATTACACAAAATGAATATAAAGACTGATTTTAAGTAGGAGTTTAGATGAAGAAGTTTGTATGAATCAATATAAAGTAATTCATAGTAGAAGGAAATGAACGTAACTAGACTATAAACTTAAGAAGTCAATATGGATTATAACAAGCTTCCATCGATCAATGGGATATCAAGTTAACAATACCATAGTATCCTTCAGACTAAAGAAAAAATATCATATCATCAATCAACAGTACAAAACAATTATAAAAATAAAATAAATTAATAGCTTTTTTTATAAAAATAAAATAAAATAGCTTTTTTCTCTTTGTTAAAAATAAAATAAATAATAATTATAAAAATAAAATTAGTCTTCTTAAAATCAAGTATTAATAAAAAAATCAAGTAATTATTTTTATAATTATTATATATTTTATTTTTGTTTTGTAAGAAAAAGCTATATGTTGCAAGCTACTAAAAATCAACGTTTATTGTTTTCTAAAAAGATTTGGAAGCTTTTTGTGACGGTTAAAAGCCGTCACAAAAGCTTAAAATTCAGTACAAAATTTTAGTTTAGATGACGGTTTTGAACCGTAACTAAAGGTCTTAAGTTTTCGTAACATCTCATAACATGATGGACCTCGTAACGGTTTAAAACCATTACGAAATGCCTTTTGTGACGGTTAAAAACCGTCACAAAAAGTCTTTCATGTTTTAGTGTTTATAACCATTGTTGTGACTCTTATTACTAATTTATTTTATAATGATTTAATGATGCCAAACATATAAGCGCACTGACATGCAAATTATGTAATGTTTGGTTGTAATGTGGGTTAAGTGGGAAAACCATTAAGTTGTATGCATATGACCAACATTATTAAAATACATGATACTATGAGACAAGTGGGAGAATGTAAGACCATAATGTGTTTCATGATCCTTTTAATTTATGTAATGAATACATTATATAACGTATGAACATAAAGACTCTTGAACTCCCATTACCGTTACCAATTTGATGAAAATTTGTATTAATGTGGGAAGCTTAAAAGTTCTCCCTCAAATCGATAAAATGACACTTGCATCATCAAACAGTATGTCGAAAGTTCTAAGGCTCATGAGGGCGATAAGATCTAGTTGATTTTAAGAGATTGGCTAAACGCTTCTATAGGTAATTCTCTATTTGGTCTATATTTTATGTTAAAGAATGCTTACATTCTCACTAGTTTTAGAAAAATGGGCACTCTCAAAATACCAAAATAATTCAAAAAACAAAAAATAAAAATAAAATGTAAACTTTTTTTTTAAGATCGACCTTCAAATATTAGTTAGTAGCCCATCCATTTCGATGACTATATTTAGTTTACCAATTTATTTTATCAATCGCATCACCACAAATCTCTCGCAAATTTGGGTGGGTATAAAATTGAAATAAAAAAGTAAAGTTTGGGATGGATTAGGTTGTTTGGCCTAAATAATAAGTACGCATCATATATAGAAGAAGTAGCACTGATATGAAAATGTTGTCTTTTCTGATCTATATAACACTTTTAATTCAATCATAAATTATAAAAGATAAACATACCTCCTTCCATTGCCAATAAGTTTAAGAATGTTTTTCCACTCTCTGCCTTCTTCCGTAATACCGTTGTTCTTGATGGCGAGATCTCAATGCGGTTTTAAATAAATCATATCCAAACAGTTATTGGAGTCCGTTTAATTTGAAGAGAGAGGGGAGGGAATTAAAACCCCCGTACTCAAAACAATTATGCCCAAACTACCATCAAGTTATGGGCCCAAAACATGAAGTACATAATAACATAATATGGGTCACATATAATAGAGATTAATTAGGAAAAGATAATCTAACAATCTCCCACTTGACCCATGTTATAACTTGATGATTCAAAATAAAATATAATTGCACACTTTTATTGAATCTATCAAATCACTTTTCCACTGAATTAAAATGATTAGATCGTGGCGGTCACAAGTCATTTAATCGACATGATTCCTTCCATGTATCATAACCAACTCAACCAGCATAACTGTAATAAGGACAATTCAACCATCTAACTATAATGTTATCTCTCTGAAATATAATGAAGATAACAAGTACATAAGCAAAAACAAAGCTTTAATAGAATTCACAAGTGTCATGACAATAATATGAGCAATACAATTATAAATGTATGTATACATACCACAATATTATGTTAACAAGGACTTGTCTATAATGCACATACGTTCAACATGGCCAATAAACGTTTTGGGCGGTAATCCCTTAGTTAACGGATCCGCTATCATCAGATCAGTACCAATATGTTCAATCGACACTCTTTGTTTTTGTATTTCTTCTTTGTCAGACAAGTACTTCAAATCCATATGTTTTGCACCTTTTGAATACTTGTCATTCTTCGAAAAGAAAACTGCTGCAGAATTATCACAATATAGCCTTATAGGTCTAGCTATACTATAAATAATAGCAAGTCCTGACACAAAATTCCGCAACCATAATGCATGAATAGCGGCCTCAAAGCATGCCACGAATTCAGCCTCCATAGTGGAAGTAGCAATTACAGTCTGTTTCGCACTTTTCCATGAAACTGCTCCTCCAGCCAATAGGAACAAGTAACCGAATGTAGATTTCCTCGAGTCCACGCATCCGGCATAGTCTGAATCAGAATACCCAATCACTTCGAGATGACTCGACCGTTTGTAGATCAACATGTAATCTTTGGTGCCTTGTAAGTACCTAAGTACTTTCTTTGCGGCTTTCCAATGATCCATTCCAGGATTACTTTGATATCGACCCAACATTCCAACAGCAAAATTGATATCCGGTCGAGTACAAGTCTGGGCATACATTAAGCTCTCAACTAATGACGCATAAGGAATGCATTGCATTTGCTGACGTTCCAAATCATTATGAGGACATTGCATTAAACTGAATTTGTCCCCTTTCTGAATTGGAACTATTCATGTAGAGCACTAGTCCATTTGAAATCTCTCTAATACTTTATTGATATATCCTTTCTGAGACAAACCTAACAATCCTTGCGATCTATCACGGAATATCTCTATTCCTATCACAAATGATGCCTCACCTATATCTTTCATTTCAAAGTTTATAGAGAGAAATCTCTTTACATCATGTAACATAGCAACATCATTCGCAGCAAGAAGAATATCATCAACATATAGGACCAATATGATAAACTTGCTCCCACCGATCTTCATGTATATACACCGATCAACAGTGTTTTCTACAAAATCATAAGACGTAATGGTATTATTGAACTTAATATACCATTGTCTAGAAGCTTGTTTCAATCCATATATTGACTTCTTCAACTTACACACCAAGTTTTCTTTTCCTGTGGTCAAGAAACCTTCGGGTTGGTCCATGTAAACTTCCTCTTCTAAGTCTCCGTTCAGAAAGGCAATTTTCACATCCATTTGGTGAAACTCGAGATCATAATGAGCTACTAAAGCCATTATAATTCTTAAAGAGTCCTTCTTTGAAACTAGAGAGAAGGTCTTTTTATAGTCAATGCCATCCTTTTGATTGTAACCTTTGGCGACAAGTTTGGCTTTATGTCTTTCAATATTGCCATGTGAGTCTCGTTTTGTTTTGAAGACCCATTTGCAACCAACTTGCTTTGCACCTTCAGGCAACTCGACTAATTCCCAGACTTTGTTGTCATCCATTGATTTCAACTCGTCTATCATGGCAGTAAACCATTTTTCAGAATCATCACATTTTATGGCTTGTTTGAACGAGACTGGATCTTTGTCAATGCTCAAATCACATTCATGTTCAAGTGAATAAACCACATAGTCATTTGAAACTGCTGGTCTTCTTGTCATTACAGACCTTGTAATGATATTTCTTGCGGCTCTACTTGATCATTTACAACTTGTGCATCATTAACTGATTCATTAATAATAAGTTCATTTTCCTCATTTGGAACAATAATTTGTTGCCCGGGTTTATTGCGTAACCGTGATACAACAAGAGGAACAACAATTTGAGGAGAAATGCTAGATGTAGGAGTTTTGAATTGAATTTCATGAATATCCACATTTCGTGATTCTTCACTCCCATTTGTTTTGGCCATTCTCAATGAACAGAAGCGTGCCGGACTCAACTATTCTCGTACTATGGTTAGGACAATAAAATATGTACCCTTTAGACTTTTCGGGGTAACCAATGAAGTAACCACTAATAGTCCTTGCATCAAGTTTCTTTTCATGTGGATTATATATCGTATTACTCGCTTGACATCCCCAAACATGAAGATGTCTCAAACTAGGTTTCCTACCAGTCCAAAGTTCATAAGGAGTCTTAGGAACTGATTTACTAGGAACCCTATTTAGCAGATATGCATCAGTCTTTAAGGCATGCATCCACAATGATGAAGGTATAGTGTTATAACTTAACATACTCCTAACCATATCCATAAGAGTACGGATCCACCTTTCAGCTACACCATTTTGTTGAGGTGTACCAGGCATTGTGTATTGTGCACAAATACCTCGACCTTTAAGGAAATTTGCAAATGGACCTGGACATTGTCCACTTTAATCATACTTTCCAAAGTATTCGCCACCTCTATCAGATCTCACCACTTTTACCTTTCTATCTAGCTGCCTTTCTACCTCATTAATGAACATTTCTAAAATGTCCACTGACTGAGACTTTTCATGCAACAAGTATAGATAACAATATCGTGAGTAATCATCAATAAAGGTGATAAAATACTTTTGACCACTCCAAGATGGAGCATCAAAAGGACCACAAATATCGGTGTGTATCAATTCAAGAGGCTCACTGCTTCTTGTGGCAGAATGTTTTGATATATGTTTGGTTTGCTTTCCCTTAATGCAATCCACGCATACATCCCAGTCAACAAAATCCAATTGAGGTAAGATATAACCTCTTTACTCTTTCTTTGGATATATGACATAATCTTTGACGCCAAAGAAAAGCAGAGCACTCATCATGTGCACTACGTTTATTTCCAATAACATGCTCAACATTAAACAAGGATTCAACAAACATACTATCAAGATTGAAACGATATAAGTTGTCAATTAAAATACCAGAACCATAATAGTATTTTTGTTTAAATAAACTAAACTAACTGTTTCCAATCTTTAAATTAAAGCCTACACAATCCAATCTTGATACAGAAACAAGGTTCCTTGAACATTCAGGAACATAAAGACACTTTTCTAAATCCAAAAAGTATCCAGTATCCAGGATTAATCTATAAGTCCCGATCCCTTCTATGCGTGCCTTCATTATGTTCCCCATAAATAAGAACTTTTCAGTTCCGCTTATGGGATGGATTGAAAGGAATCCCTGCATAATATGTGAAACATGAGTAGTTGCATCAGTATCAAGCCACCAGGTATTATTAGGCACTTCAATTAAGTTTGATTCAAAACATACATAAATGTAATGTATACCTTTCTTCTCAAACCATGCCTTTCGTTTCAGACAGTCTTTCTTGAAGTGTCCACTCTTCCTACATAAGTGACACATCAGCTCCTTATGGATTCGGCCCTCATGGACTTTCATTGGGGCTTTGTCCTTCTTTCTGTCCTTCCTTCCTGGGATAGCTTTGCTGCTGCTACCTCCATCATGCATAGTGAGATGAACTGAGTGACCCTTCAGTTTCCTTAATCTCCCTTCCTCCTGTACGAGCATGACCTTGATTTCTTGCAAGTTCCATTTTTCTTTTATGGTGTTGTAATTCACCTGGAACTGACCAAACTCAGGGGGAAGGGAATTAATAATGAACTGAACCAAAAATGATTCACTCACGTCCATACCCATTGCTTTGAGCTTGACGCCAAATTAGACATACTAGTCACATGATCATGGATGGGTTGTGACCACTCAAATTTCTTAGTGGTCAACTCACTCATCAAGCTTCCCACAATGGACTTGTCAGCAATGTCCGATTGTGAATACTCTTTTAGTTGGATCATGAATTCATTTGCATCGCTTGTCTTAGGCATAGATGGTTTGACATTTTCTGCAATCGTCATTCGCATCAAATTCAAACTTAGCCTATTAGACCGCTCTCAAGCGTATAAAGACTTTTCCTCTTCGGAGCTGGCCTCATTAATGGCCGCAGGCTTTTCGTCTACAATGATTGCCAGGTCAAGGTCCATTACACCCAGTTGGGCCGGATGCATTGGACCAATCATTGTAGTTAAGCCTATTGAACTTAACCATCATATTACCCAAGGCAAACATATTAGAGGACGCTGCAAATATAACAAAATTATTCACATTAATGCTTTGAGAAATCTAATAGATTCATACATACAATACTTTTATTATGTATTTAAGTTCACCTTTGGGTGATACTTTAATACATAATTCATGCTATATCAAATTCTCAATAAGCATACTTTCATAGACAATCAATCATACTTAGGAAAATAAGTAAGATATCTTTGGATAAAACATACCTATTTTAATTAAGTATGAAAATAAAGCTCTTAAGTTTCATTAATTATAAGCAATGATCCACCTTTGGGTGACCTCCTAGCGCTATAATTAATTAGTCTTAATTAAATATTTAACATCTATTCAAGCTAGGCCACTTTGGTGACTAACAAGCTTTTCATTAAATAAACATTTAATTAAACATACTTTAATTTTATTATTATTATTTTAATCGAAATATACGTGCCAATCATATGTATACATGCATGACAATAAATTAATCAATTAATAACGTGACATACATTAATATGCATATATTAAATAATATATATACGTAAATGACAAATTTCAATTAATATCATGTATATGTATTGTGCATGCATACGTAAGTGTTTTAATTCCAAGTCAAACGTGGCATTTTTTTTTTTTTTAATCATGTTTACCAACTAAATCAGCCACTTAAATCTCAAACGTGACTAATTACTATAATCAAGAAATAAACAAACTGTCACGTTAATTAATACTAATAAATAGGAAAGATTAAGCCATACACCTATTTTGTAGGAAAGAATTTGTACCAAAACAAACAAATAGTACACAACGCATGTATATCAATAAAACCCAAATTTTTAGTTCATCCGAGAATCTAACGGCATATATATCAATTTATTATAGATCCAAATTCTTTAACGCAAAATATATCGGCATCGGAATAAGAAAATACAATATACCCAAAAACGCAATATACCCAAAACGCAAAGTTAAGTCAGATCAAAGTATTGATCTATAATGCGAAATTAAACATCGACTTAAACTACTCTATTGAATGAAAAGTGTTTAACCATGCTCTGATACCAATGTTGTCTTTTCTGATCTATATAACACTTTTAATTCAATCATAAATTATAAAAGATAAACATACCTCCTTCCATTGCCAATAAGTTTAAGAATGTTTTTCCCCTCTCTGCCTTCTTCCGTAATACCGTTGTTCTTGATGGCGAGATCTCAATGCGGTTTTAAATAAATCATACGATCATTAAAACAATTATTGGGGTCCGTTTAATTTGAAGAGAGAGGAGAGGGAATTAAAACCCCCGTACTTAAAACAATTATGTCCAAACTACCATCAAAGTTATGGGCCCAAAACATGAAGTACGTAATAACATAATATGGGTCACATATAATAGAGATTAATTAGGAAAAGATAATCTAACAGAAAAAACCCTTTTCTAAATAGATTTTAAGGAAAATGATTTTGTGACAAGAAACTAATTAATTACTCATCTATTGCCTCCTTTAAGACGCAATCGAGCCCCCAATTTATTGCACTAATTGGAGTGGCTACAAATAAAGCTAGTTTTAATACTCTAACTAAAGCAAAAGTGGATTCAATTAGCGGTTGCTACGCCATTTTCCTACAGCATTTGAGTTAGTAGGAGATGCACCATCTGTAATCGTAAGATTTGTCGAAGGTTGATTAGGAGGAGCCGTGGTGATTTGAACACCCACAATCATACGATCATTAAAAAAAGAAAAGAAATTAAAGATAGTATAATATACTGAAATCAAAATTTATGCTAAAACATATAGTAATTTAAAAAAATCAAAGTGTTTTTTAACACAATTCACATAAATTAATTAAATTAAGTTGATGGTCAAACAAAAAAGTGTTAGGTGGTGAAATTGCAAAAGCTAGCCCCAAGAATGTGTATTCTGGTTAGGTTGGTGAGGAATACTTTGATTGACACACGACGAGGCCGCGGACGACCCACGCATTGAGGCTCTCTAACTAGGAATAACTTCTAGCGGAAGTTTTGTCATCCTTATACGAGGTATGAACCCAATCCAATTGACAAGTTCTAAGGTCAAACTTAGTCCAACAGTTGACTCACTCTATTTCGCAACACAAAACGGCAACACCTTTTCCTTATTTATGTAGTGTGGTCCTTGTGAAGCAATCCTCAACGCACTTTTAAACGGTGGGACCATGGTTTCCACGTGGCTCCTGCATGGCTCGCCCAAAGCCCTTCACCCAACGTCGCCACCAATTAGTAATTGACGAGAAGTTTTGTTTAGGTCAAATTGATATATCATCACCTTTTACATATTTTATTATTATATTTTGACTTTTTTAGATTGTTTGATATATATCTGAAGTCGCTTCTTAATTATAAATTTAACGAGTTAGCACTTTTTTTTTTTTGCAACAAAAAAGTTAATAAATTTAATAATTGTTTTAACAATTATAAGTGATGAGGTGGTCTTTTAAATTTATTATTTAAGTGCGACATCATCGAATTTAAAGTTAAAAGTGTTTATGATACAAATCTAACCATCTATAAATGAAGATTATGATATAATAACAAAATTTGTGAAAAGTTAAGATATTTAATCAGTTAAGCTTTTTTTTTTTGGTAACATTGACCAAGTTTTACTTTTGTTTATAAGCGTAATGATAAAAAACATCCTAAAGTTTATAAGTTGTATCAGTTAAATATATGTATCTTAACTTTTAAAATTTATTAATTATATCATAAGTTTTTCAATTTAGTATCAATTTTATTCTAAATTAATTTGGAGCACTTTTTTTATTAAAATCAACTTAATGTTCAAACTTTAATTTTCATGATAATCCGCATTGATCAATTTACATCAAAATCTTTTAAAATACATATTTAAATAAAGTTTATAAAGACTCACAAAAATAATGATTTATAAATTAATGATACATGAATACTCTTATTTTAATTTAGTTATTCACAGCAGATCACTAATGGTAAGTTAAAAATTATGTATATATTTAATTACATACATATGAAAATGATATATAAAACTTATTAGAAGTTACTCATAGTTGTTTAATCGACAAAAGAACTATGAAGAAAAATGGGACCAAATCAGTTGCAAATGGAATTGAACTAAATCAAAAAGGTTAAAGTACAATTGATAAATTTCAAATGTTAGGATATAAATTGATACAACTTGTAAAAATTATTAGGATATTATTTATCATTATAAGTCTTATTTATAAATGTTAGGTTTTTCCCAATAAGTGAAGGGTATGTTTGTCCAATTAAGCAGTCTTCCTTCATTTCAAAGATATTATTTATAAGAAAGAAACATTTTGCCCCACCGAGGTTCCATCCCATGCATATATGACCTCTCACACCAAACTCCATACCAAATTATTAGGCCATCTAATTGACTAATATTTTCAAATATTTTATTGGGCAAGCTTTACTTAATTTGTACTTGTTAATTCAAATCCAATCCAATTTGTGAGGTGGGTATGCTTTTTATGCAATATAATCAATAATCGAGTGGTCTAAGTATTCATTTTTTGTAATATTTGTGCCTACTCCAAGATCATAAGAATGTGGTGACTACTTTATGTATGAGCTTAAAGCTAAAAGTGAGGTTCACTTTAAAATGTCTATCTTGGTAAGGGATTGTGGAACTATCCCAACACTTCAAAAACTAAGCTATGCAAGAGAACACTAATTGATTCTAAGCAAGTATGAATAGGGGCGGAGCCAAGATTTCAAGCTCCCATATGCTAGATTGAAGGTAGCATGAGCATTATTTTAAGCGGCAGACTAACCTAGTCATTTTTATAAATTTTTAAGTGGCTAACTATATAGATTAAGTGACACATGTAAAGCTACCTCGAGCTACATTCTAGCCTTCTATAACAGTCATTTATGTGGCCGTAGACAAGAAAAAAAAATGAAAAAAAAGGTCACTCAATCTCTCTCAAATGTGTATATGTTATTGTAAATTGAGTTGGAACTTGCTAAGAACTAGAGAAGGAAATAGAAGACTAAGAACTTCTACTACTACACAGGAGAAGATAAGAAATGAGATAGATGGAATGAGAAGTTTTTCATTCAACTTGGTGGAATTTTACAACGAGGTTAACACCCTTTATATATGCCCTTTGGTGATGATGATAAATGTACTTAGACAATATTTACAAGTAGCACATACATCACATGTCATGCAACTCTTTACAAGCAACATTGACAATACATGGAATAGTGAGTACATTGGATATGAATACAAGTAAGAGCAATGCTTGACATTACAACTCAATGACAAAGCCATGCTTGACAATGTAGTTATCCAAAATCTTGGTCAATTGTTTATTCAGATCATAATACTCCCCCTTGGATGACAATTGCTAAGAGAATGTGTCTCGTCAAAACTTCTACTAGAAAAAACCCTGTGGGAAAAATATAGTAAAAGAAAAAGAGTACACTGCTCTCATAAATCTTAAGATGAGTATAATATTGTTAGGATTGCCTCATTAAAAACATTACTAGGAAAACCCAATGGGATAAAACCATAGCTAAGGAAAAAATAGTGCAATAAACTAATCAATAACTCCCCTCATGTGAACATGGGTGAAACTTGTTATGTTTCTTTACTTGCAATGTCCTTAAGTTTACGCAAGCCAATACCATATGTAAGCCTCTTAAATGTCGTAGTTGGTAAGAATTTTGTGAATAAATCAGCAAGATTATCACTCGATCGGATTTGCTTGACATCAATTTCACCATTCTTCTGAAGCTCATGTGCATAAAAGAATTTTGGTGAAATATGTTTTGTTTTGTCCCCTTTTATGAATCATTCACTTAATTATGCGATACATGCTGCGTTATCTTCATATAATATGGTTGGAGAATCTTTTATTGAAGGTAATCCACATTATTCTTGAATATGTTCAATCGTGTTTTTCAACCATACACATTCATGACTTGCTTCATGAATTGCAAGTGCTTCATAATGATTGAAAAAAATAGCAACCATAGTTTACTTTATTAATTTCCATGATACAACAGTATTACCACATGTGAATACATATCTCGTTTGAGAACGAGCCTTGCGGGGATCAGATAAAAATTAATCATCAGCATAACCTTGGAGATTCAATTTTACTCCCCTCGAGTAAAATAAACCCATGTCATTTGTTCCTCGAAGATATCATAAAACGTTTTTGACACCATTCCAATGTCTTCGAATTGGTGAAGAGTTGTATCTTACACGTAGGTTGACAGCAAAAGCAATGTCAGGTTTTATAGAATTTGCAAGATACATAAGTGCACCAAGTGCACTTAAATATGGTACATCTGAACCAAGTAGCTATTCATCACTTTCCTGAGGTCGAAATGGATCTTTATCCACTTCAAGTGATCTAACAACCATTGGAGAGCTCAATGGATGTGTCTTGTCCATATAAATCTTTTTAATATTTTTTCAATATAATTTGATTAATGGACAAGTACTCTACTTGAAAAATGTTCAACTTACAAACCACGACGGAGTCTTGTTTTTCCAAGTTCTTTCATCTCAAATTCTTTTTTCAAGTATTCGGATGTTCTAACGATGTCGTCGTGGTTTCCCACTATATTTAAATCATTAACATATACAACAATAATCACGAATCATGTTGATGATCTTTTAATAAAGACACATGGGCAAAATGAATTATTCGCATATCCTTCTTTAAGTAAATAGTCACTAAGGCGTTTGCACCACATTTGTCCGGATTGTTTCAATCGGTACAAAGACCTTTGTAATTTTATAGAATGTATGTTATGAGGTTTTTATTTTATTTATTCAGATATTTCAAATCCTTCAGGGATTCTCATATATATCTTACTATCTAGGGATCCATACAAATATGCTATAACGACATCCATTAGATGCATATCAAGCCCTTCAAAAATCGTAAGGCTTATCAAGAATCGAAATATGATTGCATCTATAACAGGAGAATATGTTTCCTCATAATCAATGTCAGGTCTTTGTGAGAAACCTTGAGCTACAAGTATTGTTTTATACCTTGTAACCTCATTTTGTTCATTTCTCTTTTGACCAAATACTCATTTATATCCAACAGACTTTACGCTATCTGGCGTTTGAACAACCGGTCCAAAAACCTCTCGTTTCTTCAGCGAGTCTAGCTTTACTTAGATAGCCTCTTGCCAAATTTATCGGTCAAGTCTTTTTCGACATTCGTTTACTGATCGTGGTTCAGATCATTATCATTTTCACATATTTCAAATGACACATTGAAAGCAAATATATCATCAGGAACAATATTATTTATATCGCAATTCTTACTAGAGTTCAAGTAATTTATTGAGATCTCATTATTTTCATTTTTCCCTATTTTTCTAGAGGCATTTGTTCCTCGTCAGAATCAACTTGTTTTGACAAATCCTTATCAAAGGATTCTTGTGCTTTCTCGGAATTATTTTGATTTGCATTTATTTTTACTCTTGTTTTCCTCTTTCGAGAACTATATCCTTTGAACAAACTGTTCTTCCACGCTTTAAGCATATTGTTGGTTCTTATGCATTTCGTTGCACAGAGACATCAATTCTTACAAGAGCATTTACAGCTAGAATATGTGATCTAGTCTCTCATTTTGCGTCGGTAAATGCATCGGATAATTGATTTGCAATTATTTGCAAACAAATGATCTTTTGATTTATGCATGGATTATAATGTGATAAAGTTGACGCATTCCAAGCAATTTCGCGTCATTCCTTTTGAATTGGCTTCTTGACTCCCCCTAATGGTGGGAAAATTGCTTCGTCAAAGTGACAATCAGCAAAACGTACAATAAATAAATCCCCTATTACGGACTTAAGATATCTTATATTGGACGATGAGTTAAATCCAACATAAATCCCAAGTTTTCGTTGTGGACCCATTTTAGTTTTATTGGGAGGTGGTATAGGAACATACACTGCACAACAAGAAATTTTCAACTGGTAAATATTTGGCTGTTGACCTAAAATGAGTTGCATGGGGGAATGTTTATGGTATGCAGTAGACCTATAACGAATGATAGATGTTGCATGAAGAACTGCATGTCTCTAAACTGAAGTTGGTAAGTTAGTTCTCATGATTAAAGGTCTAGCAATTAATTGAATGCGTTTAATCAGAGATTCTGCCAAACCATTCTGGGTATGCACATGTGGAACATAATATTCAAAGGTAATTCCTATAGACATGCAATAATCTGTAAATACTTGAGATTGAAACTCCGAAGCAATATCAAGACAGATGGTCTTGATTGAGTTTTCAGGGAATTGTGCTATTAACTTAATGATTTGTGCTAAAAGTCTAGCAAATGCAACATTACGAGTCGAAAGCAAACAAACCAAACCACCTAGTTGACGCATCTATCAAAACCATGAAATATCTAAAGGCTCCACAGTGAGGATGAATAAGTCCACATATGTCTCCCTGAATGCGTTCTAAGAAAACTAAAGATTCCACAACAATTTTACTTAAGGAAGGTTTAACTATTAATTTACCTATAGAACAACTAGCACAATTATAATTACCAGCTGAAAATATTTTGAAACTCCTTAAAGGATGTCCATGTGAATTATCAATTATTCTTCGCATCGTTGATGATCCTGGATGACCAAGTCGGTCATGCCATAAAATAAATATATTTGGATCATTAATTTTCTTATTTAAGACGACATTCGTTTCGACATGCCTTATATGAATAATTCAGAGGATAAAGCTGAGAATTTTTCTGATACTTCTTTTTTCCCATTTGAAACTAGTGTGACACAGAGAAATTCTTTATTATTTTCGTTCACTGTTTCAAAGTGATATCTATTTTGTCGAATATCTTTAAAGCTAAGTAAATTCCTTCTGGGTTATTCAAAGTATAAGGCATTGTCAACATGAATTGTTGTTCCCTTAGGCAACATAATATTTGCTCTTCTAAAGCTATTAATCAAATTGGAGATGTCAGATATTGTTCGAACATTAGCCTCAGCTAATTTCAAATTGGAGAAATATTCTTTTTTTAAGGATTGTGTGCGTTGTAGCACAATCACCAAAACACATATCGCTTTTATTTGATTCATGATTTGATGATCCATCTATACAAATAATGTTTGACAAATTGGAAAAATAGTAATATTTTATTCATAATAAGAAACTAGTATATATAAACTAAAAAGCATAACAAAAACTATTGCATAGAATTATTGAAAAACATTACATATGTTCATTAAAGATATCGAGATTAGTGTTTGGATCATCGTTTAAATTTGGGACATCCATATAATTAATGTCCAACGAGCCATCTCCGATAGTGAAGTTCACCTCAACTGTTTTGTCTTTCTCCTTTAAAGAGACTTGGTAAAGATCAATAAAATACTTAGACGTGCGGCATACGTAAGCCGAATGGCCTTTCAAACCACACATGTGGCATGGTTGATCACGATTACGAGCATGCCCATTTTTAGCTGCATTCTTTCTCTTATTCTGAGTGGCTTCATTTTTATTCCATTTATTTTGGAACTTATCGCCATGAAATTTAGAATAAGGCTTGCCACGATCTTTGCTGATTGATCCTTCCCCTTTCCATGTCCGTGGTTTTTCTTTCCTTGACCTTTTTTATGGTCATTATAAGATGCAACATTTGCTTCATTAATTGAAGCAGAACCAGTTAGAAGGGAGTTGTGGTTCTTCAATAGAAGCTCATTATTTCGTTCAGCCACCATGAGACAAGAAATTATTTTCAAGTACTTTTTAAATTGACGCGCTCGATATTGCTGTTGCAACAACAGATTCGAGGCATGAAAAGTACTGATTGTTTTTTCCATCATTGCCTCATCGGATATATTTTCTCCATATAACCTCAAACGAGAGGTAATATTAAACATGGTGGAGTTATACTCACTGACTGTTTTGAAATCTTGAAGCCTAAGATTCAGCCAGTCTTTTTGAGCTTTTGGAAATATCATCGTCTTTTGGTGATCATATCGCTCTTTCAAGCTTAACTACTATGTGAAATGATTTTTTATAGTGAGATACTTACTTTTTAAACCTTCATGGAAAGGATGGCGAAGGAATATCAGTGCTTTCGCACGATTTTGCATTGATGTTTCATTTCCTTCTATAATAGTTTCTCCTAGTCTTTAGCTTGGATATGTATCTCGGCATCCAATCGCCATGACAAATAATTATTGCCAGTGATATCGAGGGCAACAAATTCAAGTTTTTGAAGGTTTTCCATAGTCTGAAAATATGTTAAGAAATTGGGTAAATAGTTTTTCTCTTTTATATAAAATAAATAATATACGATTAAATATATGTTCACAACATGATTATTAATATACAAAATGTACTACTTGTATGAGTTGGTAGGGCAACCTTTAGGTTGGTTGGTGAGACGAAGTCTACTTAAAACCATGTATCCACGAACGGGATAACCCGTCTCCCTTTCAATGTTTAGCTTTACTTGGGACAAGGCTTACCCACTATCAACCCAAACTCATAACATTATTTGCAATATAAAAATAAAAATAGAGCATAACTAATTATTTGTAGTATAGCGAGAAAACTAGGAATGTCACATATTGACTTTTGATTTCTGATGTAGAAGATTGTACAAGATGCAACTACATAGCATACTTTCGCAGTCGGTGACGTTATAATGCATAGTGTATGAATAAAGTATGCATATGTAAGTGATGCATGCAATTAAGAAAGCAACCATGATAACATGGAATAAATTGAACTTATTTAAATTAACAACAGCTATACCTTCCTAGCTTTGTTTCCTTAGCAAGCCTTCTTGAACTTCAAGATCTCTTTGTGCAAGAGCAAGCTCGAGCTGATAACGTGTTGTAAATTGAGTTGGAACTTGCTAAGAACTAGATAAGGAAATAGAAGACTAAGAGCTTCTACTACTGTAAAGGAGAGGAGAAGAAATGAGATAGTTGGAATGAGAAGTTTTTCATTCAACTTGGTGTGATTTTACAATGAGGTCGACACCCTTTATACAGGGCCTTTGGTGACGATGATAAATTTACTTAGACAATGTTTATAAGTAACACATACATCACATGTCATACAAATCTTCATAAGCAACATTGACAATACATGGAATAGTGAGTACGTTTGATATGAATACAAGTAAGAGCAATGCTTGACATTACAACTCAATGACAAAGCCATGCTTGACAATGTAGCTATCCAAAATCTTGGTCAATTGTTTATCCATATCATAACATATATATATATCAACAAAATTCTACTCAGTATCTTTTAACTTTAAGTGGGCCAACATATTTGAACATATAGTCACTGTCACCTGGCCACGTAATCCCTACGACTAGCCTACATTTCAAACAAAACAAACTAAGCCAATGAAAGTAACAAAGAAATTTTTGCTTCTTAAAAAAAAAAATTAAACTATGTACACGTGTCTCGCATTTTCCCATGTCAACACACCCGATCAACGCACCTGGTGCGCTGGTAGGTGACGTGGCAAAGTGGGTCCCACCCAGAGAGGAAATTCCTTATTTCCTTATTTTCGTTTTTATTAGTCTCTTCAGGCTGTTCCATTCGGTACTTGCACGACTCCGTCATGTACGTCTTTGCACATTCGGGCTGTCATGAGACGTCAGAGCTGCAGCTGCCTCTCTCTCCTGTTGTGACGATCAAAACGTTTGGAGGGAAATTCGAAATTTGAATTTCACTACAAAAAAACAGCAAATCAGAAACGGAATTAGAAACGGAAATAAGATCCGTTTCTAAATCAGAAACGGAATTAGAAACGGAATAAGTTCCGTTTCTAAATTAAAAAGTTAGCGACGGAATTGAGACGGAAACATTTAGAGACGGATTTGAGACGGATCAGAGACGGAATTAGAGACGGAATTAGAGACGGAATTAATTCCGTCTCTAAAAAATAAGCGCCAACATTCCCACCAAAATTTGCATTTATTACAACCGTCTGTACGTCTCGAGATTCGTGCGTGTCTCGATCTCGATAATTCAAAAATGGGGACCAAAACTCTATCTCTCCCTAAAATCTCTCTCCCACCGCTCTCTCTCTCTCTCTCTCTCTCTCAACGAAACCTCTCTCCCTCACCGCTCTCTCTCACCGTCACCGCCGCTCTCTCTCACCGTCACCGCCGCTCTCTCTCTCACCGTCACCGCCTTCTCCTCTCTCTCTCACCGTCATAGCTCTCTGCTCTCTCTTTCACCGTCACCGCTCTCTCTCTCTCTCACCGTCGCCGCTCTCTGCTGTCTCTCTCTCGCAGCTCTCTGCTCTCATTCTCTCACCCTCTCTCTCGCTGCTCTCTGCTAGGGTTTGTTGCTATAAAATGTGGTGCTAACTAGCAATCAGAGATGCCACAAGTCTTCTTCTCTTCTCTCGCTTCGCTAGGGTTTTGTTGCGGCGATTTGCGAGAGGAATCTCCTTCTCTGTGACGGCCGAGGTGAGATTCTATCTTCTCTTCTCCTTTCGAGCTTGGATTCAATTCGTTTGTGATGATGTTCTTTGCTTTCCGATGTTGAGCATCGTGGTTGATCTTGTTACGGATTTTAGATTTGAATCGTTTGTTACTTATATTTAGTTTGAGATAGCGTTGAATGAGTTGTTGTTGTTGTTGTTGAAGTTTTTTTTTTAAATTAATAATCAATCTAGTTGGTGTGTAGAACATATACACCAAATGTTTGATAAAATGACTCAAATAAGGTTTACTTGTTCATTTCGAGTTTTGAGCATGGTTTGATCAGTTTGAACTAATATACATTTTAACTTACAAAAATTGTTTCTCAAATTAGGTTTTTACTAAACTTCATGAATTAACTCCAACTTAGACTATTGAAGTGAAGATTCAAAATTTCAATGGCTAGACTTCATTCTAAATTTGCTTTGATGATTGGAAATACTTTATTTGAGTGAGGTAGAGATTGTGGACGTAATTAGGAAGAAAAGCTTGAATTAAAATAGTATATTAAATGAATGCATTCCAATTGTTTAATATAATGGTTGAAAGGAAACTTGTCTTTTTTTCAAATTCAAGAGTAGAAATTTACATGGATAAAAGAGTAATTAGATTGATATGCATCATATGCAATTATTTTTAAGAATATAATAAGCGACACTTGGCTAGTTGAAGTAAACTACTTATAAATTGATCTTGGAAGAGGTTTGGACTTCCATAAAATTAAGTAGTAATGGTTTGGTAGAGTTGAACCATTTAAAATCACTTGTTTGAGCCTAACCAAACTTAGAAAAGGTTTAGGTATAAATGCATATTAGAATAACTTATAAATTCATTTTTACTAGCACATGGAAGTAGGCTTGCATATTTAAAAGAACTATTTAATATTAATGCTAGCCTTGGGTAATTAACTATTCTAATTGGAAACTATATTTGTAGTTACATGAATCCAACAAAACCCAACGCCTTTGAATATACTTTCATATACGACCACATGTTTGGACAAATGTATTGTTTAGGTTTAAATTACTAGAACAATGGTTCTATTAGCTTAGGATTTTGAGATTTATATTTATTAAGTTAAGAGCGAAACTCATATAAGATCATTTTAGTGGGTTAAGTCCCTAATATAATGAGTTAAATCTATAAAAGAGCTAGTGGATGAATTAGTTCCTTTAAGTTACGTACTAAACCTCAACTAAGCAAACGATCCTTAAAACAATTGTGTCATACATTGTTTGATTGTAGATACGCGTGGATGGTTCAACTAGACTATTCGAATCATCGATTTGACGTAAAAAATTATGCAATTGTATTGTAAGTAAACTAGTAAGAAATTCAATATTATTTCTTTTTCCTTTCCTTGCATATTTTAATGGAAATGATACCTATTGTTGGACTCTACTTCCCTAGAGTGACCTAGGGTCTAAAGTGGTAGAATTGAGTCGTTTACTCGTAGGTTAAGCATTCAAGTCGTGCTTGTGGCTCCTAGACGAGGCTGAATCCTCTTGGTGAGCATTCGCCATGTGTCGTGGCTCCTCACAAAACTTCAAGGATCCAATTAATGCGAGCATCCGGTTGCAAGCTAGCAATTGTTAAGTATCACGGCGGTTCCTACGAGATAGTGAGTGATTCTTCTATTGTCATTTCAAATATATATATAATGGCTATAACACGAGAGGATAAAGTGACATTACCGACAAACCGGCTTGGTTTGTTTTTTTTTTTTTTTTTTTTTTAGCGATATCACGGCGGTTCCTATCTCGGTTTTGCTTGGCCACACTCTAAGCTTTTCTTTTAAAGCTTTCTTATTCTATTTGTGAGTTTTTATGCTATTTCTTCTTTGCAAGAGATTTCCATCAATTGGTTTTTTTTTTTTTTTTTTTTTGGGAGTAGGAACACATGGTGATTTGTTTTGGAGCACGCGACGGTGTAACTTCATTCCTATCTCGGTTTTGCTTGGGCTGTGGTGAGCTTTTCATTTTAAGGTTTCTTATAAAATTTGTGAGTTTTTTCTTTTTCTTCACTTTGCAAGAGAGGACATCAATTGGTTTTTTTTTTTTTTTTTTTTTTTTTTTTTTTTTTGGAGTAGCTTAACATGGTGATTTGTTTTGGAGCACGCGACGGTGTTGGTGGAGGAGATGATGACTTCCTATCAAGATTTATGGTTAAATAGAGAGGTTTGGGAAAATAGAGAGGTTGGTGGATGAGATTATGACTTCTTATAGATACATTGTTCTCTTTTTTCTTTTCTTCTCTTCCTTTTGATAATCCCAGCTGGTTTGTTTTTTTTTTTTTTGAGTAGGAACACATGGCTTGTCACCTTTGGAGCACACAACAGTTTTAGATGGGGTGAGAGGATGAGTTCTAGAATCATACTTACATGATAGGTTTGTGCTTAACTTTTACTTTTTCCCTTTTACCATTCTTGCACTTCACCATTACTTATCATATGCATGTTGAAATGCAAGCCTTTCAAAGCTTGATAAATAATCCAACTCAACTTACATGATAGGTGCATCTTATATGGTTGATGTTCATGTATTTTTTGGAAGATTTCTTATTCCTCATTGTATGGTTTATTTCTTTTCTTCACTTTGCATTTCTTGAATGTCAAATTTGGAATTTTTATTTAAAAGTAGGAACACATGGTTTGGTTTGTTCTCGAGCACTATTTCATTTTTAGATTGGATGAAATTCGAGTTTAGGATCAAATTTGAGCTGTGAATGTTGCATTGATGGGAGTTTGGGGGTCAATGTTGCTATTTTCCTACGCATTGAATGGGACTTTGGGGATCAAATTTGAGTTTTCTTTTTTCCTTTAAGCATTCTTGCACTTCACCATTATCCTCTTTCATGTTCCTTATTACATCAATGCAAACACGAATGAAAGCGACAAAGAAGTTTTTTTTAAGGTTTTTTTAGCTATTTGACATTTTACATCAATTCATTACTTATTCGGTTTAAATAAAGTGTGATTGATTGATTGTCTTTTACATGTTTTGCAATTTAGGTTGATTTGGGTTGGATCAAATAATGAAATTATAGGAGCCACCATTTTGATTAGAATTCTAATAATTTGGCGGTAATGGTTATTCATCTAAAAGGAATATCTGAATTGTTCTTTGATTATGATTGGCAACCTTTATTTTCGATGGTATATTGTCTTTCCTAGTTTTGTTGATTTCCTTGCTTATGGATTTTTGACTTAACTTACCATTCGGGATTTTGAACATATTCAACAATCCAAGGCAATAAAGAAGGGCAATTAGGTATAGACTTATCATTGCTTGATTAAGTTCTCTAAATTTCCATCATAAATTCATTATATGCAATATATCTAGTGGAACTTGCTTTGTTAATGTTATCTTACCATCTTTGCAATATATCTAGTGGAAATTTTGCAATTGGAACTTGGAAATATGAACTTGCGCTTATTCGGATCGCCGGAAAGTTTTATGGACAAGCGCGGCGCATGTAAGTTAAAAAAGCTCGGTTTGAAATGAGATGAGTGAGCTTATGATAAATTTTGTAGCTTGTGAAAGTGGATTGATTGAAAATAGTCTTATGAGTTTTTTGGTCTATCTATGAGGTAGCATATTTTTGTTTTCTTATATGTTTTTAGAAAATGAAGATAAAAGTGAAAATGACAAACATTGCTATCTTCCTCCTCTTTGGATTGGTAAGAATTTAATTTACTTAAATCGGTATATGCGGTGTTTATCATCGTTTGTGGATTCTTAAATCTCAAATGAATTAATGTTAATTTTTTGCTTGTTTGTAGACTTTGATGGTCGAGTGCAGGGATCGTCACTATAAGTTCGATGTGAGTCATTGCTCTTCTACCTTAGCTCTATCTCCTATGATGCTTATGTCCCTGAAAAATTTAAGTTCAACTATTCAATTATTAAGTTGTTTCAAATGTCCCTTGGGCGTGCGGTGGTGTTGAAGAACATCTCAAGACTTTTCGATTGATAATTCTTTTTGTACATGTTTGGGATTGTAAGGTTTTTTTTTTTTTTTGTGGTTGTTGAACAATAGGATTGGTGGTTTTGTGAATACTTAGAAATTTGGAGCATTTGTAATACTATACAATTTTTTTGGATATATATCTTTTTCAATTTTTGATTTTTACATTTTTGTTCTCTCAATTGAATATTTGTTGATATATATTGTCGATGTATGAATGTCAATTTATTATATATTGGCGGAGTTAAATGTGTTTGGATTGAGACCTATATATGTAAGACTTTAAAAACTAAACAAAAATGAAAATTAGAGACGGAAATAGCAACGGAATCTTTGGATTCCGTTGCTATTTCCGTCTCTAATTTTTTTTTTTTTTTTTTTTTTAGATATGAATCGAAACGGATAAAATTCCGTCTCGATCCGTCTCTGATTAGCAACGGATCAGAGACGGAAATAATCAGAAACGGAATTTATTCCGTCTCTAATCAGAAACGGAATTAGAGACGGAATAAATTCCGTTTCTAATCAGAAACGGAATTTATTCCGTTTCTGATCCGTCTCTAAATCAGAAACGGAATCCATTTTCCGTTTCTGATCCAATCAGCGACGACGTTTTCAGAGACGGAACGCATTCCGTCTCTGTTCCGTTTCTGAATCCAATCAGAGATGGAATTTTTGCAAATCAGAAACGGAAAATTCCGTTTCTGATTTGCTTTTTTTTTGTAGTGTTTCTCTCCTCACTAAAACAACTCCACTTCTCACAAAAGAACTCATCCACATCTCACAACCGCACTCATCCCAGTTTAGGAGAAGTCAGACCTCATTTAGTTCATTTTTGCAAACTTACAGTGCGAGCGGAGATAACTCCTTGGAGTTACTCACAGTATAAGTTCATATTTCATGTTTGGTTGAACTTTGAACTTGCAGAGAAGTTGCAAATTTTTAAAAATTGTATTTTGTGGGAATTGACCTAAATACTCTTCAAACATATTTGTAAGATAAAAAAGAAAGCATTATTATTTTCACCAAAAAAAAGAAAACATTATTATTTTCACCCCATGAACTACTATTTCTTTATTCATAATTAAAAAACTTGAATTAAATAAAAACAAAAAAATATTATTTACAAAATATTAAACAACATTAAATCATTATAAGTATTTTTATATTTATTTGAAATAATTATTAATAATAAATATTATAAAATATAACTAATCACAATGACCTGGTTTTTCAACCAGCATATCGTGAAGCAGCAATTTTTTGTAGTTCAAAAACCAGATCGCACCAGCGATCTTGGTGCGATCTGGTTCTTGAACACCTCGGATTAGATCGCGAATTTGGTTCGTAGAAAGGAACCAAATCTGTGATCTAGCATTACAAATAAAAAAATACCTCTGTTTCTTCTCTTCTCTTGTGATAAAACCCTAGCAGTGATGATGGGAGGATAAGAGAAAGGGACGAGGAAGATAGAGGGACGAGGAAGATAGAGGGACGAGTTGGAGTTGGGACGTGGAAAAAAAATGTGAGGGGTAGTTTCGTCCATGTAACTCATGGGAGTTATCTCTTTAAGGGGTTGAGGATATTTCTCACCCCTCCCCTGTAAGATGGGAGATTCCTCACAGGGAGTTGGGAAATCAAACAAGATTAGTTGCCAACTCCTTGTGAGTTATCTCCAAAGAGAAAACTCCACCCTATACGAAACAAGGCCTTAGTCAGAGCTTGCTGAAGAAAGAGGAAGTCCATAGTAGTATCCCAGTTTTCTCTTTAAAAACTGTTGTTTCGAAGCTTTGTCTGCTATGTTGCTTATTGATTTATTTAATGATTTGAAGCTTGTATTTGTTGGTGTATGATTTTTTCTTTTTTTTCTTTGTTCCAATCATAGTTTCTTTCTCCACTGTTATTTTCAAGCACAGGTCACATATCAATAGGTGGTGGTCTAAACAGGTAGTCGAAAGTTGTTGTCTTTTTATTGTTGTCTTCATCATTTTCGGTTGTAACAATGTATTTGTGGGTATTACATCTTCCCCATCATTGTTTTGTTGTCTATTTACTTAGTTTTGTGCTTTCTTATTTGTAGGAATATGGCAGGGATCGATGATGAAGATGCAGATGAGTACTATTGGAATTGTGGCGACAACGATCACTACGAAGAAAATTTCCCATGGAGGGATGAATGCCCGAAGTGCAAAGGCGGGTTCTTATATAAGAGATTGAAACACGAGAGGTTATCGGTTTTGCAGCAACGATGATTGTGGTTTGATTGAAAGAAATGACATCCTTTTTTCCCAATATCCATTCCTCCTCAGTTGGTCCAAATACATTTTCAATGGCAGTGCACGTTGGACAATTAGCAAGTTCATTCAACCAAAATTTGTGTATCACCACACTAGGAAGGGATTTGGAGCCGAATGTAATTGTCGTTATGAAGTAGTGAGGTTCATAGTGAGCACAGTGGCTAATCAATCAGGAATAAGTTTTGTTTAAGGTTGTAATTCGAATGAAAAGGGTGTTGTCTTCACTAAGTTGTTCAATTCTAATCAAAAACATGTGTATGTACTATGATGCAATCCATGAGGTCTTTTTTACTTGTTACACTAGTGCCATTGACATGAGACATTACGACATATGTGTGTAGATAGATTAACATCATTCGAAAGACATAACAATAAAAAAACATAACAACATGTATCATTTGTGGTGTGATCATCGCCCCAATGACATCTAACAATAACATTCAAAATCATAACAACCTGTAAAAGCATAACAACATGTAAAAGCACAAGGAATAACATTCAAAAACATATAGGAATGAAAAGATAGTTAGATTAATAACTTTTCAAAAGTGATGCCATCAATGGGCATCACAATAGTTAGATTACAGCCAGAAGAGTAATTCCGGCTAGCGATTAAATTGTACCACAGTTAACCATATTCCAAACCAAAGATTGTATCTAAATGTGCAAAATAAATTACCATAACTAATATAACGGAACATTGTTTGTTTGTTGTAGAACACCGCCACTAAGAGGGGACTTTCACCACTTACTGTTTGTAGGAAACAATTGCATTGCCTTTCTCGCTACTATCCTTGATGGCTAGAAGGATCTCTTTTCTTAACTCAGCCATGTGCGCAAGCATTCGAGCCTCCAACTTATCAACCTGTGAGTCGAATGTGGTGTAGCTTAGGCTTAAGTTGCTGATGAATCGACGTTCGGATTCTCCTAATGCTTATGTGACCTAGTTCGGAAATTATGCCATGTTTACCTCTTCCATCTTGGTCTGAGCTGCAATAATCATTGACGTTATTATTTCTCCTGATTCTCGTTCCATCCTCTTCAAAGTCTGTTGCATCTCAGTGAGAGCTTACTGCATAATGCGTTACATGGCGTTGAACTTGTTCATTATATCCTAAGTACATAGCTGCTACAAAATAACACAAATACGAGTTCATTTGGATAAAGATTGCCAATAAGAGAATAAAACACGTGATGAATATAGATCCTCAGTACATACCTTTCGGAGCACACTAACTTCAGTGCTTGGTTCCCCAATATCCTAGACACACATGTCTTAGTTTCAGACACCCAAAAAGGCTACTTGCACATGTAAGAAAACATTTGATATGGAAATTGTAACTACCTGAGCACCTTAGTGAGGGATAGTAACATTAGTGACTGTTACATCTTGGGTGTCCTCCATGTTGGTGAATGTCTTTTCCTGACCTTGTTTCTTCTTCCCCTTGTCAATTTTTGTTGGTGTTTCATCATATTGGTGATTGTCCTCTTCCACAGTTACCATTGTTATTCCTTGTCAATACCAATTCCCTACAGTGAATATAATAATGCATGGAATGAATGCAAAACATATGTTTCAAATGAAGTAGACGTTACACGAGCCTCCTTATCAACAAACATGTTGGCTGCCCCCTCTTGTGTTTCTTCCCCCTATTGTGTTTCCTTCATCTTCCCAACTATGTGGTCAACTATCTGCTCAACTATCTCCACATCCATCTCCTCGTCATTGTATCCTGGATTCATAGTTTCATTATATGCATCATAGTCTATAGAATGTCCAATCTAACCAAACTTTATTGTAAAGATATAACACAAGAAAATGTATGAATGAAAAACATCTCATATATGCAAAAATGTAGTCAATTAGCTTAAAGGTGAAACTAAAGTGTAATATACCGTGGTCATGGACATCCTTATCCTCATCCTCATCTTGTTCAACCCCTTATTCAGCCTTTTTTCCCTAATCAACCCCCTTATTCAACCTCTTCTTCCTTCTCAGCAGCTTCTAACTCTGTAACCTCCTCTCCACTTTGTTCCTCACCTTCCTTTCTTTGCTGCTACTGTTAGCCTTTTCATCTTGAGAAGCTTCTTCATCAGCAATTGCTTCCTTAGAAGGCTCTTCGTCACCAGTTTCTTCCTCATCAGATTCTTCTTCATCACCGGTAACTTCATCTTCCTCATTAGCTTTTTCTTCATCAGAATCTTTCTCATCCATTTGCTCCTCTTTTGTTTCATCTGCCTCAAAATCTCCTTCCTCCATTGGCTACCCAGCCAAACCATCACCACTATTTTCTTCATCACCTTCGTCATGAAGTGACCCCGACCACTTGGCCTGTTTTCGGGAAGTAAAAGCTATTCCAGTCCTCTTCCTCTTCCCGCTGCCTTTGGTGGCAGTTGATTATGGGAATGGGACGTACACCCACTTCCCATTGATTCTTCGATAACGCATCTGCCTTAGGTTACTCTCCCCAATGACATCGCTTCTATCATCTATAAAATTCATGATTTCTTTTATCGTTAGAGGTGGGACTCCAGCCTCAATGAAAAGTTTGTACAGGTGGTTTCCATAAGCTAGGCCCCGCGATGCATCTGTTGTTGTCTTGTACATCATGTTCACAATAATGTGAGCTAAATCAACCGACACTCCATTCATAACTGCCCACATTATGAAAATGTCAAAGTGACTTATATATGCCCTGCTACCAATTCTAGGACAAAGTATGTATGCTACCTATTTATGTATAAGACGGGCGTCTGCACATAACTCCCTAAAGTTTGGTTTGTGCTCGACAGGGTCAATACCTCCACATAGTTGTCTGATGGCCTTTCTTGCGTCATAGGTCTTCACAACTTTGTTGAAATCGGAGGAGTCATCCACACAGTATTTACCAACAGCAAGTTAAAAACCTCCATAATGATATCGACATTTACATTTATAGTCCAGGAGTATATATAGCTTTCAAGTGTTGTGTGGTCATTATTAACTAGGTGTAAGTGTGCATAAAAAAAGCCAGTGTACTCCTTATGAATGGGCATTTTCGTGGACACAAAATCTAACCACCGAACTTTCTCAAACATATCCCTCACCTTGATTTATACCTTATCAAAGCACTTAAAATCTAACAGGTGTGTTGCCGGTGTTTCTCTCGCCATGAATGATGCTTCCCGAGTTGCGATGCTTTTGGCAATGTCTATGAAACTTCGTTGTCTACCCATGATTCCCGTAGCCACACCCTCCTTTCCTCCATCGTCAATAACGAATGGGTTTCGTAACTAGTCTTCGACAACTTAGACGAATGCGAAGTGATCGGTCTGACACTTTTGCGACTGGGGGGTGGATACCCTTTCCCAATATTGGGAGTTAAGAGATTTGTTGTTCTCTTCCTCCCATTTCCCTTTCCCTTTCTTTTTGGTCCTTGCACTTGTTGTGCCCTTGGACTTAGTAGTAGGGGGACCATAGGCAAAGATATGGCTAACTAGGAGGTAGGTTTGGGAAGAGAGTGGGCGAGCAATGTGACCTTAGTAGGTTTGACTGATTTTTAGAGGTACCTTTGGAGGAGACAATGCTAGCCTTGGGCAAAGATGTAGGCATGCTAAGCATGTTTGGCTGATTTTTGATTTGGCCATAGGAGGTGGAGGTTTGGGGGTGTTAGCCTTCGTTTTTGCAACACGAGGCCTCGATTTTGGGATCTAAGATGAACTGGGGATGCTACCTATGGGTTTAGCCTTCACGGAAGGGAATGGTTTGGGCTTATTGGGTGTTGGTTCCTTCGTCGAGGCCTTACTGCTGGATGGGGTTTCTTTCATTGAGGGCTTGGTGGTGGTTGGGTTTTCATTCGTCGACTTGCTCAACATAGGTGTGGGATGTGTACTGGAAGGCTTCATCTGTGGTGGCTTCGATTTGGAGTTACTCCCAATTTTGGGATCCCTTGTTGTCATTTTTAGGAGTGGGTTGCTACCGTCGGTTATCTTTATTGAACTGAGAGTTTGGGTGGAAAAGATGAGAAAATGACCAAGCACATGGATGACTGTTTTGGTGGTGGTGTGGAGAACAGATAGAAACAGAGGATGGACGAAGAAGATGATATGAAAATGAAAATGCAAGGCCTCGGTTTTGGGTAAGTGGTTTTAGTGGGTGGGTTGAAGTAATAATAACCGCCTCCTCCACAACCAATCCACTACTTCCATATTTATCCACCCATCTCGTTTGAAATGACTAATCCTTTCAAAATTTTAATTTTGAAATTGAATAGCGGTTAAGAGAAAACGGTGTACAAAATCAAATTTGGAAGTAAAAGTAATTCTACTGGTGGTTTTTACTCTATTTAACTGTTGGGTTTTGTGGTTCATACGCAACGGAGATTTCAAAACAATTTTGACAAAACCCAATAGGATCTGAATCTAATTCCATTAAAAACGTTTAAACCAAGAAAACTTAATCATATCTCGGTCACAAAATACCTTTCTGAAGGTTGATCGATCTCTAAGGTGTTGCCAACGATGAACGCCCTCTATCAGCAGTCTACACACGAACGGCGGACGAGATTCGAAGTGCTAGCTTCAAGAGACTACCAAACCTTTTGTTACTCTCCAAAACAATCCAAAGCGTACCAGAAATCCCTAAGTCGTTTCTAAAACGAAAATAGAGTTTCGGCCCTTAATCTTTTTTTACGTATGTTCTAACTTAAAGCGTCTATTTATACAACCCTTGTATATAGACAGTTAAGTTAATTACACATATACCCCTACTTAAAGAAGTATAAGTGTAATACGCCACAAGGACGTTTCTGTCATGAATTTTATCATATAAAATTCATTTTTCTGAACCATCTTAAAATCTCGCAAAACCATTCTTAGTGTGCGACCCAATAGGCTCATACAACGTTGCCAGTATACCAAAACACATTTTGGTATACAAGTCATAAGTAGCCTCTAGCAAGACATTATGACTACCCAAGTTGTACGAATATCAAATCGATACAACCTAATCAATAGTGTATATAACATCCTTTTGTCATACGATATTCTTTTGATCAAACTTAAGGCATGGAATTGTCATCCAACATGTTTAATCATACTAGTCTCGATCTCTAGGTAGACTGAAAACATGCAAGTGACATTGATCAATATCAATTCACTTAGACTAGGCCTTTTAACAGTCTAACACATCGAGGGATCCACTGGATATCTTTCTTTATATGAAAGGGACAAATTCTATTTTGATTACACAACTTCATCACATTGCTCACACAATAACCAATCACAACCTTTATAATCGTTCGGTTAAAGACAGCGTTTGATAGTGTCAAATCATTGTGTTCATAATGTCGAAGTCTCTAGTAATCTCAAATCAGATGACTGAAAAATATACCTATCACGAGAAACAACTATGACTTAATCCATGTGATGTTCTCATAATGGGTCAGTCCAGCACTTTGTTCCCTAACAAGTACTCGTGATCTTGATTCGTATCCCTATAGGTATAAATATCATATGATCATCAATCAAGACTCACACTAGTCTTTATTCATTATAGCTCCCAGTATAATGATCGACTAGGGACATTTAGGATATTTCTGTAAATACCCATGGATCTTATTATAATGTAAACATGAAAATTAATTATAATAAACAGCAAATGAAATCCTCTATTTTATTAACTAAAAGTATTTATAAAGACAGTTAATGGATTGACCTAGGGCACATGCCCCAACATTAACAACTACGCTACAAACAACACAAACTGACTCACAAACCATGCAATAAGACTGTGTGACTAAACATGCAATTTCTATTAATATTTTCCCTTCTACTTTCAAAAATGTACAAAATGAGATGATTTCCTGCTATGTAAGATGTTTCAAGGTAAGTAACATGTGACATGACTTTGAAAAGAAAAGTCACATGTGACTTAACCTCGACAAAAAATAGATGTTATGTATATTATATTATCATTGTTCATAGTATGACTTAACTAATGCAACAAAAAAGCAAGAGGAAAATCACTTAGCTTCAAAAGTCGGTTGTTGGCTTAGCCCTCCGCACGAAGTCTTGTGAATCCTTTGACATGGCCCAATCTCCGGTGTCCACGCCATGGGGTCATCCATAATACTAACGTCAACCAGAAAGAACAACGACATACATAAATGGAAGGAAATTAAAATCGAAATGAGTCAATCCATTAGAAGGTAATGTACATGTAATACATTCACAATGTTTGGGTCGCTATGATCGACAACCTTCTTCTTGCCAACCACCATCTTATTGCCATTGCCACTGCCACTACTTTTTCCCTTCAAAACTTCTTTTTCTCCATCATTTTTTCTATTTCCCTGTGCGATAGCATTAGTTAGTTGGCTATTCGATTATAGCAATTAAATATGATGAACATTAGTGACTGACTGTACTTTACCTTCTTCTTTCCCTTGTTCAATGCTAACTCTCCCGCTCATTTCATTCTACTCCCTCGAGGACGCCCCTTACGATTATGAAGCGTGGGGTCCATCAATGGTTGGGTTCTCCTAAAAGGGACCATAGCAGGGGGTCAATATCTTCCCATTCATCTTCCATTTCCATTAGCTGCTATTGCAACCTCTTAATCGTCTCGAAGGCGATTTTCATCTTTCGAACACTTGTGCTACCAAAATCAACCATGGATACACACCGAGATAAGATGACATCGTAACGATCTAGTTTTGACCTGCCAGTGCAGTCCAACTCCTTTATTGTCTTATCTTGAGCATACACACATTTGTAATCCTTTCTCCATCTATCCATTATATATTTTTGGGGAATCAACATCATGTCCAGCTCTTGGAAGACACAAAAGATATGACAACACAGAATCCCCCTAAACTCAAACTCTCGGCACATACAAATAAACTTGTCAAATTCCTTATCCTAATATACCGTGTAAATGCGGGGTTTAAGATGATGACACCCATGAGGTATGGTGATGTCTTGCACCTCGAAAATACTAAATCCAGGTCCATCTATATCTTTCCTTGCCTTGCAGTTCAATCTCTTCCTCTCTTCTTCTTGAAATCTACTGAAAAGTCTGTCAGTGTATATCATTTGTATTTGATTAATGTATAGGACGTTAGACAAAGTGTTACGATCTTTATGAAAACACTTGAAGTCATGTTTCTCCTCCTTCTCACATTTTCTTTCTAGTGTCAGAGCGTACTGAGTTATAAACTGCTTCAAAAATGTCATCGTGTTCAAATACCCATAAAAAATGGTTCATGTTCTCGCTCATTTGAGTCAAAGACATCCCAGTCCAAAACGTACATCGAAACCCATTTTTGCTTTATTTCATAGTCTACATAACCAATTATGATTTGACGCCCTCAATTCACATTTTTCCATCATCCCAGCCCAAGCTTCTTCAAAGTCATCCCTGGTTATTAATTCATACACTACATTCTTCATCATCGAAGTTGTTTTTTCCCGATCTTTTAGTCCTACAAGATTCTCGGGTAGCTTTTTCATGATGTGCCACAAACACAATCTATGCTTCTCCTTAGGAAGAACTTTTGCAATAGCAACACCTATAGAGGGACATTGGTCCGTGATAATGGCAGCTGGCTCTTTCCCCATACATTCTAACTAAGTTTCAAAACATCATTGATAATTTTCCTTGCTCTCATCAGCAAGCAAGGCACAACCCAAAAAAATCGAGTGTCCATGAAGGTTAACTCCAACAAATGTGCAAATGGCATGTCAAACTTATTGGTTAGGTAAGTGGTAAATCACATCTCCAAAGCATTTGAAAGCAGCGTTTGATCGAGAATCAGCCCAAAACACATGCCTTAGCTCATTAGTCTTACCAACTTTGATTGCATGGAAAAAAACTCATATTATGTTTCTGCTTCTTCGAAAAGTACTGAAGTATTGCCTCAGCATCACCCTCCTTGAGCCTAAGTCTTCTTTCTGCGTCAATGTGGTTTCTAATATCATTTTCATCGCATGTCAACTGATCATTAAGATTTAACATCTTCTTTGTTGTCTCGCTAATAACTTTGTTACACTATTAGAATCTAGACTTCCCTGGGCTCACCAGATGATTGTGTTCTAAAAAACACCGTATCACATTCCACTTTCCATCGGTGAATAATCGTACAACCATCCTTGTTTTGCATCCGCAACATGAATATAAACTGTAATGCGTCTTCTCACTAGGTTTGGTTTGCCCAACCCTACAACATGCAAGCACACGCTTGCAAATGATGCCATCTTATCTTTCCGAGGACCTAATTTTAATTATGAATCCTGCACTATTCGCATATCTCTTCAATGCTAAATGGGCTTCCTTGTGACTGCTAAAGGTCATTCCCACTTCAGGCGGTACCACTTCTTTGTCAAAAAATCCAAGTTTTTCCTTCTTTTCCTCATCGCCCATTCGCCATCGCCTTCAAAATCATCTTCACGATCTTCTTCATCAGTATCTATCCATGTCGATTCTAGCTATGCCATGAGAACTTGGTGCAAAAAACTGTCTCATCACATGACAGTTGGTATTGGCTATGGTTCACACACCATGTCACGCAACTAAACCTCACACAGTAGCTGTCGCCTATGGTTTGGAAAAAATACCACGGATGACGGAATGTAAAGCTAACACAAACTATAGCAATACCACAAATGATGAAATGTTTAGCTAACACATGCTAAATTTCAGGGGTAGTAAATGCAATAGGAAATGCATTTCCATCAAAAAATGTGCTTCAAAATGCACATTTACTGCTTCATTTACTACCTCATTTACTACAACAAACAATCCAACATTGAAGGCAACATACATACGGACATTAAAGGCACTGTTTCAGGAGCCAATCACCAATATTATTGAAACTGAGATAAAAAAAAAAAAAATGTGTTACCTGTGTCTTTGTTTGGGTTCCCTCTTCCTTGGACTTTACTTTAGTCAGATCTGGATCGATTGTGAAGCTCTTTTTGTGCCAGAGAATCTCTGTGAAAATAGATCAAAACCAAATGCGTTTGAGTAAAGGGGGAAAGAAAGGTGAATGAGTTGTTTTTTGTGCAAAAAGTTAGTAGTTTTGATAGGCGCCCATCTTCGAATTTCTTGCCCAAAATTTATGTCCATACAACCAAACAATAAGACAAAGAGAGGGCGGAGAGAGAGACAGCTGCAGCTCTGACGCCTCCTGACAGCCCGTACGTGCAGAGCCGTACACAACAGAGCCATGCAATAGAGTAGTCAAGTACTAAATGGCACAGCCTGAAGTGACTAATAAAAACGAAAATAGGAAAAGAAGGATTTTCCTCTCCGGATGGGATCCACTTTGCCACGTCACCTGCCAGCACATTGGGTGCGTTGACCGGGTGTGCTGGCTGGATAAAATTACTATTTTCCATATATATATATATTCACAAAATTTTACTTAGCATCTTTTAACTTTAAGTGGGCCAGCATATTTGAACCTTTGAACCTATAGTCACTGTCACCTGGCCACGTCATCCCTACGTTTAGCCCACATTTCAAACAAACTAGACCAATGAAAGAAACAAAGAAGTTTTTGCCTCTTAAAAAAAAAAAAAAAAAAAAAAAAACTATGTAGGTACACGTGTTCTGCATTTTCCCGTGTGCGCTTCGCCAGATACTATTTCAAAGTAGCCGACGTTCTCTATATATATGCTCGCTCTCTACTTCGATTCCTTAACCGAATCAAAACTAATTTACACTCACTTCAATTGACATCATTTTCTAAAATTCACTACCCAAATGGACTGCGAGTACGACTCCGATTGCTCCTCGCCCTTGACTCGGCCTCCACCGACGACCTCGACCGACTGTCCCCCGACTCACAAGCGGAGAGCCGGTCGTAAGAAGTTCCGCGAGACGCGCCACCCGGTGTACCGTGGGGTGAGGCAGAGAGGGAGCGGAGGGAAGTGGGTGTGCGAGGTGCGCGAGCCCAACAAACAATCTAGAATATGGCTGGGGACTTTCCCGACCGCCGAGATGGCAGCGAGGGCGTACGACGTGGCGGCAATCGCATTGCGTGGGCAGGGGGCGCCGCTCAATTTCCCCGACTCGGCGTGGGTGCTTCCGCAAGCCCAGTCGGCTTCGGCTAGGGACATTCAGGTTGCGGCATTGGCCGCGGCGGAGGCGTTCCGTCCGTCCACGTCATTGAATTCGTCGTCCTCGCAATCGCATGACGTGGAGACTCCACGTGGCGGAAGCTCGGATGATTGGATGAGGGAGGAGTTTGTGGATGAGGAGGAAGTGTTCAACATGCCCGGGCTGCTGGACAGCATGGCAGAAGGGTTGATGATTGCACCGCCTTCCATGCAAAATTCCTATAAAGCTCAGTATGATTGGGATGACGTGAGCGGCCACGTGGACATGTCACTTTGGCGGCTGTAAACTAGCTGGAAGGAAACTAAGGAAAAATTGCTATATTTGGAAGTACTATATTATTTTTTGAGAAGAGAAGGTAGAATGACTCCATATGTCACATCTAAGATACATTAACTTGCAAGAGCTGTTAATTCGCGCTTTGGGATGTGAACATGATCTTAGTGCATAACGTGCAGGTCGAGGCCGTACGAACGACTCTTGTGAGTTAATATGTCTTGCAATGTTTCGTTTTTTTTTTTTTTTTTTGGGCTTACTTGCAAATTAAGTACATACTGTGAGGATTAATTGTCAGCATAGATAATACAGGTATGATGGTCTCCCAAACCTGTATCATATTGTATAAGTATTGGTGTGAGGACATATACATTGTACAAGTTAAATGGAATTTGTGAGTTATTTGATTGTATCATTGTAGTAATATGTTTCTCAAAGTTATTGAGTTATTTGCAATTCAAGTGGATAAATAAATTTATATAGCTGATTATTATGGAGAAAAATATATAGATTTCATTGCATTATGTAGTCAGCGCTGATTCGATATGCTATCTTCGTACAAGTTATATATAACGCATTCAGGCGCCATTCCTGAATGTACTAAAAGAATACATAAATTAACTACATTTTCTAAAGTAGAAGAATATTTAATTGTCATGCTAGTTAAGTGAGTCTCTTCGGAGATATTCGCTAAAATTAAAACTACGTAATATGAGGTACTTCTGTATTGTCAGGTGCATCTATAATCAAACAAATTACATTCCATAAATTATAGCGCAATTAATTAACTAATTACTATTGTAGTGTCAAATTAATGAATCTTAAATTGCACCCATATATATGATAAATTTCATAGAAAACTCTAAGAATTGTATTAATGTGAATAAATTGAGTACCATAAAGTGCTCTTATTTATAGAGGTGAACAAAGTATAAAATAAGAAAAGTTTCTTAATACTACCTAAATACCAAAGTTAGAAAACGAGCACAAAGATAAACACCATGAATTGGTCATCGACTCGAAAAGTTGACCGATCTAGTATTAGAAACCAAGCTCTGATACCATGATAAATCTAAAGAAGATTCTAAGAATTGTATTAATGTGGGTCAATTGAGTACTATAGGGTGCTCTTATTTATAGAGTTGAACAAAATATAAAATAAGAAAAGTTCTTTAATACTACCTAAATACCAAAATATAAAAACTACCTAGCTAAATATCTAAACTACGAAAATATAACAACTACTATAATTTCCTCAACAATATACATCGTACATATGATTTGAAGTGCTTGCATTTGATAAATTTCTACATCTATTTTCTTGGCTCTAACTTTTGATTGAAACTGGTAAAGTAGCCACCTTTATTTTTGAAATAAAAAATATTTCTCACCTTAATTTTTGAAAAACCCCGTATCCAACGATGAATGGCCCCCAGGTGCCTAAACTCTGTACTAAGCATTTTCCTTGACCAAATGTGAATTGATACCATTTGAGTCCGAGTAAGACTGTAAGACAAGGGATGTGGAGGCGAAGTCAAAGCCAGATGGTCCACTTCATCAAGAGACCAGAAGCCGTTTTGGCACTTGATTCCACTCAAGGATACGTTGAACTTACTTGAGAGAGACCACAGGCCCGCACGTGACCACGTGGGCCTTTAACAGTGACTTCTCCATTAACACTGAGCCATACACGTGGCGTTAAAAATTGTGTTCGTTTGATTCTACGCCCATGTCGGTTGTGTGTTCTTCGACGTTTAAGTGGTTGGGGTTTCGAGCTTTTGCTTTTCTTTCACACGTGGCGAAAGGGCTGCTCGACAGCTGGCAACCGTAGTTGCATTGAGTAGTCCATCCTTATATATAGGTGGTTGCCAGCTTTAACACACTAATTAAAGTCACGTTAATATTGTGTTTATTTTTTTATTTTTAACTTTTTAACACGAAAAAAGAAGTGGTGAAATGTGTATATAGAGTGTTAAAAGAGCAAAACAACTTGTGATTTTAAAAAGTAATTGATCTTAAAACAAACTATATAAATTGTGGGAGGGAGTAATTTTTTTCTCTTTAAAAAAAATAAAAAAAACTAGAATGGTAATGGACAGTCATACTCTAATATACATTGACTCAAAAAAAGCCGCCCACATAGCCTCGACTAGAGATGCAAATGAAGAAGGTAGGGGATGAAGACCTCATCCCATTCCCGCTTAAGAATTTATCCCCCCATCCTCGCATCCATCCCCACGTAGAGATGAATTTTCATCTCCATCTTCCTGCATGTTTAATCCCTGCGAGGATGGAGAATTTCTATAAGGAAAATCTTTTCTTATTTGATTTTCAATTGAGGATCCTCATGGAGATTTACCGAGGGGAAATATTTCTTCCTACTTAATTTTTGTCAAAAAAATTAGGAAAAGTAAAGTGTCAAAGACACATACATATTTATATGTGTATTGGTATTTTTAAATAGTATTTAGGCTTATTAGGCAAATGTATCATGATGTTTCAAGGTTTTTGCAAAAATATTTTAATATTAAAATTTTGACGAAAACATCATATTGTTTAAATTTTGACAAAAATATCATAACCTTTTGATTTCTTGTAAATTGTACGAACACTTCCCATATATTTTTTAGTGAATTACACTTAAAAACATAAAAACTTATGCATACAATTTAAAATATTATTTCATATAAATACAATTGGTATGTAATCTAGTGACCATTCATCATTTTGATTATTGTTTGATATATAATAATTACTAGCAAGGATATAATTTGCATGAAATTAGAAGGTTATGATATTTTTGCAAAAGTCGAAACATTATGATATTTTTGCAAAAATCATGAAATTTTAAGATGTATTTGCCTATTGCTAGCATATGCATATATAGTGGTTGTTGTAGTTTGGTAATTTGTACAATAAAGTTTTGTAATTTTTTTCATTTGATTCTAAATTCATAAAATGTAAATATAGTTGCAAACCATTCAAGGAGATAACTTACATGAAGTTGAGAACTAATCTTGTTTGGTTGCCTAACTTGCCTGCAAGTTATCTTTCAACTTACACCTTAAGGTGTGAGATATCTCCCCACCACCCATAGGGAGTTATCTCCCAAGAGTTGTGGACAAAATTATACTCTCATTAATGACCATTTTATTACTCATTTCTCTCTTGTTTGAAGACTATTTTTGTCATTGTTGAACTTTCATTGAGTTTGTGTTTTATCCAATTTTAGTCCCACATGGGAAAGAAACAAAAAGTTTTTTTTTTTCTTTATAAGAAATCTTCCACTTGAAGTAATTGGTTATGTGAATGTGGGGTCGGAGGAAAAGACCATGGGTGTTCTCCCTTAATGTAGCCTATTACCCTCACCCCAACACCCCTCAATCCTTTCCATTCCTCGGTTTTAGTCATTGTAAAACACTCGTAGGAGTGTTTTTTTTTTTGGTTGAAAAAGGTTGGGTGTGGTCGCGCCGTGTCTTAGAAGTGAAGAAGTGTCGCCTATAGATGTTGGACTCACATAAATGATACCACTGAAGAGGTAACGACTGACTTCGACCGAGACTGCAAAAAGAACTAGGTCTCAGTGCGTGACGGAGGACCTCTTCAGAGGTGCCAGCTCAATATGTCTAACACCCGCGGGCAATAAGAACAAACAAAAAAATTTCAAAAATCCTAAAAAAGATACATAAAAATAACAAAAAACTAGTGGGTTTTGCTCGGAATCGCTTAATGTTTTCGATTCTATCGAAACTTTGCACCAAAAATGCAAGATTCAACCCCCTAAAATCAAAGACCTAAACCTAACAACAATCCCACAAATGATACCAACTTAAAAAAGTAAAAAATAAAATCTAGAAAAACTTCAAAATCGACACTAAAAGATATGAAGAATGCACCCATGACATCGAATCGGTGTAGTTTTGCTCGGATTTCGTCGGATTCGGGTTGGTGGTGAAAATGCGATTTAAGAGAGGGGTGACTAGGGTATGGGTGAGTAGGACAGGTGGGGTATAGGTAAGTAAAAACCCTTTTATGTAGAGAGGTAGTTGGATAATTTTACTGGGCGATCAGGTATTCTAAGAAAAAACTGGGGTCCACGGCTACCAAAAGAAATAATGTCAAGCTTGCGCATGCAGAACCAACAATTAATAACTAGTGCCACCGTATCAATTAATTAAGTATACCTAGTTTATAGCAAGAGAAATGGCCGTCCAAAGACAGTTAGATCTTGCAACTTAATTAATAGATCTTCAACAAACTTTTTAGCAACTAATAAATAATGCATCTATATATATAGTTCTCAAATCAATCGATCAAGCAATTGATCTCCTTCATAAATACTGATGATTGTTCATTAATTCAAGAAGTATAGTAAATACTAGCAAATGGTGTTAGAGATGCAGGGGTGTAATTATATAAAGTCCTACAAGTTGCAAGCATTTCTCTTGTTGATCACAGTTGCAACACCCTTGTTTCAATGTACCCCTACTACTGCAGCAAGGCCAGTTACTAATCCTAAGCTAATTGGAGTCGACGACCGTCCACGTATCGCCAACAAATCCAACACTTCCTTAATCAAAGAAGTCACAGAAGACCGTTACAAATCGGCGTTGCCTAAGGCAAGGACACCCTCGTGATTGTACATAAACTCTTGAAAAAGAAGAAGAGGTACTCGAGATCCTACGTGATGTGCTTGGAGACCTGGCTTTTTTTTTTTTTTTGAAAAAACTTGGAGACCTGTTTGGAGACATACAATGATGCCATTTAAAATCTACAAGATTCTAGGAAGTCTGTGAAGACTTACAGGGGTGTATACAATTGAGATTTTAATAGACTTTTGGTTACTTTTATTGACTAAAAAAGTTTAGTGGTATTCAATTAAAACTTTTAGAGAGTCTCTAAAAGTTTGGTGTATTCAATGTGAACTTTTAGAGACTTTTAAAAAGTCTCTAAAAGTTTTGGGGTATTCAATTAAAACTTTTGTAAACTCTCTAATTGTAAGGGGTATTCAATTTGTTTAGAAATTTTGTAGATTTGTGGGTTTGGATGACTTTTGGAGACTTTTTACTTAACCCTATATATGTTGAAAGTCTTCTCCATCTCTTAGCCTCCACGAGAAACTTTTGGAGACTTTTTTTTTCTTCTTCGTCTCCTCTCTCTCTCTTATCGCGAAATCTCTCTCGCTCTCTTTTCTCTCTCTCGGTCGTCTGCTCTCGACGCTGCCTCCCTTCTCCATCGCTGCCTCGCGTCTCCATCGCAGCCTCGTGTCTCCATCGTTTGCTTCGACGCTATCGGAGGTAACATCCAACGTCTCTCTCTCTCTCCATAATGTAATGGAACTATGGTCTGGTTAATCAGTTTTTTTGATACTGTTGATGCAAAAGTTATCACCTTTATCTTTCTACGACAATGTGCTCCTTCAGACCAATTAATTTGGCATTATAGAACTGGAAAGTATACAGTGAAGTCAGGATATCAATTAGCATGGGAGTTAGAGAATAGAAAGAAATCAAGTAGTGCGACAGTACAAACAGAGTTACTAGCGCAACAACAAAAAGGATGGAATCATGTGTGGAAGCTTTCGTGCGCGCTGAAAATTAATTTTTTTTTTTTTATCTAGAAGTGCATTCATGATCTAATTCCAATAAAGTTCTTTAGGGTTCGGCGAAACATAGCTACAGATCTATTGTGTCCTATATGTAACACTACGAAGGAATCTCTCGCCCATCTTCTTTTCTTATGTCCCCATGCCATTAGATTTTGGATTGGCGACTTACTTGGATTGAATCCACCCCGTATTCTTCTCGTCTGTGAATATGCTTTGGAGGGTTCTTGTGTTTGTTATGAGCGAGTCGTATTTTGTTGCAAATTCGAAGTAAATAATAATATTAATCAACACTCCATTGAATTTGAAAATAAAGAAGGGAACGTAGCCTCTTCGCGTGGATGGAGCCTCGCTAAGGCTAAGCCGTCGTCTCCCAACGCCATTAGACTCGAAGAAGATCACTTTCAACTTACTTGCTCTCACACCCATTAGTACCATACTATACATGTCTTTGTGATCATCAATTTGTTTCTCTAAATACTTGGTTTTCTTTATTGCATTGAAAATGTTATCTATGAGGTAGTATATTTTGAAGGCCAAATTCTAAATTATTGAAGGAGAACATGAACAGGTTATGAATGACTCTGTTTGTCCTTTTTCTTGCATTGAAAAACCTAATCAAACTAATATATATATATGATTATAGTGCGATGGGAGACTCACAAAAAACTGTTGAAAACCAAAAAAAAAAAAGGAAAAGGTGTGGTAAAATATACTACATGGACCGCGGAAGAGAGCAATGAGTTGCTTAAATTGTTGGTTGATGCTGCAAATTGAGAGATAACGAGAGAAGGGATTGAGAGAGAGAGATTCAGCAAGACAGTGATGAGAGACGAAGGAAGAACGAAGCAAAGGTTGAAGATGGTGAAAAGTGGGGCACATACCCGTGTTCGATTTCGAGATTTACATGGATGTTTATCAAAAGTTATCGAAATAAAAGTTTATCAAAGTCTATCAAAGTCCTTACAAAAGTCCATTAAAGTTACTAAAAGTCATTAAAAATAAAGTCTATCAAAGTCTATCAAAGTTTTAAAAAGTCTACAAAAATCCACAAAGTCTCTAAAAGTCTATAAAAGTCATCCACTTATAAAAGTAACTAAAAGTCTATTAAAATCTCAATTGAATACACCCCCCTTAGAAGTGGTTTGAAGTGAATATAATGGTGTCGACTGCAAGTGACATGGCTGACGAGTGCGAGAGTTCGTTCGAGGAGATGAAGTTCAAGTCGCCGCTCTCTAGTAAGAACCAATTCTTCATGAATCTATGCATTGCCGACCCAAGTATCACTCGCACTGCGGAGCCTAGTGCAAATATTTTTTGCCCCGTATGCATGGGCTTATGGCATTAAAAAATTAGATAATGGTTGTGTTAACCCAAAGCTTGTTTTGCCAAAAAGAGCCCAGTACAACTTTTTTACTTTTACTCCAATAAAAAATAAGCCCATCTAAATAAAGTTAACAAAAATAACAACTTTATAACCTTAGTGAAAAGTAGAAGAGATTGGATGAAATTTTTTAGGTACATATATTCATTACAAATTTGTTATAAAAATGAAGTTGGGCTAACATTGCAACAAACTTTGAAGTTTTTTGAAATTTTTTTCTAGCCATTTTAAAGTTGAAGATTCAAAGTTTGAGATTATTACTATCTACTTTTTTCTTTTATGTACTATAATGACTTTTTCATTTTAAATTTTGTAGTATTTAAGAAGATATGAATTAATCATTAGTAGCATATTTTTAATTATTTATGAAAAATGCACTCACTTACGACGCCTAAGTCTGACATGCACTCATCATGCTTTGTCGATGAGCCTCGAAATGAGTGTGTGAGATATAGCGCACAAGCGCACGCCGAGTGCGCGCCAAACTTGAGTGTCGAATCTGTGGCATGTTAGTAACTTTCATTATTTAGACATGGTAATTTACTTCCGTTAATAAAAAGAAAAAAAAATCATGCACTAGTTTAGTCATAGCCCCTTACCACTTCCTATGATCTTAGCAATTGAATATTGATAATGGGCATGTATTGATGATTTTGCAAGTAGCTACAACTAGTGGTCAGCTGACTTATTGTGAGAGGTACTGGATAAGAAACTGAAGAGTAAAAAAAAAAATAAAACCAGGGGAATACAACTGCACATTACCAACCAAAAAATAAAAAATTAAAAAATCTGAAACCACTTCAAAAATGAATTAATTTTAACAGAGATAGAATGGCATCTCCTGCTAGACCAACTCAGTAGTGAAGAGAAGCTTAACCCCTTTATCCCAAAAGACCTCAATGTTAATTAATAGGTGATCATCAATTATATATTTGCTTACGAAGTTTCAATTATCAGACGTGTAACTATTACCACTTTGGATCGAAATCCATCAAACATAGCGCATACAGAAAACCACAAGTTCAAATTCTTCGCAACACAACTACTGATATACTCATTTTACGAGAATTGAGAATGACTACAAACCTCACTTGCCAACAAATTCTTTCATGCTTTTCAAGCATTTATGTCAAGTACTCGCGCGCCTGTTCTCCTTGTCCTTCATGTACTCTTGCAAGACTGTGTGAGCAAGCTTTAATTCCCCTATCTTCAAGGAAAGTGTATTAAGCCTTCTGCAAGTCGTCATCAAAATCTGAAAACTCTTGAGGTCCCTCATGTAGAATCTGATGATCAGGGGAACAGAAATTTGATCAGGAGTGGCTGTGCAAGAAAATTCGAGACTGCCCTCGTCTTCTTCGAGTATGGTGACAGTAACGGAGATGGAAAATTGGTCAGAGTTGTGATCGTTCTCGGATTGTTCCTCATCATCATCATCAGACATGTTAGGCGAGTGGAGCTCCACTAGGATGGTCTCAACAGCAATGTCCCGCTTGAAGGTGATGGTTTGTTCATCAGCAGGGGTGTCAAAGATCTGGAATTAGAAGTTACGAGGAAAAACTACCTGATCTTGAGCATTGTGGGGTATTGGATGACTTTTCGGAGCTTGTCGTCCGCAGAGGATGAGGAGGAGGAGGAGGAGAGGAAGCAAAGCGAAGTAAATAAGGGAGAAGAAACTTGTGGAAGAGAAGTCCAAGATTGATGTTGCAAAGGTGGTGGTGGTGGTGGGAGAAGAGAGACGCGGGAGGAAGCAACAAGGAGGGCTCTGCCTCTGCGGAGAAGACCACCGCCGACGGAACGTCGTTCTTCATTCTTCCAAAAAGGGAAAAGGGGAAGAAGAGGGGTTTAAGTAAAGCTCTCGGTAGGGTTGAAGTATACAAGTGAAGATCCCCTCTAATTAAAATTGGTAATTCTAAGATAAAACCCCATACCAAAGTTGAAGGTGTTTTAAAACTGTTATGTTTTTTTAGAACGTTTTGTTGTAGTAGGATTTTTAAGAGTCAGACTACATGCATCCCGCACCTAGCAAAAATTTGAGGGCCGCTAAGGGCACCCCACCATTTAATGAGGGCACCCAACTTATTTGTAAAAATTCCAGCAAAACTGGAAAAGACCATTTTGCCCCTGTATATATATAATGGTTCAAACCCCACAAATCATTTCGACAAAGAGTTAGCGCACCCCACCAAAGAAGCTTGAACCACAAAGCCACAAATGACATTGCGTTTGGCGAAGAAGAGTGATCGATTCTTGCTCGTCCGACAGCGAGGTAACAATGTTTGACAACCATATTCGGGTTTTTTAGACCTGTTTAGTTGTGTATAACAATGAAAATGATGATTTGTTTGTCAACGTAGGGTTCGGTAATTTCTTCAAATCCGAAGTTGTTTCCAGGGTATAATGGAGGATTGTAATGCTTCGGTGCCACAGGAGGTCGTCCTTGAGGCAATTTCGCAATTTTTTTGTGTTTTTTTTTGCGGTTATCCGAAGTATCTGTCTGGGTGCGCGATTGTTTCGGCCTCGCAGGACCGAGATGTATGATAACATCTCGGTCGCAAAGGACCGAGAGGTTTCACGTAGGTCACGGTCTAGAACGACCGAGGGTACTGGTAACTCTCGGTCTTACGTAAACGAGACTATGAAGAAAGTTTCAGAATCGTACAACCGAGAACCTATTTTTTTGGGTTTTTTTGTGATTGTGCTATACATTTTGGTTGATTATAATGTTACACTGTTTGTATTGCAGGTAATGCCGTTATCTTGTAATTTTCCAGACTACAAGGACACTTTTACACCTTCTAAGTCATTCCCCTCTCGAGAAGCGGCAATTTCGTGGCTTCAACTGATTGGTGGCGAGAACAAGTTTGTGTTAGTAACAAAGCGCTCGGATGCCGGGGGCATTAAGCGAAGGGGAAGGGTGAAAATTGCCTGTGACAGGTCTGGGACATATAGGGGACTGGCTCGAGAGTTGGGAAGGGGAAAGCGGCAAAATTTTTAAAGAAATCAAGGAATGATGAAAAGGCGAGGACTCACACTAGTACGAAGAAATGTGGATGCCCTTTCCAAATTAACGTCGGGAGAATGCTTGACTCCTTATGGTATGTCACCGTGATTTGTGGGAGGCACAATCACGACACCGCGGGAAGATTGGATAAGAGGGAGGATGAAGTTGAGGATGCGGGGGGAGGAGTGAAAGTGAGCAGCTCAGGGAGATTAGTCCACCTTCGTCTTTTGTGGAGTGCGAGCGGGAAGTTGAGGATGCGGGTGTGAGGACACCGGGTCTCCAACCGGAGGCACCCTGTGTCGGAGGCACCCCAATCTCCAATCGGATTTGAGTCCTCCAACTCCACAAAAGCTTCTAGGCAGAAAAAATGCAAGGTTCCACAAATGCGTCGTGTCAGTCAACGCACGCAAAGTGGATCTAACATGGCTTATAGTCATTGCTTAGAACCAGATTGGTTGCCACATGTTGATGCCATTATCGATGTGGTTTCCGATGGGAACTGTGGATATAGGTGTATAGCCTCTGGGCTTGGACTTGCCGACATATACGGGTGGAGGATTGTGCGTAGACGGATGTATGATGAGATTATCGGGTATGAATACCTATGGCGGGAAGTGCTTGGCTCGAGTTTCGAGCCTGTCAAGAATGCGGTGCATTGCCCAGAGAATCAAGAGGGGGCATCTTTCAAAGAATGATTGACACTTCCAGACATGGGATTGTTAGTATCCACCGCATTCAATGTCATTCTCGTCAACCTCTCGCACGGGAGTGCCTCCACATTCCTACCTCTACGTAGTACTCCAACGTCGTCATTGCACAACATGTTGGGTTTTAGGGTTCATACGCAGCGGAGATTACAAAACAATTTTGACAAAAACCCCAACAGGATCCGAATTTAATTCCATTAAAAACGTTTAAACCATGAAAAACTTAATCATACCTCAATCGCAATATACCTTTCAGAAGGTTGATCGATCTCTAAGGCGCCTTACAACGACGAACGCCTCTCTATCGATCATCACACACGAACGGCGGCCGAGATTCGAAGTGCTAGCGTCGAGAGAATGCCAAACCTTTTGAATCTCTCCAAAACGATCCAGAGCATACCAAAAACCCTAAGTTGTTTCTTAAACGAAAAAAGAGTTTTTGGCCTTTTGATCTTTCGTTAGTGTATTCTAACTTAAAGCGTCTATTTATACAACTCTTGTATATAGACGTTTAAGTAAATTACACATATACCCTTACTTAAAGAAGTATAAGTGTAATACACCACAAGGACGTTTACTGTCATGAATTTTATCATATAAAATTCGTTTTTCTCGTCTTAAAAATCTCGCAAAACCATTCTTAGTGTGCGACCCAATAGGCTCATACAACGTCGGCGTGTGTACCAAAACACATTTTGGTATACAAGTCATAAGCGACCTCTAGCAAGACATTATGACTACCCAAGTCGTACGAATATCAAATCGATACAACCTAATCAATAATGTATATAACATCCTTTTGTCACACGATATCCTTTTGATCAAACATAAGGCATGGAATTGTCATCCAACATGTTCAATCGTACTAGTCTCGATCTCTAGGTAGATGAAAACATCCAAGTGACATTGATCAATATCAATTCACTTAGACTAGGCCTTTTAACGATCTAACACATCGAGGATCCACTAGATATCTCTCTTTATATGAGAGGGACAAATTCTATCTCGATTACACAACTTCATCACATTGCTCACACAAGAACCAATCACAACCTTTATAATCGTCCGGTTAAAGACAACGTTTGATTGTGTCAAATCACCGTGTTCCTAATGTTGAAGTCTCTCGTAATCTCAAGTCGAGGACTGGAATATATACCTATCATGAGAAACAACTATGACTTAATCCATGTTATGTTCTCATAGCGGGTCGGTCCAAGATTTCTTTGTTCCCTAACAAGTACTCGTGATCTTGATTCGTATCCCTATACGTATAATCATCATATGATCATCAATCAAGACTCACACTAGTCTTAATTCATTATAGTTCCCAGTATAATGATCGACTAGGGACATTTATTATATTTATGTAAATACCCATGGATCTTATTATAATGTAAACATCCAAATTAATTATAATAAACAACAAATGAAATCCTCTATTTTTATTAACTAAAAGTATTCATAAAGACAGTTAATGGATTGACCTAGGGCACATGCCCCATCATCTCCCACTTGCACTAGGGCCAATCATACATACATCTAATGCCTAATGATCTAACATGACCATCATGTTTTGCTTGTGGAAGAGCTTTTGTCAATTGATCCGCAACGTTGTCTTCAATAGGTACTCTGCAAATCTTTACGTCTCCCCTCTCAATAATTTCTCTGATGAGATGAAAATGCCTGAGTATATGTTTGGATCTGTGGTGTGATCTAGGTTCCTTGGCTTCGTGCTATTGCCCCGTTATTGTCACAATACAAACAAACAGGGTTAGCAATACTCGGAACCACACCTAGTTCGAAATGAACTTTTTGATCCAAATCGCCTCCTTTCTTTGCATCGACGGACGCCGCAATATACTCGACTTCATTGTAGAATCGCCACGAGTCTCTTCTTGAACTTTTCCACTTCTTGCACCCCCATTCAAAGTAAACACATATCCAGATCACGATCTAAAATCATCTATATCGGTTTGAAAACTTGCATCTGTGTAATCATTTACAACTAGATCATTTTCAAAACCTCCATAGACCAAGAACACTTCCTTAGTCCTTCTTAAGTACTTAAGGATGTTCTTTCTTGCTATCCAAAGTGACTCTCACCTGGATCGATCGATATCTGCTTGTAGTGCTCAAAGCATATGATACATCGAGTCGAGTGCATAACATGGCATACATGATAGATCCAATAGCCGATGCATATGGAATCTTATTCATACGGTCTCGCTCATTATTTGTCTTAGGACATTGAGTCTTCTTGAGACTTATCCCATGAGACATTGGCAACAATCCTCTTTTAGAGTCTTGCAAACCGAACCTATTCAAGACCTTGTCTATGTAAGCACTCGACTTAGGCCGATTAGCCTTTTAGATCTATCCCTATAGATCTTTATCCCTAGGATATAGGTGCATCTCCTAAGTCTTTCATTGAGAAACACTTCCCTAACCAAGACTTGACATTCTCGCAATGTTGGGATGTCATTTCCAATGAGTAATATATCATCAACATACGATACCGAAAAAATAACTACACTCCCATCGACCTTCTTGTATACACAAGGCTCATCTTCGTTCTTAATAAAACCAAAATCCTTGATTGCTTCATCAAAACGAAGATTCCAACTCCAAGAAGCTTGCTTTAATCCATAAATGGATCTTTGAAGCTTGCATACCTTCCTAGAATTCTCGAATGTACAAAACCTCCAGGTTCCATCATATACACGTCCTCAAGCACTTTCCATTAAGAAATGTTGTTTTTACATCCATTTGCCATATTTCATAGTCATAATATGCAAAGAATGACAATTAAAATTCTTATGGATTTAAGCATGGCTCTTGGCGAAAAAGTTTCATCATAATCAACACCTTGAGTCCGCTGAAACCTTTTGCTACAAGTCTTGCTTTAAAAGTATGCACTTTGCCATCCATGTCAGTTTTCTTCTTGAAAACCCATTTACATCCAATGGTCTTACCACCTTCAGGTAAATCAACCAAGTTCTGAACTTGGTTATCATACATGGATTGCATCTTAGAGTTCATGGCACTTAGCCATTTATCTGAGTTTGGTCCAGACATAGCCTCCTGATAAGTGGTGGGCTCATTTTGATCCATAAGCAACACATCACGACTATCAGTAATGAGAAATCCGAATCTCTCTTGGCTCATGTCTTACCCTACCAGATTTACGTGGGCCTTGTGTCACTTGCCGAGGTTCAACTGGTTTAGAACGTTGTTGAACTTTCAGTAGCGGTTCAGGTTTATCTGTGATTCTTGAACTTCTTCAAGATTTATTTCTCTCCCACTAGTGTCTTATGAAATAAACTGTTTTTCCATAAAGGCACCATACCGAGAAACAAACACTTTGTTCTCAGCGGGATTATAAAAGTAATATCTTTTTGTTTCCTTAGGATACCCCACAAATAAACACTTATCAGATTTAGGTGCTAGTTTTTCTGAGACTTGTCGCTTTACGTAAGCCTCACAACCCCAAATCTTAAGAAAAGACAAACTAGGTCTCTTCCCGTACCATATCTCATATGGTGTTTTATCAACCGCTTTAGAAGGAACTCGATTTAGAGTGAAAGTGCAGCTTGTAATGCATAACCCCAAAAAGATAATGGAAGATCTGCATGACTCATCATAGATCGAACCATATCTAATAAGGTTCGATTTCTCCTTTCGAAACTCCATTTCATTGTGGAGTTGTTTGGTGGAGTCAATTGGGAGACAATCCCACAATTTCTAAGATGATCATCAAATTCTTGGCTTAAATATTCACCACCTCGATCTGATCGAAGTGTTTTGATAGTTTTACCAAGTTGATTCTCGCACTTCATTTTGAAACGTTCGAAACATCTCAAATGATTCACTTTATGTTTCATAAGATATATAACCATATCTCTTGAAATCATCATTAAATGTAATGAAGTATCGATAACCTTATCTAGCCATTGTGTTTATAGGACCGCATACATCGATATGTATTAGACCCAATAAATCACTCGCCCTTTCACTGTATCTAGTAAAGGGACTTTCAGTCATCTTGCCTAGTAAACAAGATACGCACGTTTCATATGTTTCTAAATCAAATGAATCAAGAAGCACATCTTTATGGAGCTTCGTTATGCGTTTCTCGTTTATGTGCCCGAGACGACAATGCCAAAGAAAGGTTTGATTACAGAAATGACAATTTTCTTCCTTTTTCTTTTGGGTGTTTTGAAGCAGGAACAGGCTGGGGCTTGACTTGTTTCATGGGCTTTGCGCATGTGCAGCAACAGCCTTGGCAACTCTAGCCTTGTCTTTGCTTTTCTTCTTCATTCCCTTTCCCTTTTAGACCATCAACACATTACTAGAAGGTTTCTTGATATTTTGCTCAGCAGTTTTGAGCATCAAATGCAACTCTGAAATTGATTTCTCCATATTATTCATATTGTAGTTCATCACAAATTGTGAGTAACTCTCTCAGTAATGAATTCAAGATCAAATCCGTAGCCAACTCTTGGCTTATGGGGAATCCGAGTCTATCAAGCAGTCAACATAGCCCTTCATCTTCGTAACATGAGGACTAATCGACGCACCCTCGGTCATCTTGCAAGAATGTAGGTTTTTGACTGTCTCGAACCTTTCTTGCCTAGCTTGTCGTTGGAACATTTCCTTCAGCGTTATAGCCATGTCGTAGGCTTCCATTAGTTCCATGTCCTTCAAGTTCGGGAACCATAGTTGCCGCATAATACATGCAACATCGGTAGAATCGTTGACATGCTTACTATGCGCATCCTTCACAAATTTTTCGTAGCATTGGTGGTGGGTCCTCGTGGATTGGAGCATCCAGGACATACGACTTGCGTTCATGCTTAAGAACAATTCTCAAGTTTCGAACCATCGAGAAAGTTAGTCCCAGATAGTTTATCCTTCTCAAGATGGATCGCGATGACAGGGGATTATTATTACTTGAAGAGGCCATTGATCTACAATAAAGATTATGCAAAGTTTATTTTAGTATAGAGGAATAGACTCCCACTAAATTAACAACCCTCCTAAAACGTCTTCGTTTATTTAGGGGACTAAAATCCATATTTCACCTAATTCTATGACAAATATGGCATGAAACACGAACTAGATTATTTAGGTAGGTAACGATTACCAATTACATCTTATGTAATTTTTAGATCATTTTATGAGATACGGGACATCTTATGTCTTAGCATGTTTTATCTCATCATTTGCCTAAAGCTCAAAACTATTTTGATGGCTTTATTAAGTCGGACCATTTTAAACATTTAGGTAACTCTTACCCAACTTGTCTCACTAAGATAACACAATACACCCAGCTATGGCTGAAACTGTATTAGTGTGATCGAGGCCTTGACAAGTGTTTAAAAATGGATGACGTGAGACTTAAAATTTAATAGAGGGATTTTATTCTGTTTTAGTGATTTTTATGTAAACAATAAAATATCATATATTCTATTGATTTGTTCAATCACTAAACAATTTGGAAATTTCTATATTATTCACCAATAAAAGAATTTCCTTGCGCTAGGATTAGTTAGATCAGCGGTCCCATTGGCCATCAATGGCCAAAGTGATGACGGGTATCAGAAGGCAAGCGCCCGTTTTTTTTTTTTTTTTTTTTTTTTTTTTTTTTTATAAGACGGATCTCAATTCCGAAAATTGAAATTAAGCTATAGAAAATCATATTTTTCGCTGATTTTACTATACTAAATTTACCCCTTAATTTATCCAAAATTAAGTCAATTAAAACATTTTTAATTAACTCGGGCCCACATCTAACTAATCATCTTATCCTAATCCAATTAGGATTAATCTTATCCTAATCCAATTAGGACTTATCTTATCCTAATCCAATTAGGACTAATCTTATCCTAATCCTATTAGGACTAATCTTATCCTAATCCAATTAGGACTTATCTTATCCTAATCCAATTAGGACTTATCTTATCCTAATCCAATTAGGACTAATCTTATCCTAATCCAATTAGGACTTGAGATATTTGAATCCTAGTATATCACCAATAACAAGATTCTTGATATTTATCTCATATTCTAATTTGTTATATATCTTTATAAAATAGAAACTTCATAACAAAATAGATATAACAAGATAAATAAATAATTTCGAAAATTAATTAATTATAAATAAATAATTTCGAAAATTAATTATTTGCAATTTCGGTCTTCATCCAAATAATCACAAACATGTAATTGAATCATGAACTACTATCACAATCGAACCTAATGGTGTCATGGATCAAAGAACACGAAATTCAATTCATTAAAATTATTTGAATTAACCTAACATGGTTACTAGCATGTAAGAATCTGATTTTAATTAAATCACGAATATGTGTATCATATACACAAAACATGATAATAAATCTCAAAGACAACTTATGTATATCACATATACATCAACTATTAACATGCTTTCAATCATATATCATGTATATATCAGAAGAAAACATGCAATGAATTTAATGGAATCGAACTCGAAGGCTCTGATACCACTGTTGGGTTTTGGGGTTCATACGCAGCGGAGATTACAAAACAATTTTGACAAAAACCCCAACAGGATCCGAATTTAATTCCATTAAAAACGTTTAAACCATGAAAAACTTAATCATACCTCAATCGCAATATACTTTTCAGAAGGTTGATTGATCTCTAAGGAGCTGCCAACGACGAACGCCCTCTATCAGCAGTCCACACACGAACGGCGGCCGAGATTCGAAGTGCTAGCGTCGAGAGAATGCCAAACCTTTTGAATCTCTCCAAAACGATCCAGAGCATACCAAAAACCCTAAGTTGTTTCTTAAACGAAAAAAGAGTTTTTGGCCTTTTGATCTTTCGTTAGTGTATTCTAACTTAAAGCGTCTATTTATACAACTCTTGTATATAGACGTTTAAGTAAATTACACATATACCCTTACTTAAAGAAGTATAAGTGTAATACACCACAAGGACGTTTACATTTATGAATTTTATCACATAAAATTCGTTTTTCAATCATCTTAAAATCTCGCAAAACCATTCTTAGTGTGCGACTCAATAGGCTCATACAACGTTGGCAGTGTACCAAAACACATTTTGGTATACAAGTCATAAGCGGCCTCTAGCAAGACATTATGACTACCCAAGTCGTACGAATATCAAATCGATACAACCTAATCAATAATGTATATAACATCCTTTTGTCACACGATATCCTTTTGATCAAACATAAGGCATGGAATTGTCATCCAACATGTTCAATCGTACTAGTCTCGATCTCTAGGTAGATCGAAAACATCCAAGTGACATTGATCAATATCAATTCACTTAGACTAGGCCTTTTAACAGCCTAACACATCGAGGATCCACTAGATATCTCTCTTTATATGAGAGGGACAAATTCTATCTTGATTACACAACTTCATCACATTGCTCACACAAGTAACCAATCACAACCTTTATAATCGTCCTGTTAAAGACAACGTTTGATTGTGTCAAATCACCGTGTTCCTAATGTTGAAGTCTCTGGTAATCTCAAGTCGAGGACTGGAATATATACCTATCATGAGAAACAACTATGACTTAATCCATGTTATGTTCTCATAGCGGGTCGGTCCAAGACTTTGTTCCCTAACAAGTACTCGTGATCTTGATTCGTATCCCTATACGTATAATCATCATATGATCATCAATCAAGACTCACACTAGTCTTAATTCATTATAGTTCCCAGTATAATGATCGACTAGGGACATTTAGGATATTTATGTAAATACCCATGGATCTTATTATAATGTAAACATGCAAATTAATTATAATAAACAACAAATGAAATCCTCTATTTTTATTAACTAAAAGTATTCATAAAGACAGTTAATGGATTGACCTAGGGCACATGCCCTATCACAACAGACTTATCATTGCAATGGCGAATGAAAGGAATATTCATTGGGTTAGGGTAAGTTCTATGATTTTTTTGTGAATTGGTTTGTTTCCCCCTTAATCGGGTTTGTGACAATATCTTCTATGTTCTACTGTTCACTTTGACATGCGCAGTTGCGTGTGAATGCACCGCTGCCAGCCTTATATCCATCGTGGGATCGGTACGTTGAGGACGACGCCAAAGGTTGGCGAGATGGATTCGTTTTTCGAGACATCGCGCCCATTGCAACTGCTGATCATGAAGCCACCATACCTGTTGTAGATTTAGATACACCGTAGGTTAAAGCTTGTACCTAGATGGCTAAACATTTATAAATTTTGCCAATTCGTCCGAATGTTCTATGTATATGCAAATGTTATGATGTGTTTTTATTGGTGTTGTGTTTTGATTGTTTTGAATGTTACGGAGATTTATAATTAATTAAGGTTCGGTGCAAATTTTCGTGCTGGATTTTCAATCTTCTATTGTTACTTTGACGACTACGGAGATTTTTTGAATCTGTAATTCATCCATTCCCGATGTCGCGGTCAAACAGTTCGTGAAACAACCCATATTTTCGGTCACCCATGACCGACAAGTATTCCAATATATCGGTGTGCATGACCGAGTCCTATTTCAATTTCTCGGTTGTACACCACCGAGTCCGGATTGACCATTTCAATTCGCCCGACTCTCGTCCTATGACGACCGAGCCTCATCGAGACCCTCTCGGAAGTGGACAACCGATACTCGGTATACTCTTCCTGGTCTTCGTGGCCGAGACTGCGACTTCCCAAAATATTAGCTTATGTCTCGGCCTTGTCGAGACTTGCAGTTGACTTCGATCTCGGCTTTGTGTGGCCGAGAACCACGATTTCCCAATTTTTTAACATTTGAGAAAATAGCCACACGCACATTACATCTACTCTACCAAATGTAACTTAATTCAACGATCTTCAGCCGAGCCCTAATTTGGAGCCGAAATCGGCTCACACACCGGACCCTACAAAATGCAGAAACCTAGAACAACGAAGGAGAAACACACGGCGAGGGACGGAGAACACGATTTCGGGGATTCCTCTCACTGGTCGGTTCAAAACAAATGAATTCGTCCACTAGGAGTTCGGTGAACGAGGGTGGTGGTGGTGGTGGTGGGGGTGGTGGGGTGCCCAGAGGTTTGCACGAGGGTGGTGGGGTGAGATGGTTTTTTGCACGAGGGGCATTTTTGGTATTTTGGGTTTAATTTTTGGGTGCCCTAGGTAAATCGATTTGTGCCCACATTAACTGGGTGCCTTCATTAAATGGTGGGGGTGCCCTTAGCGGCCCTCGAAAATTTTGTGAAAATTGGTTTTGAAAGGAAACGTCAAAATTGCCCTCCCAAACCCAACAATTCACTCACGATCCAAACTACTCCTTCTTGCGCATCCCACCTTAATACAAGCACTAAAATTCTGTCAAGTGAAATCGATCTTGCGTTGTCTGGTGTGACTGTTTCTCGATTCAAGGGCTTGTGGACATTGTAAGTATGTTTTTTTTGGTTTTTTTTGGTGGTTGTATGATTTCATTGAGCCATTTTTGGAAAAGAAAATAAAGTGGGTTTTGTATTGTATGGTTTGTTAGATTTGACGTGTTTACATCACAGTTAATGTGTAATGGGTGTAAAGGAGTGGGAGGCAGACGTAGAAGAAGATAAGGTTTGTTTTCTCCATTTTATGTGTTTTTTTGCATTTTTCAAACTGTAATGGAGACGCGAAGTGCTCGGTCACACATAGCTGGACAATACATAGGGTTTCGGTTGTATGTAGTCGACACTCTATGATTAGTTTCGAGCTAATACAATCGAAACCATGCAGTTACTATGTGTCGATAGTTACGGTGGGTAGGTACCGAAATTTGATGCATAGTCTCAGACTTGTGGGACCGAGACTATTGATGTTTCTCGAACCTGAAGGACCGATACAATATGTTTTAAATGTTTTTTCAGTTTTTTCATTATCAAATTTTATGATACACATAACTTGTTGTAGGAAAAGCGATCCAAATTATCCACATCTCAATTTGAAGACTATGCAAGTCTTTTTAATCGTGAATGTCAAATCCCGAAATTTTTAAATCCGTAATTATGGCTTAACAAGGATTAAGGTTGACTAATTATAGTTTTGGCTGCGAGTCGAGAGTCAAACACCGATGAAATTGAGATTTTTAATTAATTTTATTTTTCTGTGATGTGTGCCTAGTGTTGTATACTGTATACTATGTTATATTGCGAAATTCCGGTCAACTAAGTGAATTCAATGTTTCACGGGGTTTTGTCTTGAGATACGCGTCAAGACGGGTGCCTAGATAGTTAAAATATTGACACGAACTTTCGTTTCAAATTTCGAGACAAATAATTGAATTTAAGTTTAAAAATTCAAGTTTTAGACTTTTAAAGGATTTAACGAGTTGACGTGGGCCGCACACCTCGATTTGTGTGCGAGACAAGTTTTTCAAATTTTTTGAGTGCTTTGATAAATTCTCCAATTTTTGATCAAAATGGGATATTTTTCTGGGTTTAATTTACACATAAAAATGAGGAGATAATTATGAAAATATTAGAAAAACGACAAATTACTATTAAGGGTATTGTTTTATATAGTTGAGGATAAATATAAAGGGGCAATTTGGTAATTCGCTTTGATAAAAATAAAAGGACAAAGCTATGTGCACCTTACAAAACCTTATGTGCAAGCCACCAAAAACTATTGAAACCATTTCCAAAATTGCCCTCAGCCCCAATGACCTATTTACCCCTAAAAACTCAAAAAAAGACTCCATAGTCTTTCTTCTCTGTCACGATTGGGCACCCCATAAAGCACCACCTTCGTCTCCGATGATCTCTTCCGACCAACTGTGACTACTAAGGACGAGAAGTGCATTTCGGCGAACAATACCATTTTAAGAGTTGATATCTTCATGCATTTTCATGAAAGTTGATGGTTTGAAAGTTTTAATTTGGTTTAATGGAGTTGTACAAAATTTTGTGTTGTAGAGCATTGTTCGTTGTTGTTGTTTGGTGTTTATTGAGCTCCCAAAATGGAGGATGAACATCAAGGGGTGACAATGTGCAAGATACAAAGGTATCTCACTCGGTTGGAGGTTAACATGGTGTGCGAGAGGTATGGTAGTTATAGGGGTGACGCCAAAGACTTGGAAAAATAAAAGTTGGTCAAGAAAAAGTTATTGGTAAGGAAAAAATTGTGATAGATGAGAAATTGGAGGTTTTGAAAGGGATATCAAGGAGAAGAACTGTGACAAAAAAATGTGGATGTCCATTCGCTATAAACATAAAGGAACATGAAGACTGTTCATGGCATGTGACAGTGGTGTATGAGCGGCATAATTACGAACTTGGTTGTTATAAGGAAGGTCATTCATATGATGGTCGGTTAGTTTCGGAAGAACGTGTTGTGGTTATACAGATGATGCAAGGAAACATTAAGCCCTGGGAGATATTGGACACCTTAAAGAAAAGGGATGTAGATAACGCATCAACCTTGCGCACGATATACAACGCAAAGCAAAAATAAAGGCTAGCCGAGGTTGGGGGATATCACAAATGCAACAACTCATGCATTTGTTGGACACACATGGTTATCTTTTGTGGTATAGGAAAGACGCGGAAATCGACATTGTGACGGATTTGTTTTGGTCTCATCCTGACTCCATAAAATTACTCCGTTGTTTTCCTTATGTTTTGATTATGGATTGCACCTACAAGACCAATCGCTATCGCATGCCATTGTTTGAGATCATGGGTGTGACTTCAATTGAGCTCACGTTCGCCATCGAATTTGCATTTATGTCAAGAGAGATGAAAGGGAACTACATTTGGGTGTTAGAGAATGTTAATAACCTCATAGATGGGTAGGTAAACCAAATGTGATTGTAACTGATAGGGAGTTGGGATTGATGAAAGAAATTTAGTTGATTTTTCCTACGTCCACTCACCTTTTTTGCACTTGGCACATTAATCGAGGTGCGGTGGCAAAAACGAAGAAATCTTTTGCATGGACGGAGGACTTAAACCTTTTCCAAAGTAGGTGGAATGACTTGATAAGTGTGACTTCTGAAGTTGTGTTCAACAGTAAGATGTCAACTATGGCATTCGAATATGCTTGTGTCCATGGATTGCTTGATTATCTAATGGATACATGGATTAGAGATTACAAGGAACAGTTTGTCAAAGCATGGACTGACCAATCGTTGCATTTTGGATAGACTACGACCGTCAGAGTCGAAAGTGCACATAACACCCTAAAAAGACATCTTGGAAATTCGCAAGGAACGTTTGTGGATTTGTGGTGGGTAATTGATAGTATGGTTGTTGGCCAACATACTAAGATCAAGACATTTTTCAGACAAATTTGAATGTAGTGCAACACGAATTTGGTGACACCTTGTACCGTGTCTTGCGAGGTTTTGTTTCACAAGTGGCGTTAGGTAGAATCCAAAAAGAGTTGGAAATGGCCGAAAATGTTGGGATCGATCCAAATAGATGTCGTTGTGTTTTACGTAAGACATTTGTACTTCATTGTGCCCACAAACTAACAAGTTACCAATTGGCAGTTTCACCAATACCACTTGATGATATCTATATTTAATGACAAAAGTTAAGCATGAATCCCAAGCAAGCAGTAAATCGTACAGAGTACAATTTCAAAGCGGAAATCCAAAGGGTAATTGAGAGGTTTAAAATTGTTGAAACCGAGGATATGCACATGAGGATTGTGCAACAACTTCGAGAGATTAGTTATCCCTCATCCGTGTCTTTGATTGTCCCAAGGGTTAAAGTGAAGATAAGGGGAAAGCCATCACAACTTGGTAAAGGAAGAAAGAGGAAGGTAAATAAGGCCGAACTTGATGTCGAGAATGGTGATATATCCACAAAGAGAAATCCATCTCACTTTGAGCATGTACTTCACCTAGGATGATAGCAAAGAAGATTAATCATCAAGTATCTCACATGGTTCACAAAATGCGTACCTTAATGCATGTCGTGTGTAAGGATCGTTATTTCGGTGTCGCACTGGAAGACTGGCTTAATCACATCGAGAGAGTTGATGATGTAAAATGAGATGGTAATTATAACTATAGTGTCATTGCAGCTGGTCTGGGCATCATGAAGACGACGCGTGGAAAACAATCTAAAATGACATGTACCGGGAGCTTCAAGGCCACCAAAATATTTGGCGTCCAATCCTTGGTGGGGATCACTTTGACACGGTCTTACTCTCCGTCCAACATTACCACGATAGCAATGATGCTCCACTTGACAAGTGGATGTCTATGCTTGATTTGGGGCTCGTGATCGATACGTGTTACAATGTCATTCTCGTGTCCCTATCACCCTTGGGCGCACCACTAATTTCGCTGAGTGATCGAGTTGTAATTGAGATGACCCACGTTAATAACAACAATTTTATGCGGGTAAAGTCATATAAATGTATACCTTTTTATACGTCTTTAATTCTTACCCAAGGTTCACGGGTTAAATTTTTTTTACAGGTGTTGTTCAAGGTGAATGCTCATTTTCCTCCATTATATCTAGGGTGGCGAAATAACATACAACCAGAGGCCTTACCTTGGTGTGCAAACTTGATTAGGAAACTCCCGGCGACACTTTCTACTTCTGGTACTCCTACTACCGTTCACTTGAACACACCATGATTGTGGTGGGTTTGTATAGCAAGTGTGTAACATCCAATTTTGGTAAATTCAAAATATGAAAATTGTTGAATTGTCGTTGTAACGGTCTTTTTTGGTACCCCGTTACATCGAATATCGTTGGATGATATTTTTGTACATTGGCAAATGCCTTACTTTTAAACTTCATATATAGATAGTGAATAGTATGAAATAGGTTGTGTTATTTGCCCCATGAATTTCATTTTCCATGAACAATATATGTCATAACTCTGTTCAGTCGCACGCAACCGTGGAAATAATGTCGGCTTGGTCAGAGCTTACCGAACGCTATTATATTAGTTAGTCCACTCTCACCGAACGAATTCTTTATATTTCAAAATATAATATTCAGTTGTATGTTACCAAGAATATTATATACAGTCGGTTGACTCCCACCATACTATTTTATATCATTCGGTTGTTTGGTACCGAACGATACTATTATCCATTATAACGTGTTTTTTGGTGGTATGTGCCCGAGTATTTCATAACTGCTCGGTCGAGAATAACCGAAACAACTTGTTTTTTTCGGTGGTGTCATTCCGAGTAAAACCAATATCCATATAGTAATGTTATTCGATTGAATAGTAGACCGAGTATTTACATAACTGCTCGATCGAGAATAATCGAACTAGCTTATTTTATTCGGTGGTGTCCTACCGAGTAAAACTAGCATCCATATAGCAATGTTATTCGGTTGAACAGTAGGGCAAGCTACTTGCGTTTGTTTGGTGGATACTGACTTAACGGACGAAAATGAAACTGACCTATATGACCGAACGAAACATAAATCACTAAATTTATGTTCAAATGATGCACTGTAATAAGCTAAGAACCATTCAACAATTACAACAAGTTCAAAACCTTATATGAAGAACGTAAACCATTCAAATAAGGGTTGAATTGTGACCAAAACTTAATAATTAGATATAAAGTTGTAAACAATGAGAACAAGTGCAAGACACATTAAATGACAAAAAAAAAGTTTTTGCACATTTACAATAAGTTCAACGCTTGAAATTCACTACAAAAAAACAGCAAATCAGAAACGGAATTAGAAACGGAAATAAGTTCCGTTTCTAAATCAGAAACGGAATTAGAAACGGAATAATTTCCGTTTCTAAATTAAAAAGTTAGCGACGAAATTGAGACGGAAACATTCAGAGACGGATTAGAGACGGATCAGAGACGGAATTAGAGACGGAATTAGAGACGGAATTAAATTCCGTCTCTGAAAATTGGCGCCACCATTCCCGCCAAAACTTTATTTTGTTATACCCGTTCATCAAATCTCGAGATTTGTGCATCTTTCGATCTCGATGATTCAAAAATAAAACTCCCTCTCTCTCTCCCGATTCTCTCTCTCCCAAAACCCTTCGACCTCTCTCTCCCGATTCTCTCTCTCTCCCCAAAACCCCTCTCTCTCTCGACGCGAGATCTCTCTCTCTCTCTCGACGAATCAACAGCAGATCTCTCTCTCTCTCTCTCGGATCTCTCTCTCTCTCTCTCGACTACAGATCTCTCTCTCTCTCTCTCACCGCTCTCTCTCCCGATTCTCTGTCTCTCTCCCCAAAAACCCCTCTCTCTCGACGAGATCTCTCTCTCTCTCTCTCGACGGCAACGGCGAGATCTCTCTCTCTCTCTCGACGACGCGCAGATCTCTCTCTCTCTCTCTCTCGACGGCATCTCTCTCTCTCTCTGTCTCTCACCGCTCTCTCTCCCGATTCTCTCGTCTCTCCGAAAACCCTATCTACTGGCAGATCTCTCTCTCTCTCTCACTCGCTCTCTCTCTGTCACCGCTCTCTCTCACGGACCGTCGACCGCTCTCTCCCTCTCAAACCCTCCCCCTCTTCAAACCTCACTCCAAAACCCTAAAACTAAGGGCGCTTCGTCCGACAAGCCCGTCGCCGCCGCCACCGCCACCACCGCAAACAAATTCCACCATCGCTTCACCAAGTCCGACGACGACGGGTTTCTTCGTCGCGAGGGCGATGTGGCGCTCTGTTTACTTGGCAACGTGCTTGAATACTTGGCCGCCGAGGTATTTCGATTTTTGGTTGTCTATTGAATTTCAATCTCTACCTTTTTAGCTCTTTTTTTTTCTGTTTTTTTTGTGATTCTATTTGTCTTGGAAATTTGAATGTCTAGGGCAAGTTTGGGATTTTGTTATGGTTAGTTGCATTCCATGAAAAAAATTTATATGATATTGATGATTTGGGCTAGTATTCAAAAGTGATCATGCCTTGTAAAAGGTATTGGTGGATAATGTGCTCTTTTGTTTGATGAAATTGTCAAAAGAGACCTTAACTTGTTCTTTTAACGAAGTGCATGGAAAAGCATGATTCTATAGTCTCATGGATTCTTTATTGAGCTTTGTTTCTATGATATGATTTAATCGAGCAATCATTAGTATGATTTTTCATGTCTCGAAAGGATTGTAGCTAATTTGCATTGATTTGGGTAAAATCCTTTTAAAACGCTTCAAGGAGAGCTCATTCATTTTTTTCCCAAGTCTTGAAATATGTTCAATCCAACTTTATTGAATGTAGTTAGTAATCATCATTTTGGGTGAGACTTGAAGCTAAGTTGAGATGCGGAAGAGACTTTGTTTTATCCATTGAAAAAAAGACTTCGATTAAATCATGGATTTTCGACTAAATGCTATGATTTGAGAATTTTAAGTCGAACTTGACTCTAATGAGTTGATTTGAATCTTTTTAGTTGTGATTAGTCGATCGCATTCAATTTATATTGGATAACTAAGTTTATGAGATTTTTCTTGTTTTGCTTCACCGCATACTTGTTTTACTCGAATCGTCGATTTTGATTTGAAAGAATGGTTTAAAAGTCGGAATGACTTAAGTCGATAACTAGGAATGAGGTTTGAGTCCTTAAATGATTTAAGTTAGTCTAAATAAATTCAAGTAAATACTACTTTAAGAATCCATGAAAAACATATTTAAAATTGGTTTTGGTTCATTCATTTTTTGATTGAAATATTCGATTAAGTGGTTTAATGCATAAATTTTACTTGAATATGATCTATAATTTGCATTGTTGTTTGAATAAGGATATGTCTTCTTTAAATTTAGGCAATAACAAGTCCATATCATTTTTTTTGGTGTGATCAATAGTTTGATACTCATTAAGTTCGATCTTTATGAAATGGATTAAACATGTTTATTGTTTGGTTCTTGAAAGTTAAAAAAGCTCGGTTTGAAATGAGATGAGTGAGCTTATGATAAATTTTGTAGCTTGTGAAAGTGGATTGATTGAAAATAGTCTTATGAGTTTTTTGGTCTATCTATGAGGTAGCATATTTTTGTTTTCTTATATGTTTTTAGAAAATGAAGATAAAAGTGAAAATGACAAACATTGCTATCTTCCTCCTACTTGGATTGGTAAGAATTTAATTTACTTAAATCAAGATATGCAAGTGTTTATCATCGTTTGTGGATTCTTAAATCTCAAATGAATTAATGTTAATCTTTTTGCTTGTTTGTAGACTTTGATGGTCGAGTGCGGGGATCGTCACTATAAGTTCGATGTGAGTCATTGCTCTTCTACCTTAGCTCTATCTCCTATGATGCTTATGTCCCTGAAAAATTTAAGTTCAACTATTCAATTATTAAGTTGTTTCAAATGTCCCTTGGTGTGCGGTGTGGTGTTGAAGAACATCTCAAGACTTTTCGATTGATAATTCTTTTTGTGCATATTTATAGGATTGTAAGTTTTTTTTTTTTTTTTTGTGGTTGTTGAACAATAGGATTGGTGGTTTTGTGAATACTTAGAAATTTGGAGCATTTGTAATACTATACAATTTTTTTTGGATATATATCTTTTTCAATTTTTGATTTTTACATTTTTGTTCTCTCAATTGAATATTTGTTGATATATATTGTCGATGTATGAATGTCAATTTATTATATATTGGCGAGTTAAATGTGCTTGGATTGAGACCTATATATGTAAGACTTTAAAAACTAAACAAAAATGAAAATTAGAGACGGAAATAGCAACGGAATCTTTGGATTCCGTTGCTATTTCCGTCTCTAATTTTTTTTTTTTTTAGATTTGAATCGAAACGGATCAAATTCGTCTCGATCCGCTCTCGATTAGCAACGGATCGTAGACGGAAATAATCGAACGGAATTTATTCCGTCTCTAATCGAACGGAATTAGAGACGGAATAAATTCGTTTCTAATCGTAAACGGAATTTATTCCGTTTGATCCGTCTCTCTAAATCGAAACGGAATCCATTTTCCGTTTGATCCAATCAACGACGACGTTTTCGAGAGACGGAACGCATTCGTCTCTCGTTCGCTTCAATCAATCAGAGACGGAATTTTTACAAATCAGAAACGGAAAATTCCGTTTCTGATTTGCTTTTTTTTTGTAGTGATTCTTGGCCAACCGTTCGGATGTTATTGGCTCCTTTCCTTTACGCTTAAGTGAATCACCATGTCACGGATTGCTCGGACATTGGGACTCGATGGCATCAGATGTGGGGGTGCCCGACGGACCAAAAGCACCAATGGTCGTTTGGTGCTTTAACACCTCATCAGCCATCTTCAATGCGGATGCCTTGTCTCCTTCACTCTGGGGCAATGCCTTCCAGGCTACCATAACATCAACGACCCGCTTCACTCGCTACGGAAACAACACATCACGAAACAATCGAATGAATTTACTTCAATGTTATATTTTAAATTTACAAATGAAAGCAATTGCAAATAAAACTTACATCGTAGATGTCGTCCTCACGATCACCTTTAACATTTGTTTGTGTGGGATTTGTAATGACCGGGTATGAAATCTCATTGAACCACCCGATGTAATCCTCAGTTGCCTCCCATGGGATACTAGCACGCAGTCTTCGTGATCTAGCCGACAAAACGTGATCTTGCCACCTCTCCCAGATCTCGACTTGGAAATTGTACTTCACCACGTAACTAGCTGCGACCTTTCATCGTTGTGCTCGTATAGGGTTGTATGGAGCTGAGGGGATGCGTTGCACATGCCTGAGTTGCCACAAAAATCTATCGAGGTGATATGGCTCAACAATCCCAATGTACTTGATGGTCCCCGTATAGAAAGCGAGCTTCGCAATGTCCTCGTCCCTCCGAATAGTGGAATATGGGTCCCAGGTAACCTAATAAAGGAAGACATAAGCGAAATCACTTGACAAGTTGTAGAAATAACGTAAGTTGTAATAAAATCAAGTTGCAAACCCACCTTATTGGATCGAGCATTGTCAAGTCTTCTGCGAAGCCTCGGGAGGTGGTCAACATTAAGCCCTTGTTCTTTCTTAACAACCCACCTACTGACAAGTGGGAGGGTGTCAATGTACCCCGTGTTCTGTGGGCTTCATGAAGATCAAGTGTTCGTACACCCATCCCTGCAAAGGAGTAACACAAATAAGTCATTACAATTACCAAATATAATAAATACTACATTAAAAAGGCAAATAACACAAATACCTCAAGCAATGTTCTCGCAATCTAGCAAACATCCACCCAAGTTGGTTGTCGATATAGGTATGCAAGAGCTGCTGCACCCCATGCATACGTCTTAATCTTGTCCAAGTCCTTTAGCAACTGTAGAAGTTGTACCGACACAAGGGTCCCCTATTTGTCAACAAAAAAAGTGCATCTGAGCATGTACAACAAGTACGTTTGGGTTGTGCACTCAACCAGGGGAAACAACTGGGTTTTGACATTGCCTTTCTTCGACGGCTTGGGTTTGACACCCTATCGCCCCTTAAGCCATGATTTGTTCACTTTCAAATCTTTATTGACTTGCTTCATGGCCTCGGCCTCCGATACACCAAAGGTCCGACAGACCAACTCGATTGCTTCACCGCTTGACATGGCTTCATAATCAACTACCTTTCCCATCATAGGAACCTGCAACAACCTGCTAACGTCGTCTAATGTAATAGACATTTCACCAAAGGGGAGGTGAAATGTGTTGGTCTCTAGCGCCATATCTCCACAAAGGCAAATATGAACGTCTTATGTGCCTTCCCGTATGAGCACTGCGCTAGTGACCTAAATCCATATGCTCGAATGATCTTATCTAGGCTAACCGCATCTCGGTGACACTTACTCAAATCCCAACTTGCCAACTGGGCACCTTGATTGATGCATCTAAGCAAGGGACGTTCCTGAAGGATAAAAAATTAAATGTCATAAGTAATTGAATTATTGAAACTACACATAGCCAAAGTAAATTAGATTATGAATTGAAAAAAATTACCTTGTTGTTCCAAAGGCGGCAGGTGCCCTTACAACCAAGGCCCTTATCACGTGGTCCTTTTTCTTTAACCACTGGCTCGCGTATATCCTCCTCTTCGCTATCCCCTTCTTCTTCTTCTTTTTTCTTTTTCTTCCTCTTTACTCTCCCCTTCCTAACTCCATCACTATCATCATCTCCATCTTCTGATCCAGATTCTTCTCCAATTTCTTTTCGGTGGAATCCCCTTCCTAAACACCGTGTTCCCTATCTTCTTCGCTTGAATCTGATGAAAAAGGTTTTGGCTGAGTCGTGGGGGTATTGTCAACTGACAGTTCCCTCCCATGTACGTCCTCGACCTGTGCCCCTAAACCCTCATCAAGGTCCTTAGATTTTCATCCCAATTCCTTAGATTTCCTATAAGAAGCGGTTTGAGCTCTCCGGCTAGGATGCTCGCTGTTCGGGGCACTACTATTCTCTTCACTTCTAGTGGTCTTAGTATAAGCCATACCTATAAGAAAGTAAAGAAAATTCATCCCCAAATCAATACGCAATCATTCATATATTAATATATAATCACATAATAATTGGTGCCTATAAATGGGTCCGTTCGGTGGATACTGACCGAACAAACTCAAACCGTTCGGTAGGTACCAACCGAGCAAATTTATTTAGCTTGGTGGTACATGACTGAGCTAATTCATTTAGATCGGTGGTACATGACCAAGCAATAATGGTTAACTCGGTTGATAAGTACCGAACTAAACCAATACTTAACAAATAAGTAAATACCCAATTTGCTCGGTTGGATATGACTGAACGAGTAATACTTTGTTCGGTTACACCCAACTGAACATTCCATATTAATACAATCAACCTATTTCATATACAAATACCCAATTTATACAATCAGATTTGACCACAATCAAGAACAAAACTGTATAAAACAACCGAAACAAATTGAGTGATGTCTATCGTGGCCCTACCCTACAACCAAACACACAGGCTTTACTTCGGTCACCTTCGACCGAGCGAGAGCCATCTTTTCGATCCTGTGTGACCGAACCAAAGACAACCAAATAATTTCAAAAAAACTACCTAATACTTCGACCCATTTCACAATAACATGTATAGAAACAAAGGACTCAAACAATAACATAAAAAAAACACCAACAATCTCACCTTACAAACACAATGATGAAAACCCAAATTGGAACCACCATAGCTGCACACACAACCTACGTGTTCTTCCTCTCGTCCATGAAACCAACTTCCAAGGCTTGTGCTGCGTTGCCTCGCTCCCATCCACAGATCATCTGCACAAAGTATTGGCTAGGGTTTCTTCTTCACCTTTTCCCTCGATTTTGTTTTTCAAATTTGTTCTGTGGGATGCCCTTCCAAACGAACAAGGGCATTTCAGGAAAAGAAATGTTTGCTTGGTGCCCTTAACAATCTGTGGAGTGCACTAATCATGTGGCTTGCACATAAGGTTTTGTGGGTGCAGATAGCTTGGCCCAAAATAAAAATCGAATGAAAGGAGGTGAGCCACTGTTCATCGTCCCCTTCATTCGGTTCCTCACTGTCTTTATCGCCTCAGTGTGTGAATCATCCTCAATGCTTGTCCCTCTTGTATCTCGTCTCTCACACACAAATCTCGCTGTTTATCTCTCTCTCTCTCTCTCTCTCACTGTTGTGGATCAAATTGAAGAGAAACCGTGGATGTTGGGGGCGTTGCTGGTGTAGGTAAGTTTCAAATTTCAATTTTTGATTTTAAGGACTGAAATTTTTGGTCTTTGGATTCGGAATCGAATTGGGATAGAGCTGGTTTGGTTGTTCTTGTTGGTTGTGATAAACAGAGGAGGAGGAGGTGAATAAAAAAAAAAAAAAAAAACAGTGATGGAGGTGGAGATGGTGAAACCGAGAAAGAAGAAGAAGAAGAAGAAGGTGTTGAGGGAGATAACAGGGGGTGGTTGGGGAAGATGATGATGAGGAGCCTTGAGCTCCCCTGCCCAGCTGGGCACCCCAATTGATCAAGAAAAAAAAAAAAAAAAAAAGAGAGCTTCTCCATTACTGTAGGGACGAAAAGAGGAAGACGATGGTTGATCCTGAACGAGCCGAACCGGCCCGGTTCAGGGATCCAACCATCTCCTCACAAAAAAAATATAATAGTTTTAAAAATAGGAAAAAATAAAATAAATCCATGTAGGATTGAGAAAATTAAGAAAATTGAATTTTTAGACAAATTGATGAAAATTGAGGATTTTTATGAAAAATAAAGATTTTGAGATTTTCTCGAGGATTTATATCGGGTATTTTTTTCATAATGCGTGTTACGATACCCGAAAATATTCAAAATTTGAAAAATTATTTTAAAGCATAGTCTTTGTAAATTCGCGATTCCGAATCACAATTTAGAGTCAAAATTGGGATCCGGACATCCGAGGAGTTGATTTGGAGGGATTTCAGAGGTTTTTGATCTAGAACGGCCTACTTAAAATATAATAAATTGGAAAAATTATATTTGAGCCTAGACAATGTAATTTTCAATGTCGAACAACAATTTTGAGTCAAAAATAAAATCCGAGCATCAAAGAATATATCTTGGAAGTATTTTAAAGGTTTTGGGATGCGATTCAGTCAATGCAAGCGCAATTAATTGAAAAATAATTGTGAAATTGTTACGGAATCTTACAGGACTTACAAATTAATTGTAGGACCGCAATTGGAATCTCGTGTGGACTAGTTGACCGACTCGGAGCGCAAAGGAACGTTGGTATCGTGTTTGTAAGGTTAATGTAGCGGCCCATTTTCCAAATGAACCGCCACAAGGGCCAATATAGGCCCACAACATGGCCTTCCAGCGCCAGCTGTGTCCCACATCCAATCTAATCACCATTTAATCATTTTTAACCTCAATGAACAACAATTTACTATTTAAATTTTTAATAAACTCAATTCATCTGTTAATATCGTTTCAAACCTTAATAAACCATATCAGAAATCTTTTATCATGACAATTAGAACATTAAACATTATAGTTATGCATTTAACTCTAATACCTAATGTGGAAAACTCATATGACAACATATATAAGACATAAACCTCAAAGATCTCAAAATATCAAAAATATAGAGTCCCGAAGTGTCTCACAATGCCAAATTCTCAAAATAAAAACAAAATATATATAATACAAATGTACAAGTCTGGCACAATATCTCTGAATCAAAGGTATTCTGATAGCTTGCCTTTGCCACGACTCGTACTAGGATCTGCACTCAAGCCATCACAAAAAGGCAGATGATGAGTCAAGAGTGAATATTCCCAAGGAAATTAAGTGAGCAATACTAAAAGTAAATACTGAAATTTAAATAAAACTATTAAATAAACATGCAAAAATAAATAGAGACAACGTGATCATCGCATGGATAAATAATAATAAAAGCTTAAAGTTAGTTCCTTGAGCCTAGGGTCAGACTAACGCCATAATTCGAACTCCCCACAGACTACTACCGGTGAGTAGCACTAAAGCAAGTCCAGTATCTGGATTCTCTAAGTGGTCGGCGTAGAACCTATGACGCACTTACACATGCCCTGATGTGACTTTCGGATTGAACTGCTCATCGAGATCCCTGACACACGTGCTATGGCTTAGTGGACGTACACACAGGAATAGCACGGAGGGAGAGCCTCAACATCCGTCCATTTAAACCAAAACCAAGAATACAATATTGAAAGACAGAATATGAACTCAAAAGCAAAAATAAGGTACTGCTCAAGAAATCTCAATTGATATACTATACACCTCAAACCGCACTTCGTGTCTCGGTAAATAACCCCCGTTCCAGTTTGGCCGAATCCTAGATATCCAAATTACCGCCTGATATAACTTATTTCCATTTATAATTGATTTTTAGCCAATCAGATGTATTTTATGTTACTTAGCAAAAATAGTCTAAAATTTGTAATATTTAGTGCGCTAGGTTTGAGAATTAGCGCGCTAGATTACTGAGCAGCTAAATGTTTTTCGTCAGAAGAACATTAGTGCGCTAATCGTCATCTAGCACGCTAGATGACCTCATTAGCGCGCTAATCGCGTTCCGGGCAACAGTTTGGTTGAAACTTTTGGTTTCTAAACATCACCAACACAAAAAACAACAACCACAACATAAATTACTAACTTCATATCACTTAAAACCCGCCAAAACAACCACCTAACAACAACTTAACAATCCGTATTAGATTCATACCAACACCTCAAAAATTTATACTAAAAGATAAAGAGAATCGAGGTGATTGTGAATCTCACATTGCTTTAATGAATCAACCACTTCAAGCTCCTCAAATGATCAATTTGAAACTCCAAAACCCTTGTTTCTTTTTCTCTATTTCCGAATTTGTGATAAGGAGAAAGAAAATGTGGTGGAAACTAAAGTCAAAATTGACTTTTATAGTCCAATATGCATCTCTCTTCACTTGTGCATCTCAATGCAATCTAATGAGCTCTATTTGCTCCATTATTCAACCTCTAATGACTCCAAATGTGACACCAATGACACACTCGCCCTTGTCATGGACCCAAAAGTCGTCTTTCGGGTGTTTCAACTCGAGATTTCACGTCCAGAACCGCGACATATGCATACTACCATGTCCCTAACCATTATATATATATTACATATTATTATTTAACTCATTTTTATTCATTTCATGTGTGTATTATCTTCCTCGGCCTAGTATTTAGTCTTTTAGCTTACTCGATACCGCGTTGACACGCATATCGAGGCGAATACTTATCACACAGTCTCACATGTCAATTGGAATATAATTACACACATTACGATGTCGTTTAATCTATTTCAATGTAAACATAGCAAATTAGACAAATCAGCACACAAAATAGCTATTTACCTAGTTTCAAGCACGCACTAGCCTAGTTACGAGTCACGCGAGCATTTGAGCTGTCAGCCACGTCTGCAACCACATCATTAATAATGATGAATTAAATTCAGGCCGTTAGAGTTCTTCCCAACTAGGTGAAATTTCGTCTCGAGATTTAAATTCAACTTAAATACTTACCTGCAAATAGGTAGGGATACAGTCGTCGCATAGTAGACTCAAGCTCCCAGGTGAGTCCCTCAGTCCCATAATGCTGCCATTGGACAAACCTGCGGGATCTCCTTATTCCTCAAAATCTGAGTCCTATTATCCATAATTTCCACAAGCGGTTCCTCGTATGACACGTCAAATCGCACCTCAATCTGACGTACATCAACCATAGGCCTCGGTCTCGACCTAGCCAGCCTCAACATGGAAATGTGAAACGCTAGATGTACCTATGCTAACTACGATGGCAATTCCAGACGGTATGCCATTCTGCCAACGGGTTTCTCAACTCCGAACGGTCCAATGAACCTTGCTGCCAGCTTCCCCTTAATGTCAAACCTCTGATGACCTTTCCAGGGCGAAACCTTCAAATACACCAAATCCCCAACCTCGTAGCTTAGACCCTCAAGGTATTTGTCCGCATATTTGTTCTGCTTATCCTGTGCCGCCTGAAGCTACTTCTTGAACTGTCTTACCTTCTCAGTATGGTCAACAACAACCTCAGGTCTTATAGTCGTTGTATCCTTCGGTGCCGCCCAGCATGCTGGTGACCTGCAGGGCCTACCATAAAGTGCCTCAAACGATGGCATCCCGATACTTGCCTGATAGCTATTGTTATAAGCAAACTCACACAATGGTAAGTAATCCTCCCACGATCCACCAAATTGTAATATACACGCCCTGAGCATATTCTCGAGAATCTGAATCAAACGCTCTGACTGCCCGTTAGTCTGAGGATGGTACGCAGTGCTGAACTGTAACCAAGTGCCAAATTGCTCTCATATACTCTCCCATAACCTCGAAGTAAATATCGGATCTCTGTCAGAAATAATGGATACATGTACATCGTGTAATCTAACAATCTTTTTCTCGAAGATAGTACTTAGATGTGTAACTGAATATCTCATGGTGATCGGTATGAAATAAACCAACTTTGTCAACCTGTCAATAACTACCCAAATTGCGTCGTGTCTCCTCGTAGTCTACGGTAGGCCACTGACGAAGTCCATGGCCACGTGTTCCCACTTCCACTAAAAAATGGGCAGCGGCTGTAACAACTTAACTGGTCACCTGTGCTCAGCCTTCAACTGTTGGCAAATATGACAACTCCGGATGTATCTACCCACGTTAGCCTTTATCCTTGGCCACCAAAACAATCTCTACAGACCGTGATACATCTTGGTCCGACCAGGATGAACTGTATATCGCGATCGGTGTGCGTCTGTCCCTAAGCTCCGATATCGACGGTATCCACAAATGACCCATGTGTCTCAAACATTCATCTAAACCCTCAGACCACTCAGTGCACCCCAAATCTTGAGCCAGACCACTGACCCATAAATACCGATCGTCAGTTCTCTATAACTTAGCAACCAACTCAAGAGACACTGTGGGAACTCATATCTGACAGCAAATATGTAGCTCATCAATAGCCTTTTTCACATATAACACTGACGTTGCCTTAAGCAAATGCTCATGTGTCATATGTCGTAGTACCGTATGGCTCTCGATGCTGCTCCTGCTTAACGCATCAACTACGACATTCGCCTTACCCATATGATACTCAATTGCGAAGTCATAGTCTTTCAATAACTTGAGCCATCTCTGTTGTTGCATGTTCAACTCCCTCTGAGTGAGCAGGTACCTTAAACTTTGGTGATCTGTGAGTAACACAAACTTCTCACCGTACAAATAGTGCCTCCAGGCCTTAGTGCAAACACGACCACCGCAAGCTCCAAGTCGTGCACTGGATAGTTTATTTCATGAGGTCTCAACCGTCGAGATAAGTAGTCCACTGGGTTTCCATCCTGTATCAACACGCAATCTAACACAGTGTCTGATGCATCAATATAAATTGAAAAACTTATACCTGATACAGGTAATGCCAAAACTAGTGCCGAAGTCAACTTCCTCTTCAGCTCCCAAAAAGCATCCTCACACTTCTGTGACTAATCAAATCTAACATCCTTCTCAGACAACCTCATCATCGGTGCTGCATTCATCGAGAAATCCTGCACGAAACGCTTGTAATAACCTGCAAAACCCATGAAACTTCGGATGCTAGAGACAGACTCGAGTGTCATTTAATCTCAAATCGCTCAAATCTTGTCACCATCAACTGATATGCCCTGGTCACTGATGACATGGCCCAAAAACTTCACCTTACTCAGCTAAAATGCACACTTGCTAAACTTGGCTTAAAGTCTGTGCTCTCTCAGCGTCGCCAACACATATCTGAGATGCGCCTCATGCTCCACACAAGTCTTACGGTAAACCAGGATGTCATCAATAAAAACTATAACATATCGATCCAAAAATGGTCTAAAAACCATATGCATCAAGTCAATGAAGATCGCCGGCGGGTTAGTCAGCCCAAACGACATGAATGTAAACTTAAATAGTCCATACCGCGTATTAAAAACGATCTTCTCCACATCATTTTTTCGAATCCTCAACTGATAGTATCCTGATCGTAAGTCGATCTATGAGAAAAACTTGGCTCCGACCAATTGATTAAATAAGTTGTCAATCCTTGGAAGTGGGTAATGATTACGAATCGTTACCTGATTCAACTCCCGATATTCCACACACATCCGCATCGAATCATCATTCTTCTTCACAAAAAGAATTGGAGCTCCTTAAGGTGACATTTTAGGGTGAATGAAACCTTTCTGTAATAAGTCCTCTAACTAGGTTCTCAACTCCTCGTGCTCTGATGCTGATATCCTATATGGCATGTTGTAGATTGGTTGAGTCCCCAGAATCAGCTCAATGATATACTCAACCGCTATCGGTGGTGGCATTCTTGGTAAACCATCGGGAACATGTTTGGAAACTCGTAGACAATAGGGACATCCTCAGCCTTAATCACCGTCTTAAGTTCCAGCTCAACCATAGTCGCGTACGCCTCCATCTCCTGCGACATAGCTAGTCCGCATTGAGTGATAGGTAACGCAGTCGCAACTCTGACAAATGTAAACTTTGGAATCCCTTCGATGCCAAACGTCACAATCTTGTTGAAACAATCGATCTGTATATGATAAGATGATAACCAATCCATACCAAACATCGCGTCGAATTCTAGATACTATAACACACTCAAATCAGTCGTTAGCTGATGTCCCTCAATATCCATAACATAATTTTAGTATATCCAATTAGGATAAATCTGATCCCCAACTGTAGTATTGAGAACAAGATATGTATCTAAGGTTTGTGCAGGAACCCTAACTCTCCTACCATGCGTCTAGAAATAAAATATAATGTGCTGCTAGAATCCATCATAATATGCATGGAAATACCATAAACAGATAACATACCCTCGACAAGCTGTCTGGTCACCTCTTTGTTCGGGTGTGCGACTTCGAAAGCTGTAGTTTTAGCCCTATCTCTCGCCTGCTCTGTTTGTGGTGGTAGTGGTGCTGGTCTGGTATACTTTGCCATAATATGACCAACCTGACCGTATCAATAACACGTACTAGTATCCGACCTGCCAGAACTTCTCTAACTCTATGCTTGACCCTGGCCTCAACTATGGCCTCTCTGACCTTTATCCTGCCTATACTGCTATCTAGGCTGATCAACTGGCACAGAAGCCGTGGAATATGCCGCATGGAGATCATCACGTCGATCACGGTCATCACTACGATCTCCATCGCCTTTGCGACTTTGATCAGACATTCAATCACCTCGACGAGGTCTCTAGCCCTGTCTCTATTGGTCATAGTCTTTCCTCTGTCTCTTTGGTCTATGATCATACCTAGAACTCGAAGTTAGCTGACTCTGCTGACTTTGTAGCGCAATTTGAATTGCTAATCGATTGGCCCTCTAAACTAGGTATGTCTCGTGTGTGAGGGACTTGTTGTAAATCTCTGCTAGTGTTCGAGCTCCACTAGATACAACTGTGCTCGCAATCCTCTCATCCAGACCTCAGACAAAATAGTATATATGTAATCTATCTGTACCTGTTATGTCTATGAAGTACAACAATAGATATCAGTACCTCTCCATCTATACAGTAACAAATATATCACCCTGAACTAGTGACAAAAACTCGTCCCTCAATCGGAACCTGACCTCCATAGGTATATACTCATCCATAAACAACACTCGAACTCTGCCCAAGTAGTCAAAACAGGATGAGTCGCGATATAGGTAGTTCACCAAATCGCAGCATCAGTTCTCAAGCAAAAACTCGATAGCCTCGGTCGATCAATCTCCTCAACTCGAAGCAACTCATGTGGCCACTCATAAGATAGCAACCACCTCCTGGCTATCTTTGGGTCCCCGGCTCCATAAAAAGTATCATGGCGAAAACTTAATGAAGTCCTTCATCTTCTTAGCCTCTACTATCATCAGACTTCCAAAAGTAGACGCTATTGTTGGTTGTTTAGTAGTCGCGGGTGTAAGAACCACTGCAATATCAGCTGGTACTATTACTAGCAGCCCTCTCGGCCAATGTCTCATATACTGCTGCCTACACCTGAGTCTCGACTGTAATAGGAGCTACAACTGCCTGAGTAGTAGTCATATTGCTTGAATAGTAGTCATCGGTGCAGCCATAATGGTAGTAGAAGTTGTAGTAGTCTCCCGAGCATCCCGAGCTCTCATCATGTCTATCAGTAGCACGAATCTATCATCCATTGTCCACGCTAATAAATCCAACGTCGACATCGGCCTAATCGAATCACTAGTATTTTCGACCTCAGGCTAAGTAGTATCTGAAGGTTGTATGTCCATCGGTATTTGCATCGAAGAACGTGCCTCTAATTAGCCTCAGTGTACATACGTGTATCATATGTAAGATACAACCAAAAATATAACACGTATGTCCCTGATTTCTACTCGTCTCACACCACGTCCTAAATATGAGTCTAGACAATTCCTTAGGGTTTCCACATCTAAAGTTTATTCATCATATTTATCCTCAAATTATACCACAAATGTACTTGTATCAGAGGTAACTTTAATTTCCTCGAGGTTCACTAACCTTTTTATGATACCAAAATGTAACGGCTCATTTTCCATAACGGCTCATTTTCCAAATGAACTGCCACGGGGGCCAATGCGGGCCCACAACTTGACTTACCAGCTTCAGCTGTGTCCCACATGCAATCTCGTCCACCATTTAATCATTTTAACGTTAATGAACAACAATTTACTGTTTAAATTGTTAAAGAACTCAAGTCATCTGTTAATATCGTTTCAAACCTTAATAGACCACAGCGGAAGTCTTTTATCATGACAATTAGAACATTAAATATTATAGTCATGCATTTAAATCTGATACCTAGAGTGAAAAACTCATATGATAACATATATTAGAAATAAACCTCAAAGATCTCAAAATATAAAAATATAGAGTCCTGAAGTGTCTCACAATCCCAAATTCCTAAAATAAAAACAAAGTATATATATATATATATATATATATATAAACGTACAAGTTTGACATAATATCTCTGAATCACAAGTATTCTGGTAGCTTACCATTGCCACGACTCGTACTAGGATCTACACTCAAGCCATCACAAAAAGGCAGATGACGAATCTAAAGTGAGTATTCCCAGGAGATTAAGTGAGTAATACTAAAATTAAATACTGAAATTTAACCAAAACTATTAAATAAACATGCGAAAATAAATTATGGCAACTGTGATCATCGCATGGATAAATAATAGTACAAGCTCAAAGTGTGTTCCTAGAGCCTAGGGTTGGACTAGCGCCAAACTTCGGACTCCCTACAAACTACAGCTGGTGAGTACTACTTAAGCAAGGCCAGTATCTAGATCTGCTAGGTGGTCAGCGTAGAACCTACGACGCACCTATAGTGCCCCAATGAGACTCTCAGGTCGAACTATTCACCAAGATCCTTGACACACGTGCTATGGCCTAGTGGACATACACACAGGAATGGCACTGAGGGAGAGCCTCAACGTTCATCCATTTAAACCAAAACAAAAAATACAGTATTGAAAGACATAATATGAATTCGAAAGCAAAAATAAGGTACCGCTCAAGAAATTCCAGTTGGAATACTACACACCTCAAACCACATTCCGCATCATGGTAAATAACCCCCGGTCTAGTTCCACCGAATCCCAGATATCCAAATTACCGCCCGATATAACCTATTTCCATTTATAATTGATTTTTAGTCAATCAGATGTATTTTATGTTACTTAGCAAAAATAGTCTAAAACTTGTAATATCTAGCGCGCTAGGTCTATGAAATAGCGCGTTAGATTGTTGAGCAGCTAAATGTTATTCGTAAGGAAGAACATTGGCGCGCTAATTGTTTTCTGACGGCAGTTTGGTTGAAACTTTTGGTTTCTAAAAATCACCACCACCACCAACAACAACCACAACATAAATTACTAACTTCATAGCACTTAAAACTCACCAAAACAACCACCTAACAACAACTTAACAATCAATATTAGATTCACACCAACACCTTAAAAATCTATATCAAAAGATAAAAAAGGTTGAGGTGATTGTGAATCTCACCTTGTTTTGATGAATCAACCACTTCAAGCTCCTCAAATGATCAATTTGAAACTCCAAATGCCTTGTTTCTTATTCTCTATTTTTGGATTTGTGATAAGGAGAGAGAAAATGTGGTGGAAACTAAAGTAAAATTGACTTTTATAGTCCAATATGCATCTCTCCTCACTTGTGCATCTCAATGCAATCTAATAAGCACTATTTGATCCATTATTCAACCTCTAATGACTCCAAATGTGACACCATTGACACACTTTCCCTTGTCATTAACCCAAAAAATCATCTTTCGGGTGTTTCAACGCCCGATTTCAAGTCCCGAATCGCGACATAGACGTACTACCATGTCCTTAACCATCATATATACATTACATATTATTAATTAACTCATTTTTATTCATTTCATGTGTGTATTATTTTCCCTGGCCTAGTATTTAGTCTTTTAGCCTACCCGCTACTCGCGTCGACACGCATATCGAGGTGAATACTTATCGCACAGTCTCACATGTCAATTGGAATATAATTACACACATTATGAAGCCATTTAATATATTTCAATGTAAACATCGAAAATCAGACAAATCATCACACAAAATAGCTATTTACCTAGTTCCAAGCACGCACTAGCCTAGCTGCGGGTCTCACGAGTGTCTGAGCTATCAGTTATGTCTGCAAACCACATCATTAATAACGGCGAGTTAAATTCATGCAGTTATAGTTAAGTAAATCCCATAGTAACCCTTACATTGTATGAGTATTTCTCGAATATATTTTTATGCACGGTTTATCGCCGCATATTTGTTGATTATGCATTCACGGACACAAGAAGAATGAAGCCTTTGGGGGTCTCATTGTGTTCATTGGCTATATGTGTGGTAGGATGAACACCATGGTGCTCTGCGATTGGGGTCACTGCTTGTTGTAGACACTTGTTTAGGATGGGGTGTTTTTGTGATGCTAGTCAGGATCATACACCACGGAGAGTCGAGGGCAGGGCTTATCGAGGGACTTCCTCTCAAACTCATGAATCTTTATTACTATTTACCCACCACTTTTGGAAGACGTCATTTGACTGTGGTATTATTGTTTGTTTAAATTTTTGGAATACAATGCATTTGATTATTATAAGTGTACTAGATAGTGTAGGATTTACTTATCTGGCATTATCAAATTTTTATAATTAGGTAACGATAGGTGCGAGCGACAACAAAGAAAAGGGAAAGCTGTCAAATTGTCTATAACTTGATAGTTCCTTAATATTTCTGTATGTATTGTTTTTAAATATATTGTATTGTATAAATGAGATTTTGAGTTCGTGTATGAATACGATTTCCTTTGAAATGATTGGAACGGTTTTGGAAAAGATTAAGATTATTTTTGGAGCTAAGGTGATTTTAGTTTAAGGTTTTTGATCTTTTAAATTAAATTATAATGATTATATATTCAGTTAAAGCAATATATATTGTTATGGGTAGATTGTGAGTCCTTCGGCATTTCCACTAAAGCTGAACATGTTTTGTTGAAGATTTTTGAAGGCCGAGATTTTCGGTGTGGGCTTAGAAACAGAGGAGATGCTGTTGAATTTTTTTTACGAAATTTCAAAGATAATTTAGTTAATCTAAATGAACTTTAAGGATTATATAATTAATTCTTACAGAACTTTGAGGTTTAAGATTCACTTTAGATTTTTTGTGGTTAATAAAGTGTAATAATTAATGAGTACAAGATCTTAATCTTAATTAATTATTGATGGAATGGTTAAGGCTGCTAGATTATCACGGAATTAAGGTAATCTAGGTCGGTCCGATGCCTTAATTAGATGGGGTCTGACAGTGAAGAACCATTCGAGTCTAGTAAGGAGGCTGTTGAATGGGTCCAAAACTTGTGACAGGAAATAAAATATGTGTTGGTTATGAAGAAGTCGGATGTCGGAGGGATTGGCTGTAGGAGTAGGGTGAAGCTTCCTTGTGAGAGGTCTGGTATATATAGGGGTATTTCTCAAAGAATAGGGATATCCAAAGCTGTGAAACTTGAGAAAAAACCACCAAAGTTGAACACATGAGAGGAAGGGGAGGACAAGACAAGGCCTCAAAATGGCACCAAGAAATGCGAGTTCCCTTTTTTTATTTACATCAAGAAAGAGTCGAACTCTCTATGATATTTGAATGAGCTATGTAGGCGTCACAACCATGAGACCGTGAATGTGATACCTTTTCAAAAAAGGGCACCGCCCGGCCTAATCCCGTCATTAAGCCATAATCTCTCACCATAAGACTTAACAAGGAATTAGTCATCCTTTTTCAAATCGTTTTACTACAAGTTATTTTTATTTTTATTTTTTCAAACAATCATTTACCTATCTTATGTTAATTTATAAATTAGAGTAAATTAAAATTTACAAACTTAAAGTTTATTCACCTGAAGTCTTAACAATTTAGCGAAAGCTTATAACTTGTTGCGTAACAATTGTGGAAAAATCAGGAAATAAGAATCACATGCATCTATATAATGAAACGACGATAATGTATTATCATGTGTATGGTCCACTAGTCTCTCTACCCATAATATACAACCCTAAAAGTATATGGAATACATATAAAAGTAATACATCAAAACCAAAACCTACAAAATCTGGTATAACAGTGCTCCACTGGCTCAGAGGTAGTCGTCGATCTTCTCTTTGACTGGTCTGCCACTTGACGTCATAGAAATGAAGGTGAGTACAATAAAGTAGAAAGTAACACCGAGAGACATTTGTTCATATTTACAAATGTGCAACAAGTATCTAATAACATGATAATAACAACTATGCTGAAAAGATAACATACAAAGAGATACTTTATTTAAACAAAATGAAACCGACACACGACTAAATAGTAATTATCTAGGGTCGGTCGGCCGTGATCTTCACCACATCAGCATTTCCACTATAAAGGATGGAACCAAGCTCTACATCAATGCGAAGGTCTGAGTAGTGCACTTTGCCTTTATAATCTTTCGCTAATGCCAGTCACCTGTGATTTATACTTGCCAACATCCTCGAGTCCCATACCCTGTGTGCTGCACAAGTTAACCCCGTGACTCATTTCCCGTGTGTTGTGCAAGATAGTGGAGAGATCCCGACATATTGGAAGTCTAGTGACCCCGTATGTCCGCTGAACCTCTATCATAAAATGGTCATAAATACATGAACTACTTTCATATTTCAAGGAATAACATGGTCTGAGAATCCAATAAAGCAATTGCATATCTAATGCACAACGGAAATAAATTTACAATAGTAAGTAACATTTACCTAATAGCATGCTATTTCATTGACCACATGTATTAACAATCAAAATGACATAGCTCATGATTTAGAGTCAATAAAATCATTTAATCAACAATCTATACCATGAAACTAACCTCTTGAAATGAGAAAGGTCAATAAGTCATGGTATATGGAGTACAAATGCAAATCAGTCCAAATGACTGAAAATGAACATATAAACATGAATAAAATTTAAATATCTCAATCAGTTTACTTACAATCCACACAATTTTCTATGCTATTATGGCCTCCCGATACTTCAAAACTTGTATTCGAACTGTGACAACCCCTTCTCAAATAAGGGCACCGCCCGGCCTAATCCCATTATTAAGTCATAATCTCACCATGTAGAACCTAACAAGGAATTAGTCAGCCTTTTCAACAACCTTATTACTTACCAACTATTTAGTTTTCAAATAGATATAAACATATACCTATCCTATGTAAATTTATAAATAAGAGTTAATTAAAATTTACTTACTTAAAAGTTATGCAGCGGAAGTCTTAACTAATTAACTAGGATAAGCTTATAAACTTGTAACCTAACTTTTGTGGAAAAACCAGAAAATAAAGATCACATGTATATATATAATGAAATGGCAATATATAACATCATCTGTCTAGTTAGGGTACCTATCACTCAGCTCATAATATACAACCCCAAAAGAATACCATATACATATAAAAGTAATACATCAAAAAATCAAACCTGCAAAATCTGGTATAGCAGTGCTCATCTGGCTCAAAGGTAGTCATTGATCTTCTCTTTGCCTGACATGTTACTCGATGGATCTACACACACCATCACAAACTAGACGGTGAGTACATGAAAATAGAAAGTAATACTGAGAGAAATTTGCTCGCATTCCCAATTATGGAACAAGTATCAAGAAGCATAATAATAATAATAGCAACTATGTCGAAAGAATATCACGGAAATAGATATTTAGTTAAACAAATGAAACTGACACTAGGCTAAGTAGTTCATCTAGGGCCAGTCAGCCGTGATCTTCATCACATCACCCTTTCTACTATATAAGGATGGAGTTATGCTCTACATCTCTGTGAAAGTCGTACTTACATGGTACAATACGACTTTATTATTATTATCCCAAATGTCAGTCATTGGGATGTATACTTGCCAACAACCATGAGTCTTACAACTCGTGAAGTCACCTAAGTTATGTTTGCCAACAACCCCGAGTCCCTTACCCCATCTGTTGCGCAAGATAGTGGAGAAATCCCGATCACCTTAGAAATTATAGTGACCCCCGTATGTTAGATGGGTTTCTATCATATAATGGCCCTAGATACAAGAACTAATTTCATATTAGAAGAATAACACAGTATTGGAATCTAACAAATGCAATTGCATAATTAATGCACAAAGGATATAGATTCACAACACTATGTAAAAACTACTTAATAGCATGCTATTTCGCTGACCACTAGTAATAACATTCAATAATGATGTAGCACATGAATTAGAGTCGGTAAAATCATTTTGTCAACAAACTATGCCATGAAACAACCTCATGTAATGAAAATGAACAACAAGTCATGACACATAAAGTACAAAAACAATTCAGTCCAAATGACAGGAAATGAACATATGAATATGAATGAAATGTAAAGAAATCTATCAATCAGTTTACTTATATACCACACAATTTCCTATGCTACTCTGGTTTCCCAATGCCTCGAAACTCGTGTTTGAGCTCCCAAAACAATTCTCTAGGTTTCATACATCACATTATATGTTTTTGATTGTGTTTGGACCTTTACCTAACAATTAGACTCATTTATAGTGTTTAAGGACTTCTTGAGACTTACTGGTTTTTCTGCTATCATAGCATGTAGCGCGCTAATGACCCTATGTAGCATGCTAATGACCAACATAACGCTCTGTCTATTCTGCATAGCGCGCTATGCGTTATAGAACCCAAAATTCTGCAATCCGAATTCTGAGTTTTCTCAACACATAGTCTATGTTGATGCCTTGGGAACCCTTATACACACATCTAGAGTTCCAATACACCATTTACAACAACTAACAATCATCGAATTCCTTAATTCATTGAACCAAACTAAGCTAAGGGAGTAGAGAAGTTACCTAGCTTGTTAAAACCAGCTTAACTTGATATTCTTCTTCACCAAACCACTGATTCGTAGTTGTTCTTCTCCTTCTCTAGCAGTTCTTCAATCTAGCAAGCTTTGCTTCTCACTTAAGAATTCAAAATGAAAGAGTGGAGTTGCTTGTGTTGACCAAAAACTTTATAATCATGAATTGGATATGGTTGATTAATAGCCCTTGATCATTTATGCACACATATCTCGAGACCTAACTAGTGGACCTCCTACTAACACATGTCCACTAGTTCATGCTTAAGTGACACCAATGTGTGACTCAATTTTATGTTGAGATGTGCCAACACGTGTCTCGAGAAATGTCAAGTGGCTATTGTTTTAACTTACTAACTTAAATGTACTAATACATACCAACCATAGTTGTATTTATATCACTTATAAAAGCACTATAAAGCTTATACCAACTCACCACATTGCACTCTAACTCGGTCTAACACCGGTATGCATATCAAGACGTGTTTCCGCTCAAGCCTCGACACCTATACGTAAGTAGAAATGCCTTAGTAGTCTACACATATACAATACACTAAGCATACATTACTACAAATATAACATTTACCTCGGCCACCTAGCCTTAGTAATGGCACGTATCCCATTATGGGTCCCATATCATGGTTCATTTGACACTGATTAACAAATTAAACTAAAATTTGGAATTTGGGTCGTGACACGAAACCCCAAGACTCTTCTCTAGGTTCCTGATATCATATAACATGTTTTTGAATATGTTTAGACCTTTATTAAAAGTATTAGACGTGTTTATAGTGTTTAAAGAATTTTAGAAAATTGCATATTTTTATGCTGCCATGGCACTTAACGTGCTAAATACCCTGATTAGCACGCTACCAATTTTTCTCCGACGTGCTAATCGAAGTTAGCGCGCTAGTTACCTTGCCTAGAGTGTTATGTACAGGAAAACCCAAAATTCTTCAATCAGAGTTTTAAGTTTTTTCCACACATAGGCCATACTAATGCCTTAGGTACCTCTATGTACACCCCTTAAGTCCCAAGACATCAACAACAACATAAAACAGCCACATATAACATCAAATTCATGAATTCATTGAATTGAGCTAAGTCTATGGTGTAGTGAGTTACCTAACTAGGTGAATAGTAGTTTGATCAACACCACCTTCACCAAACCCAACAAGTTGTTGGTCTTCTTCTTCCTCCAACACCTTCTCCTTCTCTCTAGTAAGCTTTCTTAATTGCTAAGTTAAGAAATGAAGATGGTTTGAGTTGTATTGAGTTGATTATAAGTTATATATATATATATATATATGAATTGGATATGGTTGATTAATAGCCATTGATCCTCATATGAACACGTATCTCGAGACCCATCTAGTGGCTCACATACTAACACATGTCCCACTTGCTCTCCACTTACTCATGCTAAGTAACACCAATTTATATTCAATTGGTTTCTAGATGTGCAACTACGTATCTCAATGAATATCAAGTGGCTATTGTTTTTAAATGCTAACTTAGGTTACATTTAATACATAATCAACCATAACCACATTTAAATCACTATAAAAGAAATATAAAACCTCGATAAAACTTACCATATCACTCTCTACCTTGATCCAACGTTGGCATACAACTCGAGGTGCGTCTCCACTTACGTCTCCACACCTAAATACAAATAGGAGTGACTTAGTAGGTTACATAAATACAATGTACTAGGCATACATCCCAACAAATATAACATATACATTGGCCACATTGCCACGGTTATGAAATGTATCACGCGGTGGGTCCCAACGTCATGGGTAACTAATCCCGATTAATAGATTAAACTAGAATCCAAAATTTGGGCTTTGACAGTGAAGTACTTTGAAGGGCACTCATATGCCGGTCGATTGAATTCGGATGAAAAGGTTACAGTGGGCAAATGACTAAGGGGAATGTGATGCCAAGAAAGTTCCTCAACACATTGAGGCAAAGGGATAAAAATAATGCTTCCACTCTTCATGCGATTTACAACACACGACAAAGATAATGAGACAAGAAACTAGTGGGAGAACGGAAATGCAACAACAGCTGCAATTACTGGAGCAAAATAACTATTTGTCATGGCATATAAAGGAAAATGATATGAATATCATGACCGACATATTCTGGGCGCATCTTTACTCTATCAACTTGGTGCGGTGTTTCCCTTTGGTCCTTATCATGGACTGCACATACAATACCAATAGGTACCGCATGCCACTGTTAGAAATTATTGAGGTGACTTCGATTGAGGTCACTTTCTCGATTGGGTCTGCTTTCATTTTGTCATAGACCAAGGACAACTACTTATGGCATTTGGAAACTTTAAAGCAAATATTGGAGCGTTGGTCTTCAACGGGTATTTTTGTCACTGATAGAGAGTTATGACTTATCACTGCAAAGCAACAAGTATTTCCCCAATCGTCTCACCTATTTTGCAAGTGACGCATAAATCGAAATGTCTTGACCAACACCAATAAAATGTTTGCAAGAAATTAATACTTCACTCTTTTTAATGATTAGTGGACGACATTGATGTATGTGAAGTCTGTGACATCATTTGACCATATGTATAATGGCATATGACATGATTATGATGACGTGAAAGAGTTGGTCGAGTACTTGGAGAAGACTTTAGATGGGGAGTTCAAAGAAAGATTTGTTTCTCCTTAGAAAGATAAGATTATGCACTTGAGGGAGACATGACGCAAAAAGTTAAATATGCGCATTCAACTCTCAAGAAACATGTTGGGCTTTGTCAAGCAAACTTTGAGGCACTATGGGGTGTCATTGATGGCATGATAGACAATGAACACAAAAAGATAAAGGAATCATTTGAGTAGAGTTTGAATGTGGTGCAACATGGCTTCATGGGTCCTTTGTATTGTCATTTGCAGGGTTATGTCTCCTAAGCAGCACTAAAGTTGATTCATGAAAAAATAGAACGTGCAGAGAATGTCGAGACCAACCAATTTCTTTGTGGTTATGAAATATGCTCTACACATTGTCTTCCTTGTGCACATGATCTTAATATGCATCTTTTATCCAATTCACCTATACTATTTAAGGGCATACATAGTCATTGACAGAAGTTGAGTTTGATACCTGAGCAGCCTATGGGTCGAGCTGACTATAACTTTAATGACGAAATCCAGAGAGTCACTGATAAGTTTGGAGTTTGATTCGATGAGGATGCCTTTTTTAGGATCATTCAACAGTTGAAAGAGATTAGTAATCTTTCATTCACATTAGAGATTCCACTTCTTGTTAAGGTAAAGACAATAGGGAGATCAAAAATAAAAAAAGGAAGTAAAAAATCACTGAAGAGAAAACTCATTGAAGATGATACATTTACGATAAGACTTCCTAGTGGTTTTGAATATGTGCCCGGTCATGAGGAGTTTGTGTGTTTGCGAAAGAATAAAAAACCATATGTTGGTAAAATTATACCGAACCTATATAGCTTCAATGAGTGTGTCTAAGGCTGAGTTCATATATAGTATTCGATTGGATTCCATATATTAAGAGTATCTTCGACGTGGCTAGTGATGGTCATTATGGCTTTCGGTGTATCCCCACCGGCTTTGGTCTACCTGATAGAGATGGTTGGAGGACAATTAGAGAATGCCTTCTTCATGAATTGGATGAAAAATAAGTTTTATAGGGTGAAGTTATAGGAGATGGCTATAGAACCATAAGGAATTGCGCGAATCGCAATGACGTTGAGGATGTTGATGGGAAAGTGGATGACTCTTCCGGATATGGGTTTTTTAATTGCAACCACTTTTAATATCATATTAGTGAATGTTTCAAGTGGAAATTGCTTGACCTACCTTCTTTTGCGTAGCTATCATGACCCTAATTTCTAATCTCATTTATTATTGGTAATCAGGATCATCGACCCGTGACGTGGGACCTACACCATGATATGTATATTGACTGAGGCGAGAGACCCAAGGTATATATTAGACTTGTTGTGGTGTATGCCTAATGTATTGTATATGTGTAGACTATTAAGTCACTCATACTTGTGTATAGGTGTCGAGATGTGAGTGGAGACGTACCTCGAGTTGCGAGTCGATGAGGGACAGAGGTAAATATTTATGGGGTGAGCTTAATTTGAGTTAAATTTAATTCTATAGTAACTTTAATGTGGCTATGGTTAGTATATAATTAATGTGCTTAAGTTAGTGGATTTATTTAAATGGCCACATGATGCGCATCGAGACACGTATTGGCACATATAGAGACAAAATGAGTTACAATTGTTGTCACTTAGGATTAGTTACTGAAGAGGTAGTGGGACATGTGTTTCAACATATACCATTAGTTATGCTTCAAGATACGTGTGTGAAAATGGATGTGTGGCTATGGTTTAACCATATCCATTCACATATATATGTTGAATGAAAACTTGAAAGCTAAGTTTTCTCATTTCATTAACTAACCAAACAAGAGAACTTGCTGGAGTGATCAAGAAGACAAGAAGAAAGCTTGTTGGAGTATCGAGGAAGAAGAAGAAGTTAGAGAAATTAGAAGCTTTGTTGAGGAAGATCAAGTTAGGTGTTATAAATATCAACTAGGTAATTATATAAACTAGTTCATTTAATTCAACTTGATAAATTCATGAAGTTGAGGTTGTTAGTTGTTGTTTTGTGTTGTGGTTGATGTTGGGGAACTCCAGTAATGTGTAAGAGGGTTCCTTATGCATTAACATAGCCTATCTGTAGAGAAAACTTGGGATTCTGATTGCAAGATTCTAGGTTTTACTGCACATAGTGCGCTAGGTTTAACATCTAGCACATTAATATTGATTAGCGCACTAGATAAGGCTTGGTAGCGCGCTAAGTGAGAAATTAGCACACTAAATTTAAAATTAGCGTGCTAATTTCCATGACAACACAAAAAATCAGCAATTTTTTAAGATTTCCAAAACACTATAACAAAGTCTAAAACCTTAAGTAAAGGTTTAAACATATCCAAAAATATGTTATATGATATCAGGAACCTAAGAAAAGGGTACGAGAGAGCGAATACAAGATTCGGGGTTTCGATAGGCCAGTAAAGCTAGGAATTTACTTTGTTGTTGTCAATATACCTGTTGATTATTTATTTACAGTTAATTTCTAGTTTATACTTGTTGATTATAGTCTATATTGACTATGTCTAGTTTTGTATTCTCATATCATGGGCTTATTGGTTATTCCTCACTTGTTGAGTTTATTTTCCATGATATTTCGATAAATTGAATTCTTTTGAATCCATTTATGTGTTATGTCATTTCTTGTTGTTTATAGTGGATGTAGTGTAAATAGCATGCTATTAGGAGTTGAGAAATTACAATTGGCTTTATGGATTTGTATTCTTTGGTAACTTTGTGCTTTATAGCGTAGGCAATTCTTGAATTTCTTTATGAGTCATATTCTTGGAATTATAAAGTAGTTATAGAATCTAGAGTTCATTGCACTAGAGCTGAGCGACACATAGGTCAGAGTCCGTGAGGATATCGACACTCGCCACTGTGATGAGGCACACAGGGTTAAAGTCCATGGCGTTGCTCATATACGGGGTTAAATTCCCTGATGCCACTTGGGTTAGAGTCCCTGGTGAGGATTAAACTGTGCGATACCACACACGTCCTATAGTGTTTAAGGCTTCACTGATGTAGGTCATGGCTGACCGGATCTAGATCATAACTATTTAGTCTTGTGTTAGTTTCATTTGTTTAACTGTGGTATTTCGTAGAATGAATGTGGTACTTGTCTTTCTTGTTTAACTTATGTTTTAAAATACCATTTAGTTTGATTTGGAAATGTGAATAAATTGGTCCATGGGGATTACTGTTACTTTTTGTACTCAACGTTCTTTTTATGACGGTGGGTGCAGTGCCATTGAGGAGTACGCCGAGCAAGGAGAAGATTGTCGACTACCTCTGAGCTAGCAACATACCTGTGCTCCGACATTTTGTAGGTTTTGGTATTCCATGTGTTATATACTTATGTTTTAAATATGTTTTGGGGTTGTATATCTAGATAAGTGTTTAGCTACATGACTTATGATGTCCATCACACTGTTTATATTCGCCACTTTGTTATATATGCATGTGAGCATGGTTTCCCGGTTTCCACACATCTAAGATTTATTATAATTGCTTCCACATAATATGTTAAGTCTTTCACTATAACTAATAAACTATATAAAGTTTTTAATTACTCTGAAATCTAATAATATGATGATAGGTGTGTTACTTATTTTGAACATGAGGATGTAGGAGATTTGGATAGAAAGGCTGACTAATACATAGTTAAGTCCTATTGGATTAGAATTTGGGCTTAATTACGGGATTAAGTCGGGCAGTGCCTTGGATTAAAGAAGGGGCCGTCATAGTAGCTCACCGCCATTAACCTTTATGGAGAGGATTATCATTGGCGTCACAAACGTCAACAACATTAATTGAGTTAGGGTAAGTTTTATATAATTCCACTTAATTGATATTTCTTATTATTTTTTCCTTAAAAGTTCCTAATGTTAAAAACTTATTCTCTACGTGATTTTGCAATTGATAGGTGAAGTTCAAAGATGATGCGCCCCTTATTCTCATTTTCCCATTTTGAATCACCTTAGTGGAGAGTGATGCTAAGGGGTGGGGTACGGGATTGCGTGTCTATGATCGCATTCCGGTCATGCATTCTCAGCAATGCACGACTAATCTAATAGACTTAGGTGAACTTTAGCTTTTGTAACAACTTTGATAGATTTTTTTGGAATGACTTGTGTACTTGTGCATTTTGAAAAACACTACATAATATTACATATTATACTTGTTCAATTTAGAATATTTTATTCTATATACATGTCCATTTTGTATCTATCCACTTGCTCGTTGATATCCACAGTACATCGTGTTACGTATGATGTTACTTGTGTCAAGGTTTTGCACCTTCAAGTATTTTTTTCAGAAAAAAATCACTATTTCAGTCAAGCAGGTCCGACACATAGGGGTGGCAATTCGTTTCGGCTTGTCATAAACGTGTTGTGTCGCATATAATGTAAACTCATTACATGTCATGTATTCATGTCACCCATTTATTAAATATTTTATTTAAAGTTTTAATTTATTTAAACTTTTATAATTTATTTGCTACTTTTTAAAATATATCAACATGAATAAATTCAAACAAACATAATTAAATAGCCAATAAAATATGATGTGCTTGTATCTAGTCGTAAGTTTTACTTTACTTTTCCATTCAAGTCTTTCTTACTCTTAATAATAGAACAAAAATGACTCGTAATAATAACATATACAAAATTATAAGAATCGTCTAAAAAATATCTAAATTTTACTTTAGTGAAAAGTCTTATTTTCTTGATAAATAATTATTAGTAAAATCTAAAACATAAATAATATATTAAAAGTAAAATGAATATTTCCTCTCAAAAATAAAATAAGATATGATAAAATATGTCTACAAATAAAAAATAAATCTTGTTATTAACATTATTCAAATGGATAAATTTTGTACCAATCTATTTAGTGTACCATATTTATTATTTGTACATTATTCTTTAATTGTGTTAAATGAGTCATTAACGAGTGAAGCGGGTTGACATATTAATGACTCGTTTATTTACCGTGTATAAATGTTTTAACATGTTTATGACCCAAACTCGTTTATGTCAAACCCATGACATGTTTATTACGTGTCGTGTTAAATGTGTCATGACCAAAATAACCACCCCTTTCGACACATTCGGACATGCTTGACTGAGACAGAGACCATAGTCTCGGTTATAGATGACCGAAACGCTGGTTTACAAGACGGTCTTGCATTACTGACCAATTGTATATGTTACTTTTTGTTTAAGGTGCCTTTATTGTTGATGGGGTGCCCTAATATTTTTGGGGTGCCTTAAGAGGATATTGGGTGCTTTGATTAACTTTGGGAGTCTATATGTCTCAGTGTCTTGTTCAACGATAGGGTACATGTAGTTTCGGCCAATGCCTAATGAGTATGTTGTATACCATCTCGGTATATTGTGGTCGAGAATAGACAACAACTTGTAGTATTACATGGTCGACTTGTTCACCATATTTTGAATACGCATCTGCACGGACTGTAACGACCCGAAAGATTCAAAATCCTAATTATGCTCTAATTTGAAGATTTTGACTTTTGATCTGGTCCTACATGGAACAATTGGTCAAACATTGAACATTGAGGTCGAATTATATTACTGTGACAAATTAAATTAGTTATATGGTTGTGATACTATATAAATGAATTAAGTTAATTTGCTCTACAATTTATAAGGTTATAGCTTTTATTAGACTTTAAATGTATTTTATAACTTCGGATAAAGTGATTAATTGAATAATTTTGGGGTTAAAGTAGTAAAGTATAATGATTTAAACGAGAGAGATATAGTGCAACTAGGGGTTGGTTAAATGAATGGGTGGACCAATAAAATGATGACAACTCACACAAAAGAAATAAAGTAAAAATAAAAAATATATTATACACTCAACTATCCACATTTTGACACCCCACCCTCCAATCCTTTAATTCATATAAATGGAACTTCTTGCTATATAGGAGTTCATACTGACATCCTATACAAATCACTTACTGATTCTCAATCACTACATATAGCTATTCCTTTGTTATATTTTAAGTCGTAGTGATAAGCATCGTTAGAAGTGACTATTGGGTACTTAGAGTTTCAAAACACAACTACTCGTGTTTTGTTGAATAGCTAATCCTAGCTATTTTCATATTGTTTTACCTAATCTCAACTTCTAATACGTTGATCTCATCACTATACTTTTCATTTTCAAATTAGGAATTTCGACGCCCTTTGTTTTATAACAACATCTAATCCAGTGTTAACAAATATTACTTCTAACTCGTATATTTCCATTTGTTTTATCAGTTCTTAATTCGACTCATAGAACCACAATAGACAACATCGTTTACGATAAGTAACTTGAGTAATAAACAATCAAAAGTTTCAATACTTCTTTTTAGAAGTCATTTGATTGTTTTAAATTGTGTTTTTATTCTACATTTCACTTGATGTTTTATTTTGAAAATGAGACAATACTTTACTTTAAAGTATTTTATTTGCGTAGAAACCGGCTTAGACAACTTGACTGATCCAATCACAATCTCATTGTGATTTTTCAGTCAAGCTCAATTTATCTAATCAATTTCTACTTTTAAAACCACGTGTCTCTGTTTTCCTTGTTGAATCTATTTTAACACTTTTCTAAGTGTTTTATAATTGTAATAGTTCAATACTTTCGATTTCCAAGAAACTCATGTTTAGTACTTATGTATCTGAATCATTTAGACTTCATTTTCAACTAAATTTCCTTTTAGTTTTATAACTGATACTTTCATCAATTATATTAGTATCAAACTACATACAACACATTTGTGAATTAAGACTTCACAAGTCTATTTCACATCTAATCGCGCTTAGTTTTGTTTAATAAGTCTATTTTCTTTTTTACTTATCTGTTTCTAATCATACTCGTCATATCTTATGAGTTAAGTATCGAACGAACATGGAGAATAAACTTCCTATTGCATATCTAGCAATAATACAAACATACACATCACAAATATAATACAATAACAAAAACATCCCAACTCACAGTCACTTCCCAACTAATCGCGCTCAATCACCCTTTGGTTCTCAACCAAAGTTTATCCTCAATTGAGCCAACCTTAGGCTCTGATACCGAGTTTGTCAGCCCCCTCGTTATTTAGACGACTGACCTGCCTAAATTACCTTAATTCTCTAATAATCTAATCAGCCTAATATATTGTTTTCACTTTGGCCTTAAAATAATAAATATTTTAGTCCTTTATAAGGCTCCAAAATTAGATTTATATCCACAATGAAATCAAATCATGATTCATTCAATTGAAGCAAATTAGGAAGTCATAAGGATTATTCTCCGTATTTTGTAAAAGTTTCAACAGTACCTCCCCTAAAAGTGGTCTACCAGAAAACTTTAACCTAATAGACAACAGAATAAGAAGATGCCTAGAAGGACTCACAATTTCCCACAGTTCATAACATATATCAAATTCAAATTTATCAATTAACTTGAAAGTCTCCGATAACTTAATCAAAACTTTACATTCCCGAATAGACCAAAATTGAATCATAAACCTCTCAACGTTTTTAAACTAACTTTGGAGACTCTTATAACCATTCGACAAAACTTACATCCTACACTCACCCCCAAGAATCCTTAAACAATAAATATATATAATTTAAAACAAGAAAATTAAACTTCATAACATGGAATTAATCAACCCAATCTGTGAGTCTTGTCGTTTCATCCCTTGTCTTCGTATAAAATCTGACACCAATGAAAACAATACGAAGATGTCAGGAAAGTAAATTCCTACATTGATCTATAGTCCTACAATTGTTAGTATGATACACGGAGACATGTAATTGCATTTCCAAATATTCAATAAGGTATATGCGTCAACATGACATGCAATCCACTCTGTCGCTATCTCCTAACTATAATCAGACGTCGACTTACAAAAATAGTACAGAGACAATATTAAGATATAATGAAATGCAAAGATAACTTGTCAGCGTTAGACTCTGCTAGTCTCACTAAACGGCATAGAGGTAGGACTGAAACCTTGTTTCAATCAAATCAGACTCTGAAACAAGCTTGTAAAGATCATCGTATACATGACCAAGAATGATAAAATGTAATGGAGACTATGATACAATTACAGGTACAAAAAATTCATTCAATAGTAAAGATCATTGTAGGGTTTACTTACAATTAACTAATTTTGAGCGTAATTTTTGGGGTCCCTGAGTGTCTGATCACCTTGAAAATGGTTCCAATAGCTTCCCTGCATACCCATTATATTATAGGTCAAGTTTCAAGTGAAACAAAATCACGAAACCAAATAAAGATTGCGGCCAAAATACGCTTGAGAACAGTTTTCAAAAACATTAATTTATATAACTGTTTCAATTGGCTTTTAACTAGCCAATTGGGGGCAACCTTTTAACCTTAAAAACCTCAATATTTGTCATGATGACCTAAAAGGAATTTGTAATATGCATGTCATATTTTTCATAGACTCCAAGTGCATTTAAATCCGATAACCGACGGAGAAGTTATGAATTTTGCAATATTACCTGCCAACTAAGCAAACTTTATTTTATTTTGAACTGAAATATTTCTCCAAATCAATATTTTCGCAATTAAATCTTCAAGACTTGACAACAAACATCATGAAACCACTCGATTCCAACATCAAAATATCTCCAAAGATCGTGGAGTCAAATTGAATCAAAACCATTAATCCATTCATCCAGAAACCTAATTTAAATCAATATCAACTAGAAAAATATATCCAAAATAGTTATCAACTGAAACATATTAGTTCAATTCATCAAAACCCAACCCATGCTAGTAGGATTATTTCAAGTTGGCGCAAATCAATCCAAAACATCAAATTTCAACAATTTCTACTAATTTCTATCAAAATCCCACAAAAGAAATTGAGAAATCGCGAGAATTCAAATTAAATTGAGGAAAATGCCCAACATTGAGTATTTACCAAATTGTGGGCCGAATACCACGTTTTCACTATAGAAACTTAGCTCGAACTGACCGTCTCGCGATGCTCTATGATTTCGCATAAAGGAATCAGACAAAAATCAGACGTTTGGAGCTCCGCAAGCAAAAACCGAAGTTGAAAGCGTTAGGAACGAACCTGCTCGTTCAATTGAAATCAGTTTTTTGATTTGTTTGTTTTTTACTTATATACATAAACCTCCGACTGCTTGTCAGCAGCTTAATTTTTTTAATTTATTAATTTCAGAAATCCTTATTTCGATGTGTTTTGGTTTTCGGCGCTCGTTTTCGATCCGATTTTTCACCAATTAAACCAAACTCTCGACGAAATAGTACATATTCATAAAACGTGTATAATATTGGTTTGGTCATACCAAAACCTCAAAAATTTTAGATTTGTCAACGACATACTGAACTTTTATGGACCAATTCTATTGTCATACTAAATCAAACTTGCACCAATTTAGGCTCAATATCAACGTCGACTACCACCAACTGCTACAAAACTCGATGCAAGGTCTTGCGCTAATTTCATTCTCATTTTACACAGTCACTGATCCCAATTTGCATGTAAACCGAGGCAAAATCATCGCGTGAAACTTAACACTTGTTTACTTATTTTTAAGCAACTAATAATTTATTTTACTTGTGCCCTTTAGACACACACTTGTAACTTCGAGTATGAAAAACTGAGGATACGCCTCAACACAACTCGATTTTGAGACAAAATACCATATGATACACACAATAAGCTTTCATCATACAAAAATAAAATATATGTTATGATCTCTAATCCATAATGTGTAGGTCTCACCTCATATACTTAAATCCCAAATTAAATCCGAAAATACTTAATTAGCATCCTAATCAAGTTTATAAAATTCTCGGATGTCACAGGACTGGGGTGGGGTGGGTTTAGTGTTTGAGATTTGTGTAGAGGTGTGGATTTTCTTGAGATCCGTGTTGCGATGTGATGAAGTTAATGAATGTCGTGGGATTTGTGCAAAATTTGAGACGTAAACATCGCCATGCGTGCCGATTTAAAAATAAGAAAATGATAAATGTACATATGCAACTTGTATGTATATATAATATGAGATATATACATAAACATATATATAGATATATTACACATTTACATATATATATATATATATATATATATTGTATACTTTATGCACATTATAATCAATAAAAATAAAATATAATAATAATCAATTGATAAGCCTACAATTCAACTAAAGTACAAACACGGCTTTAAAGTTAAGACGACAATGAACTTAATGTGGAGACCCTATGATCTTGACTTAGAGTCATAGTCGGGAAGTGAGGTGAGTCGGGAAATGACCAATTTGATCTACTCGTTAATTGTTGATTGTATTATATTATATACCGGTAGGTATAAAGTTGATCAAGACTCGTAATCTACATTGCAGACTGCGATGGTCGATCAATGGGACACCGTTGATCAGAGTGGAGCTACATGTGCAGGCCCTATTGATCCTGCAAACTTTCAGGCCTTGACACAAAGGGTTGTTTTACGGGATAGACCTCTGGATGAGATTTTGACTATTCTCCAGTGACAGTTTCCATTACCATCGACACCAACCGTGGCTCTACACAGGATGCAAGTACGGCCACACCTCAAGCGACTATGTCATGATCTATAATACATACATTACTAGTTGTCGATGTAGTCCCCGCTCTACCCGAGGTAGCAGTGCCAGCAGTTACGACATTGACTGAGAGAAATAATGGCTTTAATTTAACTTCTAAGACCAGACTGACTAGGGAGTATGAGAGGTACATAATGAAGGATTTTAGTATAGATTCTGATGTGTTAGAGGCAGGGAAATTCATTAGGAGTCATGAGAATATCTAGAGACTTTTGAGATTAGATGATAGTAAGAAGCCTGGGTTGGCAGCTTTTTCATTCTCAGGGGACACAGACATGTGGTGGACTAACTTGATAGCCACCCAGGGAGAGCCACAAACATGGAAGAACTTCAAGAGATTGTTCAACCAGAAGTTCTTTCCATCCTCAGTGATGATCGCGAAAAAGTCAAAATTAATACATATTCGACAGAGGCAAAGAGAGTCCGCGATTCAATATATGGAGAGATTATAGCAACTGTTGTCGTTTCCTGATGGAGTGGCCGACACTGATAGAGACCATGTGCATATCTTTTTACGAGGGGGTTGTTTCTTGCCATCAGAGGCAAAGTTGTTACGATCGAGCCGAGTGACCTGGAGAGGGCTTACGAGTGCAGCTTAATTAGAAAAGCTTATCTTGCTACGCAACTAGAGGATGACGATGTTGCACCAGTATGGGCACAATCAAGGCACATATTTGAGTCAGACAGGAAGAGGAAGATGAACAACCATTTTATGCTAAGTGACATCATGACTCATAGTGTAAGGTCAGTGGCACCACCTACACAGCTAGCACGTACCGAAGTTCCACCCTTTCTAGCATTGAGTTACGCTAGCTAACCACCTCTGTCGGCACAGTCAGTACCATGCTAGCAGCATAGTACTAAGGGCAGAGACAATGGTACAAATAGTGGACAACAAGGACATAGATACGGGCAAGGATAAGCGCGGAGATCAATTACTCCAGCACTAGAGTCGTAGAGGATTTGTTTGAAGAGCAGACAACCAGGGCACGTCAGAGACTGGTGTCCTCTGTTAGGTAGGGCTCAATCGCAGGTTAGAGAGAGTTCATGTCATTGTAGAGCCAGATCTGAAGGCGACGTACGACCATACAGATGGTATAGTTTTAATTTACTTACGTATTATGCATGTGACGATGGTTCAAATTTTTTTTTTATACTCGTGTGAGGCATTACATTAAGCTGTAAGTGTCAGCTTAGTCAAGTCACCATTCATGATTAAGCAATTTCACTATTAGAGGTGTATGCGACCTTTTACAGTTGATGGACCTATTCTCATGATATTTGAAGTAACTTGGCTAAATCCACGGCTCAATGTGGAAGTCAAACTATACCCGAGACCTATAGTTTGATGGACAAAGAAATCGAACCATATGAAACAATTTTGTAAGAATTCACAATTTATTTAGGAAGTCATGTCGAATTCATAAATCGATGGGAAAACTCCAAGTTATCATGAAGTTGTTGCGGGTCCATAGTTTAGAGATTATAAGTCCTCTAGGTCTCGTTTGGACGAGTTTGCTAGAAGAGATCAGTTGACAGTAAATTCCCCGACCCTTTTGATGCTTGTAATTTTCGTCTTAGTTTACTCAATTTCGAAGGTGAAATTCTTATTAGTTGGGAAGACTATAACGACTTGAAAAATTCAAAACCATAATTACACGCTAATTTGAAGATTTTAACTTTTGACATATTCCCGTGTGGAATACTCGGTCAAACATTGAACATCGAGGTCGAATTATATTAGTGTGACACATTAAATTAGTTATATGGTTGAGATACAATGTAAATGAGTTAAATTATTGTGCTCTACAATTTATAAGGTTATAACTTTTATTTAAGATTTAAATGCATTTTATAACTTAGGATAAGGTGATTAATAGAATAATTTTGGAGTTAAAGTAGTAACGCATAATGATTTAAATGGAAGAGATAAAGTAAAAATAAAATGATGACAACTTATACGAAAGAAATAAAGTAAAAATAAAAATAATACCATACACTCAACTATCCACATTTTAACACCTCACCCTCCAAATAAATCACATCACTCACTTCACTTGTTTTCTACCAGCTCTCCTCATATCACGCACACACTCTCTCTCCTTTCAAACCAATCCCTCTCTTTTCTTTTCTCTCTCTACCAGAACCGTCCTCTCATTTTTAGCTCTCATGTTCCCTCTCCTCTTCTAGCAAGCTATTTCTCTCTTATTTGTGTGGCTTCACAAGGCTCGACCTCACCATCTCTCGGCACCCTCAGCCTCACCACCTCTTGGCCTCCTTCTGGCTCTGGCGGCCACTGTTGCCGACGATCCTCTCAACCTCTTTCGACTCCTCTCTCGGCCCGGGTGACCACACCCACTTGACGACGATCACCTTCATCGAGGTAAGCGTTGTTATTGTACGAGTTTAGTTGGAAAAGATGGTGTGGGTGGGGTGGGGTAGTTTAGTGTGTACCTCGAGATATGAGTGGAGGTGTGGATTGTCTCGAGATCCGCGTTGCGATGTGATTATGTTAACGAATGCCTCGGGATTTATGCAAAATTTGAGACGTAAACGTCACCTCGAGATGCGTCCTAATTTAAAAATAAAAATAATTAAAATGCATATGCAACGTGTGTGTGTATATAATATGAGATATATACATATACATATATATTACACATTTATATATATATATATATATATATATATATATTGTATACTTTATGTATAGTATAATCAATAAAAACAAAATAGAATAATAATCAATTGATTATGCAGAAAAAGAATAAAGACCAAATTTTAAAGAATTGGTTGAGCTGAAATCTAACTAACGTAGTTTGACCTAAGACGCAGCTAAACCGGTCTCAACCCGAGAAATCTTATATTTTCGAAAACTGAGGTAAATAGAAAGAAAATATAACCAAATATACTAATATTTAAATTAGATTTTCGAACCGAAATTACGTACCTAAACTATCGATGAGACACTCATCAAATCGATGTTGGGGTTTGACCGTGGATACTAAAATTGAGATTTGTCTCGAGATACGTGCAACAATTAAAAAGTGTTCCTAAGGTGATTCGCATTGAGATCGACATCTTATAATGCGTGCGTAATTAAAATAAAGTACGAATAAAACTCGTAATTGAGTCTAATAAAAATCGTGAAACAATTTAAGGGATTTAGACGCACCAAATGCGGGACAATAGTACAAACTTCGAGTTAGTCGAACACCTACATGACTTGGTGATTTACATGGTTATTTGTAAGTGAACTAATATGAGCATTATCAGTAGTTCTTTTCTATTTCTTAACTTTAATTGCTTTAATTATGCCCATTTATGAAATTTCATTACTAGTTAGAGTGTTTGAGGGTGAGGGCTAAGTGAGTCAGGAAGGTAATATTTTGGGTATGACGACTATTCGCAATCGAACCATACCCCGAGTTACTAGATTTGGGTCATGGATGTGAGGTGAGGTATTCGAGGTGTCGTTGATACCTCTACGTTAATGACAATTTTGAATCTGACACCGCCGTGATTTTAGGAAGTTGAGCTTGTGGTTGTATAGTCGCAACTTGATGGATTTGAGACCACTTGGCTCCTCTCTTTTGTTTCCATGGCACTCTCATTTCGTTGCTTTTATTTCCAGTCTATTTATCATGTACTTACTTTATTTCATGTTCTTTTATATTCCTACATGATTTATCGACTATTTATTTAATTCATGAAGTAGTGTTAAGAATTTTGGATTTACTCACTGATTTCGATTTGCTCATCTAGCAAAGGCAAAGAACCAGGTGAATTGTCTTATTTCAATACTATGTGATAATTGCACGTCCCTCATCTAATTCAAAGGATTAACAAATTAGCCATGGGAAGGGATTGGCAATTAGCTAATCCATACATTTGAGGACTCTCCTCACCGACCCTTGTTTCTTTGTTTCCACCCACGCCCACCGGTTTCTTTCGCGATACTATAGGTTTTGTATCATATTCATCTATTTATATTTTGTAAACTTTTAGGATATCACAAATTAATCTCATGTGTTACGATTCACTAAAATGTGAGCGAACAGACCATTAGGGTTGAGCGACACTTTGATACGTGTATATGCTCACTTTTGTCACCGTACTTATACATGATATCTATTATAGAGTGACACACACAAATTGTCTCATTTTATGTGTTTCAAATTTATTTAAATTGCTTCATTTATTTTTCCCTCCGCTACTTACTAATTTAAATTTTGTAAAATTAATAAATTAATATTAAAACTCCAAACTAACGATAAAATGGTATAAAAATGTTTACTAGGCTTGCATTGACCTTGCAAGAGTTAATTGGGGGTCCACGTAGGTTTAGGCTGGGCGGGGCCTTGTTTGTGGAAATTGGAGCCGTCACATGGACATGGGTAGTTGAGACCAATGACTAGCCATCTCGGTCCTGCATGTCCAAGGCGAATAGTGTGGTCTTAGACTTGGGGGACTAAGACACTTCCTGTTTTCAAAATTCAATTTTTCTTTTTTAGCATAACCAATGCCATTCACAATTATGTCACTCACAACAGACTCAAATCAAATAAAAGCCACAAACTAAACATTTACACACATCATACAAATATACTAACATAATGGGTACAACACACTTTATTTAAAAAAAACCCCAAACAATACAAACAACATTCAAAATAGTCTTGAGTGGATGACACATGAAAAATTGGAGTTTATACATGTTCATTTTAAGTTCATACAACTGACTCTTACTTTTATTATCCTTTCGGGACTGGTATGTGTTCCCATGCATGCACTTGGTCTTTAGGGGTTGTAAGGCACTCGAAACAGATGCAGTAGGGGCATTGTTGTGTTGGGAGTCTCTTGTTGGTGCAGTTGGGGACGTCATGGTGGTATTTGTGGTGGTAGTAATGGTGGTGGTGGTACCAGTGCCAAGCCCGTCCCAGTCAAAAATTTCACCACTTCATTCATCATTTTCCATGCGGCCTCTATTTTGATCGTCCCCTCCAACAAGTCTATCCATGCCAACACGGTGTCCAATGCTCGTCGGTTATGCTGTTGACAGCAACATGAACACAATAAAATATCATAACATAATATTAGTTTTTTTCAAACCCAAAACTCGAATAAGCTTAAAATTTACCTATATAAGCTCATAAGCAGTAACAGTGTCACCGCACCTTCGATGTGGGTAGGTTTTCAATGGCAGGATGTGAAACTCGTACAAACTACAGTAGGCAAGTTGGTGTAGCCATGAACTCGAATCGCGCCTTCTCTCCACGCCTTTTAAGGAGAGTAAGCAATTACTCCACCTTTCCTAATTATCCGGTTAGGAGCCGTACTTAACCGAATACTTTTGTGTAGAAGGGTTTTGGATAGCTTCGAGAGGACGATAAGGAGGGTCGGGTATGCCTTGGACATGGCAAAGCTATCTTAGGAACCACTATGAATTGTATGGCTCCACAATCTCCATGTACTTAATTGTGCCAGAATAGAAGGCCACGAGTTGAACGATGCCCTCGGGTCTAACGTCCACCCAATTCACCTACACCAATCAAAGGAACAATTTATAATGAAAACATGAAATTTAAAATTGAATAACTAATAATAGTAACACACTTCACTAGGCCGCAACCTATCCAGTGTCCTCCGAATAGAAGCCAACTTATCCACATTCGCAACAGTCTTGTGTTTCTATATCCACTTAGAAACATGAGGTTGGACGTGGTTAATGTATTTCGCATTCGACGCGGTGAGCTAGAATTTAAAGTGCTCGTACACTCATCCCTACAGAGCAAAAACAACAATCACTACAAGTAAGTATTACTAGTACACAATTCAAAAACAACATTCAAAAAATGTAAACAAAGGCAAATTGAGTTTGTAGCTCGAGCGAGGTTAAATACTTTGCGATTTGCAAACCTCCACCCTAGTTTTTGACCCAAGGTGTTAGTAAAGGTACGCCAACACAGCTGCACCCCATGTATAGCTTCTAACCTCATCCAAATTCTCCAAAAGCTTGAGCAAGGTAATGGAAACTCATGATCCACTCTTATCGGCAAAAAGAGTGCACGATAAGAGGTATAAAAATGCACGTGCAGTGCATTCCACTTTCAGGTAAGAGCTCGACTTCGATTTAGGAACCATGAGCCCTCTTGTGATGTTCACCTCTTCCTCTGCGTTTACAATAATAATATCGAGGAGCTTCAAAACTAAGTTGATCACCTCTGTGCAAGATTCATCGGCGTACCTCGCAAGGTTTTTCACCGCTACCACCTTGTCGGTCATCGGGATATTCAAAAGCACATTCACACCCCCAAAATGATGGAGATTTCATCGAACGATAGATGAAATGTATTCGACTCTGGCTGCCACTTCTCTCGATAAATGCATAAATGAGCTCCTTGTTGCATTTCCTATAAGAGCAATCTATGTGTGGCATCAACCCGGACCTTTGAATGATTCCTTGCAGGCCCTCAGTGTTGGGGGTGGCAAGACTGCAAGTCCCACTTAAGTAATTAAGCCTCGTGGTTAATGCACTTAAGCAATGAGCGATACTGCAAAAACCAAACAAACGTTAGAATAAATTTTCAAAACTTAGAATGATGTGTAGAATGCATCATTCTTTTGTAGGAAACTAAACTTGGAAGAATAAATATACCTCATTGTTCCAAATCGCTACCGCAATATGATTTTTGAAGCTCTTCAACAATGACTGGTCAATGGAACCACCAAGTAAAGGATCGGATAGGTCATCTTTACGCTCTTCTACATTCCCACCAGTTACACCACTACTACTCCTAGGAACGAGGCGTTGGGATGTGGTATACTCCTATTTTCTTGTTCACTTGAGCCCTTCTCGCTAGACTCAGATGATTTAGATATGGCCCCCACTCTCATCATGACCAATACGTGGGTCCTGCTCGCGGACCTGTGATGCCTCGTCTTGTACACCATCTTCCCTAAGAGATCATACATGTGCAACCTTTTTCTCTGTAGCCTTTTGTTTCTCCTTCCTATACAAGGTTGTTTGTGGTTTCCTCCCATCGCGAGTATTCGAAGTATCAGTCGCTTGTTCCGTTCTCAAAGACTTCCTGTGAACTCATTCCTTAAAAACACCAATCTTACTCTGGGCCATGTCAGTGAACCAATGAAATAAATAGTGTATTAAAATCATGTCAAAAATAGTGTAAGACCGAGACAATACAACAGGTCATCGACTAGTGTTACTGACACTTGCAAGTTTGAAAAATAAACCCTACATTCATATAACAAGCTGAATGTCTATGCAAAAAAAAAAAAAAAACAAATGGAATCCAAATTCATGGAAAATACACACTAACCTTCTTTTGATTTTTGAAACAACATCACCACCTCCAATACCTTCTCCAACGACCTTCACACAATGAGCCCTCTTCTTTGGCTGCAAAATAACTCAACAAACATGGGGAACCCACCAAACAACAGCTTCAACCTCCAAATCGAAGGGAATGTGCGGATTGTTAGCTATGTAGACAAAACAAGGGTTTAGGGGCAATACTTTTGAATTCGAGTTTTGATTTTTTGGAGTGGGGTTGTCGTTTTTCCAACCTATGGGCAATTTGGTAAACTTCATGGGGTGCCCAAAGACATTGTTTGGGTGCCCTAAGAAAGCGTCGGGGTGCACATGATCACACTCAATTTTTATCTAATATATATATTTTTTATTTTTATCTTAAGAATTACTCCATCCATTCCATATTATCTGTCACATTGAGTTTTTTCTTGTTCCACGATATGTGTCATTAGGAAATCAAATGTGTATTTATTGTCTTTTTTCAAATTTAACCCTAATTTAAAGTTATGTCATTAATGCCAATTATGGGTTCCACATTATTTTAAAGCAAAAATTTATGAAAAAAATAGGTTATTAATTAGGGATTAGTCTCAATGTCTATCTTTGTAAGACTTTTAATCATCACCTTAATTCTTGTACACAACCCCAAATGTGATTGATAATGTGGAATGGGGGTAGTAATTAAGTAATTATGTTATTTTTTTAATTTCAAAAATCAAGATTTAAATAGATGAACATAATTATTATTTTATTTATTGGTTAATTATATAATATGTGATGTGATTTTTGTATAATGTGTTGTTTTTTTTAATAGGAATAGAGTGATGTGATTGTGAGTCTCATAAAGTGTGTAGTTAAAAGTTTAATGATAGTGATTAGTGAGAGAGAAGTAGATAAGAGTGTAGCGGAATAATGATGCCACACTTACTCTATCCAAAATGGGTGTAATTATTGCCAATACACTTAAACACAAATATTTCTAAAACAACAAATCCTAATAGTTTGAGCCAAAAAAAAAAACCCAACAAACAGCTCATACATTTGTTTATAGTGATACACTATCTGCCAATACCAATAATAGGGTGATGGTGATCATGATGTATTCCGACGAAATGTTATTGATTTTAGGAGGACTATAATGAGGAAAACGACAGACCCGCTTACGCTTACACCTGCATACCTTCATGGACTATATAATGATATACACTGACATAACCAACAAGGTAAACTAACTTTAATCCTTTCATTCTAGAGGCAATCCTAACTCTTTTTTTTTATCAACAAAAAAAAGCTAGGTATCTCTGACCACTTCATTTTATATGGTATATAGACCCAATAAAATTGTTCATATATGTCAATTAGGACTTTCTACTACAATTATCTAAGTCATTTTGGTCATAAGTTTAGAAAAACTTTAATTCAGATATTATTAATTAAATAGACAAAAGTATTATATATTCTTTTAAGTAACCTAAAAACATCAATAGTACTATTTTTATTAAAAAATAAACGCTGATATAATTAATTCTACATTCTTGGTATGAAAGTCACACCAGTACCAGCCAACCATACATTTCCTGTAATGAAATTTTGTACGATGAATTTTGTTGCCTCATTCATGCTCATTTTACGATGACAGTCATTCCACTTAATCTGATGGTGGTAAAATCACCACTGCCATATTTGATTAGCCACCACTATGGACACTTTGTTGTAACCCTTTTATATACATAATAAATTAGTAGAAAAAAAAATTGAGAATTACTAACCTAATCCACCCCTCAAACTCTACTTGAAAAAAAAATTACATTTCAAAATGTTGTTATACTACGTTGTTAAAACTTATTTAATATGTAATTAATATACAACTAAATAATATATAATTAAGAAATTAATGTGTTATGATTTATAATAACAAAGTTTTTTGTTATATAATATTTAATCAATTATTAACTATTATCTTTTGTTATATACAATATTCATATATGAAAATTTAAATTTTAAAAAGTTTTAATAATTGTTCTAATATAGTGGAGCTTGAAATCCTGATTTTGTTCCTTGATAAACTTTATTTGTAACTCCAACTTTTTGAGAAAGTAAAAATTTAAGAAGAAAGTTAAACACTTCAAGGAATATAATACACAAATCTTCATTTTCTATGAAATAGAACTTGAATTAAAAAGTAATACAAATAAATTGTTTTACATTGCTAATCACTTCAAAAAGAAAAACCTACCCAAAGTACATGTCCCTTCTTTCTTGATGAACTCTAAATCACTTGAAAAATCTAGCCATAGTACATGCCCCTCATTTTTGTTGGAGTTGTAATCTAAATTAGATTAGTGTTTGAGTTTGATTAGAACTTTGAGTTAAAGTATGAGTCTATTTAGGATCTCTTAGTTGGATTATGAGTATGTTTATGTGAGTCTATAAATTAGAGTTAACCCCCTGCATTGTAATTAACGAGTTTATTAGAGTGATTAATAAAGAGTGTCATTGCAGTGTCTCTAAACCTAACATGGTATCAGAGCAAAAATGAGATCTTGATATCTGTGAGAGTTTGTTCTTAATTGAACAACTAATTAGGGGCTTTCTCAAAAGAGGAGAGAATTTTCAAGTGGAGAAATAAATTGAGAGGTTCGAAGTCGTGTGTTATGTACTGATGCATAAAGAGGGCGGTTGTCGTTGAGTTGCAAAGTCGTAGTGGAGAAGGCAGAGAGAAATCAGTGCAGAATTGATTGCGTATTTAAAGTTGTTTAGTTATTTAACATCCAACTTCATTAAATCATAGCTTTTTCTTTTATCTTTGTTGAAAATAAAGATTGTGGAACCCGCAAAGTAATTGAAATTTGAACAAAATTTTGTTCAAAGTGTTCAGCAGAGAGTAAAATCAAAAAATTGAAATTTTTATTTGATTTTTATATTTAGTGTGAATTATGACGACAATGGGGAATGGTCAAGTTCAACTAACTCTTTCGGCATTTGATGGGAAGAAGTTTGATAGATGGAGCACACAGATGAGAGTCATGTTCAGTTTTCAAGACTTGCTCGCAGTAGTTGAAGATGGGTTTGAAGACCCAGGGGCCACCGCTACCTCGACACAAAAGGAGTTTCGCAAGAAAGATCAGAAGACACTTTATTTTATTTTGCAAACGCTTAATGATGTAGCATTTGAGAAAGTGCAACTGGCGAAGACATCAAAGGAAGCGTGGGACACTTTAGAGACATCCTACAAGGGTATACAGAAAGCCAAGAAAGTTCGATTGCAAACATTTAGGTGAAAATTCTAGTTGATCGAGATGGATGACTCAGAAGATATAGAGAAGTACACCAATCGTGTTTAGACAATCATCAATCAGTTAAAAATGAATGGCGAAGATGTCACCGATCTCGATGTGAACGAGAAGATTTTGCGCACCTTGACCACAATGTTCGACCACGTAGTAGCTGCTATTATGGAGTCCAGGATAGATTATGAGACCAAGTCAGTTGAAGAAATTATTGGTTCATTACGAGCGCATGAGCAACGAATCAATGAAAAAAACGAAAAAGTCAAGCCTATTGAGTAGGCATTGAAGACCGCAATTGTCCCAAAGCTAAACAAGAATTATGGGTTCACAGGCCGTGATAAAGCCAACAACAATGGTAGAGTTCAAAATAACAATCAACGGTAGTGGGATAGAAATAAGGTCGTGGATGAGACGAAGGTCGCTATCAACAGAGAAATCGGATTCAGTGTTACAATTGTAGCAAATTTAGGCATATAGCTAGATAATGCAGGGTAAAGAAATCATCAGAGTCAGAGTCGGAGTCTGAGGAGCTGACAGATTAAGATGAGGAGTGTCATCAGACACTAATGATGGTTTCATCAACCAAGGAGAATGCTTAGAGTAACATGTGGTATCTCGACTGTGCATGCTCTAACCACATGTGTGGCAATAGAGAATTTCTTGATTAGTTGGATGAGTCAGTGTTGACAGAAGTCAAGTTTGCTAATGATAGGAAACTTTTAGTTAAGGGAAAAGGAAGAATTCCAATCCAGTTGAAGAATGGTGATTATCAGTACATTTCGGATGTGTTATATGTACCGACATTGATATGCAATTTGCTAAGTTTGGGGCAGTTGCTCGAGAAAGGGTACACAGTGGATTTCAAAGATAGTCATCTCATCGTGTTTGACTCTAAAGGCATGTTCGCTTCATGGTGTTAGGGTGGATTAACCCAACGGGACTAGTGTGACGGCCCCAATTTTCCACGAATTGGGCCCCGCCCGGCCTAAGCCTACGTGGACCCCCGAGCCACATTTCTTTTTAAATTTTTTCTGATTTCAAATCCAAAAGTGTCCTCGAGATTCGTGCAACGTGTATCTCGAGGTACCAACCCACCTCATTTCAAAATCTTGAAATTGTGCTACAAGCATAACGAGGCATATCCCTTGTCGACACGCGACTCGAGGCGCATTCCCGTTCGTGTTTCGGCTCACCGAATTCCTCGCATAGTTAGCATATCATTTTAAATTGAATTCGGATAAACGTATTTCGACGAGTGGGTCCCATATACGACCTTGACTTGACACGTGGCACAAGTCAAATTTTCGGGCCGTTACAACTGGCTAAGTCGATGTTCACTTCGCGAATTAACTAGGCCACGAGATTAACTAATACTCATTATAGGTGGCTAAAGTAAACCACCAATTTAAGTGGGACTAACTAGTCCCAATGATTGGTCATTAGAAATTACAAAATTGCCCATCCCTCACCCAATTGTTTTAGAAATCGATTTCACCAAAATCAAAAAACCAGATCTAGTTTTTGCTAGACTCCCAAATCCCTTTGGACCAAAACTCTCTCTCTCTCTCTCTCTCTCTCTCTCTCTCTCTCTCTAGAATGGCCATTATTAGAGAATATGACTCTCTCTTCTTCCCAACTGTAATTTGGTTTTGGCTAGTTAAGTTTTTTTATGAATGGAGGAGAACTCTTTTATTGACATGTAGGTATAAATATATACAAAGAATAGAGAAAGCAAAAATTGGGTATACAAGAATGAACTAAAACCTTCTAATCACATTAGCCCATCAAAAAATTACGTATTTGCAAAAAATAGAAACATATATAACTCCAGAACACTCCCATTTGGACGTTCCATGTCTCAAATACTCTTTCTCTTAAGAAGACGATGACGAAAACGCGGATAATGAAAATCGCTCACCAGAGATGCGGGAACTCAGGGAGAGCGGAAAGTGAAGAGGTAATCGAGTTTTCAATTTGGTTGGAGATGTAACTTAAATGGAGGGGTACTTTAGTAAATGTACCAATCACAATCACATTTATTCCCAGCCTTAAAACTCCCAATCGAACAAGATACATAAAAAGGGACTAATACACAAACTCATATGTTAATCCCATTACAAATTAATCTCATGATCTTGGGTCTCCTTAAAATGTGAAGCGAACAGGCCATAAATGTATGATCATTCTTAAGTCTCCTTTGAAAAATAGGTTATTTAATATTAAGATTAAGATTGGATCTTATCCATGTTTTAAATCAATTATTTTTTATGAGTTGTGGTTATGGCATTTGAGATATGGACATCTAAACTTCAACAGTTAGAGTTTGAAGTTGTTGACTCATAAGAACTTAGTGAAAGGATTACCTATGATTCAACATCCAGAGCAATTTTGTAAGGGGGTATTTTGGGGGAGCAACATAGACGGACGTTTTCTTCCAACACTCCAAGATGTGCCAAATCTCTACTATATTTGGTTCACTCAGATGTTTATGGTCCTCTGCAGACTCCTTCAGTAGGAGGAAGCAAATATTTTATGACTTTTATTGATGACAACAACATGATGATTTGGGTGTATACTTTAAAGAATAAGTCTGATGCATTTAGTTGCTTTTAGAAGTTCAAGGTGACTGTGGAGAAACAGAGTGGACGCTACATCAAGACTTTGAGGACAAATGGTGGTGGTGAGTATACGTCATTGGCATTTTCGAGTTTTGTGATCATCATGGGATTAAGCATGCGATCATGCCACCATAGACACCGCAACAAAATGATGTTGCAGAGAGAGAATAAGACGATTATAGACATGGCTCATAGTATGTTAAAGGCCAAATGTCTACCTAATTCTTTTTTGGCCAAAGCAGTTGCATATTCAGTTTATTTACTAAATAGGTCTCCCACAAAAGGTATCCCATATAACCCCAGAAGAGGCTTGGAGTGGTTACAAGATAAGTTTCAAACACTTGAAGGTGTTTGGATCAACTGCATATGTACATGTTCTTGATGCTAACAGAAAAAGTTATATGATAAAGGCGTGAATGTCATATTTATTGACTATGTTCCAAGGAGAATTAGAACGTACAAATTGTACAATCCAGTTCTCAATGCAGTCATTGTTAGCAGAGATGTCAAGTTTGATGAGAAGAGTGAGTGGATTTGAGACATAAAAGGAAAAAGTATTGCTTAACATCAACGATTAGATGTAAGGATGAAGCTTCCATTTCAATTGGTATTGGTGCTAGATCCTAGCGTACCAGTTGCAGACTACAAAGATGTGTGGGCAACAAGCTCGACTTCATGATTGTAAGATCACCCATGATAATGTTGTTGATGATGAAGGCAATCGAGTGCATTATGCATTGTTCAACATTGAGGAAGCTGTGCGAGATAGATGGCGGGTGAATGATAAAGGATGTCGTCGATGAGGTCGAGATCTGCATTTCGATAAAAGATCAAGTGGAAGATCATGACAATCTGAATTATGGGGGATGATGCCTTGTTTTTTAATTTAGATATGGTAATTTAGATTATGGGGATGTTGGAGTTGTAATCTAAATTATATTAGTGTTTGAGTTTGATTAAGACTTTGAGTTAGAGTATGAATATATTTAGGATCTTCTAGTTGAATTAGGAGTATATTTACGTGAGTCTATAAATTAGAGCTAACCCCCGCATTGTAATTAACAAGTTTATTAGAGTGATTAATAAAGAGTGTCATTGCGGTATGTCTAAACCTAACAGATTTTGGTAAAAAGAGATCCACCCAAAAAAATTTTAAAAAACACATAAATTCTTTTTCTTTTTTATGAGTTGCTAATCACAAAAAACCACCCAAAGTACCCACTTCATTTTAGGTAGACCAAAATCTTGATCAAGAATATTACTATTAATTTTTTTAAAAATTTTTAGGTTTGGTCGTTTCACGCGTTGATTGGGTCAGCTATTTAATTCCCCATTCAAATGTGGTCACACCTAATATTTTTTCTTTATTTTTTGGTCTTGTGGTTGGTAATATTTTTTGGTATTTGTGGCTAGTGTCGAATCAAAGACCCAATTATTAATTCTGGCCAAGGTGAGTAAGTCTGACGGGCTGGGCTTGTTTTATGGATTTGCTATATCGTTGTTAAATTTTAGTTGCTGGCTCTAAAATCCACCCAAAGTCAGTTTGACAGTCACAAAAAGTCCAGCCCCAACAAATGAATCTAATGGCCCGAAAGACCAGCTCAACCTTATTCAGTCGAGTTGGTGTTAGTAATATATTATACTTAGTAAGTTCAAAATGTTGTAAATTAAGTTCCAACTTGTTAACAACTAGAGAAAAAATAGAAGACCAAAACTTCTACTACTATAAACTACTATTACAAAGGAGAAGAGAATAAATGAGATAGTTGAAATGAAAAGTTTTCATTCAACTCGATGTGTTCTTTACAAGTGAAGGAACCCCCTTATATAAGCCTTTAGTCATGATGAGAATGAGAATGAGTACTTGCACAAAGTGTTCAAGTTACATCAAAGTCTTATGTCATACAAGATTACAAGTTACATGATAATACATGGATAAGTGATTATACATTGAAGTATTACAAGTTATGTAAAGTGTACAAATTACATTCAATGTAGAAGTCATGTTGAATGTTACAATTCAATATGAGAGTCATGTTTAACAATGTGATCATTCATAAGCTTGATTAAATGGTCATCCAATTTACAACACTCCCCCTTGGATTACACTTGTTGAGAGAATATGCATCGTTAAAACCTGTACTACAAAAATCATGTGGGAAAAATCTAATATAGGAAAAATAGTACAATGTTCTTGTCAATCTTGATTTGTAGTATAATATTATTGATTGTCTCATTAAAAACTTTGCTAGAAAAACCCAGTGGGATAAAATCAAAGCTAAGAAAAGAGTGCAACACATTGATACATTTTGAGAAAATATATATGCCTCATTAAAACCTTTACTAGAAAAAATATGTAGGAAAAAATCTAGTATAGGAAAAAAAAGTACATTGCTTTCATAAATTTTTTTATACGGAGTATAATAATATTATGATTGTCTCTTAAAAAACCTTGTTAGGCAAATCTAGTGGATCAAACTAATAGCGAAAGAAAAAGAGTGCAATACATTAATCAACCTTGATAAAGAGTTTTAATATTGTTAGAATTGCCTCATTAAAAACCTTGCAAAGAAAATCCGGGAGATAAAACCATAGTAAAGGGAAAAAGAGTGTAATACACTAACTAATAACTCATTTTGATTCTCCCCTCATGTTCACATGAGTGAGACATCTTGTGCATTTTGTTGCAAATGGACATAATTTTCTATATAACCATTAAATGCTGAAGCATATGATTGTCACTATTTTGTATATAGTACTTGCATCAAGTAATTGATTCATAACTTTGTTACTGTAACGGCCCGAAAATTTGACTTGTGTCACGTGTCAAGTCAGGGTTGTATGTGGGACCCACTCGTTGTAGAAAATTGGGGCCGTCACGGTTACTACTGCATGATCCTTTGAACTTCGAGTTCATATTAATTTATACATGGATCATAATACAACAAATTTAATGCAATTTGATGTGTTTCAAGCAATTTCACGCCACTCTTTTTGAATTGGCTTATATCTCCCCCTAATGATAGGAAAACCGCTACATTAAAGTGACAATTAACAAAACTTGTTATAAATAATTTTCCTATTAGGGATCCAAGACATCTTATAATATGATTAATGGATAGTTAAATTAATATACTTCTCCTATTGATTTGCCTTAAGATAATCTCCAGCTGAAAAAAAATCCATTTCGATAAAGGATGTCCGTGCGAATTTATGATATTTTCGCATTATTGATGATTATGGATAATCAAATAGATATTTCCACATTATGAATGTCATTTGATTTATGACGACATTTGTTTTAATGTGTCTTATATATTCCAAAAGTTAAAGCCGGGAATATTATGCTCAGATTAAATTATATAGATAAATTTTTTATTATTCTGGGTAGACTTCTTCTGACAAGACATTAACAATAAAATTGTTGTATCAGATATTGCTTGAACATTAGCCTCTGCTAAGTTCGAATTCGAGAAATATTCACTTTTATATTATAATGTATATGCATGTAGCACGATACATAAGACATAAACTCATCGCTCATATTTAGGTCACGATTTAAACACATCTCGATATGCCTGTTTTATCGAGTCATTTTCAATGATAAAATTTATAATATTTTGTCTTCGATTTTGAAGGCATAGTAATGGTCACAAAAATATTTGGATATATATGACAATATTTAGGCAAAATAGTCTTTCATATATGACCAAAAAATGTCACAATTACGAGCGCTAATTGTCAATAATTATTTGCTCTTTGTAGTGGTTCACCACTTTCGTTCCAGTTTTTGGTCGAATTATCAATACGACCTTTACCTGATATTTTCACATTTTCCACGTCCATAAATTTATTATTGGGATCATAATCATTATATGCAACATATGCTTCTTAATTTGAAGCTGAACTAATTGGACGGAAGTGATATTATATTTATAATATATGTGGCGGCCCCAAATCCCGAGGTCGCCACGTAGGGAGGCGCGGTCCCACGGTCCTGTCAAATCCTTGACCTACCGGGTCCCATGCGCCACTAACATCCCTTGTTACATCATAACTACTCATTATACATGTCCAGCTCATTTCGTAATCAATTTAGTTCGATAGTTTAATCATTTTTATAGCATCAAAAACAAACCAGCGGAAGTCTTAAATAAAAAAAAACAAGTAAAACAATTAAATTTATCATTGTAATAAGCATCATTTTAAGAGCAACACCTATTGTGGAAAATCCTGGAGAAAAGTACCCTGTATATAGACGACGATACTAAACAGTAATATATACAAGTACAGTGTCTATCAAGTCTTCCAAAACCCAAAAGTAAAACAAAATATAAAAATCGCACGTACTAGCAGGTCCTCGACCGCGGACAATCAGATAAAGTCGCCCAAAATCCCATTGCCCTTACTAGCACTAGGATCTGCACTCGACCATCACAAAAAGCAAGATGGAGAGTACAATTAGTAAGATTTCAACGAAGTACACCGAGCATTTACAAGAAAATAAACAGATACCAATAAACATGTCAAATAGTCATGCGGAAACTAAACAGGCAACTGTACTAAGATCATCACATGAATAAATAACACGAGAGAAACAAAGTGTGTACTCGTCCCGGTCAGACTAAACTGTACTTCGGATCCCCAGGATCCTTTCAGTGGGTGCCCCCACTTCCTTTCACCTGGTTCCTCGCGGCTTAACCGACACGTGCACCCTTACAACTCGGGTCGCAATTCACCGAGTGCCTGATTTCACGTGCTACAGCACAGTGTGCCATAAATACACAACGAATATCAGGTGGGAGTAACTCGACCACCAACCCAAATGTATCACAGAATAGAGTACAATAACAAAGAATAGAAAATCAACGATGGAAAAGTAAACCCTCAGTGACTTTCAGATGAAATTTTACATACCTCAAAACGCGCTCCGAAGTCTCACTCACGTCTCGAGAAACGCGCCCGACTCCTGACTATGATCTCCTAAGTTCCTGACTTCCAATTAAACCATTTTAACTAGTTTAAAGTCAAATTAAGTGAATTTATAATGTCTGACCAATTTATAAAAAATTTCATTTTAAAAAGTTCTGGTTTGACACCCTTTTTGAGTTATACCGGGGTGTCAACGCTCGAAAAGTTTTCAAATATCATTTTTCTATCTTTTTCTCATTTTTCTCATATTTTTCCTGATTTTTCTAGATTTTTCCCATAAATTTCCACCTATTTTTCTTATTTTTCTGTAATTTATTTAATTTAAAACCATTTTAAATTAAAATGTGAATTTTTATATTATTTTAATATGTGGGTGGGTCCCTGCCGGTCCACCCGGGTCAGCCCCGACCCGGTTCGGACCCACTCGGGTCGGGTCCCACCCGGGTCGGGCCACCCGGGTCGGGTTCGGTTGGGCCAGGACCGGCCCAGTTGAGTTGGGCCCAGCCCAACCGAGTTGGGCCCGGCCCAACCGGCCCAGGGGCCCAACCTCCCCCACTTCAACTTCTTCCCAGAGACGTCTCTGGTTTTCCTTTTTTTTTTTTCCTTCTTTTCTTTTCTTCCTCTCTGGTTTGGGTTGGGGTTGCTATCCCCAACCCCGGTGGGCTCGATGGCAGGGGGAGACACCCTTGCCATCTCCACCTCGACTGGTTCGGCCTCCACGGCCGAACCCCTTCGTGGCCACCATGGCCGACACCGAAATCACAACCCAAAAGCAATGACTTACCTCCTACCCGGCTTCTCTTCTTCTCCTCCTTTCCTCCTCCTCCTCTATTTCTGCTCCTTCTCCTGGCCTTGTGAGTGTGTGTCTTGTGTATTGAAGGTGTGGGAGAGAGTAACGTAAGGGAGAGGAAAAATTTATGATGGAGTATGGGATGTAATATGAATGGTTTAAGCTAGTTGACTTGACCAAATCTTCTCTTCTTTTTTTTCCAACTTAGTGAACCCGCATTTCACTCCTCAGTACCCGTTTTGACACATTTTTCGAGGCGAACACCCGTTACACTATCTCGCTCGATTCGATGATATAAATACATACATGCGATGTTAATCGAATAACTCGATACACAACATCGCAAATAGGCAAACAATCACACAAAATTACTATTTACCTATTCAGCGTGTCCTGCCTTATTTGCGGTATCCACGCGGATCTGAGCTGTCGTCCAAGTCTGAAAATAATCCGTAATAACGGCAAAATTAAAATTTGGGCCGTTACAATATCTCATTATTTTACTCAGCTACCATGAGACAAGAAATCAATTATTAATATTTATTGGATTGACATGCACACTCGATATTTGTTGCAGCAATAAATCGAGGTTGGTCACATGACCTTATTTTTATTGTCTCATCAGTCATATTTTCACGTAGCCTAAATATAGAGGTAATTAAAATTATGGAATTATAATTAATATTTGACTGATTAAATATTGTAGCTTGAGACTCAACCGCTCATTTTGAGCTTTTGGAGCATTACCTTTTTTGGTATTTATATATTTATAACTTCTTAAGGTGAAAAAATATATAAATTGAAATATTCACTTTTCAAATCTCAAAAGAGATATTGGCAAATGAGTTAAATTTTGTATAACACAACATAGTCTTGCATAGATGTTTTATCAACAAATTATAGTATTTAATTGTTATGACAAGTAATTGTTGTTGGTAATATAATATGGCAACAAGTTCAACTATAGTTGAATAATATTTTAAAAATAAATTTAATATAAAATAGTTTTCCCCATTTTTATGTAAAAACATAACATATGATTAAATATATGTTCACATCTTGATTCATTAATAAACAAAATGTACTATTCGTATGAGTTGGTGAGACAACCTCCAAGTTGGGTGGCGAGACATAGTCTACTTAATATCATGCCTCCTCGAACAGGATAACCCGCCTCTCTTTCAATGTTTAGTTTTACCGGGGACAAGGCTTACCCACTATCAACTCAAACTTATAGCATTATTTGTATTATAAAATCAAATCGTTTGTAGTTTTAAGAGAAAAACTATATGCCACACATTGACTTTTGATTTCTGATATAGAAGATCGTTCAAGACGCAGCTACAGAGTATACTTTCGTAGTCGGTGACGTTACAATGCATAATGTATGAATAAAGTACATTTACATAATTAAATATGCATGTAACAAAAAAGAAATTAACCATGACAACATGGAAATAAATTGAACTTATTTAAATTAATAAAAATTATACCTTCTTAGCTTTATATCATTGAAAAGCTTCTTGATCTTCAAGACCTCCTCTTGTAGAGCAACTTCATGCTGATAATGTGTTGTAAATTAAGTTGGAACTTGCTAAGAACTAGAGAAGGAAAATAGAAGACTAAGAACTTCTAATACTACAAACTACTATTACTACAAGGGAGAAGAGAAGAAATGAGATAATTGGAATGAAAATTTTTTATTCAACTTGATGTGTTCTTTACAAGTGAAGGAACCCCATTATATAGACCCTTACTCATGATGAGAATGAGTACTTGCACAAAGTGTGCAAGTTACACCAAAGTCTCATGTTGTACAAGATTACAAGTTACATGGCAATACATGGATAATTGATTATACATTGGAGTTGAATACAAGTTATGTAGAATGTACAAGTTACATTCAATGTAGAAGTCATGATTGATGTTACAATTCAATGTGAGATTCATGATCAACAATGTGATCATTCATAAGCTTAGTTAAACGATCATCCAATTTACAACACAAAAGATATTACTTTGTTAGCGGCCAACCCTCTCGAGCTTGAAGTAATCGATTATGTCTGGATATCAAGTGATCTATACAAAAAAGAATATATATATACATATTACTTAACCAATGGCTAGTACATACAGAATGGTTTGGTACTCCAGCGGTTTAAGAAGATGTCTCGAGTTCGAGACTTCATAAATGTATAAGTCACTACTGGGAGAGCTTTACCCACTAGTAGGTCGATCCAGCTCAAGTTTGGAATAATTGGTTAAATTTGGATATCAAATAGTTTAGACCAAAAAAAATTATTATCTTAATGGACACGACATGAAAAATTGAGAAAAAAATTATTTATTAGTCAACAACTGGTTTGCTAATATGGTAGGTACTTAGTTCCCTCCTCAATCCACTACACGTTTTTTTTTTTTTATCTCTAAATCAATTATGAACTCATTCTCATCAATCCAATACACTTTTTTTGAGGAAGTAATGTCATTACATGACTAGCTTGTTTTTTCATTCACATCTTATCTCGATCACATTAGAGAATATTGATAAGTTAAAAAATGTACTTGTATTTCTAATTTTTAAATTTTAATTGCTATTTTAAATTTTGTTAATAAATTCTTAGAAATTAATTCCTACTGAAACGAACCGAAGCGAGGAATCGCGTCACAGTAAGCGTCTTGAAACTAGTATATATATATCTAGAATCTATAGAACCCACAAAAAAGACCCAATCAAAAATAAGTAACGCGTTACGCTAGACTGACTTGAAGTCTAGTACTATAGTTTGTTTATTTGACTAGGAAATTTAATTAAAAGAGTTAGACTGGTCAAGCAAAAAAAACTACATATACATACACATCTTGAATTGTAGTATAAATGTTACAGCTCGCAAAGATCAATTTAAAATCATCAACATTCAAATAATTTGGAGAGGCAGATTGATATATCTTCATCAATCCTTAAGAGGTTGTCAACGAAGCAATTCATTAAGGCGTAAAATTTGGAAACCGACCGACATGCAGACCGGTGAACACTTCTCCTTCTCACAACAACAATACGACAAATTCCCACATAAAAAAATTGTGCAACCAAGGCCACTAGAAGCAGCAATGGAGGATTCGGATGATGATCAAGTCCAAACAATCCTAACGGAGTTGTTGCACGAAAGCGAGGAGTGGCTGAGGAGGGCAATTGTGAAGTACCAAGAAAGGTGTTTGAAGAAATTAAAGGGCACTGATGAGGAGGATTTTAGGAGGAGAGCTATGGTGAAGGTTTTGAAGAGGCTGCATAGAGTTGTGGTGAGGCATAATTATAAGGGTAGTCAAGAGGGGTTATCAGTTAAGGTGAAAGCCCAAAAGATGAGGAGGAATTTGAGCGTAGGGTCCCCTAAAGTGACAAGTAGAGGTTTGGAGGGAGAAGAAGAAGAATTGAAGGTGGAGAGGTTCAAGATTAAGACTCCTAATTTGGTAGTTGTTAAAGGGGAAGACCATGGTACTACAAAAAAAAGTTGGTAGCAGTTGATGACATCTCCAATGGAAACTACTGCTACAAGATCTTTTTTTTTTTTTTTTTTTTGGGTTAAATCCATGGGGTGCCTTGTTCATATGATTTGTGCTTTTTTTTTCTGTAAGATTTATTTATTATTAAGTATATTCATTTATTCATTATTGGTTTCATTTTATTTACATTATTCTAAATTTGGTGCTAATTAATAGCTCATCAATTGGCAAAGATATGCTAACATTTTACTGTGCACGGGAATCCTCCTTTTTTTTTTTTTTTTTTAAGAAAGTAACTAATTTTATTAGTTAATTTGGTAAAACTGTACATGATCCTAGAAACCTAAGGACCCAACGTTCTCATATTCTCATCGAAAAGACCTTTAAAGAACTTGAGAAATTTCACCACCTTCGCTCCAAATCAACCAGATTGAACCCATCGTCTTATTCAATAGTTAGGCGGACTCATTGAAATAAGGAAAAAATCTCGAGAAAAAAAGTAGCCAACACAAAATATGGGAAAAATATTCTCAAAATCATTGACCACGTATCATTGGCTAGTACGCGGATGATGAGAATATGAGATAGTTGGGTCCTTAAGTTTCAAGGATTATGGATAGTTTTACCAAATTAACTAATAAATTTAGGTACTACTCAGTAAAATGTTAGCATATCTTTGCTAATTGATGGGCTATTAATTAGCACCAAATTTAAAATAATGTAAATAAAATGAAACTAATAAAGAATAAATGAATATACTTAATAATAAATAAATCTTATAGAAAAAAAAAGCACAAATCATACTGAACAAGGCACCCCATGGATTTAACCAAAATATTCTCATTAAATCTTTGAAAAGTAAAAGCTTTCATTTCATTAGAGATTGCAATCATCTTTGTGATATTCAGTCTTAAGTTGATTTTAGATCTTGGCAGAATATAGTCAAAGTTATTAATATTGAATTTTTACTAATAGACCTGATCATGGGCCTGGGCACCGGTTTCCCTTCCAACCTAAACTAATTAATATGAATTTAGGGTTTAGATTTGAAGGGTAGGTTTAAGTTGGGTTTGCATTAATTTGTCTAACCTATGGACGACATTGTAAGCATTCTTTAACATAAAATACATACCAAATAGAGAATTACATGAGGAAGCGTTTAGCTGATCTCTTAAAACCAATAAGATTTTATCTATAACTTTCGACACCTTAACTTTCGACACCTTGTTTGATGGTACAAGTGCTATGTGGCGGCCCCGCGCCTCGAGGTGGCTAGGTGGGTGTTGTTTCTCGCCTGTGGGCCCCGCTGCACCGTCCACGTCACAAACCCATAAGGTCCCGCTAGAGGTGGCAAAAAGGGGGTACGGACGGGTACGAGTCCGGATGCACCCCCTTTAATAACGATTAAAAATAGTGTCCGGACCCGTACCCAATTTTGAAACATACAAGACCCTTTTTTTGTCCGGACCCTTTTTTAATAAAACAAAATAATTTTTTTTACTTAATTATTAACAAAATTACATGATTTTTGTGTTGTCATGCATTCCATTACTACAAAAAAGAAATGTTATAAATTCAAAATTCAAGTCTTACAAATTTTCATATAAAAATAACATCATCATTAGTGAAATTATAATTCAAACATTATGAAAGTTTCAAAACACTCATATAAATAAATAAATATTATTTAAATTAATCGCTAAACGGGTACCCTTTTTTAAAAAAAATTGTCCGGACTCGGACTTGTTTTTTAAAAGAGGCAAGAAAACATGTCCACACCCATATTAATTTTGAAAAACTTATGTCCGAACTCATTTAAAGCGGGTCCGAACAAATGCGGACAAATGGGTCTGGGCATATTTTGCCACCCCTAGGTTCCGCATTGTGTTGGCTTCGCTTGTCACACCTGCATTCTCGGTGTGCATGATAACTTGTCGTGTTGTTGCTATATAAATTGTAAATCAAGATTTCATATTTCCTTTTTAAGTCTTGTATATTTAAGGTTTTCAGTCTTTCATTTTCCGAGTTTTGTGGATTTTACATATGGCTTATATTTTAATCACTTGCATTTTACTATATATAAGGCTAAATATGTTTTAATATCATATATAAAAAAGCAATTAATAAGTGGTAATGAAATTTACTATTTGCATATATCTCCAAATCAAGTGATCATAATAACTAAATATACAGTTTTTTTTTTATATAATATATATATATATATATATATATATATATATATAATGTCCTATATATATATATATATATTCTATATATATATATCGATCACAATTATTAAAAGCTTACTTGTATTTCTAATATAATTACAATTTTAAATTTTGTTAATAAATTCTTAGAAATTAATTCCATGTACATATATACATGTACAATGTCTCTCTAGTCTCCTTGATACCCAAAATAAATCAAAATATCAAAAAAAAAAAAAAAAAAAACACGTACGAAAGTGTCCCGGACAATAGGCGATCAGAGATAGTCGTCTAGGATCCCCTTGCCCCTGCTTGTATTAGGATCTACACTCAGCCATCACAACAAAATAGATGACGAGTCCAGAGAGTAAAATCCCAAGGAATTTCACTAAGCATTTAAGTAAATAAGAAGCTAAAGAAAATGTTAAATAAACATGATTTAACATGTGGAAAGATAAACAGACAACTGTAAATGGATCATTGCATGCATACATAACAAGTGGATAAACAAAGTGCGTGTTCGTCTCGGTCAGACTAGACTGTACTTCGGATCCCTAGGATCCCTTTAGTGGGTGCCCCCACCACTCTTTCACCTGGTTCATCGCCTTGATTAGTTTAAACCTACGCTTCAGTGACACGTGCACCAATCAACGGCTTGAGTCACAATTCATCGAGGGCTTGGTCACATGTGCTAAAGTCTAGTGTGCCATAAACGCACAACGAATATACCGGTGGAAGTAACCTCAACCAACCATCTAAAATAGTATGAAATAGAATGGTAAGGAAGAATGGACATAAACAATATAAAAATAATAATTAAATACTCAAGTGATGTCCCAATGAGTTTTACAAACCTCAAAATGTACTCCAAAGCTTGCAACCACCCCGATCGGACTCCGACAGTAGCACTATAGTCCCTTAGCCTCCCAAAGACAATTACAAGTGTTTTAGGGTGATTTATATTTGTAAAAAGAAAATATATTATATAATGTATATACATATATTAATGTAAAAATATATATACAATATAAAACAAAAACTTAAGTCCATATTGAGGTGGGATTTTCTCTACATTTAAAAGCCTATAAAGTCCAAAGCTTGAAGTCCATGAAATGTGGGCTTTTGTCCACGTTAAAAGCCTAAAGTCGATGTAATGTAGGCTTTTGTCAACATTTAAAAGCCCATTTATGTGGCTTTTATGTTGACGCACAACAGATTTTTTTTGAAAGGCCCAAGCCCAATGGGGTTGGGCCTCATCCCATTTCCTTGTGCGTTCACGCACAAGTAGCATCTCCTTGTGCGTGTAACGCAGATGGGATCACCTCCCCTTTTGCGTGAAACGCAGGGGAGGCGGTCCCTCTCTCGTCGGCATTCTCGTCCACCGCGGCGCTCTCACCGCCTGCGGTACTCTTACCGGCAGTGGTGCTTTCGGCGATAGCGACATGCCTTTACAAATTTGTATTTTTCAAGTTTTACATCAAGATGAGGACACAAGCTTTGAGTAAAGATATTAAAACAACTATTGTTGTAAATTAAAAGGGTTAATCATATCGGTTTTATCATAGAAGGAAACCTTTTCATTTAAAAAATTTGTTTTGTAAACAAAAACCTCAAATTTTGTCAAGTTCGGCATACATTTCTATGAATTTAGCAAGATGGGGATGAAAGTGATTATTACCTTACACTTGATGCTCTTGATTCTTGCTCACCCACATCCAAAATCACCAATTTCCAGCCTTCTTATCCTCTATACTTGCTGATTATTTTCTCTCAAATGCATGCAAACAGTGGGTTTTGTTGGAAAATTCCACTAAGGCTCCATATTTATATGTTATTATTCTGATCGTGAACCACTATATCTCTAGGTGATCCTAAGGCTCTCTCATCACAGCTGTCCCCATCTTTGGTAACTCACCTTTACGACACAATATGGTCTTGTTTCCACTATTTAGGATGATCTCAATAAGAATTCAAAGTCCTTAATTAAGTGTCAATGATTATAAGAAATCAACTCAATAAATCAAATTATTTAACCATACAATTAATATTGGTTGGTGTGCTTAGTCTTCTTTATTAACAAATTTGTGGTCTCACCAACCCTCGGCTATCCGATACCCACTACAAAAAAACAGCAAATCAGAAACGGAATTTTCCGTCTCTGATTTGCAAAAATTCCGTCTCTAATTGCAATTAGAAACGGAACAGAGACGGAATCAATTCCGTCTCTGAAAACGTCGTCGCTGATTCGATCAGAAACGGAAAATCGATTCCGTTTCTGATTAGAGACGGAATAGAGACGGAAAAATTCCGTTTCTGATTAGAGACAGATTTAGAGACGGAAATTAGAAACGAACAGAGACGGAACATAAATGAAATTTTTTCAAATGGTACATTTGTAATTGCATTCCGTCTCTGATTCCGTTGCTGATTAGCAACGGAATCAGAGACGGAATTAATAAATTTATGAATTCCGTCTCTGATTCCGTTTGTGATTCATGCATATATTCCTGGAAAATTAGAGACGGAATAGCAACGGAATTTTTGAATTCCGTTGCTAATCCGTCTGTAATTTTCCTTTTCGTTTTATTTTCAAACATAAGCATAATCCAATTTGTTCTCTAACCTATAACTTGAAGTTACAACCATAGGACCTCCTCCATCGCCTGCACCCCCAAGGAGTTGCACCCCTCCAACAACTCCTTGGGGGTGCTAACATCCCACCAAAAAGCCAAATTTGACATTCATACATCGACAATATATATCAACAAAGATTCAAAAGAGAAAAAAAATGTAAAAATCAAAATTTGAAAAAGATTTATATATCCACGAAAAATTGTCTTGTATTACAAAAGCTCCAAATTTCTAAGTATTCATAAAAACCACCAATTCTATTGTTCAACAACCACAAAAAAAAAAACTTACAATCCTATAAATATGCACAAAAAAAATTATCAATCTAAAAGTAATTTAAGCAACTATAAAAGTTACATGATATGCTTTAAATTCCTCATCTCTCACTTGGAAACTAGATTATGGCGGGTATTGTCACGAGGGATATGGGCAATCAATGGCACTAACTCCCACTCGATCGAAGAACCACCACCTACTAATAGGGCCACGCTTTGCCATCATGGCCCCGCACAAACAGAAAAAGTTTCTTTTGTATCCAAATCAAACTCTAACTTCTTATCAATCAACTACACGTTTTTTTTTCCTTATCTCCAAATCAATCATGAACTCATTCTCATCAATCCAATACACTTTTTTTTGAGGAAGTAATGTCTTAGCATGATTAGCTTATTTTTTCATTCACATCTTATCTCAATCACATTATAGAATATTGATAAACTAAAAAATGTACTTATATTTCTAATTTTTAAATTTTAATTACAATTTTGAATTTTGAATTTTATATCTATCATATATATAAAAGCACGAATCGCAAATTTTTTAGTGGTAATGAAATTTACTTATTTGCCCATATATATCTATCATATATATATAAAAACAACTATATATAAAAAAGCAACTAAATATCACAAATCGTAAACTCGGAGTTTTCCCAATGGTATATATATATATATATATATATAAACAATGAAGAAGAGAGAATCTGAGAGGGAAAAGAATAAAGTGGTTTGAATAAGGTGTTAGGGAGGGAACAAACTCAAAACCCATAAGAAATTTTAATGAGAAAAATCCTGATTAATCATGTGAAAAAATGTGTCTAAAGCTTTAATCTCAACTAATTCAATTATTTTCATTCATAATTTCAAAGTTATCATTTCTATCTATAGAGTTTGAGGTAAAGATTGAACTTTATGTACAATTCTACGGAATCTCCACAAGCAAGTGTTCACAAATTGATTGGTCAAACCACTTGTGTTTTTTTTTCTTTGTTTCCTTTTTTTTTGAGGAAGTAATGTCTTAGCATGACTAGCTTGTTTTTTCATTAATATCTTATATCAATCACATTAGAGAATATTGACAAGCTAAAAAAAAATACTTGTATTTCTAATTTTTAAATTTTAATTAAAATTTTGAGTTTTATTAATAAATTCTTATAAATTAATTCCCGCGAAATGCGGCGGCGTAATCGTAATCGTATCGTAGTATATATATATATATATATATATATATATATATATATATAGAATTATAGAACCCGCAAAAAAAGACCCAATCAAAAATGAGTAACGCGTTACGCTAGACTGACTTGAAGTCTAGTACTATAGTTTGTTTATTTGACTAGGAAATTTAATTTAAAGAGTTAGACTGGTCAAATACACATCTTGAATTGTAGTATAAATGTTACTAAAGATATATATATAAATAATATATATATATATATATATATATATATGGTCCCCTAAAGTGACAAGTAGAGGTTTGGAGGGAGAAGAAGAGGAATTGAAGGTGGAGAGGTTCATGATTAAGACTCCTAATTTGGTAGTTGTTAAAGAGGAAGACCATGGTACTGCAAAAAAAAGTTGGTAGCAGTTGATGACATCTCCAATGGAAACTACTGCTACAAGATCTTTTTTTTTTTTTTTTTTTTGGGTTAAATCCATGGGGTGCCTTGTTCAGTATGATTTGTGCTTTTTTTTTCTGTAAGATTTATTTATTATTAAGTATATTCATTTATTCATTATTAGTTTCATTTTATTTACATTATTCTAAATTTGGTGCTAATTAATAGCTCATCAATTGGCAAAGATATGCTAACATTTTACTGTGCACGGGAATCCTCCTTTTTTTTTTTTTTTAAGAAAGTAACTAATTTTATTAGTTAATTTGGTAAAACTGTACATGATCCTAGAAACCTAAGGACCCAACGTTATCATATTTTCATCGAAAAGACCTTTAAAGAACTTGAGAAATTTCACCACCTTCGTTCCAAATCAACCAATATTGAACCCATCATCTTATTCAATAGTTAGGCGAACTCTATTGAAATAAGGAAAAAATCTCGAGAAAAAAAGTAGCCAACACAAAATATGGGAAAAATATTCCCAAAATCATTGACCATCGTATCATTGGCTAGTAATCCGATGATGAGAATATGAGATAGTTGGGTCCTTAAGTTTCAAGGATTATGGATAGTTTTACCAAATTAACTAATAAATTTAGGTACTTTCTTTTAAAAAAAAAAAAGAATTCTCATACTCAGTAAAATGTTAGCATATCTTTGCTAATTGATGGGCTATTAATTAGCACTAAATTTAGAATAATGTAAATAAAATGAAACTAATAAAGAATAAATGAATATACTTAATAATAAATGACGCGTGTCGTGCGTGCCAAATATAACCCGTAAAACAGTTACCAACCGCAAGGGTGTAGTAGTGGTAAATACGGGGTCGAATCCGCAGGACTTGAGTTTACTCTAAGTTAACTAAATATGGGGGTTTTCAAATAAATATTAATTAAACTAATTAATCTAACTAAACTAATTAAAATAACTAACTAATTATTAAACCAATTAATTAATAATTAATTAATTTCTAAATAATGCCTAAATAATACCTAAATCTCCAGTTCCACAAATCAGAATCAAGATTCAATGACAATCATGGTCTTCAATCTTTCCCAAAAAATTATTAATTTAATTCTCCTAGATTAGTGATGGAAAATCGACAACCGCCAGAAATTCCTAATTCCCCTAATTTTGATAATCAGGACATCCGCCACTAATTATTTCTCTAATTAATGTATAACCCTAGACATCCGCCAATAAAGTTTAATACACTAACCGCATTAATATAAATCTGTGGGAACACTAATCCTAGATAACCGGGTCACAACCGTTACCGATTTAACCTAGATCCAATTGTTGTACATTCAATGACCGAAAGGGTTTTACGGCAAACGGGTGAATGTTTGTTACTTTTTTGGTCTAAAAGCACAATTACACGGTTACTAATATTCCAAATAACGATAGATTGTCAATCTAAAAGCATGCATAGGCCTCATACATACCCTAGATCTAAATCATAATAATTAAAATCAACAACAATGAATTAGGAGAAATTAAATTAATTAAATAATAAAATTAAAAGATCTCACAAAGAATGTCATGAATCCATGATTCCAACTCGCTTCTCCTTCGACTTAGGCAAGAAATTGATTAGCCGGGCATCATCTTCAAAAATCTATATTAAAAACTAATAATTAATCTCTAAAACTATACTAATTAATTTATGCCGCCCCTAATACCACGGTTATACATGTATATAAATAGCCCAAATTGTACTCGGACACTATTTTAGGGTTTTGGAGGTGACTCGTGCGTCGATGAGCATCGTAGGGGTGTTTTTGGCCTGAAAAACCGACTATGCCATGTGTCACTGCGTAATTCGCTGAAAAACTGCTGCCGCGCCACGTGTCGCGCTGTGATTGGCCGCCCGCTGCACCGCCTCTGATGTGTCTCCGTCTCATTCGCCGCGCACTGTGCTTTCTATTTTGTGTATGCTGACTCATCCCCACGTGGCGCTTCCGGATTGGCTGAAACACCTATTAATGACGCGCTGGATGAATGAGAGCTCGCCACGTGGCGTCCACGTGACTCGGGAAATCGCACAGTAGTAGACCGAAAAACTGGGAGTTTGTGCTGTTACGGATCTCGAGGCCGATCGATGGAACCTGAAACGTGGAGAAATAAGGCGGTGTATGACGTGGCTGCGCTAGGTGACGTGGCATGCTTTGATTGGCTGGAACACCATGTCCGCTATTCGACCCACCGCGCAATGCGTATTTCGAGGCAAACTGTCCGGCATCCGATCACTGCAAGTAAATACCCCATTTTAAGTATTTTCCGCTACGAATTCAACCGCGTACTCCGTTTCACCTAAAAATGACCAAAAAATATTATTAAATATATATTTTAAATACTTTAAATAATTAAATATACTAAAATAGACTATTAAATACCTATAAATATCGACTTATCAAATACCCTCAAACTTAGGACTTTGCACGTCCCGAGCAAAGGTGTAAATGACAACACAACTAAACTAGACTCCTAATATAATAACGCACCGACTCGACTAATCCTATACCCGACCCAAATTCATAGAGTTCCTTTGGTTTACATAGTCACCAAATTAACAAGTAACTCAGAAAATTTCAGAGTTATGATATGTCAAGTCTCTCAAGCCAAACATAATTAAGATCTCACTTTCAAAACATAGAATCGGTCAATACAAAGGTCATCAACTAATCACAAGTTTTATTAGTCTATACATTTAAGCACGCAAGTTCGAATTCTTACTTAATATAGTGAAAGCACTCGAACTAAATCTTTTATTTGAGGAGTTTCACAACTTCCGCCATTATTCATTTTTTCATTTTTCATTTTTTTTTTCTTCTCCAAATCTTTTTTGTCTTTTTTTTTTCAATTAATACGGTCCCTGCTCCATTTCCTGTGGACCGATTTTCTCACTTTTTTTTCCACCACAAGTTTCCCTGCTCCATTTCCTGTGGAAACCTGTGGGATGCTCTACATTAAGAAAACTCATGTTAGTACTTCTCACTTTCACTATAATCAAGCAAATCCCCCAATGTGGGTTAAATCAATACAACTTGCATAAATTTGACCGTTTACTCATTTTCGTTATCTAGCACTAAGTTTAACCATCATCTAAGTCTCTAATCATGAAATCATAAAAATGCAGAGCTAAGAACTTGATTAAATGTTTCTCCTAATTTTTTCCAAGTTTCAAGTTAAAAAGGCAACTGTAATTTACTCATCCACAACCAAAGGCATGAACAAAGTTTCGGGTGACTCTAAATAAATAAAACATACTAAATATATACATGAAAGTGTATCAATTCCTAATGAAATGAGAAAGGAATATGAATAGATAAGAAATGAAAAAAAAAATGATATAAAACACCACCATTGCCATCCAATATCCGCATATAACCACATAAAAAAATTAAACGATCTCACCTGCGGTCTTTTGCAAAAAAAAATCCATCCAAAACAATCCACAATCCCTAAAACACCCCCAAACTTATTACGAACCTTGTCCTCAAGGTTCAAAACAAGTCAAGGAGTTCATATGACAAAAAGAAAAAGATAGTGGTGAAGAAGAACATGGATTAGAAAATGATACAAATGCATGAATAATAAAAAGTCTCTAAGAACTAGTGAACGCACTAAACATCTCATGTGTGGGTGACTAAGGATGCTAAAAAAAAAATATCATAACAAGAGCAGAAACTAGTAAATATAGGAGTTAACTCAAACAAATTCCAATCAAGTCTTGCGAGCCCGAAGTTTTTCAACTAAGGGTGAAATCAACAAGATGATGGAATGAAATTTAGGGTTTTGGGTTTACTCAAAAACCTGCCGCTAATGCGGCGACTTAAGTTAGGTATGTCCCAACCAAGTCTCAAAACACCTAAAATCCTATAAACATGTTAATTCCTAAAAAAAATAATATTGCTCAAATTATGTTAAAAATGAAATCCAAAGTCAAACCTACAAAAGTCAGCGCTCTAACCCTCCATCACCTGTAAAAATAAAGAGATCAAATTAGAGAGTTATTAAAAATAATAAAAAAAACTAAAATTAAACTAAAACTAAAATAAATGCAAGAAATAAATAAAATAAAAATAAAGTTGGGCTGCCTCCCAACGAGCCGCCTTTTTTTTAAGTCTTTGGCTAGACTTAGGATGATTGATCACGTGATGCCCTCTCCTTTAGAGATGTCGACAACAAATGGTGCATCTACGTAATCGGGCAATGAAGCATGCACGCCCTCTTTCAGATTTAGGAGCTCATCCGGAACTTCCAACACGAAAGAATCTATCGTATCAGGATCGTCCAACAGAAAGGTGTCGGCAGTGTAGAAGATCTGCAAACGCTCCCTTACTTCCACCCCCTTATAAGGTGTACCATATGTGTATGGGAGGGTGGGTGGTTGTACCAACACCAGAGGTTGGTCTTCCTTGCTCTCTATTTGTGGCTTCTCCGGCTTTGCTGAATTGACATCAATGTTCATCTCATCTTCTCCTTCATTTAAGGCAATGACAATCTCGGGCTCAATTTGAAAGACTTCACATTCTTTTGATATTTCCATCACATAGTCTTCCGGTTGTATATCCTCTCTCACCTCAAGATTTGTCAACGTATCAACACTCACATCCTCCTCTGGGGTAAAAGTGAAGGAAGTTTGCACGTCCGTCAAGGCTGACAAACTTAAATCGATATTTGGAATCTCATTGCGAGTTCGCCAACTTTCAGGCAGACTTTCCATCACTTCCATCATCATATAGTTCAAGGAGAGGCTTTGATGACACCGTTGATTTCGTTCATGTTGAGGAGCTTGTGTGTGTGACATGAATCCAGAGAAGTAAGGTTGTGGCGGTGCATAGCTGGAATAGTGATAATTCTCGTACTGTGGATGATATGGACAATTATGTGCGGAATGAGAATAATCTCCACAAATTTCGCAAACCTCGACCTGTTGCACAAAAGAATTCATGTTAATATTTTGATATCTATTTTGTGGAATACCTACCCCATTCACATTATAATAATGTGAGTCTTCGTATCGACCATAATTATGGGGGTAAGAGGAGTCCATCGAGGGGTTGACTTGCACTTCACCAGATGAGAGGTGGTGTTCCATCATCGAGATTAGTCGGTCAAGTTTCTGGTCGGCGGAACTTGACATATTGCCTGCATACATGGTAAGAGCAAGGGACTAGACAGACAAAATAAAAAGAAAAAAATAAAAAATAAAAAAGAAGAAAATAGAAATCAGGGGTTGGAAAATAAATTAACTAAGCTAATTAATAAAGAAAGAATAAATTAATTACTAATCTAACTAACAAAGTAAAGTAGTAAAGTAATAAAGAAAACGTAAAAACATAAAAAACAAAAACAGAGTAAAAACAAAGTAATAAAACAAAACAAAAACAAAAAACGTAAAAACGTAAAACAGAACAAAAACAAAAAACGCAAAAACGTAAAACAGAACAAACAAAACTAAAAACAAAAACGAAAAAAAAAAAAAAAAAAAACTTAATTACTAATCTACCTAAACCAACTAACAAGATAAGTAGATTAACTAAACTAATGCTAAAAATAATTAATATAACTAACAAACACCTAAACACTCACAGTAAAGACTAAGTCCCCGGCCACGGGCCAAAATTTGACGCGTGTCGTGCGTGCCAAATATAACTCGTAAAAGAGTTACCAACCGCAAGGGTGTAGTAGTGGTAAATACGGTGTCGAATCCGCAGGACTTGAGTTTACTCTAAGTTAACTAAATATGGGGGTTTTCAAATAAATATTAATTAAACTAATTAATCTAACTAAACTAATTAAAATAACTAACTAATTATTAAACCAATTAATTAATAATTAATTAATTTCTAAATAATGCCTAAATAATACCTAAATCTCCAGTTCCACAAATCAGAATCAAGATTCAATGACAATCATGGTCTTTAATCTTTCCCAAAAAATTATTAATTTAATTCTCCTAGATTAGTGATGGAAAATCGACAACCGCCTGAAATTCCTAATTCCCCTAATTTTGATCATCAGGACATCCGCCACTAATTATTTCTCTAATTAATGTATAACCCTAGACATCCGCCAATAAGGTTTAATACACTAACCGCATTAATATAAATCTGTGGGAACACTAATCTTAGATAATCGGGTCACAACCGTTATCGATTTAACCTAGATCCAATTGTTGTACATTCAATGACCGAAAGGGTTTTACGACAAACGGGTGAATGTTTGTTACTTTTTTGGTCTAAAAGCACAATTACACGGTTACTAATATTCCAAATAACGATAGATTGTCAATCTAAAAGCATGCATAGGCCTCATACATACCCTAGATCTAAATCATAATAATTAAAATCAACAACAATGAATTAGGAGAAATTAAATTAATTAAATAATAAAATTAAAAAATCTCACAAAGAATGCCATGAATCCATGATTCCAACTCGCTTCTCCTTCGACTTAGGCAAGAAATTGATTAGTCGGGCATCATCTTCAAAAATCTATATTAAAAACTAATAATTAATCTCTAAAACTATACTAATTAATTTATGCCGCCCCTAATACCACGGTTATACATGTATATAAATAGCCCAAATTGTACTCGGACACTATTTTAGGGTTTTTGAGGTGACTCGTGCGTCGATGAGCATCGTAGGGGTGTTTTTGGCTTGAAAAACCGACTATGCCATGTGTCACAGCGTGATTCGCTGAAAAACTGTTGTCGCGCCACGTGTCGCGCTGTGATTGGCCGCCCTCTGCACCGCCTCCGATGTGTCTCTGTTTCATTCGCCGCGCACTGTGCTTTCTATTTTGTGTATGCTGACTCATCCCCACGTGGCGCTTCCGGATTGGCTGAAACACCTGTTAATTACGCGCGAGATGAATGAGAGCTCGCCACGTGGCGTCCACGTGGCTCGGGAAATCGCACAGTAGTAGACGGAAAAAATAGGAGTTTGTGCTGTTACGGATCTCGAGGCCGATCGATGGAACCTGAAACGTGGAGAAATAAGGCGGTGTATGACGTGGCTGCGCTAGGTGACGTGGCATGCTTTGATTGGCTGGAACACCATGTCCGCTATTCGACCCACCGCGCAATGCGTATTTCGAGGCAAATTGTCCGGCACCTGATCACTGCAAGTAAATACCCCATTTTAAGTATTTTCCGCCATGAATTCAACCGCGCACTCCGTTTCACCTAGAAATGACCAAAAAATATTATTAAATATATATTTTAAATACTTTAAATAATTAAATATACTAAAATAGACTATTAAATACCTATAAATATCGACTTATCAAATACCCCCAAACTTAGGACTTTGCATGTCCCGAGCAAAGGTGTAAATGACAACACAACTAAACTAGACTCCTAATATAATAACGCATCGACTCGACTAATTCTATACCCGACTCAAATTCATGGAGTTCCTTTGGTTTACATAGTCACCAAATTAACAAGTAACTTAGAAAATTTCAGAGTTATGATATGTCAAGTCTCTCAAGCCAAACACAATTAAGATCTCACTTTCATGAATTTTTTTAATAAAATAAAATAAATTTTTTTACTTAATTATTAACAAAATTACATGAATTTTGTGTTGTCATGCATTCCATCACTACAAAAAAGAAATGTTATAAATTCAAAATTCAAGTCTTACAAATTTTCATATAAAAATAACATCATCATTAGTGAAATTATAATTCAAACATTATGAAAGTTTCAAAACACTCATATAAATAAATAAATATTATTTAAATTAATCGCTAAACGGGTACCCTTTTTAAAAAAAAATTGTCCGGACTCGGACCTGTTTTTTAAAACAGACAAGAAAACATGTCCAGACCCGTATTAATTTTGAAAAAATTATGTCCGAACTCGTTTAAAGCGGGTCCGAACAAATGCAGACAAACGAGTCCGGACATATTTTGCCACCCATCTGCATTCTCGGTGTGCATGATAACTTGTCGTGTTGTTGCTATATAAATTGTAAATCAAGATTTAATATTTCCTTTTTAAGTCGTGTATATTTAGGGTTTTCAGTCTTTCATTTTCGAGTTTTGTGGGTTTTACATATGGCTTATGTTTTAATCACTTGCAATTAATAAGCAGTACTATGTATATAAGGTGACATAATAACTAAATATAAGCATATATATATATACACACACATGTACAATGTCTCTCAAACTCTAACTCCTTATCAATCCACTACACGTTTTTTTTCTTTATCTTCAAATCAATAATGAACTACTCATCAAAATAATTTTTCTTGATTAAAATAATTAGCTTGTTTTTTCAAAATCTCAATCATGTATTGCCAAGCTAAAAAAGGTACTTGTATTTCTAATTTTAAAATCATGTACAATGTCTCTCTAGTCTCTTGATACCCAAAATAAATCAAAATATCAAAAAAAAAAAAAAAAAAGTACGAAAGTGTCCCGGGACAATAGGCAATCAGAGATAGTCGTCTAGGATCCCCTTGCCCCTGCTTGTACTAGGATCTACACTCAGCCATCATAACAAAATAGATGACGAGTTCAGAGAGTAAAATCCCAAAGAATTTCACTAAGCATTTAAGTAAATAAGAAGCCAAAGAAAATGTTAAATAAACATGCGAAAAGATAAATAGACAACTGTAAATGGATCATCGCATGCATATATAACAAGTGGATAAACAAAGTGTGTGTTCGTCTCGGTCAGACTAGACTGTACTTCGGATCCCTAGGATCCCTTTAGTGGGTGCCCCCACCATTCTTTCACCTGGTTCATCGCCTTGATTAGTTTAAACCTACGCTTTAGTGACACGTGCACCAATCAACAGCTTGAGTCACAATTCATCGAGGGCTTGGTCACATGTGCTATAGTCTAATGTGTCATAAACACACAACGAATATACCGGTGGGAGTAACCTCAACCAACCATCTAAAATAGTATGAAATAGAATGGTAAGCAATATAAAAATAATAATTAAATACTCAAATGATGTCCCTATAGGTTTTACAAATCTCAAAATGCACTCCAAAACCTGCAACCACCCCGATCCGACCCCGACAGTAGCACTATAGTCCCTTAGCCTCCTAAAGTCAATTACAAGTGTCTTAGGGTGATTTATATTTGTAAAAAGAAAATATATTATATAATGTATATACATATATTAATGTAAAAATATATATACAATATAAAACAAAAACTTAAGTCCATATTGAGGTGGGCTTTTCTCTACATTTAAAAGCCTATAAAGTCCAAAGCTTGAAGTCCATGAAATGTGGGCTTTTGTCCACGTTAAAAGCCTAAAGTCGATGTAATGTAGGCTTTTGTCAACATTTAAAAGCCCATTTTATGTGGCTTTTATGTTGACACACAACAGATTTTTTTTTTGAAAGGCCCAAGCCCAATGGGGTTGGACCTCATCCCATATCCTTGTGCGTTCACGCACAAGTAGCATCTCCTTGTGCGTGTAACGCTGAGGGGATCACATCCCCTTTTGCTTGAAACGCAGGGGAGGCGGTCCCTCTCTCGTCGGCATTCTCGTCCACCGAGGCGCTCTCACCACCTGCGGTACTCTTACCGGCATTGGCGCTTTCAGCGATAGCGACATGCCTTTACAAAAATTTGTATTTTTCAAGTTTTACATCAAGATGAGGAGACAAGCTTTGAGTAAAGATACTAAAACAACTATTGTTGTAAATTAAGAGGGTTAATCGTATCGGTTTTATCATAGAAGGAAACCTTTTCATTTAAGAAATTTGTTTTGTAAACAAAAACCCCAAATTTTGCCAAGTATACATTTCTATGAATTTAGCAAGATGGGGATGAAAGTGATTATTACCTTACACTTGATGCTCTTGATTCTTGTTCACCCACATCCAAAATCACCAATTTCCAGCCTTCTTATCCTCTATACTTGCTGATTATTTTCTCTCAAATGCATGCAAACAGTGGATTTTGTAACTTTTGTTGGAAAATTCCACTAAGGCTCCATATTTATATGTTATTATTCTGATCGTGAATACCCTATATCTCTAGGTGATACTAAGGCTCTCATCACAGCTGTCCCAATCTTTAGTAACTCACATTTATAACACAATATGGTCTTGTTTCCAATATTTAGGATTATCTCAATAAGAATTCAAAGTCCTTAATTAAGTGTCAATGATTATAAGAAATCAACTCAATAAATCAAATTATTTAACCATACAATTAATATTGGTTGGTGTGCTTAGACTCATTTATTAACAAATTTGTGGTCTCACCAACCTTTAGCTACTCGATACCTCGTGCTTCTAATCTCTTAGTACACATCTCAAGTGTGACAACCCCAAATTCTGAGGCAAATAGGACACCGCCACGTCGCCGACACATCACCAAATTATGTCATGTCACTTGCACACATGTCCATGATGGCCCGCGAACTAACCATCTTATAATTCGACTTAGTCAATTTCATAGTTTAAAAGATTATTTTGTCAAAATATACCAAGTCAATGAGTTTTACCACTTAATTTGTTTATTTTGATTCTTTTTAGGTTATTTTTAATAGCGGAAGTCTTAATAATATGCAAATTAATAATATAAATGAGTCTTGCATTAATTAACAACTTATAGGGTGGAAACCCAGCAAAAGGATACCATGTATATTAGTTAAGACGACAAAAATGTATAATAGGTGTCAATATACATGTATCAAGTGAAAAAGTCTCCCAAAATGATCCTAAAAGTATACATATGTAAATACAAATACCTACGAGTAAGCTAGTGGAGGCGCTCCAGATCATAGGTAGTCGTCAATCACCGCTTTCCCTTGGCTCGTCATAGGATCTGCAACTTGTCACCAACAAACAATGACAAGTTCCAGTGAGTAAATCACAAAGAAATTCAGTTAGTATTAATAAGAAATCCAAGAAAACGGCTACAATTCATGCATATAAAGTAAATGAACATGAATGTAAAGCATGAATATAAGTCGTGAGATAATCAAGAATATGGAACGCGAGTGTGGTGTATAGCTGTCGAGCCATGGGACGTAAATACTAAACCGAGAAGGCCCTGGAGATGAGGAAGTCCACACCCCCTCTTCATGGTCGAAAATGAGGAACTCTGTTGGTCGGAATGTAAACTACCGTCTAACGCCTCAAAGGAGATGAAATCTGTAACGGAGGTGAGCCTTATGTCAACTCGCCGTCGAGATCATCGACTCGCTAAGAGATATCTCACGCGTAGTCTAAAGTATAACCAACACCATAGCAACAATCGGATCATCATCAACGAGAGAGCCATAAATGGTCACACCGTCCATTCGACCATACATAGACACACGCGGGAATAGATTAAACATGCAAGCTGAACAACGAAAAGTAATGAGAAATAAATAATTTACAAGAAAATAACTAAATTCTAAATTGACTTTCTCGTGAGTTTACTTACATTAAACAATCGCAAATATCTCTCCAAAATGCCCCGCTTACGCCTCGAGATACGCACTCGATACACGACTATAGTCTCATAAGTCCATGGTATCCAATTATACCACTTTTTTTATTTTAGAGTCACATTAAGTGAATTTATAATGTGTGACAAAAAATTTGAGATTTTGTTTCAAAAAGTTTAATTTCGGCACACTTTTCGAGTTATACCGGGGTGTCGATGCCAAAAAAAAATCCTCAAAACTACTTTTTTTTTATATTTTTCCATTTTATTATGTTTTTCAAGATTTTTTCATAATTTTCTAGCTATTTTTCCTATTTTTCTATATTTATTTGATTTAAAAATGTATTTTATTTAATTTTTTAAAGTTTTTAATTAATTAAAATTAATTTGGGGTGGGTTGGGCCCGAACCGAGCTCGGTTCGGCCCAACCAGAGCCACCCGAGTTCGGGTCGGCTCGACTTGACCCGCTTGGGCCGGCCCGACCCGAGCCTGGCCAACAGGCCTAACCTGTTAGGGGGTAGTTAGGCCAAACTTGCTTCCCCCTTATTCTTCCTCAAATCATCTATGCAGAGCAATGACGATTTTTTTTTATAACACAACAACAACAACAATTACAACAACACCGACAACTTAACAACAACAACAACCACCTAACAACACCATTAACATTAAAATTTAAGTTTCTCCACAAAAGCTTGTAAAATCAATAAAACTCACCTCGATTTGGAGATCGTCACGAGCGCCACCAAAAGGAGCAACCACTACGAGAGATGTGAGTCCGGTTTGAAGGACTAATGGAGAGCTTAGTGAGGGTGAGATTAATGGAGATTGAGTGGTTTTGTTGAAAGAGAAATGAAAATGAGAATGGGAGAATAAGAGCTCGGGTAGAGAAAGGGAGTGAGTGAGGAGAGAGAAGTTTTTTTTATTTGTTTGATTTTGGAGAGGAGAGAGAAAAATTAAGTGATGGGTTTAAGTATGGTGATTTATAGGTGATGCGATGGGATGTGTGATGTGACAACCAAATCTCAGACTATCTCATACACTTATGTTACGCGCACACCGTGACATCGTATAATCTCGTCACTACACGCGCACAACGCGACCAAACGTAATAGAGTGATGCGAATTATTAAATAATAGTAAAATAAATAAACACTCGCCACTTAAAAATAACATATTTTACCTCGTTAGGCGTGCCTTAGACTTTTCCGTGACATCCACGTGGGTCTGAGCTTAGGATCTTAATCTATAATTTGTCAGTTAATCGAAATTAATTAAAGCGGGTTGTTACATCAAGACACGCCACTCTTGATGTACTCAATTATTTTGACTTAGCCTAAAGTTTGATTCTTCATTTTATGTCTTATTCACCTTGATTTTTAGTCATTTTATTCAAGTTAATATTATAAAACTTAATGTACCCATACCACGCCTATTCAACACCCGCTTCGACACATTTTACGAGGCGAATGCTCGTCACACCATCTCACTCGACGTAACATGATATTTACAAACATGCAATGATTTGCGTTATATTAAATGAAATACACCGCAATAAAAAAGCAACCAATTAAACAATAAGTAACTAGTAACTAGTACCTAGTCAAGCATGCCCATAGCCTATCTGCGGTGTCGGCGTAGATCCGAGCTGACATCCAAATCTATAAATAAGTAATTAATAACGGCGTTAATAAAACGGGTCGTTACATGCCCTTTTTATAGGCTAGAAGGAGAACCATTGAGTTTCCCCACATTAATACCAATTTCATCAAATTGGTAACGGTAATTGGAGGTCAAGAGTCTTTAAGTCCATACATTACATAATTTATTTATTACATAAACTAAGAATATTATGAAACATATTATGGTCTTACATTCTTCTACTTGTTTTATAGTATCATATATTTCAATAATGTAGGTCACATACATATATCTTAATGGTTCTCCCACTTGACCCACATAACCAAACATTACATTACTTTTATTTCAGCACGCATATATGTTTGATATATTTAAATCATTGTAAAATAAAGTAGCAATGTGAATCATAGTGGTTATACATCAAAATATAACATATTGTCTTTCATGAATGACAAGCATTACTAATTAATTTTAAATTATTCATAAAACATAATGTATGTATCAAAGACTAAATTCACTTACAATCATCATTAAGTATAAGTGTGCACATACATTAATTAGTAGAATTAGCACGATAAATGAGATTTCATAAAATAAACATAAACATAATCAAATCCCAAATTAAAATTATTAGGTATTATAACCAAAGCTCATTATGTTTACATGCTCTTAATTTTGGTAAAAATTCTTTCGTTAAGGGATTTGCAACCATAAAATGCATGCTAAATGTTTAATTGATATATACAATTTTATATTTAACTTCTTCTTTAATTGCAAAATATTTTACTTCTTACACTTTACACCAATTTAAAATCAGTTGTTTTGGAGAAAAAATATAATTGATTGTCATATTAAATCATTAATGGCTACCAAGCCCTTGAATGAAGTTCCTTAACTATAATTCTTTATTTGAAGCTTCAAACTATAAACTTAGCTTTCATAGTTCACTACAAGAAAAGTGATCTTTAACGTCCGAAATTACCATCACTAAATCTTACTTACCATCATTAAAACATTTTAAGGACCGAAAAATTCTCATCATCACCGATCACTAAAGGCTCTAAGGCTAAATGTATTTAGTGACTAGATAAGCGTCCGTTTCTAACTATTTTTAGTGACTCGATCATTCCCTTCATAATTAATTTTTATAATCACAACAATTACCGTCCCTATACAAACTCTCATGTATTTAACTCCTAAAACCAATACAAAGAAACTTGTAATTGCAATTGCATTTCCCATCACTAAATAGTTTTTTTTTGTGACAACCTTGATTTTTGCAATAATTTTTGTAATAGTAAGAAAATATTTCTTCGTCATAAAAAAACTCCCACTAGATTATATTTTTTGGGGCTAAAGTGTTTGATGAAAAAAATTACTAAAGTACACATGTTTGTAGTTTAAATGAGAAAAATATGGGTGAAATGCTTTTATTTCGGGCAAATAGGCACTGTCGCCCATAGAAAAGGCGTTATCTAAATGACACATTTTTTCGATGACGTGGACACATGGATATCGCCTTTTCAAAATGCGCTATCCATGTGTTCGGGCAAAGTGACAAAAATTACACAGATAACGCTATTTGTGTAATCTACGCGTCCTACGTGGACAATGAGGTGGAAGGCAATTGTATAGATAGCTCTTTTTGAAAAGGAGCTATCTATACAAAATTATACACTCTATCAATGACTCCTTTTGAAAATGAGCTATCAATACAAATTTTTTTCCCCATGAACGACACGTGTATATGGAGATGGACGACCCGCGCCACTCGCGTATGTCGAGGTAGACAACCAATGTAAACAACGCGCACGCATATCGATGCAGACAACCCATGCAAATGTCACCCATGTATGCTGAGGTCGAGATTTCATGCAAATGTCAGGCACGTCTGTCGAGGTAGGCGACCCATGCAACCTCGTGCAACTCATGCAAACGTCACGCACGTGTCTCGAGGTGGTAAAACTAATGTAAACGTTGCATACGTATCTCCTGGTTGACAACACATGAAAATGTCACGCACGTATGTCGAGGTATGTCAGCCATGCATATCCACTACAGACCATGGACCCCATGCAAACGTCACGCATGTATCGCGAGGCGGACAACTCGGGTGAGTTGCATGCTTACTATATATGGATATGCATGGTTGGCCCACCTCGACATGCGTGCGTGACGTTTTCATGTGTTGTTAACCAGAAGATACGTGCGCGACGTTTACATTGTCTTTATCACCTCGAGACACGTACGTGACTTTTGCATGAGTTACACGGGGTTGCATGGGTCGCCCACCTCGACAGACGTGTCTGTCATTTGCATTAAATCTCCACTTCGGCATATATGAGTCACGTTTGCATGGGTTGTCCACATAGATATATGCGCGCATTGTTTAGATTGATTGTCTATCTCGAGATACGTGAGTGACGCGGGTCGTCCATCTCCATATGCACGTGTCGTTTATGGGGAAAAAAATTTGAATTGATAGCTCATTTTCAAAATGAGCTATCTATACAAATTGCCTCGCCAACTCAATGCCACCTCACACCCATGAAGCCTAGTCATGTGATATAACTCCTTCTCATAATTAGCAATTTCACTTCTCAAAGAAATTGACAGCATATCCTGCAATGTATCCAAGATACATTTTGATATCCACCTACAAAATGTATATAATATCAACATATTAGCATAGAATAATTTGGCATGCACGATCAAGTCTGAGATAATTGAAACAAATATAATTACAAGAAAATTGTGAAAAATAAGATAACTAACAAAACAATATGCATTCAAGGTAACCAAAAATACAAGCAATTAATATTGTAAGAGAACAACATTTTGAAAAAAACTCTTTAGATTTAGAACCTCTAATTGACCATAATATCAATTAAAAAGGAGAGGTACCTTATGAATAAAATTACTTGTACAATTTTTTTTCCTTTGAAATAAGCATGTATCTCTTGGAGTCCAATCATCTTAAAAAACAAGTTCCGAATATCAAAGTTCCATAATTAAATAATTTCCCTCATGTCCTTTATATCTTAACTTATGAATGCATTGAGAGTTAAGAAATATTTTACTTGACTTGGTAAAGAAAGTCATATTAAGTATAAAAAAACATAAGAAAAAACAAAAGAAACACAGCCGCTATAGGTGCATGTGCCTAGATAAAGGTAAATGAAGTATTTAATGATGAAGACTCTAGTCATGTTTGAAACGAAATAGCAGTGTTGACCATTGCACGAGAATCAAGTTATGGGCTTATAGCTAATTATGTACCCATACTCAAATAATTTATAGTGTCTATCATTCAAGAAAACAACCTTTAGAACAAGAAGTAAAAACAAAACACATGAAACAAAAAAGTCTTTGTGGGAAAAAGAAGAAAATGAGAGTGCATTATTAGTAAATATACTATCAATGTAATAAAATCCAAGAATTCGCTTCTTACTTTTAGAGCAACAAACTGAAAACTAATAGTTGTTTGGGACGAACAATAATATTACTTGAGAAAAAACACTCATAGCAAACAAAAAATAATAAAATCAAGGTTAAGAACCTTAGTCAACCAAAAGATACGTAGGATCTAAAAAGTTATTTGTCATGGAATGAAGTAGTACCTTTCTCATGAAATTTTTACCAAAGTACAAGTGTTTTTATTTTAAAAGAGGGAAATGAGGAGAATTTTTTTTTTTTCTTTTTGTCAAACTAGGCAATAACGCCTACTCAAAAAGAGCTATCACAATGGACCTATTTTTTTGCTGACGTGGACACATGGATAGCGCCTTTTCAAAAGGCGCTATCCATGTGTCCTGGCCACGTAGGCACATGGATAGCGTACAAGGTGACGTGGACACATGGGCAAAAGGACAGCGTACAGGGTGACGTGGAATTGGCCAGAACGATTAGCGCCTTCTTAAAAGGCGCTAATCATTCTGGCCAAGTCCACGTGGATCCACGCGGACTCCCCCAATTGGGGTACACAGATAGCGCCTTTTGAGAAGGCGCTATCTGTGTACCTTGTCTTCTTCCTCGCGCGACAGGGACGCAGAGAATCTCTGCGTCCCTGCCGCGTGAGGAAGAAGACAGCCCCGCCTACTTGTGTAGGGTTCACGGGTGTGTTGTAGGGGGTGTTTAAGGAAGGGTGTGTAACGGCCCGAAAATTTGACTTGTGCCACGTGTAAGGTCAAGGTCGTATGTGTGACCTACTCGTCGAATACGTATGTCTAAATCCTGAGTAGAGACGCCGAGTATTTTTAATTTAAGATTTTAACGCTAATTGTTGAGAAATGGATACACGGGGAATTTGGTGAGCAGGAACATGATGGGGACGCGCTTCGAGTCGCATGTCGATGAGGTAGCTGCTCGTGGGGTAAGATTAATTAGTGTACATTAAATGTAATTTAATGATTTGCTTAATAAGCGGCTATAGTAGTAGTAATGTGGTCACATTAAATCAAAAAGCAAGGGCCTATAGTTTGCGAAATAAATCAAGATGCATTGGATTTTCATCGAGATGCGCATGTCACGAAACTCGAGGACTATTTGGTCAAATGCGGTGGGAATAGAGGATAAGGATTGGGTTGCCTTGAGATTCGTGTTGCACGAATATCGAGGACAATAAATATCTTATCCCCTTTGCTTTCAAGTCGGTAGAAGGAAAAAAAATGATGAAAGAAAGAGAAACAGTGAACTAGAGAGAAAGAAAAACAGAGACGATGGAAAGGAGAGGAAGGAGAGGAAGAAGAAGAGACCGAGAGAGTCCGGGGGTGAGAGGGGGAGATCTAGCTCGAGCAAGGTGAGTGGATTTCTTTATTGTTGTGTCGATTGTTGTTGTTGATGTGTGGGTCGTTATTGTATTCGGGTGGCGAACTTGGACGAACTGTCATGGCAGTTCGTCCGAGCTCGAAGAGCAGGGGGGAGTGGTCTCCCCTGCATACGAACCCCACCTGGGGTTGGGGATGGAAGCCCAACCCCAACGAAAAAAAAAAAAAAAAAAAAAAAAAAAAAAAAAAAAATGGAAGACGACCCGCGGGTCGGCCGACCGACCAGAGTGGGTCAGGCCGGGTCAACCGACCCGGGTCCGCTTGGACCGGGTCGGGTCAACCCGGACCCACCCCAATAAAATAATATATTTAATTATTAAATAAAATTAAACTGATTTTTATAAACTGGAAATTACAAAAAATAGATTAAAATAGATAAAAATTATGGAAAAATTCTGAAAAATCTTCGAAAAACATGAAAAATTAGGGAAAGCTAGAAAAAATGAGTTCGAGGCTTTTCGGGCGTTTGACACCCTGGTATAATTCGAAAAAGGGTGCTAAAAAATTAATTTTTATGAAAATAAAAAATGGCAAATCTATAATCATATAATATAATTGCACGTAATGCGACCCTAAAATCTTAATTGGTATAAATGGACACCAGGGACGTAGGAGTCGGGTGTCGGGTGTGCAAATCGAGCCGTGAGCGAACGTCTTGATGACGAATTACGGATTTCGAGGTAAGTAAACCAGTAGTATTTCATTTAACTTGTATTTTTGTTTGATGTTGAATCATGTCCTTTTCTTGGAATTCCCACTCATTATGAGTGTCTGAGGGCCAAGTGAGTCGTACTTGTGTCTCTGATTGGAGTGGTTGCCGGCTCGCAACCGGGGCCATGACCTCGAGTCACAGTATTTGGTCGGAATGAGATGTGCTTTATCTGGGGCGCCGTTGATATCCCTAATTCGCCACATTTTAGGTACGGCGATGCCGCATCCGATGATCGAGTCTGCTTGGCGTTGCCGAGACTCTGCGACCCCGACCCCGTGGCACCCTCATTCGGTGGTCTTAGACTATTTGGGCTCCTCTCTATATTGTTTCCTTTGACACTCATTCTCGTTGTACTTTCATTGTTTCACAGTCTCATTATCATGCATTTCGTACAGTTTTCTTTTTATCTGCATGACTTTTAGACTGTTTCATTTTATATTGAATTACTGTTTATATTCTACTGGATTTTACTTACTTGGGCTCGTCAATCTCGTGTTTGACCGAGTGCAGAGCCGCAAACGAATAACAAAGGGAAAGCTTCATAGTTAGGTGAGTATTTTTTGTATATCTTGTATTTACTCTCTTCTGATGATAACATTTTTACTGGGTTCCACAATTAGGTTGCCTAACTTTTTACATTATTGTTGAGTTATGTAATTCATTTAGAAATTGCTTCCGCTAAATTGCAAATCTTGAAAAATACTAATAACTCAACTTAAAACTTTTGAATTTACTTGTAATGATGGATTGGAAGGCTGACTAGGCCTGCGTTGACCTGGTGAGACTGGCTCGGGGGTCCACGTGGGCTTAGGCCGGGCGGGACCCAGTTTGTGGGAAACTGGGGCCGTCACAGGGTGGGGCAGAGGCCGGTTGCAGGAGAAGGTGTGGCTGGTGTTGGCGAGAGAGAGGAGGCGACGGTGAGGAATTTGGCCGGAGAGATCGACCAGCGGTGGAGAAGGAGGAGAGGGAGTTGACGGAGCGGCGGAGGTGCGGAGCAATGAGGTGAGGCAGTGGCAGCAGAGGCAGCAGAGAGATCGACCAGCAGATGCAACTGAGGTGGTATGTGCGGAGCTGAGGCAGGGGTGCGCGGATCAACCAGCAGGGGTGCGCGGAGCTGCGGCAGGGGAGCGCGACGCCGGGGCACAAGACATCCCAACGGAGGAGAAGGAGAAGGAGGTTAGTTAAGTTTTGTTAAGTAGTTTAGTTAATCATTTTTTTGTTGTTTGTTTAGTTAGTTAAGTTAGTTTAGTTTAGTTTAGTTAGTTTGATTAGTTTAGGTATTTAGGTTAGTTAAGGTTAGTTAGTTTAGTTTGGTTAGTTTATTTTAGTTAGTATGTTTAGTTTGCTAAGTCAATTAAGTTAGTTTATTTTTGGTCTTTAGGTTAGTTAGTTTACCTAAAGTAGTTTGTTTAGTTTATTAAGACGGTTAAGTTAGTTTTGTTTCGTTGAATAGTTTAGTTAATCGTTTAGTTAGGTTGTTTGTTTAGTTAGTTAAGTTTGTTTAGTTTAGTTTTGTTTTGTATAGGTTTTTAGGTTAGTTAAGGTTAGGTTAGTTTAGTTTGGTTAGTTTAGTTTAGTTTAGTTTAGTTTAGTTTAGTTTAGTTAGTTAGTTTAGTTTAGATAGGTGGTTTAGTTAATTTCGTTAGTTAGGTTATTAATGTTTGATTACTTTACTTTAGTTTTGTTGTTCGACAATTTGCGGTTAGTATAATTTAGTTTTGTTGGGTTCCTTTAATTAGTTCACATAGTTAGGTTATGTTAGGTTAGGTGATTTAATTTGCTTAGTTTTGTAATTAATAGTTTATGAATTTTTTTAGTTAAGCATTTCAGTTGAAATTACCAACGGAATAGTATCGAGGATGCAGTTACCACTTTCACTTTTGTTTGAGAAATGCAGTGTTGAATTGTTATGTTTGTTAGCATTATTTTTGTACTAGTAGTTCAAATGTTATTATATCAGAATAGCATTTGCTGAGAAAGTTAATTGAACCACTTCTCTATGTAGATTTAACTTTCAATTTCTGGTGAAATGCTTTGGTTGTTTATGGAAAAGATTGACCAAGAAATTTTAATTCTCTTATCTGCCTTGTCATTTTTATGTGCATGTCTTCATGTTTGTGTACAAAAGCAGCCCTTTTTAGAGAAAAGGAAATAGTGGTGACACTACTTTTGAGGGACTAAACGATTAGCTTATGTCTGCCTACATTTTAACTTGAGAATACCCTTCAAGCAATCTACATATAAAAACATTATGAATTAGCTAGTGTTGTGTTCATTAAATAGTTAGGTTAGGTTAGGTTAGTTAGTTAGATAAGTAACTTGAGTGTAGTTTAGCACTCATTACTTGGGTAAAGGTTTACTTAGGTTAGTTAGGTTAGTTATGTTTGATTACTTTATTTTAGTTTTGTTGACGTGGAACTAATGAAAATAAAATGTCACTGCAGGATTGTTACGTTGAAGACAACTAGCAGAGGAAAATAGTAAGTTCACGAATTTGGTATTTTTCATAATTATTAATAATTGTTTAGTTTACTTTTTACATGATATGTAGTGACATAGCTGTTGTGGTTGTTCAAAATGGTTGATATGTTTATTTAATGGTATGTCTGCTTAAAACATTTAGTTACTCACTCGAATCGCACCAGTATGCTCTGTAGTTGCGCTATTGATGCGATCTTCTACATCAGAAAGTTCCATTTGTGTTTAAAATGTTGAATGGAAGAATATATGTTCTGGCATAAATTTGTAAACGAAAACCATGGTCCTTATGAACTAGTTCGGTAGGATATGTAGTGAAAACAGTAAGTATACAAATTGAATATTTTCAAAATTACATATTTGGATTTGTCATAACTAGCATGATATGTAGTGACCTAGCTGTTCAGTAGGGTATGTCTTCTTAAAACATTTAGTAACTCAAACTCAAATGAAGGGGATGCTCTGTAGTATCCGTCTTTGATGCGATCTTCTACATCAAAAAAGTTTCATTTGTGTTTAAAGTGCTGAATGGAAGAATATATGTTATGGCATAAATTTGTAACGGAAAACCGTGCTCGTTATGAACTAGTTAAGTAGGTTTGATCGTTTGACATGTAAGTATGACTTACTACGTGATTGAGAGTGCAAACAAATGAGTATGATCTGTAGTTGCGCCGTTATTGCGATCTTCTACATCAGAAAGCTTGCTTCCGCGTTAACTCCATTACTAAACAACTATTGCACTTAATATATTTGTGCATTTACGTGTATTCCTTTTACATCATTGTTCAATAACGCATGTAGGTCATGTCACAAAGAAACATCCCTTTTCTATTCTATGCGTACGGCTCCATTGTTAATGGGGTAAATGGCATCGGGTACAACTTACCCCCATCAGCAGTGTTGATGGTTAAGTTTGGGTCGAGTGGCCGTGAAATGATGGATGATGTGTGTAAGGCGTTCACTATCTCATCAATGGATACTATAGTTAAGATGAATTATCGCCACATGATAATCCTCCCCGGAGGCTCACATTATTTTGTTCCTGTGTTGTTGCATGATATGACACACTTCAACTTGATGTGGGAGACGGTGGCTAATTTACCAATAACTGCAACGGTTGATATATATTTGACATTTGAGTCAGTCGACTCAATTCAAGATCGTACGATTCATTCGCAAGTTCTTGACGAACGTGCCGGCACGCCAGACGCAGCCTTAATGATGGAAAGGATGCATATGCAATCTCCACAGGCTGAGGTCGTGCAAGAGGGGTTCGTTGCTCCATTACCTGAGGATATTAATGCATATAATGACGATGACGAAAACGACGATGACAATAATGGTGCTGATGAGGACATATGTCCCAACGAAGAAGCTCCATCAGTGGTCGTTTGGGATGACGTAAATATTTGCACGGATGATCCACGATATGAACCTCCGGGTGCGGAGAATGTCGAAGATGATGAGCAATTTGTTATCGATGAAGAGATTTTGTTGGAGGAATCTAGTGACGATGAGGTTCACCAACCAATACCGGGATATAACGAAATCGATTGGGATATGGCTAATTCAACTGCGACCCAACATTCCCAAAAGCACACTTGGGGGAACATGTCAAACTTCGATTTGGAGATAGGGATGTGTTTTGACAATAAAAACGACTTACAACATGCCGTTAAAGTGTGGCATGTTAATAGAAATTGCAATACCATGTGATGGAATCGACTACAACTACATGGGCGATTAAGTGCAGATTTCCACAACACAGGTGTATGTGGCGTCTTCGCGCTTGTTTGTGAAAGAAAACACTATTATGGGAGATAACACAGTTAGACGTACCTCACACGTGTATTAATCCCGACGTAGAACGCGGCCGTGCCCAACTTAACGCCAACATGATTGCGCGAGAGATCCAAAGCGTCGTCAAGAGCGATCAAGGTATCACAATCAAATCATTAGTAGAAATAATTAAGGGAAAATACGGACACGAAGTCAGCTACAAGCGAATGTGGGATGCCAAAAGGAACGCAATTGCATGGGCTTTTGGAGATTGGGATGAGTCATACGCTCAATTACCAAGATGGTTGGCGGTTGTGAGGAGTAAGATTGGAGGATTTCCAATTAGCTGGACAATATAGTTGGGGGAGTGCATGTCTGTTCTATTTGTACAGGGAGTTGTTTCGTGGATCTCGCGCCGGGGCACATGAGGTTGATGGCGCGTCGATTTTTGTACAACTCTGGGCATGGGACAAATTTCCATTCATAGCACCGCGGCGCCTGTGTGTTTCTAGAGCTCAACCGCGAACGGTGGATGGCCAAAATATGCTTATGGACGTTCCACTGGGACACAGGTATTAAAGTTGATTTGTCAATATTTTGCTAAAAAATCATGTCCAATTTCATTTATTTTAACTTATTGTTTTCTACACATATGGCTCGATGCATTTTCGGTTTCACAAATTGCGACGCACGTCTTATCGGCTTACCGTGATGCACTCAACTAGCAAAGGCATGAGGATGATGTGGTATGACAACCATATACTGAACTCATGGGGTCTCTTCCCGATTACTGCACTAACGACCACGGTAGTTGGCTCTCGACGTGTCCCATTATTTGTTTCCACATAGTCCAGTGGCATTGACCGGAAAGGGTTATGAGACAGTTCGGTATGGTACAAGAGGTGCCACCAAATTGTGCTTACGACGCACAACTTTACCGCCTCGAATTGCGTGGACATCATCATGAAAATCGGGTGACTTTTCACGCAAGCTACATACACATGTGGGAAAATCGTGGGGACACCATTGCGACATCGACACTTAATGAAGGGCACGATCATCAAGAGTACATGACGTGGTATCGCTCGGTCACTAGGAGGTTCATTGGACACGACGGGGCGTTACGTGACCATTCGGTAATCTTCTAACTCTTACTTTTCCCCGAACATCTAATATCTTATATTGCGTGCTTTGAGCTCTTATTTTTTGTATATCAGCGTAACTTGGTGCATCGACTGAGGCGAGTGTTTATTGACGATGGGTACGAGCAAGGTCTTGCTGCGCTTGATGAAGGGATTTAAATTTTAGATGAAGATGAAAGGCAAAGGTCTACTCTGTCGTATGATGGAATAGACGTCCAACAAGACATAAATGATGATAATGAACAGGAAGATGAATAAGACGATCAGGGAGAAGCAAACGTAGAGGTGAGAAGAAGACAAACACGACCGACAGAGGTGCGGGAACGCACTAGACGTCCTCGACCACCACGTCCATCTACTCAGTCTGAGATTGCTGCAGAGAGTAGCAGACGTTCACCTCCAGCACGTTCATCTCGTTCGAGAGCGTCTACATCAGAGACTGTAGGCGAGACGTCCCAACGATCATCCCCACCAACCCATTCTTCTCAAAGGAACATTGCTGTAGCCAGGCCGTCGATCGTGAATCTTCCTCCGTACCATTTTGATCCTTACGCGCATGGGCCATCGTCTCCATTTGTGGACCATGGAATGCCTCATCGTCAGATGTATCCGTCACTGCCATAATACGTGCCTAGTCCATATACTCCTACTCCCTATATTTTCAATATGCCATATACTGGAGATGCCTCATTCATGAGCTGTTCCTTTCCCCCAATCCCATACAGGAAGCCAGTATTTTGGGATGGTTCCACCTCCTATTTTTGGGAGCATCAGTAGCAGAGGTGAGTCGAGTGAAGCACCAGAGGAAACGTGTCAATCTACTCGACGTGATTCAATGCAAGACCAACAACCTCAACAACCTCAACCAGATGTACAAACACATTGTCCAACCAGACAAAGAGTACGTCCGGTTTGCATCACCGAGCAACAACGTCAACGTAACCGTCTGAATAGACCTGCATGATGAGTTTTCTTGATGTCATGTGGATTTGTATATAGCTTTTTTTTGGGTTCGCGAAGTACGTGTATACAAACTTCTCATTGAATAAACTTATTTCTCATGTTTGCCATATTATTAGAATGTCGTATATGTGAGTACTCTTCAATATTCCATAACAGAAACTCATCATTGTGAAAGATAAATGTATCTCGAAACATTAGAAGATTCGAACTTATAAGAGTAATTTTGCAGTAGAAAAAGGATGGCGAGGTGCATTAAATGACATAAATGCGGATTGTGAGGTGCACTAATTGCAGTAAATGTATAAGAGTTATTTTCCAATACAATTGAATTTTTTAACCAATTGACTTTTTCGTTAGAGCCCCTTAAGTAAAAGGTGGGGTCTAGCTTCGCTCATGTGCTTTCGTATAGGTAGGATTTGTGCTTTTTTATGTTGTTTTTGTTATGCTCACATTCAAGGAGGAGTCCTACACGTATATCGGTAACTGACATAATTCGTGTTTGATATGCATGCGATGTACTTCACGATACGTATCATGCACATCACAAATAGTGTAGGGTACGGTATATGAGTTCTTGAAGTGGTTGACTTCAATTTCGGTGCTTAATCAATAAATTTAATCAATCTTTTGATATTATAATCATTTAATTGAATAAAACTCTTAAGCCGAATCATACGAAAGAATATAAATTGAGGGACTTCAATGTGAGTATGGCTAGGGCAGAGCTTTACCAAGTAATTTGTTTAGTTTGTTAAGTGAGTTTATGTTATAAGTTTAATTTAACTTAAGTGGTTAGCTTAGTTAGTTAGGTGTAGGAGGTTTGTTCACATTAGTTTAGTTTGGTTATGTTAATTAGCTTAGTTGGTGAAGTTAGTTTAGTTTAGGTGTTGAGGTTTGTTTTGACTTCACGAATTTGAGTTAGGGTATGTTCGTTAGTGTAGTTTAGTAGAGTTTAGTTTAGTAAATTTAGTTTACATAGTTAGGTTAGGTTAGGTTAGATTAGTCGAGTTTACTTCACATAGTTACGTTAGGTTAGGTTGTTAACAAGTAACTCTCGAGCTACTTGGTTGTTAGTTTAGTTTTGTTAGGTAGTTTAGGTAATCGTTTTTTGGTTGTTTCTTTACTTACTTAATTAGGTTATTTTAGTTTAGTTAGTTTGTATTGTTTAGGTGGTTAGGTTAGTTATTTTAGTTTGGTTAGTTCCATTTACTTAGTATGTTTAGTTTGCAATTAATTTAGTGTATTTTTTGTTGTTTGTGTAGTTTCGTTTCGTAGTTTAGGTAATCATTTTTGGGTCGTTTGTTTAGTTAGTTAAGTTAGTTATTTTAGTTTAGTTAGTTTGTATTGTTTAGGTGGTTAGGTTAGTTACGGTTACTTAGTTTAGTTTGGTTAGTTCCATTTAGTTAGGTTAGTTAAGGTTAGTTAGTTTAGTTTGGTTAGGTTTGTTTCGTTAGTTAGTTTAGTTAGCACTACAAAAAAACAGCAAATCAGAAACGGAATTTTCCGTCTCTGATTTGCATAAATTCCGTCTCTAAAATCGTCGTCGCTGATTCAATCAGAAACGGAAATAAATTCCGTTTCTGATTTAGAGACGAAATAGAGACGGAATTAATTTCGTTTCTGATTAGAGACGGATTTAGAGACGGAAATTAGAAACGGAACAGAGACGGAACATAAATGGAATTTTTTTCAAAATGGTACATTTTTAATTGCATTAAATCTCGATTCCGTTTCTAATCGAAACGGAATCGAGACGAAATAATAAATTCATGAATTCGTCTCGATTCCGTTGCTAATCGAAACGGAATCGAGAGACGAATCGAGACGAAATTTTGAATTCCGTCTCTCGATTCCGTTCTTGATTCATGATATATTCTGAAAAATTAGAGACAAAATAGCAACGGAATGTCTCGAATTCGTTGCTAATCCGTCTCTAATTTTCCTTTTTGTTTAAATTTCAAACATAAACATAATCCAATTGGTTCTCCAACCTATAACTTGTAATTACAACCATAGGACCCACTTCATCGCCTGCACCCCCTCCAACAACTCCTTAGGGGTGCTAACATCCCCCAAAAAAGCAAAACTTGACATTCATACATCGACAAAATATATCAACAAATATTCAAATGAGAGAAAAAAATGTAAAATTCAAAATTTAAAAAAGATTTATATATCCACGAAAAATTGTCTAGTATAACAAATGCTCCAAATTTCTAAGTATTCACAAAAACCACCAATCCTATTGTTCAACAACCACAAAAAAAACTTACAATCCTCTAAATATGCACAAAAAGAATTATCAATCTAAAAGTCATATAAACAACTATAAAAGTTACATGATATGCTTTAATTTCCTCATCTCTCACTTGGAAAAAAGATTATGGCAGGTATCGTCACAGGGATATGGGCAATCAATGGCACTAACTCCCACTCGATCGAAGAACCAATCACCTACTGATAGGGTCACGCTCTGCAAATATTGCAAAATAGATCAAACTCATGATAAAAAATACGAAACCGCAAAAAAACTATCTCCATTTACAGTGCAAAAGAAAACATTATATTTTACTATAATTGAACACACCATTCTATTATACAAATAAGTCTAATAACACCATATCCAAGAAGAACATAATTTAACAAAGAACACATGAAATCCAATAACTTTTCTTTCAATTAGTTTATGTCAACTGTAAAGATCAAATTACTTTTTTACCTAATAAATCAACCAACAATATAATCATGAAATGTCCACAAAGCAAAGGATTCAAGGTCATGCTAAAATAAAAATGTCCACAAAGCAAAGACTTCAAGTGCATAAGTTTCTAAAATGGGAAATTAGACATAATAATGATGAATATTTAAGAGAATAGGAATGTTTCATGCATGTGGGCCAACATGCTCGTGCCATTTTGTGTCAATCAACCATGTAAAAGCAATACAAGGCATAAGCATCACGTTTTTTACAAAAATGAAAAGGAACGCAGATTTTGCTTTTGGAAATTTCTAATAGAATTAATATAATTAACAGATTATTAAAATATAACAGAGTTCACTTTGAACTAGTTTATGAATGTAACTCATCATATGCCATGATAGCAATGCCAACCATCAAGATGCAAAAGTCAAATGATAAAAGTTTGTAGAGAAAAAAATATCATCTAGAAATCAAGAGTGGTAAAGATTCATGTGTCACAACAATTTAAAATGAAAAAACAATATCTTAGTCATAGAGAGACAGATGACATTTAAGCTTAAAATGAAAAAGTAAAGCAATGACATTACAATGTTTTGCAAGGATTGATAATGCAAGTAGCATAGGGAGCTCCTCTTCAAGATTGATAAATAAACCTTCTTTTTGCAGGGGTACCAGTGGTGCTACCCTATTAAGATGACAAACTATCCAAAGATTATCAAGCATGAAACACAAACGTACGTAAAGTATTATGAGAAAGGGAGATGCAAGTAAATATCAACTCGCATTGTATTTTTCAGGGCTGTTTTGTGTAGCCATGAGAGTGTGAACACCTTGTCCACAATAGCCTATCTTTTTGTAACTAAATTCCTATTAATATATATATAGTCTCTTTCTCTAAAAAATATACTAGTCCAAATCAAGGGTCCCTATTAATATACATAGTGATGTGGACTTTTTCTTATTGAGAATAAGAATAAGACATCGAAACAAATAGCTTTCAGATGCAAATTTCAAACACTTTCAAGGTACATGTGAAAAAGAAATAAAAGAGGAAAGGAAAAAAAAAATGTATTCTTGCCTGATTTGACACATATAACCCGATCCATGAGTTGCTTGAAGCTTATCAAGTGTGCCTCCGGGTCAAGAAGCCTCCACATCTCTAAAGCATAGTCCAAATTAGTACACTACAATGATTAGACATGGAAATAGCAGGACTATTTAAAAAATAGCTGTACAACGAACCTTCAGCAGGACTTTTTAAATCATCGAAAAGGAAACAATGAGGTGTGCTGATGGGGAAGTAATGTACGGAGGATTTAGCTAACTAATAGTCAAATATATGACATAGCAAGGAAAAGGAAGGAAGGTCGGACAAATCTCTATAGCTAATCATGCACAATTAGTTTAGTCCTATATTATATCATTTCCTTTGTTTTTAACATTCATGTTCAATTATTAGGCCACCAGCAACATACAACACATGTCCCTCCTCAATCTAAGAAGAAATAAACAACAATGTATTAAACTAAAGGAAACTTAAACACAAACATGCACAATCATGAGAAGAAATAAACAACAATGTATTATCTATAATATGGGGAAGAAACACACATGACACAAACCTTTGATGAATTGGCGTGCTTCCTCTTTGCTGGAAGGTTTTTCTCTGATTTTCCCTTCATAAACGACCACCTAAAAACAAATAATTAAGCAGAAAGTTATAAATTCAACTAAGTTACAAAAGGTTACATCTGATTCAAGCATGATGATTCAAACAAGAAAATGGAGAGGAAGGAGAATTCGGCAAGTTCTACTGCATGGAAAGAAGTAACGCTTCCAAGTATTACCATACTTACTTGGAATGAAGATAATTCATCCTGCAACATGCCATATTTTCCTCAACATTGCGAGGCTCTCTATCATTACGAGACTTTTCTTGTTCAAGATGTTCAAGGCTTGCTTGTATGAATCGCTATCTCGCTGAAGTTTGCTATTGTATTGTTGTAAACCGTGTTGTAATCTTGCGAATTTTTATATGAAGCATTAAGTGACTCAAATATGTAAAGCAGTTTTGAAAATAACTTCATTTACCCTATAAGTCAAAGAAAAAATAAAACTGAACCTCTAATTTTAAACAAAACTTTGCAAACTAATTGGTAGATCTACTTACCAACTTGTACACCACCCCTAGCTTGATCATCTCCTTAAAAATTCTCCAAAATCTCTCTACCTCTAATATATAAATATGTATGTCATACTTACATGCGCCTGCGCTTGTCCATAAAACTTTCCGGGCGATTCGAATAAGCGCAAGTTCATATTTCCAAGTTCCAATTTCAAAATTTCACAAGCCATGTTGAGAGCACAGTTGCTAACTAGCAAGGCAGCATAAGCAATGGTAGAAATAAAATTGTCAAAAAAGAACATACAAAACTAACATTATGCGTCCACTCAAAACATACCTAAATGCAATGTCTTCTACAAACATTCAGTAAGTACCTACAAGAAAATTGTTTAACAAAGAAAAACGGGAGGGAAGAAAATTGAACGAATTGAAACAAAGACGAAAAACACAAAACAAAACACGAAATATCGAAGCTTTCAAGACCAAACAAAACTCTACCAAAACCCCATTACCGAAAACACAAAAACAAACCCTAGACACCACAAAACCCCAAGAAACTCACATGCAATCTTCGAGAAACCAAACAATAAAAAAAAAATCTAAAATCGAAACCCTAGAAACCAAAAACAGAACTCACATCGAGAATCCCCAGCAAGTCGTCGACCGAGCTGGGGGGTCGCCGAGGCGCGTCCGGCTTCGTTGAGCTCGAGCTCCAGTTCCTAGTCCGTCATTTCTCCGAATCTCCGCAGACCCTTCAAAACCCTATCGATCACGAACTCGATTTTAGACTCCACGCCTCATCAAAGAAACCCTAGAACGAACCCTAGAAAGCAAGAAGGAATCGGAGGGGACTAAATCTAGGGTTTGGTACGCGAAATCGATTCAGACGAACAACATGGTTATGGTGAGAGTGAGAGTAGAGAGGTGCGAGAGAGAGAGAGCAGAGAGCGGCAGAGAGAGAGAGTGCGGTGACGGTGAGAGAGAGAGAGAGGAGAGAGCGGTGACGGTGAGAGAGAGAGAGGAGAGAGCGGTGACGGTGAGAGAGAGCGGTGAGAGCGGTGAGGGAGAGAGGTTTGTTGAGAGAGAGAGAGAGCGGTGAGGGAGAGGTTTGTTGAGACAGAGGTTTTGAGAGGTTTTAAGAGACGAGAGAGACAGAGAGAGGTTTTGAGAGACAGAGAGAGAGCTGAGTGATTTTAGGGAGAGACGGACAGTTGTGGGTATGTAGATCAAGCATGCACGAATCTCGAGACATAATGAACGGTTGAAAAAAAAAAGAAAGTTTTGGTGGGAATGTTGGCGCCATTTTTTAGAGACGGAATTTAATTCCGTCTCTAATTCCGTCTCTGATCCGTCTCAAATCCATCTCTGAACGTTTCCGTCTCAATTCCGTCGCTAACTTTTTTATTTAGAAACGGAACTTATTTCCGTTTCTAATTTCGTTTCTGATTTGCGGTTTTTTTGTAGTGTAGGTTAAGTTACTTAAGGTTAGTTAGTTAAGGTTAGTTAGTTTAGTTAGGTTAGTTAAGTTTACTTAGGTTAGTTAAGGTTGGTTAGTTCCATTTAGTTTGGTTAGGTTAGTTAATGTTAGTTAGTTTAGTTAGGTTAGTTAATGTTAGTTAGTTTAGTTAGGTTAGTTGTACTATTTGTTAATTTAGCAGTAAAAATTTCGAAGTACTGCAACTACTTGTGTGCAAATTTCCTTTCCGTAGCTTGAAAGTGTCAACTTCAGATTGTTGATATTTTTTTTCACTAATTTATGAGAACAAATTGCAAAAGTACTTTACCATTTAGTTTAAGCCCAACAAAATAAGTGTGGTTTTTTTTTTCTCTAAAACTAGGTTATCTCGTCTGTCCAACAGGTGCTATTACTTGCGTAGATTGTTTCCGTTTCCGTGGGCGCTATCCGTGAAACACAGTCCACGTATGATGCGTGAACATGAGCCGCCCGAAAGTTGCTTTAACTTATTGGTTAATTTGCTATGAACACTTATGTAAAATCCAAATAATTCGAGTCATTGTGGGTACGTTCGTTTCTTTCTATCCCTGACAAGTTGATCTAGTGGTAAGGTGAAGGTAGGACTATGTGGGTTAGGTGCACGATCTTAAGTTCGATTCCCCACGGCTGCCAATTGTTGGGCCTGATGGTCTACTTCGGCAATCTCAGGGTAAATACAACTATTTAAATCTAGATACACAAGGTTAATAAAAAAAAATTGGTTACTTTTTTATACAAAATTAAACTCCTCCTATGCATATTCAAAATTGGTTGTCGTTGTCGAGATCGCTCAACTACGACGACGACGGCTACCGGCGAGGGACGGAGCGGCTGAGGACAACGCGGTCCAGTAGCTCGCGGTGACGGCCAGCGCAGCCAGCAGCAACGCGCCCAGGGAGGTCGCGGACCAGAGGCGGTGGCGGATAGATCGGTGGTTTAGTTAATGAGGTGGCGGTGACGTGGCGACGCAATCGTATAGATAACGCCTTTTGAAAAGGCGCTATCTATACAATTGGCCCGACACCTCACCGCCACCTCATCAACTGCATAAATAGAAATAACGCCTTTTCAATAGGCGTTATTGAGCGTGTGTGACGTGGCGGTGATGACGCGGTGAGGTGGCGGGCCGATTGTATGGATAACGCCTTTTCAAAAGGCGCTATCCATACAATTGCAACGCCACGTCAATGCCACCTCACCTCCACATCACACAGACCAAATGCAATGACGCCTTTTCAAAAGGCGTTATTGCCTATTTCGGTTATTTCAAACTACACCACCCTATTTTGTGAATTAAATTGTAAAGGTGCTCTACTTTTGGAAAAACACCCCTTTCTCTTAGCCCTTTTTTTCAATGACGCAAAAGATATGATGTCGAATCTCTTACATTCTATTTGCACCTAAAATTACAAATAACAAAAAAGGTAAACCAATTAATACTATTATGATGTTGTGCATCACAAGAAAAATCTTTATATACTTATCATTTTTGCTCCAACAATGGCATTGAAACAAACACAATGACCAAAAAATATCAAACAAGTAAAGGCCTCAAATCTTCAAAAGGACATCTTTAAATGTAACTCTCGATCAACACCACTAGAATATAACTACATATTGTCATTTTCATAGATGGATACATAAAACAAACTCACAAGGCATTTGTTACAGTGACACCCAAGCTCCAAGCTCCACGATCTCCTTTGCTCGATGCTTCATATTTGGCAACATGAAGGCCTTCGATTCCCCAAAAGCATATCGGCTGCAACAATCAAAATTCCAAATTCAAAACAAGCCAATATATAATGCTAGGCAGTTTGATCAAAATACCTTGCTATAAAAAGATTAATAACACTTTGGCCCATTACCAAGCTCTTCCGCATTAAAACATAATTGAAACCAAAAAAAGACACGAAGAAATTGTCTTATTTCTATAATTTCAAACTCACACCAAAGACTTCGATTTTTAAGAGAACTTCAAGGCCATCCATTATGGGGCAAAGATAAATTAAAGCATTATAAACATCTATTATCAAACGTAAAAAAAAAAAAAAAAAGGTAACTCAAATTAGAAGCTCACTATAATTGCAACATTAAGCTTGCAACCTCCCAATCTTCACTAGAAAAAGCTACATAACTATGCTACAAAAATGCACAAAATCACTACATGTAATGTCAAACCTTTGTAGAGTTTATTAAAGCAAGGATATTTATTGTTAAGAATCTGAAACAAAGAAAATGCAAGTAATGCCCATTGAAAAATGAAAATTTCTTGTTTGTATGTAGTAAAAACAAGAAAGATAATGCCGTAATCCAAAAAGCAAAAAAACTCTTGTGATGTTAACTAACTTGCTAAATAACTAAAGAGACAGTTTTTTAACTCACTAACTTGCTCTTAGAGCAAAACAATATAGAGGGATTCCTACAAGGGTGGATGTAATTACCTTACATTTTTGGCAACAAAGCTTGAGAAGGTAGCGCGTGCCTTGAGAGCAAAACAATACAGGGACGATCCTACAAGGTGGAGCTACATAGATGAATCGACCACTCTAACCCAATCTTACCCCTCGCACAACCTCAACTTGACCTCCCCTCCTTGCCCTCGCGCACCGCCACCAGTGCTAACATTATTGAAAATCATTTTCATGTGTATAACTTCTACGCCAAGACATTAATGCATACAAAGCACGCAAGAAAAAAAATAGTTTCCAAAGGATCCAAATTAAACACTGAGTTCAAGTTCAAACAAATTTATATATATCCTAAGAGAAACAACTTTAAAATCATAGGCAAATGCATTTGAGCATAAGGTGATTGCATGGTATGGATGTGAAAAAAGTACAAGGAATGCTCAAAATAACAACCAATCTACTAGTTATTATTATTCAATTGAAGCCAAGACTCAAAGCAGTGTTTAACAACTACACATTTTTAAATTTTTTGAGTCCATCTCTAGATTAAGAAAAAAATATCCTAGCAAAAATATTTATAATTATAACTCCAACTATAAAATGGTTTAGGGAATTCATCAAACACATAACAAAACAATAATATCACATATTTTTAATCATGAGTAATCTTTTTAATTTCTCAAATCAAATCCAATCAAAGAAAAACATATTAAACAAATTCATGATACATATACCTCTTATTATTAAAAACTAGAAGCTTGACAATGACAAGCAAGAAGGATATCTAAAAAACAAAAAATAGTATTTGCTCCTATTAACAAATAATGTTTTGGTAAATAATTCCTTATTTTGAAGGGATATTTCCCCTTTCAGCTTCTCTATGTTTATGTGTATTCTAGTTGAATTAAAAAATACAACATACAGGAAAAAAAAGATAAGAAGAAAGGAATTAAAGCTTACCAATAGCAATGTGATAAACAAGAAGAAGAAACTTGAGCTCTCATATGCCTACAAAGGAAATTTGAGATCGATAAAAATTGGGTTAACAAATCTAACCAAAAAAATCCCTTCTCAATTACTTCAAAATTGAATTGAAAATGAAAAAAAAAGCAAATCAACTCATTAATCATGATCTGTTTTTCAATACCAATCTTTAGTGTGCCCTTCTCTAAATCTCCCTCCACCAATCCAATAAAACCAAAGTGACACAGCGGAGATCTTCTAAACCAGTTGAACGAATCCACGAACAACTCAATCTAGGTCAGAACTTAAGCCAAAGTTCGAAAAATTCTTTTATTCCAGCCAAAAACAGTGAATTATATCCGATAGGTCGCTTAAATAGCGAAACCCTAAAATTTGACAAAATAGTAAAAAGTCCAAAAAGCCCATAAACTGGAAACTAGACGAAAAATAGCAACAAATGCCGCAAATGGCAATAAAAACAGAAATTTCTAATGAAAGTTATAAGCTTTTCCTAAAATAGAAAATTGTCATTTCTGAGGGCGAAACGATGGAATTTCTCCCGTGATCTCCACGCCGTTTCCAATCAACCCATGTCCCCGGAACGCCGAAACTCAAACGCCCGAACTTCACCGAAATTACCAAAATGCCATCCTGTCATATCTTTCCATCATATTTTTCCAAGAATTTGCAAGCTAATTCTTGGACTTCATCATTATCCCCAGGGTGGACAGAATTCGCCCTCGAATTGTCATCATCAAACGTATCCCCATAATAGGGAACAAGATGCTTGACATTAAATACATCAACCGTGCGAATGTGACTTGACAACTTCAATCTGTAAGCATTAGGATTAATTTGCTCAAGAACCTCCATAGGACCAATCTTCCGAACTGACAATTTGTTGTAATCACCCACAGAGAACCGGTCTTTAGTGAGAACTACCCACACAAAGTCACCCACTTCAAACTCCACGTGACGCTTCTTCCTATCTGCATATTGTTTGTACTTGTCAGCAACCTTCTGCAAGTTATCTTTGATAGATTGATAAATCTCTTGCAGCCCACTAACAAAGCCTTCTGCTTTGCCATGCCATCTAGTCTTACTTGGCACTGGTAACAGATCAAGAGGACTCCGAGGTAGCACTGAATACACAACCTGAAAAGGACTAAACCCGATACTTCGATTAACAACATGGTTATGTGCAAATTCTGCATGACTCAACTTGACGTCCCAACTCCTGACATTCTCACCCACCAAGCTCCTAAAAAATTGCCTAACGAACGGTTGACAACTTCAGTCTGCCCATCTGTTTACGGATGATAAGCACTGCTAAATTTCAGCTGCGTGTTCACCATAGCCCACAAACTGCGCAAAAAATGCTAAGGAATCTGGTGTCCCGATCTGAAACAATCGAGGTAGGAAGGCCATGCAATCTATACACCTCCTGAAAGAATTGTTGAGCCACCTTTACATCATATGTGGTCTTCTTGCATGGGATGAAGTGAACCATCTTGGAAAAACGGTCTACCACCACAAAATAGGTTCATTTCCCCTCTGTGTTCTAGGCAACCCCAGCACGAAATCCATGCTAATATCAACCCATGGTTGTTTTGGAATGTGCAAAGGCATATATAGACCAACTTTAGTTGTGGTACCCTTCGAAAGCTGGCAAGTCCGGCATCGCTGCACATATCTGTCCACTTCTTTGCGAATAATATGCTAAAAGTAAGAGGTCTGCACCAGCTGCAAAGTGCGATCACGCCCAACATGTCCCTCTCCATGCAACTCTCTAATAATCAGCAATCTCAGGCTGCAATTAGGAATGCAAAGCTGGTTGCCCCGAAATAAAAACCCTCTTGGAGTATGTAATCACTACGCTCCCCACTCCACACCTTCTCCACAATAGTAGCAAAGAAAGGATTAGTAGTAAACAAACCAGAGAAGGAGGAAAACCTTAGTACCTCAATGGTTATGCGGCTCGACAAACTTTTTTGTCTGCTCAGGGCATCAACAACTCTGTTGGTCACACCAGACTTGTGTTTCACCATAAAAGTAAAGTGCTCCAAATAGGCCACCCAGGAAGCATGTCTGGCCGATACCTTGTTCTGCCCATGTAAGTGTCGTAATGCCTAATGGTCTCTAAATAGCACAAACTCTCTGTGGAAAAGATAATGCCTCCAATGCTTCACTTCACGGCTTGTACCACTACATAGAACTCCATATCGTATGTGTTATACCTCAACTTCGCCCCAGACAGCTTCTCACTAAAATAAGCAATAGGCCTATTATTCTGACTCAAGACAGCTCCAATGCCTACCTTGGATGCATCACTTTGCAACTCAAAAGGTAGGTGAAAATCTGGCAACACCAGAATGGGTGCAGTGGTTAACCGCACCTTGATCTGTTGGAATGCTTCATCTGCCTTGTTGCTTCACCCAAACTTCACGCCCTTCATACAGTCTGTAATTGGGACCATGATACTGCTAAAGTGTGGAATGAACCGCTTGTAGAAGGAAGCCAACCCATGAAAGCTGCGAACCTCCGTGACAGTGGTGGGTCTAGGCCAAGTGCGGATAGCTTCTACTTTAGACTCATCAACCCATAACCCTTCTCCAGAAATGACATACCCTAAGAAAATGACATTCGGTGTAAAAAATGAGCACTTCTTCATTGCAGCATATAACTTCTCCCTACACAAGATAGTCAGAACATGTCGCACGTGCTGGAGGTGTTCCTCCTCGTTAGTATTGTATATCAATATATCATCAAAATATACCACAACACAATTGCCTATCAAAGGTCTCAAGCTCTGGTTCATGACTCTCATGAAGGTGCTAGGTGCGTTTGACAGCCCAAACGACATGACTAACCACTCATATATCCCTCCTTGGTTTTAAAAGCAGTCTTCCACTCATCTCCAACTGTAATGCGAATGTGGTGGTACCCACTCTTCAAATCCAGCTTTGTAAAAAATTTTGCTCAACTCAATTGGTCAAGTAAATCATCCAAGCGAGGGATAGGAAAGCGATACCTGACGGTAATTTTGTTGATTGCTCTACTGTCTACACATATCCGCCAGGAGCCATCTTTCTTTGGTGTAAGGAGTCTTGCATGCACACTGACTCGACTTTCACGGATGAATCCTTCGCCAATAACTCTTCAACTTGTCTCACGCACAACTCCTCATGCTCAATGAACTCATTCGGTAGTGTGGTCTATTAGGTAGTGACGCACCATGTTGAAGGTCAATCTGATGCTGAATATCACGTAATGGTGGCTCCTTATGGCATCTCATCAGGGAAAACATCACAAAAGTCATTCATAATAGGAATTGTATCTTCAAGAACATCAACATCTCTATCTACCTCCTTTCCCATCAAGATGTAAACTATCTCAGAATCCTGTAATTCATCTTCAAATCTTGCCAAAGACAACAAGATGTTAGATTCTTTAGTAGGCTTAACTTCCTCCGGATCCTTGGCGGGTACTAGCACAATCTTCACTCCCTTAAACATAAGGGTGTATTTATTGGCTCTGTCATCATGCACAGCTCCCATATCAAACTGCCAAGGACGTCCCAGTAACAAGTGGCAAGCATCCATAGCCACAACATCACACCAGACTGAATCCTTGTAGTTAGCACCAATAGAAAAAGTCACCAAGGCGCGCTTCGACACTTTCACCTTACCACCCTTCTTCAGCCAAGCTAGCTTATAGGGTATGGGGTGTTGTTCAGTTGCAAGGCCCAACTTCTGAACCGCTTCAACTGAGACGATATTCTCGCAACTGCCTTCATCAATCATGAACCTGCACACCTTGCCTAAGATGGTACATTTGGACTGAAAGATGTTATTCCGCAGCCACTCATCATCAGCGACAACTATATGAGTCATACAAGAACCCCTCACAACCAAGGCAGTACCCACATCTCTAGTCACGATCTCCTCTTCTGTGTTGTCGAAGTATCAAAGGCTGGTTCTACAGTGATGTTGGCCTCTTCCCCTTCGTCTTCCACTTCGTTCTCAATAAAGAGAGTCTTCTTCCCTTTACATTCTGACTTCCTGTGACCAACTTCACCACAATCAAAGAATTTAATCCTACTAGTGCTAGGTCTGTTCGTGCACAAGCAGGGTTAATTGCAGCGGTATTACCTCCAGTATTGGCTGTCCCAACACTAACATTACTGGAAGCATTACTCACACCCCGACGCTTTTGTTTCTCCACCAACAATGCTCGTTGGTGCACCGCAGATAAGAAAGCCGAGATCAAACATGTTGATCGACATCTTGTCGACCTCAACCCACTAATATACCGCGCACTAATTGGTCGTTAGTCTCCTGCGGTTTGTTTCTAGTGACTAACTGATAAAACTCAGTAGTATAATCATCTACTGACTTTGCCCCTTGTCTCAGATTCTGCAACCTCTGATACATAACGCGTTGGAAATTGTAAGGCAAGAACTTAGCTCGTAAGTGTTTTTTCATCTTCTCCCACGGGGTGATCTTCGCCTTTCCATTCCTATTCCGCATTAACTTCTACTGTTGCCACCAAGCCGTGGCCCCGTTTGTGGAATCGATCGCAACCAGTTGCACACGCTTGTCTTCGGGCACACCTTTGAATTCTAGGACTTCTTTAACTGACGCCAGCCAGTCCAAGAATTCTTCCGCTCGAAGGGTGCCATGGAATTCTGGGACTTCCATCTTCATCCCAGACTCCCACCGCCTGCGATCATCCTCAACTGCACGCGACCTATAGCGCCTCCTCGGTGTCTCAACATACTCATCCTCCCCTTCGGTAGAAGAATCTCCTACTGGCTCATCACCACCAGGTTCCCTTTTATGGTTACGCACACGATCCATATTCTGACCCCAACAACTCATCGATTCTAGCAGTTAATTTTTCTACCACCGCGCCCATGCGTAGGTCAATTATTTGGCCAATTTGTCGATTCAGATTCTTACGGTCATACACCTCCTCGATACGTTGTTGGTTCCTCTTCGGCGGCATGATTTCTCCAATCACGCCGAAGCAGTCTCTAATCCAACTGACGTAGCGGAGATCTTCTAAACCAGTTGAAGAATCTACGAACAACTCAATCTAGGTCAGAACTTAAGCTAAAGTTCAAAAAATTCTTTTATTCCAGCCAAAAACCGTGAATTACATCCGATATGTCGCTTAAATAGCGAAACCCTAAAATTTGCCAAAATAGTAAAAAGTCCAAAAAGCCATAAAAGCCCTAAATTGAAAACTAGACGAAAAATAGCAACAAATGCCGCAAACGGCAATAAAAACAGAAATTCCTAATGAAAGTTATAAGCTAAACAAAACTTTCCTAAAATAGCAAAATTGTAGTTTCGGAGGGCAAACGATGGAATTTTGCCGAAAAATGTCGTAGTCACAACGTAGGTGTGATCCGTGATCTCACGCCATTTCCAATCAACCCATGTCCCCGGAACGCCGAAACTCAAACGCCCGAACTTCACCAAAATTACCAAAATGCCATCTTGTCATATCTTTCCATCATATTTTTCCAAGAATTTGGAAGCTAATTCTTGGACTTCATCACAAAGAAAGACTACGCCCAACCATTTTCAAATCACCACCATAATTTCGATACCAAAACCCATAAAACCCCACCTAAAAAATCTAATTTCTAACCTAATTCAGCAACAAAAACTACGCCCAACCATTTGCAATTCAAAAACCCCCAGTTCAAATAAAAACCCATACTTTCTTGTGATCATAACCATGTCGATGTTTTGTCTGGACTTGGAATCGGCATCGGGAACTCAAAGCCCAAAGTGCACTTTTCTGCCAAAGAGCTTTTTCAATCTTGAGAGAACTTAATAGTTAGAGATGAGGATTAAATAGAAATGTTGAGAAATTAGGATTGGAAAAGGAGAGAGATAAGAAGAAGACTTGTTTACAATGTGGGACTTGTTGAAATCAGAGGTTTCAATGTTGATTAGGTCGTCATTGTAAAAGAAACGATTGACGAGTTTTAATATGGTAGCCGTGATAAAAACGAAGGTGATGAACATGATGGTGGATGCGGAGGTGGCGTTGCCGTAAGGATGCCTCGAATTGGCCTTCTTGACCGCATATGTGTATATTGCACCGCATTTGTATATGTTGCTATCGAGCTACTTAATGTATGACGGGTGTTCATCTCAAAAAGCATGTCAATGCGGGTATCGGGTGGGCGAACTACGGATACATTAGAAACCTAGGCTAATTTACATTAATTTGACTAGTTAATCAATTAAAATGGGTAATGTAACCATATCTAAGTTGATTAAATTAAAAACAACAGGCTACGGACGTACCTCAAAATGCTTGTCGAAGTGCGGGGCACCGAGTGCCGGTAGTCGAGGTTAGTGAGATCACAAATTTTGTCATTATGTGAATTAAAAATAATAACCATATGTATTATAATGAGCTTAAGCTAAGTAATTAAATCAAATTAATCAAGTCCTATAGTTTAATTATTTAAATTGGAAACTATAAGATTTTTCTAGGGATGTGCATTGACACATCTAGAAACCATATGGAGTATCAATTGGTGTCACTTGAGTCTAGTTAGTGGGAGTTAGTGGGCTAAGTGGCTTGAGGTGAATCACTAGATAAACCTCGAGATACACAAACACATAAAGATCAAGGGCTAAGAATCAATCCCATATATATATATATATATATATATATATATATATATATATTGATGTGATGATCTACACATGCAAATGAAACCATTTTGATTTCTAAACTTCCTGGAGAAGGAGTTGCCTGAAAGAGAGAGAATTCATGGAAGATTGGTAAGCAATTGATCAAGCTAAATGATACATCAATTAGGTAACAATTCTACATTAGTAACTTAGCTAAATTTGTTGTTTTAATGGGAAATTGATGTAGATTAATGATGGAGGATTATGTCACTGATTTTTTGTGTCTTGATGAATTATAAGTATTATTGGTGTTCCAATTGAGAATCATAGACTGGTTTTGCATGAAATTGAGTTTTAAGTGAATTTGGGAGAAGTTAGTAATTTCATGGAATTGATGATTTTGATCTAATTGATGATGTTTAGTTTATTTAAATGATGTTTTGAGTTTATTTTAATTGGAGAATGCAATTGTAAGGTCTAAATAGCTAATTGAGGAGTTTGGAACAAAATTCTCTAATTGAAAATTCTATCACAAAGGGTATTTAGCGCACTAACTTGACTAATTAGCGCGCTAATGATTCTGAGCACTTAACGGATTTTCAAATTGAAGAACAGTAGCGCGCTAGATAGATCCTTTAGCACGCTAACTTCACCTAGCACGCTAGGTAGACCCATTAGCGCGCTAATGACAGATAAAAACTAAATTTAAGGGACTATTTTGAGATTTTTGACTTAATACATTTCTCAAACACCTATAAACATACTAAATATGTAAAATTGGACTTCAGGAGAGTAAGGGGATCATAACTCAGGTATCGGGGAGCTAGTCGGGTCAAATTTTGGGAGTCCAGGGATGTCGGAGCATGGATTGAGGTGCGTAAATGTGACGGCCTTGCCACCCCGGAGTGACGTGTATCCGTGTACTCCTTGCCCATCGAGCCCAATTACACGCGTCCCGCTTGCCTGTCCTCCTATTGTCTTGGAATTTGAGTCTATGTGTGTTTTATCAATATAATTAGTGGATTATCCGTATTTTCTTAACTTATTCTCTTTAAGTATTTAAATATTTATTAAGTTCAATAATTTGCAGTTTATTCTAATGCCTAACCATACTAGTGGTTTGTATCTTACAGGTTAACATAAATCAGCAGAAGCTTTAATTGATACAATTAGAATAAGTAATTTAGTATGGTAAACATTATTTATAAGAGTAAATACTACTGTGAAAAACTCAAAAAATTACTCTGTATATAAGCGACAGTACCATAAATAATGTATATATACATGTATCGTGTCATCTCAAGTTCCCCAATACTAAAAATAATACCAAATATCAAAATAAGCACGTACGAGTTGGTCCTCGACGGCAGGCAATCAAATGTGATCGCCTAGGATCCCCTTGCCCTATTTATACTATGATCTACACTCGATCATCACAAATGACAGATGACGAGTATTGTAAGTATAATCCCAAGGAACCCTTTTGAGCATAACGTAAATAAAGTAAGGAAATGCAATAAATATTATCAAGTAAACATGCATAATGTAAAAAAAGACAACTATAAATGTGTAATGAATAGATAACATCTAACAAATGTATGTGCTCGCTCCAGATGGACTAGACTGTACTTCGGGTCACTAAGTTCCCACCAGTGGTCGCGCCCAATTGGCCCGACACTTGGTCCTTCGTGTTGCTGCCAAATCCACTGAGTCACCGACACGTGCACCAAGTGCAAGCTCAGGTTGATGTTCACTGAGGGCCAGGTCATACGTGCTACAATCCAGTACATCATGAGCTGACAACCAGAAATCCGAGGGAGTAACCTCGACCCACGTCCAAGTAACATAATGAAATAGTAAAATAACAATGAAATGATAGGAATGAGATTTAAAATATAATCAAATACTAAGAGTTTTTTAGTTGGGTTTTACAAACCTCAAACCGCTCTCCGAACTCCCGACTCCATATCTGACCCGACAAACTTCCCTCACCAAGCTACGATTCACTAAGTCCTTGAAGTCCAATTTTATAAGTTTGGGTTGTTTACAAATGTTTAGACATATATTAAGTTAAAAATCACTAAAACAACCCTTAAATTCATGTTTTATTTTTCAATACCGCGCTAATGGGTCTACCTAGCGCGCTAGGGGATCTGTCTAGCGCACTACTATTCTTCATTTTGAAAAACAATTGAAAACCCAGAACGATTTGAGTGTTAACCATTCCAAGTAGCGCATTATCTGTCCTTTGGGACATAATTCTCAAGTCAAGAATTTTGTCTTTCCCTTCTGAATTGGCTACCTCACTTGTTTTAACATACTTTCCACATGCAATTAACCCAAAAACAACAACCAAAATAATTCATAACATTAATTTGACCAAATTTTGCTAAATCTCATGCATTCACCAAACTTTTCAATTTCATCAAAAATACTAATTCCAGCTAAACAAGTTGTAAATTCTTTATGAAATTGATCTATAAACATTTAATTCATCAAGTTTTCACTAAAAACTAGAGGTCTAATCATTAAACTCGAATTTCACTAAAACATACCAAAACATCGAAGAGTGTAGTTGATGAAGAAGATGATTACCTAAGTTGGATCACTTGAATTGTCCTCAAGAATGGTTGAATTCCAGCTTAGATTCCCTCTTTCCTTAGGTTTTCTCTGAATTTGCATGAACATTGTAAGTGGTTTGATTAAAAACTCTCATTAACTTGGTTTATATATATTTGGTCTTGATCAAGTGTGCTTGCGTATTCTGAGGATTATCTTATGGTTTATAACCATACTGTGATACATATTTGAATGACTCCATAGCACACTCCCTTCCTCGATTCTCTCAATATGATAATCTTGAAGTCCATCCATGATCCTCATTATTTAGTTCAAACTATAGGTTTTTCATTTATTTGATTTTTGTGCCTTACATTAAGCCTTATTAAACCATATGATTAGTGTTTTATTTATCAAAATTAACCGACTTGGGTCCCACTAACCTTCGGCTACCTGATATCCGGTGCCCTACATCTTAACACGCATTTCGGGGCGGTCATAGCCTATTGTTTAAATTTTGAATTAACTTAGCTTATGGTTACATTACCCATTTCAATTGAATTACTTAGTCATGTTTACGTGAGTTTGTCGAGTTTTCCTATTATACCCGTACTTCGCCTCTCGATACCAGCATTGACATGTATTTCGAGGCAACTACCCGTCACACAACTTTGCATGATATAATCATTCAACATACACACATGCGATGTATTAACAAACAATTTCATAAAATGTATCGCAATTAGACAATACAACACACAATTTACTAGTGTCGATAGGTCAACGTCCATGTGGATCCGACATCCATATATGAAATTACGAAATAAATAACGATGTTAATGAAATAGGTCGTTACAGTTCTTTCTAACTAAATAAAATTTTGTCTTGAAATTTAACATAATTGAATGTCGTACCATGAAATAACTGAGGATATCATTCTCGCATCATCGACTCAAGCTCCCAGGTAAGTCCATCCGTCTCATAATGTTACCAACAAACTAGGACCTTAAAGAGCTCTCTGTTCTTGAGAATTAAACTCTGCGATTAACGATTTCTATCGACTTTTCCACGTAAGTCATGTTAGGTTGTACCTCAATCTGCCCCATATCAATCATCGGTCTCGGCCCTGACCTAGCTAGTCTCGACATCAAAATATGAAATATCGGATGAACCCCAGCTAACTCAGCAAGTAACTCTAGATGATAAGCGACACTGCCCACTCTCTCTGCGATCCTGAATGGTCCAATAAATCTCAGTGCTAGTTTTCCCTTAATATCAAACCTCTGTTGACCTTTCTAAGAGGAAACCTTCAAGGTACACCATGTCGCCCTCCTCAAAGCTCAGACCCTCGTGATATTGATCCGTGTATTTCTTCTGTCTATCATGCGCGGCTCGTAACCTCTGAGGATGTGTCTATTTTCTCCGTGTGATCAACAACTATCTCAGACCCAATGATCATCGTATCTTCCGGCTCTGCCTAACACGTAAGTGATCTATAGAGCCTCCCATACAACGCCTCAAATAGTGACACACCAATACTCACTTATTTAGCTGTTATTATATGCAAACTCACACAACAACAACAACAACAACAACATAGCCTCAGTCCCAAATTAACTGGGGTCGGCTACATGGATCAAACTTTTCCATTGTGCTCGATTCAAGGTGCAATTGATGGTGAGCTTTGCAAACCATTCAAATCTCTTTTAATTAATGCATCCCATGTTAACTTTGGTCTACCCCTACCTCGTCGAATTTCTACAGTTTCTATTAAGTCAAGTTTTCTAGTTGGGGCATTTGTAGGCCGTCTTTGCAGTGTGACCAAACCATCGCAACCGCCCTTCCCTAATCTTTGTATCAATTGGTGCTACTCCTACTTGTCTTTGAATTTCTATATTTCTTATTCTATCTTTACGGTTTTACCACACATCCACCTAAGCATCCTCATTTCTGCTACATTCACTTTATGTAATTGTTGTTGCTTTATCGCCCAACATTCACTTCCATAAAGCATAGCCGGCCTAATTGCGGTCCTATAAAATTTTCCTTTTAACTTAGTGGGAACATGTCGATCACAAATCACTTCGTTGCACTCCGCCATTTCTTCCATCCACTTGATTCTATGTGTGACATCATTTTCAATGTTACCATCATTTTGTATGATTGAACCTAGGTATCTAAAGTGGTTTACCCTAGGCACTTCTACTTTCCCTAATTTTACCACTCCGTTATCTCGATGTCTAGTGTTTCCAAACTCACAAGCATGTATTCGTTTTCGCCGTCCTACTCAACTTAAAGCCTTTAGATTCTAATGTATTTCTCCGAGTTCTAATTTCCTATTCACTCCATCTTTAGTTTCATCCACTAAGACAATATCATCTGCAAATAGCATACACCATGGTATATCCTCTTGAATATGTCTAGTTAATTCATCCATAACTAAAGTAAATAGATATGGGTTTAAGATGATCCTTGATGTAGTCCTATCGTAATGGGAAATTCTTTTGTAGCTCCTCCAAATGTCTTTACACTCGTTACTACTCCATCGTATATATCTTTAATAGTGTCTATGTATCTAGCGTGCACTCTTTTTCTTTCTAGAACCCACCAAAGAACATCTCTAGGAACCCTATCATATGCTTTTTCTAAATCTACGAATACCATATGAAGATCTTTTTTCTTTTCTCTATAGTTTTCTAACAATCGTCTTACAAGGAAAATCGCTTCCATAGTTGACCTCCTGTGCATGAAACCAAATTGGTTCTCTGATATTGTTGTTTCTCTCCTTAGCCTATTGTCAATTATCCTCTCCCACGCTTTCATAGTGTGACTCATGAGTTTAATTCCCCGTAGTTTGAGCAACTTTGAATGTCTCCTTTGTTTTTTAAGATTGGCACAAGCGTGCTTCTTCTCCAATCCATTGGCATCCGTTTTGATTTTAAAATTTTATTGAAAAGCTTTGTCAACCAAGTCAATCCGATTTCTCCTAAGCATTTCCAAACCTCTATGGGTATTTCATCTGGGCCACATGCTTTCCTATTTTCATTCTTTTCAATGCCTCTTTAACTTCTACAATTCTAATATTGCGTGTATAGTTTACATTTCTTTCTTGGTGTGGGTTTTCATCTATTATAGCATCAACTTGGCCATCATTAAATAAACTATCGAAGTAACTTCTCCATCTCTCCTTAATATCTTCCTCGCGCGTTAAAACATTTTGATTTTCGTCCTTAATACATCTTACATGACTTAGGTCTTGTTTCTTTTTATCACTTAATTTGGCTTGCCTATATATATATTTTTCGCCATCTCTATTACCTAACTTTGTATATAAATCTTCCATGAAATTTGTTTTAGCTTGACTAACTACTTTTTTAGCTTGTTTTCTAGCTTCTCTATATTGATTGTACGCATCTTCATCTTGACACTTAGGTATTTTCCTATACATATCTCTTTTAGTCTTAATTGCTCGTTGGACATCCTCGTTCCACCACCATGTTTCCTTCTTTGTAGGTCTCAAACCCTTAGATATACCTAATATGTTTGATCCCACCCTCCTTATGCAACTACTCATTTCTAGCCACATTGTATTAGCATCTAAGTCAAGATTCCAAACATTTTCCTTTAGTAGTTTTTCTCTAAACTCTACTTGTTTACTATGTTTTAGGTTCCACCACTTTATTCTAGGGTCGCTAACTCTTTTATTCATATTTTTCCGTTTTGTTAGCTTAATATCAAGTACTACTAACTTATGTTGGGTAGTAAGTGCTTCACCAGGTATTACTTTGCAAACTCACACAAAGGCAAATAATCATCCTACAAAAACTGCAATATATAAGCCCTGAACATATCCTCCAGAATGTGTATCAGTTGCTCTGATTGTTCATCGGTTTGAGGATGATAAGCCGTACCAAACTACAACTTAATGCCAAACTACTACTGCATAGCTTTCTAGGACCTCGAAGTCAACCTATGATCTCTGTCTGATACAATAGAAATTTGCACCCCATGCAATCTCAATAATTTCTCGCTCAAACAATATGCTTAGCTGTGGGAACGTGTATCTCATATAAATCAGAATGAAATGAGTCGATTTCTTTAATTTTTCAATCATAACCCAAACTGCATCATGACGCCTCGATGTTTGTGGTAGTTCACTAACAAAGTCCAGGTGATGTGCTCCTATTTCCATTGTGGAATGGGTAACGACTGAAATAGTCTACTGGGTCCTTTGCTCAGCCTTCACCCACGGGCAGATGTGACAACTCCTGATGTGCGCCCCTACATCAGCCTTCATCCCTGACCACCAGAATAGTCTCCTTAATTCATGGTACATTTTGGTACAACTAGGATAAATTGTGTAGTGAGACCGGTGTGCATCCTTCAGAATCTCGTCCCGTATCTCCTGATCCGCAGGTATTTACGATCTCCATTGATGTCTCAAACATTAATCTATGGTATCTTCCTAATCAATGCAATTCGGATCCCGAACCAGACCATTGAACCGCTCATAAAGCACATCAGCCCTTTGACACTCAGCAACTTGCTCAATCAATATGGTCGAAACTCTCATATGACAACGAATGTGCTACTCAGATGTAGTCGAAACCTCTATCATATACATCACTGCTTCCACCTATAATAAGACATGCTCATGTGTCATATGTCGTAAAATAGTCAGACTATCGATCTCGCTCTTGCTCAATGTGTCTATTACGACGTTCGCTTTTTCATGGTGATACTCAATAGCGAAGTCGTAGTCATTCAATAGCTCAAGCCATCTCCTCTAGTGCATATTCAAATCCCTCTGAATGAAGATATATCGTAAACTTTGGTGATTTGTATACAATATGAACCTCTCTCCAAAAAGATAACGCCTTCTAGCCTTCAATGTAAAGACGACTACTGCAAGCTCCAAGTCGTGCACTGGATAATACCCTTCATGGGGTCTCAATCATCTTGAAAGATATGCAACTATTCTACTTTCCTACATTACACACATCAAAGATTAATGGTCGATGCATCCGTTTAAACTGTCAAAGTCTTGCTTGGCTCGAATAATGTCAATATTGGTGCAGAAGTCAACCTCATCTTCAACTCACATAAATCCTGCTCACACTCCTCTGACCAATCAAATCTAACATCCTTATTTGTCAGTCTCGTCTTCGGCGCTGCAATCGAGAAAATTCTTGCATGAATCGTCGCTAGTATCCTGCAAGTCCAAGAAAACTCTGAATATCGGCAACAGACTCAGTTGTCCTCCAATCAATGATAGCCCGAATCTTCTCTGAATCCACATAGATACCCTGATCACTGATGAAATGTCTTAAATATCTCTTTGCACTTAACCATAACTCACTCTTACTGAATTTAGTGTACAATATATGCTCTCTTAGTGTCATCGACACTACCTTGAGGTGTCTTTCGTGATCCTCACGACTCCTACTGTAGATCAAGATGTCGTCGATGAAGACTATGACAAATCTGTCCAAATACGGTCTCAAGACCCTATGCATCAAATTCATGAAAATCATTGGGGTGTTAGTCAGCCCAAATGGCATAACTTTGAACTCGAATAGCCCGTACCTCGTGCTGAAATCAGTCTTCTAGATATCCTCCTCTTAAGTCCTCAACTAATGATAACCTGAGTGAAGATCAATCTTCGAAAAAATTTCGTGCCTGCCAACTAATTAAACATATCATCTATCATAGGAAGTGGGTAACAGTTCCAAATTGTCACTTCATTCAGCTTCCTATAATCTATGCACATCCTCATCGAACCATCATTCTTCTTCACAAACAACACTAGAGCTCCCCAAGGGGATATATTAAGGTGAATAAAACCCTTCTCCAACAACTCATCTAATTGTCGTTTAACCTCTTCCTGATCTCATGGTGACATCCTATAAGGTTTACTAACGATCGGCTGCGCCCCTAGTCAACTTAATGATAAACTAAATAGCTTATGGCGGTGGCAATCCTGGTAAATCATTTGGAAATACATTAACAAAGTCTCTAACTATCGAAACGTCTTAAATCTTGACTTCTGTCCTAACCTCTAGCTCAACTATCACTGCAAATGTCTCTATTTCCTGAGCTGTAGCTAGTCATCTCTAGTGATATGTAAGTCAGTCTAGGATCTAACTAGTGAGAACTTCGGTATATCAGGAATACGAAACTCAATCCTCTTACCATAACAATCTATCCATACATGATAGGGTGACAAACAATCCATCTGAGAAGAGCGTCAAACTTTAGGTACTCTAACACTCAAAGATATGCTGGTAACTGATGTCCATCAACCTTTATCATCACATCTCTACATATCCGGTTATGGCATATCTTATCCCCAACGGTCGTACTAATAGCAAGGTGTGTGTCTAGTGTCTATGTAACTAACCCTAACTCTATAATAATACGCCCAACAATAAATAATAAAGTGATACCAGAATCAAACATAGCATGCATAAATCTACCAAAAATATGTAACGTACCCTCAACGAGCTGTCTGGTTGCCCCGCCATCCAGTTGTGCCACTGCATGAGCTCTTCTCGGCATGCTCTGGCTCTCGACGTGGTGACGGTGGTGTCCTGCAGTATATCCTCAAATGCCCCCCGACCACACCTGTAACATCTACAGTTGTTTGCCTACCAGCCTGTCCATCTCCAAATCTCGACCTTGACCCCGATCGCTCTGTGCCAGTGGTCCTACGCTGATTTTGTCGATGCTAGTGCGAACTGGTTGTCTCTTCTCATACTAGAACTTAATGCCCTGGTGATCATCCTCTGCGGCCTATGTCTCATTTGTCATCCCTCTGACATTTATCTAGATGATCCATCTATCTCTTCGGCCTCCGGTCCGGTCGAGAAATTTTCCATGTGTGTACAATATCCTAGTCGCACGTCCGCCATCTCTCTGCATCATATAGGTCTAAGCTCTATCAAATATTTCTTGCGAAGTGGGTGCCCCAGATGATACCACTGCTAAAGCAATCATATTATCAACTCCCAAAATGTACATTTGCAGACGCTTTGTCCCAGCTATGTCTATTGAGAACTGGAGTAAGTATCAGAATCTCTCCATATACTGCAGCATAGTCCAGTTACCCTGTCTCACAGGTCGAGACTCCTTTCTCTCAATCTCAATCTCATCTCCATGGGTATGTATTGATCATAGAACAACTCTTTAAACTCAGCCCATATCGTCAGCTTTAGATGGGTATCCTGATATGTGTTCTACCATACCGCTGCGTGCCCTCTCAAACATGCCTCGGATAATCGTGTCAAACATTCTCATCATTCCTCATCAGCTTATGGAAATGCCGATGAGACACAATCCACTTCCCCACAGCCTCGAGGTCACCAACTCCATAAAAGAAGCCTAGTTAAAACTTCAAAACTATCTCAACATTTTCGCCTTCTAGAGCCAAGACGAATCCTGATGTAGTAGAGGTAGTGGTAGTAGTAGTCATTTGATCCGTGGTCGTGGGTGGAAGCGGTAGAGTCGACGTCTCTAGTGGAACAACAATTGCGGTAGCTTTCTCTGTTTATGTCTCCGCTCTACCCACTCAACGGGTGTCTGGGAAACAATCGGGGCAACAACTGTCACCGTAGGAACAATAACTGTTATAGGCTCTCATGGTGCGACGACCGCTATATCAAGTGTCGTCAATGCGACAGTCTGATCCCGTAACAAACGTAGTACCTCAGCCATCTGAGTCTATTGAGCTGAGAGTCGATCCTCTATACTAGCTATAACTGGGAAATCCCTAGCTGCATCACTAGTCTAACCAGTCTTATAAGGCATAGTCCACTGTTCGTCCATAATCTGCATCGAGAAGCGTGTTCCACATTAGCCTCAGTGTATATACGTATGTCATATATATAAAATGAAAATATAACACGTATACCCTATTTCTACCCACCTCATATCACTTCCTAACTAAAGTTCTAAGGCAATAACTTCGGGTTTCCAAAACTAAAGTTTATTTCTTAACTTTTATGCTTTTTACTTTTTACATTCCCAAGTTCCTAGAACTCTTGCTCTTATACCAACTTTGACGGCCCTGCCACTCCGAGGTGATGTGTCTTCGTGTACTCCTTGTCTGGTGGGCCCAACAACATGTGTCCAGGATTTGCTCGTCCTCCCCATGTCTCAAATTCATGTCCATATGTGTTTTTATCAAAATAGTTAGTGAATTATCCGTGTTTCCTTAACTTATTCTTTTCAAGTATTTAAATGTTTATTAAGTTCAATAATTTTCAGTTTATTCTAATGCCTAACTATACTAGTGGGTTGTATCTTACTGGTTAATATAAATCAACTGAAGCCTTAATTGATATAATTAGAATAAGTAATTTAGCATAGTAAACATTATTTATAAGAGCAAATCCTAATGTGGAAAACCTGGAAAAATACTCTATATATAAGCGACAGTAAGATAAATAAGGTATATATACATGTACCGTGTCATTTCAAGTCCCTTAATACCCAAAATAATATAAAATACCAAAATAAGCATGTACTAGTAGGTCCTTGATGGTGGTCAATCAGATTAGTTGCCTAGGTTCCCCTTGCTCCTACTAGTACTATGATCTACACTCGATCATCACAAAAAGACAGAAATGACGAGTCTTGTAAGTAAAATCCCAAGGAACCCCTCTAAGCATTCGCATAAATAAAGAAAGGAAATGCAAGAAGTACTGTCAAGTAAACATGCAGAATGTAAAGAAAGACAACTATAAATGGCTTATCACATGAATAGATAACAGCTAAGTTAACAAATGTATGTGCTCACTCTAGATGGACTAGACTGTACATCGGGTCACTAAGTTTCCACCAGTGGTCGCGCGTGATTGGCCCGACACTTGGTCCCTCACGATGTTGGCTAAATCAACTGAGTCACCAACACGTGCACCAAGGGCAAAGCTTAGGTTGACGTTCACTGAGGGTCGAGTCATACGTGCTACAGTCCCGTGGCATCATGAACACACAACCAGGAAATCTGGGAAGAACCTCAACCCACGTCTAAGTAACATAATGGAATAGTAAAATATTGATTGGAATGAAATTTAAATAGAATCGAATACACAAAGTTTTTCTGTAACAACCAAAATTAATTAAACTATGATTTATCGTTAATCTCGGGGATTAATAGTCGTAATTTCGGCATTACGTGGACAACTCGATTGGCTCGGACATCGAGGAAATATGTTATTTATGGATGATGATTGTGTATATGTGGTGTTTAAAAATTATTATTATATATTGCACCACATGTGTGTACATTACTATCGGACGTGTTAGTGTGATAGGTGTTTACCTCGAAAGGCGTGTCAATGCGAGTATTGAATAGGTGAGATACTGGTATATTAGGAAAACTCAACAAAATTACATAAATATGGCTAAGTTATTAAATTTAAATGGGTAATGTAACCATAGGCTAATTATATTAAAATTTAAATAATAGACTATAATGCGCCTTAAAATGTGTGTTGAGACGCGGGGCACCGGGTATTGGGTAGTCGAAGGTTAGTGGGACCTTGACTTGGTTAAGTTGATAAATGAAACACTAACCATATGATTTTATAAGGCATAATGTAATATGACATTTATTTAATAAATGGAAGCCTATAGTTACTCTAGGAAGGGAGTGTGCTAGGAGTCATCAGGATGTGTAGGACAACATGCTTGTGAACCACAAGATAAAATTCGAGATACGTACTCACACTTGATCAAGACCAAATATATATAGAGATAGTGGAGTGTTGGATCAAACCACTCAAGAAACTCATGCAAATATATGAAATCTGAGGAAGAAAAAGGAGTTCAAGCTGGGAAATATGGACATTTAAGATCAATTCAAGAGCTTAAATTTAGGTAATCACCTCTTTCATCTTCTCCACTCTCCAATGAACCTAGTTTTTGACATGTTTGATGAAATTCGAGTTTTGGTGATTAGGTCTCTAATTAGTAGTGAAAAATTGATGAATTACATGTTATTAGACCGTATATATAGAGAATTGATCATTGTTTAGCTAAATTTGATGATTTTAATGAAATTAGAGAGTTGACATGAATGCATGAATTTTGAGGAATTTGGGTTAAATTGAGGTTCTGGGGTGTTTTAAGGGTTGTTTGAAACTAATTGTGTATGGGAAGCATGTATAAATCAATAGGGTAGCCAATTGAGAGGAGAAAGATAGAATTCTCGACTTGAGAATTTTGTCACAGAGGATCGATAGCGCGCTACCCATGTCTCTTAGCGTGCTAACAACAGATCAAAAAGGGAAATTAAGGGCTGTTTCAGTACATTTCCACGTAATATATGTCTAAGCACTAAGAAATAGCTTAAACTAATAAAATTGGACTTCAGGGACTAGGAGACCGTAGCTCGGTGTCGGGGAGCTTGACGGGTCGGGTACAGGAGCCCGAGGAGTTCGAGAGCGTTTTGAGGTTTGTAAAATCCACAGGAACGTCACTTGAGTATTTATTTACTTTCATTACTGTTTTACTCTATTTCCTAGTTCTATTCCTTATTTACTCGATTATCTATATCTGTGTCATTGTTGAGACGGTTAGTTAAGTTTACTCCTACCGGGTATTTAATTGCGTGTCTATGCATTCTAGACCATAACATGTTGACAATGACCGTAAGTGTACTTCAAACGTCAAAGTAATAGTGACATCAACTCGTGTTGGTGTCGGGAATATCGTATCCACAAGGACGGTCACGCGCTAATATTTAGTCTAACTAATAAATAGAGTTAGACACTTAAATGTTGGGTTTTGTAAAAAAAAATATTAATTAATTTAAACTAACTAATTGCAAGTAATTAAAATAAGACTTAAGCAATAAAGAAAATGTTCTAGAAAATCTAATTCACCCAAATTGTATCCTTTGAAGTCTCCCAATTCATGCAATGATAGGCGAATTTTCTACAATTCACTCCATCCCGAGGTCTCGTTGATGGAGATTCTAACATCTCACTTGGACTCCGCCTATCGACGTGAATAGCGTAAGTGAGATACTGCATTAAAAACCAAATTCAATTGCCTCCCTAGTCAATGACCATTAGTCGATTCGTTATTTGTTTTAAGGTTGTGTTTCCCTTAATCCGGGTTCAAAAGTCCCAATGGTCATGGTGACTCTCAAACCCTTGAATATACACGTACTTGATCAAGGTAAGTATAACATAGCACATAAGAAAACACAAATCAAAATCTTGAATTGAAAGAACAAATATAATCACATTGAAATCAAAAGAATCTAATTTGGGATCCAAAGATTCCTAGAACAAAAGAGATTACCCTATAAATGGGTTCGATTCAACACAATTCATGATAAGAAAGCAAGAAAACATGAAATCAAACCTAAAATTAATACATAATCCAAGATTTTGATCATTGTTCTTCAATCTTCACTCGTTCTTCTTGATTTTCCAAAGCAAAAGATCTTTTTAAAACCTAATTTTAAGTTCTATTTATACCACCAAGTAAATTTGGTTCCAAAATTATCCAAAAACTCCCTAAAAATCATTTTTATGCATTTTTCTGTAGTGGGTGTTGATCCTGGTGTTGTGGCTATAACCTCAGTGCCCACTACAAATTTCTTGCTATTTTGGGCGTCGTGGCGCTGGGTTGGGTGTTGCGGTGCCGAGATCAAAATCCTCCGCATATAGTTCACTTTGCAACGCAATTTTAGACCATTTAGAGATCGAATTTGCCTTTGCTTTGTGAGACATGAAAACATTCACCTTTAAGTCTATTTTCTAATGGAAGAAACAATAAGTCATTTGGACTTGAAATGAAGGAGTTATGGCTAAAACACTAAAGCTTGGTCAAGATAGACTTTGTTGAAACTTAGCCACTTTGATGTCGTTCTTCGCCTGAACCTTGTATTCTCATCTCGAAATTTCCAAATATTTTCAAAACACATGAAGACATGTGAAATATCATCATTTCATTACTCGCCTCCAGTCTCGTTTTCTTCTGCATCGTGATCCTCATAAACGTGCTTTTTGAGGGAAATCTTCTCGGATCTTCAAAATAACCTATGAATGGTCACACTTTGCTTTCCTCACCTAAAAACCAACAAAATATAACGGATTAATAGGAAATCACTTATTAATAGCCTAAATTATCAACAAAATGTTACTTATAAAGGTATTAAAATATATTACACATCAAATACCCCCAAACTTGAGACTTTGCTAGTCTTGAGCAAAGAAGCATGAACAAAATTGATGCAACTTCTTTAAATCAACTACACTAATCTACTTAACTTATTACCAACTTCAATCCAAAGTTCAAACATACTGGGTATATACAAGCAAAACATATTCCAATATGCATATTTCATTATCTCTTTACCTTTGTGGCGTCTTCCATTCTCAAATTTAAACCAAATATTAACTCAACCCAAAGATTTTCAACTACCCATGAACCCAACCTTTCAACCTAACCTTCACAAGATCTCACTTTCAACAACCCAAGTGCAATTGCAAAACTCTAGCCGCTACTACTCAAGAGAGTTCACCAAAAGGATTTGAAACCTCAATAATTCTTCATTTAAAGCATCAACTTCCATGAGATTCCATAAGCTTATTTTTCGCTCCACTCTCCACTGTCATCAAACTTGAAATGACAAGAATCATTAGGTCTTTGATAGGTTGTAATGGGGCCATGACTCGGTGTATCAAAGTTAGATAGAATTCACAAACCCTATCCTTACATACATAGAGCTCTGAATAAGAATAAACTCTCAAAAATCAATCACTAACATTCACTTAGGAGTTCACTCATAACTTTTCTTTTTCATCACACCAATCCATATTTTTCTCTTTTCTTCGGACTTTATTTGGTGGATTGATTCACTCTTTTTTTGACATTCCCTTTTTTTCGGGTGGATTTTATATTTCTCTCAAATTTTACAAGCTCTTTCCATCATAGATAAGAGTTGCTCATCATCTAAATTTTAGGTAGGCTAAGGCTTTTTTAGCTCGGGACACTGGTAGGTGCTAAAAATTTGAGGTTAAAAAAGGATCAACGGGGTACTAGCGATGTAATGTATAGGAGGGAAATATAGGATATTATGTATAACATTCAAACATGGGATAACTCCTCTCCTCAATCCTTTAAGTTCGAATTTATCACCTTAAGTGGCTCTAGAATAAGTTCTAGAATCCCCGAATCCTCATTAAAACCTGCATACTTTAAGTTTATCCCCTTTTATATTAGCATAAGTCATTCCCTACACCGAACATCTCCGAAGAAACCCAAATCTAGCTAAGCTAAACACTTAGGTATGTGCCCTTTACTCTTCCTCAGGTATATTGTCTTATTGGTTTGATCAAGATTATATCATAGATTATCAGCCACATAAGGAAAGAAAATTAAAAGAATATCTTGAAGTGACATGTACATACTTGCAAAATAAACATGAAACACCCCCAAACTTAAGATGTTCAGTGCCCTTAATGAACTCTAAATACTCCTAAAATGAAACATAATAATGGGCATGCATGAAAAAATCACACTAACAAAAGCTAATAGTTTAAAAAGTAGCAAAACAAAACAAAAACAAATGAGATAGGGTGTGAAACAAAAACTCCCAAGAATGAAAGAATAGTACACCAATAAAGGACGTAATCAATCCTCAGATAGATGGGAAGTTGTCCCTCGCACTGTGTTCGCTAGTGTCATCAAAGTAAATAGCTGAAGGTGGAAGCGGGTAATTACGATTAGTAGGGTGGCGAAACATATGTCGCTAGTAGTGTCTCATCCTTTCCAAATGCAAGCAGTTGCACGTTGAAATGAACGTTGTTGTTGATGCATAACACGTTGATCACGTTGCATCTCCTCCAATATGCGAAAGTAATGATCCTCCAAAGGGTGATGCTGTTGTTGGTGGTAGTGGGGAATCAGTGCGAATTGTTGAGGGTTGTCTTCACCTTGTTCAGCGCGTGGTGCTTCAGATTGTGCTGCTGGTAATGGAGCGTGCCTGCGCGAACATTGATGTGGTTGGCTTGAAGGTCCAGGCTATTGCTCTTGAGGTTCATTATCTAAATCAATGTACCCCGAAGGTGACCCACATTGTTGTAATGTAGCATCGGTTATGGGGCCCAACCTCAATGTGTACTCATTACTGTAAAAATGGATAGACTGATGCTTGCACATATTAATTATAATTCAAGGATGATACATAACCTTTAAAGGTGCCCCACGAAGAAAACTTGTTAAGGAACGAGAGATGACCTCACTAGAGTCGACATAATCACTAGCTAAGATATGCGCTAATAGAGTAGTGCGCTCCAGTGTGATCCAGCTGGTATTCCCCGTCGGCATTAAGGTGGAATCACTAAAGTGGAGCCAACCTCTGATGGACCACCTCAAATTTTTTGTAGCCAATCGTTGATCATGATAGCCATCCTTGCTCTTTTTCGACACAGCTCGCCCCGAAACTCAAATAAGATCTACTATTTGTTGGTGGGTGTAATCTTTAGGGGACCATGGAAAGTAGGATTTTGTCGATTCCCATGTTAAACCCGGAGCTTTGTTTATATACACACCAGTAATACATACGTCGACGCCCCTCACCCATACCTTCTTGTTAGGACATGTATGTTATCCATTTACATAAAATTCCAAAGTGAGTTCATTAGATATTCGTCCTCAACTCCTCTCCTTTCCTCTTTCAACAAAACCCAAAAACACGCCACACTCCTCATCAGCCCCACCTTCACCCGAACTCCTGAAACTCATAAAACCGTAAAAATTGAACTCGCGCAACTCCAAAACCAAAAAACTCATTGAAATCAAAATCTGAATAGATCAAAACTTCCTCAACTCGATTAATTAGACCTTTCTCGATCTGTACGCTCCGATTCTCGTTCTCAGTAAATCCTTCTTCGTCTCAAACGGTTTAGTGTTGATGTTTGGTTGTTTCTTCGTGTTTGGTGTTTTATGTGATCTATGCGTGTTGTGTACTGCTTGTTTGTGAGTGATTGTGATTAGGTTCTTTTGGTGAGTTGAATTGCGTTAATGTTGTGGAGAAAACCTAGGTTTTGGTGATCTTTGTTAAACCTGGTTGTTAGCTCGATTGCGGTGATTTCCTACGCCGTGGCTTTTCTTTGTATAGTAGTTTGTGGAGAGGAGAGAACGATCGCTTCGTCTCTCTCTCTCTCTCTCTCTCTCTCTCTCTCTCTCTCTCTCTCTCTCTCTCTCTCTCTCTCTTACTGCATATTTGGTCTGCCCCATGAAAACTCTGGCTTCAACAGAACTGCTTCGAATAATACACTTTGCATATTTAGTCATATTTAGGGCTTCTCTCTGTGTGCAAAATGTCTTATATTTTCCCCGAATGGAAAATGATGTTTACCTTGTCAAATGTTGAGCTTAAAATGAAGTTCTTCAACTTCATGATTCCTTTCGTTTCTTCAGCAAATATGCCATTCTAAAATCTAAATTGGCTTTTTATGGGCCTCTTTTGGGAATTTGGGTAGCTTTTGCTTCTTGTTCATGCAATTTTTTGAAATTATTACAAGTTCACTTTATTCTTTTGTTTAAATTACAATTTTTTTTTTGTATCCACTTTGCTCAATATAATCATATCCTTGGTATATAGTGCTTCACAATTGTTGTTGTAGTGATATTGCTACTGTGAAGGAAGGAGAATGAGGCCTTTACCACGGTTAGGTTCCGTTGGTAGTCTTTTAGTATATGCATTTAAGGACGGTTCAGTTCCATTGAACAAGTTGTCCAGCCACGAGGGAGGTTGTTTATTATGATATTTCCAATCCATGGTATCTGGATTTATAAAACCAAACTTTAGAACACTTGCATGTTCGAACGCGTTGGCACATGATCTCATGTGAACTGGATTCACGATATGTAAGAGGGTTGCAAAACTCGTCACTCTTATTGTCATTCTGTTAGAGATTTAACTCTCCATGTATGTCTTTTTTTCTATGTTTATCACAGCTCCATGCTTGTCTTTGAAATCTTAACTGTGTAATTAGGGTTTTATTAGAAAAAAATTGGTTTTATCAACCTGCTTATTGGGCAAATGCATTTCTTCCTCTACGAGGGAGAGGGAAGTGGAAGAAAAATTATATTCAGTTCGCAATTTTTATTCTTTTGTACGGCGATTGTTATGAAAGCTTTATACTGCACACACGAAACTTGAACTATATTATTATCTTCCTTTTACCCGAATGGTTGTTTTTAGTGGTTAGTTATTCTTGGTTGAGGATGGATTTTGAGGCTGATTTCTATGTGAATCACTTTACTATTGTAGCTAAAAAAGGTGTTGGACACCATCTCTGGTTCCAAGAAAATCATGATCAATCAAAGACATGAATAGTACACACTGTAAAATCATGAAACACACCCTGAGTTAATATTGAAGGTACTTTACTTGTACTTTTTTATTTCTTTGTTTGATTCATGCTTTAAATTTGAACTAATCAGTTGATTTAATCATTCAAACTAGCCCATCTCACTTTTTTTTCTTCAATTTGGTTAATTCATGCCCTTTTTGTCCTTTCTCTTCTAGGTCTTCTCTATTTTTCCATATATTTGTAATGATTTGCTCTTCTACTTCATCTAATTTAATGGGTGTTCTTGCTTTTGCTTGATTAGTTGTGAGTACTTTATTTGCACTCTTTATGTCTTTGTTTCCAAGCTTTCTTGTTCTTTAAGTTTGTGTATTAGTTAAGTTTCTCATCTTCTATTTTTTGCTCTTATTAAATTCCACTTTGTCTGCTAAATGTGTTTCTGCTTTGTTGAATGTACATAGTAAACTGACTCGAATGCTTTCTTTCAAACTTACTTTGTCAAATTTTGTTTTTTCTTATGTTTCCCTTGACTAGACACAACTGGGTGACACTTCATTTAGCTTGATCTGTCACATAATGCTTCTTTGCTTCCAATTTCACTATCGGAGTTAGTAATTTATGATGGGTATCATAGATTTGCTATAGTTCAATTTCTTGCCATTTTTGGTTGAATGCCTCTTTCACACTCTTGTGCATTAAAAATGCTTTCAAAGCTCTTCACGTCATGATGATCTTTAAATGCTGAAAAATCTCCAAACCTTCTTCCATTTGCATTCTCATAGTTCACCTTAGTAAGAGAAAAATAACCCTAGTCCTTCCGAATGACCCAATCGGAGTATTCTGCATTCCTATTCTTTTTTCTTGCTTTCTATTTTGGGGGACTAACTTGATAAGAGTGGAAGAATATATGCTACTCTATGTTATTCACACTGGCTTAATCAAATGGCTATTGTGTTCTTATGACACCATGGTTAATCTAAACATAGTCATAAGATAAAATGATTACAATTCACAAAACAAATTAAAAGAATTGAATAAGATAAAATATGGGAATCAATACCTATCGCGCATTTAACACTCATGCTTGTCCTTTTTTTTGCAATTTATGATTGCTTGCTCGCTTATCTTAATTCCTTAATTAATCGTCTTCTCACAAATTCCTGCAACTTGTTGCATAATGTTATTGATCTAGACGCATATAGCACTTGTGCTTGTCTATTTATTGCAGTTCCAGATTGCTTGCTTATCTTAATTTCTTAGTTGCTCTAAGTGTTCTCTCACAAATTCCTACAAGTTGTGGCAATAATGTTATTGATTTGGATAATTCAATGAGGAAAAAAAGGAAAGTTTCAATTTTGACTTAATGCCATGCTTTTTGAAAATCCAGATCAAGAGAAATCTTGATTCCTAATTTGTCTTGATGTAGTTTTCAAACTCAATCCCATGTGATTCACTTGATATAGTTTTCAAACTTTTCGGTGAGAAGATTTAGGGAAAAAATCATTTGATGAGCCAAACAAGTTGTATCGTAAAAGATCCAGTTATGCTAAGTTTATTTTTTCCTCTTTAATTCAGCATCTCAACGAAAATAAAAGTTCTATCTGCGGTTATAATTGAATAAATGATCTATATCTCACTTAATTTGCTCTGAAAGCAGTTGTTTTTAATCCATATGGAATTGGCTAAGGTATAAAATGGTATTCTCAAAAAATCAATTTTGATTGCTCACCACCAAATGTACATTTTTTCAATACATTAGATCATCACCAGATGTACTGACATCCATATATATGATGTTCTACAACTAGAAGCAAATTAATGCCAAGAAATTGCTTCAACTAGTCTGGTTATTATTTGCAAATGCGAAGAAACTAATGTAACATTTGGTTATTTGCAACCAAAAATAGGCAATGTTTAGTTTAAAAGTCATAAAACCATAATTGTTAGTGTTCTTGAAAACCTAACTTATAGTGTGCACATGATTGAAGGAAGATATCCAGTAATTACTTCTTAATTATCCATTAATTACTTGCTTCTTTTCTTACATGACTTTTGCTATTTTTAAGCACTATAAATGATTTTGGGCTATTTAAATTTTTTCATTTTTCAATGATTTATTTTCATTTTTTGTTTTTCTTTGACGACTTTGTTTTCATGTATGCGGAGCTTTGAGGAGCGTGAGGAGCACACTCAGGCTACACCGGACCAGCCGATAGATGAAGAGCAACACTACTACAAGATGGCGGGAAAATATCCGAAGGGGCATGATTATAGGCTCAAGTCACTTGCCAGGAGGAAGAGGAGATATGGAGATCCCAGTGCCAGCACGTCCCGAGAGTCAATGGTGCGGCGTTCAGAGTTTGATGCAGTCGTTTAGAGGTTTGCATAGTTCGAGGCTTTCGTGCACAGCCAGTTGGGAATGCGCATGAATTCAAAGCGAGCACCTCTCAGGCACCACTACCGCCACCACCTCAAGAGCATCACCAACAAGTTAGGATAGATCTAGCTCGTTCACTACAACAGCAACACGACGATGATGATGGGGACATCCAAGATTGGGTGAATGAGGAGCACTTTGGTGACGAGAGTTAGGTATTTTAGTTGGTTTGTGCAACTTTTAGGTTTGTAAACAAATTTCAAACAACGTTTTGTGCATATTGAGACTGAATTCTCTTTTTTTGGGTTCCATTTCATATATAATATTTGATATTTTGTGTGAATAAAATGATATGAGATTTGGTTGAGGAGGATGTTATAACACCCTCAAGGAGACGTTGTAGGGGTGCAGGATGTTGGAGAAGGCCACCTACAGGTTTTGTTCTAAGAAGAACCGTGAAGGAACAAAATGCAATGAAATACAAATTTTGACCTTACAAACAGGAACACAACGGAATAGCAACGGAGTTCAAGTATTTCGTTGCTAATCCGTTTCTAATTAGAAACGAAATCCAAATGGTTTGTAAATGTTATGGATTTATGAGTTGAAGTTTGTTGCTAATTTCCAATGGATTAGCAATGGAATGCATGCAATTTGTTGGAATTTATGCATTTCATTGCTGATCCGTTGCTACTTTGCAATGGATTAGCAACAAACCTCAACGCATAACTAATTTTTTTAGTGTTATTTTCATCTCTAATCCGTCTCTTGTTCCATCTTTAAATAGAGACGAAAATTAATTTTCGTCGTTGTTAAATATTTAGCGACGATGATTTTACAAACGAATTTGATTTTGTTGCGAATCCGTCTATGATTTTATTTCATTAGTATTCTGTTGCTAATCCGTCTCTTTTCCATTGCTACTTTGTTTCTAATCCGTTGCTAAATCACTATTTTTTTAGTGAGTGTGAGAGACAAAAAGGCCTTTATGGCTAATGATTGATGAGAAAAGCTCTAAAAAGGCATAGCTTCTTTTTGTTGATTGATTTGGTGAAACAGAGAAGAGAGGGCAACAAAATAGAACATCATTGCTAGATCACCCTAAAACATACATCTTCCCCTAAAACATCATCTCCGTGAGTTTGTGATATAAACAATTTAACTTTATGACATATTTTCATATTATCCATTAGATTTTTCTCGATATTCGCATTTGTTTCAATGTGTAAGTTTTAAATTGAGGTTGGCGCCAAATTTTTTGCCGCAAAGAAAAAATCAGAACTAGTGATTGAATTCAATATCAATAGTCATCAACAAAAATCCCTTCGCTAATAGTAAACTCTTTAATGATAAAAACCATAACACCATCACTAATAGTTCATTTATAGTGAGGAGAATAAGTACCCTCATTAAGTTTTTGTCATAAAAAATCATTTTTCTTGTAGTGAGAAGTAGTCATAATTGTTTGTTTAACAGTACTCTTTAGAGATTTCTTCATTTGTGAAAAGAAAAACATAACCAAAAGTAGACTTTGTAGTGTCAAGACATTCATCAAAGCTCGTGTCTGAATAACCATTAACTTTAAAGTTATTAGATTTTCTATAGGTGAGCATGTAATCTTTTGTCCGTTATATATAAAGACTATAAAACCTTCTTTGCAACTTGCTAATGGTCTATGCAAGGGTTACTTTGGTAACATCCTAATCTTTTTTCCTTTATATTGATTCATATAGACTTCCTCAATTTATTTTCAAAGTTTTAAATAAATATGTAGTTTTTTATAAGACTTTCATCTACAATGACGTAGCCAATTAAGAATCACTTATTTGCCAAAAAAAAAAAAAGAATCACTTAGTATACCCTTAACCATTTCAATCAATTTTTTTATTACGACATTCAGCTGCATCATTATGTCAAGGCGTATATTGAGTATTATGTATTAAGCACAAATTCCATTTCATTCAAGAAGTTTAGCAAATGGACCAAGACACTATTTAATTAATTCAATCTTATATATCATAATATCCACCAGATAGAGATAGAGTGTCAAATTATCCCTGTATGTCTATATGAATCATTCATAATATTGGTAACATTGTGTTTTTTCTTTTGGGTAAAAACACAATATACTTAATTTTATAAGTAAAAAAACTAAAAAATGTATGGTACCTTTGGGTAAAGGTGCCATACATTTTTAACTTATCATAAAATGATAAATAAATTTTACATACATTACTAAAATGTGGTGCACCTTTGATATATATATATATATATATATATAAATCATGTTGATCATAATTATAGAAAATGATTCACCTTTGGGTTAAATCATATTCTAATAATCATAAAATCATAAAAAATCGTATGAGAATTCACATAATTTTGATGTTTAAACTATTTTTTTTGGATCACTTTGATGATTAACGCAACTCCATAACATAAACATCAAATCATATCCATAATATCAACAATAATGCATTTTCTTTTTATTATCGCATATGTAAATGCCAATTCATTATAAATTACTAAAATATTGTGAACATTTGGGTCAACCATAACATTTTAGTAATGTGTGTTGCATAATAAATATAGTTAGGCCGCTTTGGTGACAGCTAACTCATAAAAATAATTTGGTGACGATCGAATTATATCATACTAAAAATAACTTCACATGATAGCATAATATGACAATAATTAGCTTGAGATATACATAAATATAATCAAGCTTTATATCATGAAAGCATGCAGTTCACTTACATCAAAGTTATATGCAAGTGACAAAAAAATTCTCTTAATTGAACCGATTAATTCTATATACACACAAATAATGGTCATATATAGAAACGTATTTCATTACTCATTTATTTCACATTACTTAGTTTTCATCAAGTTTTATTCTAGAAAGGAATAAGGTCAAGACGTAATATTTCGTAATCAGATTCTTGTACATAAATCACAAAGTCATTTGGAATAATCAAGTTTTTCGATTTTCGAACCTTCTTAATGCTATAATTATGGTTATTCTACAACCCTTTTATCGGTGACTATTATGTACCGCAACATTCATCATCAATAGTTGCTTAATTTCTCAAGACAAGACATGCAGTTATATATTCCTATTCTCAAACTTTATAACCGACAAGCAATAACAAATCAATATTGGTACGTCACCGCGACTAATTAAAACCTCATCAATTAACACCGTTATTAGCTATGCCGCCGCCACTAATTAAAATCCCACTAATTAAAACCTCATTAATTAACACATATATACCCCTTAAATATTTACAAAATTTTTAAAAAACTCCCTATGGCTTTGCCTATTGTTAAAATCCCACTAATTAAAACCTCATTAATTAACACATATATTGGCTTTGCCTATATGGTGAGACAATAATGGTCGTACACTCGTGGTCGGTGAGTTATAATATAGCGTTTATTGTATACTATATACTTTCACTTCTGCCTTGAGTTTACAACCTAGCTCGACAATATATATAACCATTAATTTCACTAATTAAGAATTACATTCCATGATTCAAACTATATAAATTTATTTTATAATAGTTTTGCCACCGATATATTGCATAATCACATTGCTGGTCTTTTCTTATGCATATTGATAATATATAAACATAAATCAGTTCATCAATTTAAACTGTTCAAGCTCAAGATCATAATAGAGTAGAAATCAAGAATCATGAAAATTATATGGGAACATACATAAATTTTATTATTACACGGATGTAATTGAATTAGGCACATTCTCTTTATTTAATGGATATTAGTTAATTATATATGGTAATGGCTTGCATACCTTCTCATGCGCTCATAAAATATTTATAAAATATTAATGTAGCTTTTATTGCCATGATATAAATAAAATATAACCGGCCTTTTATTAAACTGTTTCTCAAGAATATTAACGGTTCATCTTCCCTTTTATTTGATAAAAACAACAATTAAATATGGCAAACGACTACCAAGTTGCATATGAAATTATATAATCCACGCACGAGACCCCTATATCTATATTTACAGGGGTTGGTCATGTTCTCAGACTTCATATAATACTTCTCTTAAGAAAATGAACAGCCCATTCTTTCTTCCTAATTAAGAAACCATTAATAAACTATAATGTCTCTTTTAACATTATCCCACTTTCACTAACACCTATTCAGCATAATTAATGGTGTCACCAATATACATGGTAGGATAAAAAATAATAATAAAACTACTTGGATTCATGAGTCCGGACTCATATGGAGTTTTTTTTCAAATTTTTACAAATATTTAAGGGGTAATAAAGGAATTTCACAAGTGATTGTGTGTGTTTCATTAATTATTTGAGGATGACTTTGAAATAAAAAATGTTTTTGAGTTCGGACTCATGAGTCCAAATAGCACTACCTAAAAAAAAAAAAAAATTGTGAAGTTGGATCAATCAGCCAATTCATATACTTTAAATTTAAATTTGAGAGAAAATCAACTAAATTGAGAAATTGGTATAGTTTAAATACCCAATAATTGAGTCATATGTATATTAAATCTAATTGGTGCAGCCGATTAAATACAAGTCCATTGCGTAACCACTTGATCATTGTCACCTCTGAACTTCAATTTAATGGTGGTAGAAGATGAATATATTGTAAACAAATATAATTTAAAATTTGATGTATATGAGTATATATTGTCCGGAGATAGATGCACATGAGATCATTATAAACGTATATTAGAAGGAATTTATAAAAAACAGTGGGCTTGACTTCATTCCAACACATCAAACTTGATAAAATTTCATAAACAGTTTGATTTTGGTTTAAGAGTTAATAAGACTAACATTTGCCTTGTAATACATATTGTAAAGTTGAATTCAACATCAAACTAGATAAATCATTACATAAAACACAAATATTCATGAAAAACTCTACTGATCTAGCAAGCTTTGATACCATATTGAAGCATTCTTTAACATAAAACATAGATCAAATAGAGAATTATCTGCTGAAGCATTCAGCCAATCTCCTAAAACCAACAAGATCTTATTGCCTTCATGAGCCTTATAACTTTCGACACCTTGTTTGATGGTACAAGTGTTTTTTTATACGCTTGAGGAAAACTATTATGCTTCCCCACATTAACATCAATTTTCATCAAACTAGTAACGATAATGGAAGCTCGAGAGTCTTTAGATCCACACTTTACATAATTTATTCATTACATAAACTAAAAGGATTATGAGATACATTATGATCTTACAGACATTACTCTTATGAAATGAGGATTATAACCTTGGCCTAGTTAAACCAAAAAAGTACATTAAGCAAATTATAATTGTTACTGTAAATATAAAGGGAAACTCTTAAAAAAAAAAAAAAAAAAAATTTAGGATGATCGGTAGCTTCTTAATGGCTTCTCTTGCGTTGCCGAGATTCCAGGAATGAGCGGTTTTATTGCAGAATTATATACACTAAAACCGCAATCTTAGTCATTTGTAGTTAGATCTTCAACATCAACTTTTTATTTTATTTTTTTCGTTTACACAAAGGGCAACTCTTCGAAAAAACATATGCATTTGGATGTGTTTAATGTCCCTACCGATATTGTTGTTGGGAGGGATACATCACATTCCCAGTTTCAACTTATATAATTTCATATATGCAACTTCCTTCATATAAAAAAAACTTATATAATTTCATATACCATGGCTTTGCACTTCAAACATGAATTGTCCAGCCCCAAAAGGATCCACATTAATGAATATCCTCATTATACAGGCAATGGAAGCACAATTCATATTGAACACTATATATTGGTATATAAGCCATAGAAAGAGTACCATTGCCTGCCTACCCTAAACGAACATATATAATTCTATTTTCACATAATAGACCTAGCATTTAAGCAAGTTGGTGGTGACAAGCCTCATCCCAGCCCACTATATATAAATGAATCTTAATGGGCTTACTCATTAATTAACTGCACCCCTATCTTTATTAAAAAAACAAATTCACAATCCCAATTACGTCCGTTTCACTCTTGGCTTCACACAAGCTCGAAGTGTGTTCTTCATGACTATAGTGAACATCACTTTCTCACTAAAGTCTATCTTCCCATCCGGGTCGGGTGCGCTCCACTCGAACTCTTGAACCATCCTTGCTATCATCAAGCTCACATGTAACATGGCCATGCTAAGACCCGGACAGATCCGACGACCCGCCCCGAACGGTATCATCTTGATCCCCTTAACGCCAGTTATGTCCGCGTCCTCCCGACCGGATAAAAACCGGTCCGGGTCGAACTTCTCCGGGTTGCTCCACAACTTCGGGTCCTCCGAGATTGGCGAATAGTATATCTCCACGTTGGCATTCACGGGCACGTCGTACCCGCCCAGAGTGGCGGGTTCGGTTGGCGCGTGAGTTAGCGAGAAGTTTGTTGGAGGGTGTTTTCGTAATAACTCTTTTACGAACGCGTTCAGGTAGTCCATGTGCTCGAGATCTGATTCATCCACCTTTCGATCACCAACCGTTGACACGATCTCATTATAAAGTCTAGCTTGAGTTTTCGGGTCATCGATGATCCTCGCTATGGCCCACTCGAGCCCGGTCGCTGTAGTGTCGGTCCCACCATTCAGCAGCTCGGAACATAATGTCACCAGCTCAGCATCCGACGGTACGGAATCTCGGCCCTCGACCTTGAGATCGAAAAGCGTATCGAGATACGAGAAAGGGGCAGCGGACGGGTCGGATCCCGAGTTCCGAACAGCGGATCTTCGCTGCTGAACCAACGGGACCAACAATTTCATCTGCTCATCCCTCACTTGTAAAACCCTCTTTCGCTGCTTAGCAAAAAATGGGGACAAAATTGGGAAGAAATCGTCCAATCTTGGAGTAGTTGCAATCAAAACAGTCTTCATCATCTCATCAATCTTCTCGATCATCTCAGTGCTCATCTCGAGGCCGAAACACATTGAAACAAGAATACAAAACACTGCAAACCTGACATTTTTAAGGACCCAAACAAGCCCATTATTTTTTTGGGCTTCATAGGTCAGCCTCTCAATCAGCTTATCCATAGCGGACTCTCGGACCGGGCGAAACCCTTTAAGCCGGGTCGAACTAAGCATGCCTTGGACCATGTTGCGGCGAAGTGAGCGCCAATATGGGCCGTAAGTGGCCGAATTGACCGTGAATTTGTCACAGCTAAAGATGGCCCGGGTCCTGGTCTCGGGCGGGCGGCTCGAGAAGACTTGACCCTTTTGGATCAGGGCCTCGTGGGCGAGGTCGGGGCTACTGAGGATGATCGTGGTTCGGTTTCCCAATTTGAGGTGGATTATGGGCCCGTATATTTGGCGGAGCTCATGCATATAGAGGTAAAGGGGCTTGCCCGAACGGGCGAATTGGATGAGGTTACCGACAACGGGCCAGCTCGGTGGGCCGGGCGGGAGGTTAACGGGTTTGGATTTGGGTTTGCGGGTTAGGAAGAAAAGGAGGGCTGAAATTAAAAGAGAAAAGAGAGTGAACAAGAGATTATGGTCGAAAGATTGAAAAAAAGAGAGAGAAGCCATATTAGAGACAATGTGTGTGAAAGAGAGGGAGAAAAAAGAGATGGAGATGGGGAGAGAAGGGAAGTGAAGAGATGATATAAGAAAGAGAGGAGGGAAGTACTGTTGTTTTTTTTTTTTTTTTTTTTTTTTTTTTTTTTTTGGAGGTCCAAGTACAGTTGTGATTTCATTAAATGTGTTCACTGCCTCACCAGTCACCTGTATGTCCGCCTAGCACAATGGGACTTTAATGCGTGTATGGAAGAAATTAACTCCGTACTTCTTCAGTTTGTTAATAAGTGACTTTTTGGAACAATTACAAACGTACATTAAATATTAATTTAAATAAGTAAAATAAGTTAGAATTTCTTTTATTCCTCAACTAATGTAAAACACATTTTCAAAAGGTGTCAATAGTAGGAGACAATTTACATTCCAACGTGATTACATGAATGACGCATTTTCAAAATGTGTCATTCATGTTTCCACGTGGACTATGTAAATATACACGAATGACGCTTTTTGAAAATGTGTCATTCATGTTATGGAACAATCCACGTGGATGTCATGTTGGATTGTTCAAAAAATACAAATGTTTTACGAACACCTGCATAGTGTCCACGTGCGCGTCCACCTCGAGATAAGTGCGTGACGTTTACATGGATTGCCCACCTCGAGATATGTGTGTCTTGTTCGTGTGTGTTGTTTGCATGGGTTGTCCACCTCGAAACACGTGTGTGACGTTTACATGGTTTAGTTGGATTGCACGAACTTACATGGGTTGTCCGCTTCGAAATACATGCATGGTTTGCATGGATTGGACGAGGTTGTATGAGTTGTCCACCTCAAGATACATGCGTGACATTTGCATGAATTGTACGAGGTTGCATGAGTTGCACGCTTTGAGGTACGTGCATGACATTTGTATGAATTGCACGGGTTGCATGGGTCGCCCACCTCGACATACGTGTGTGGCATATGCACAGGTTGTCCACCTCAACATAAGTGTGTGTCGTTTGCATGGGTTATCCACATTGAGATACGTGCGTGTCGTTTACATGGTTGGCATAGATTGCACGAGGTTGCATGTAGTGCCCACTTCGACATACGTGTGTGTCGTTTTCATGGTTGTCCACTTCGAGATACGTGTTTGTCATTTGCATGGATTGCACGAAGTTGCATGTGTTGTCCACCTTGACATATTGGCATAGTGTGCATGAGTTGTCTATCTCGAGATATGTGCGTATCATTTGCATGGGTTGTCCACGTCGAGATACGTGCATGTCGTTTAATGAATTGTCCATCTTGATATACGTGTGTGTCGTTTGCATGGTTTGCATGGATTGCAAGAGGTTGCATGTGTTGTCCATCTCGAGATACGTACTTGAAGTTTGCATGGTTTGTATGAATTGCACGAGGTTGCATGGATTGTTCGCCTCTAGATACGTGTGTGACGTTTGCATGGATTGCACAAGGTTGCATGAGTTGCACACCTCGAGATACGTGCGTGACGTTTGCATGAAATGTATAAGGTTGCATGGGTTGCACACCTCGATATACGTGCATGACGTATGCATGGGTCGTCCACCTCGACATATGTGTGTGACGTTTGCATGGGTTGTCCACGTCGAGATATGTGCGTGTCGTTTACATGAGTTATCAATCTAGAGATACACGCGTGACACGGGTTGTCCATCTCAAGACACATACGTGTCATTAAGTTGCATATGTTCTCTAACTCAATATGCACGTGTCTTTTGCATGGATTCTCCACCTTGATATGTGTGTGTGATATTTGAGTTGAACAAATAACTCATTTTGAGAATGAGTAATTCACACACTTTAGTATTTTGTATGAATAGCTCTATTTGAAAATGAGCTATTCATACAAGTTCCTTCCACCTCATCAAACCACCAGGCCATGCATTCACCTCATCATCAATGTCTCTTTTTCAAAAAGAGACATATATTACTTTCGTACTTTCAAAGTAACCCTCCTTATTTGATGAATAAAAAAATTAAATCCACCTTACTATGTGAAAAAGCCTTGACTTTTTAGCCACTTTGAAATAGTTATCTGTCATTTGATAGTTTCAATATATATATATATATATATTAATTACTTAATTGACTTCTATACCCTTCATAGAAAAGGAAAATCTATTAATTACACGTTAATAACTAGTGTATGTAGAGGTGGTGGAGTTAGGAGAGATTAAGGGAGATTTAGTCATTTAATTGCCATTTTCTCCTCATTCAAGATAATTAAATAACTTTATTAAAAATTGTGAACAACTTTAAAACAACACTTAAATAGAAACGGAGGGAGTAGTAAATTATTTTATGTTAATACAATAGCCTTTTTTGGTTAGGGGCGAAGTTGGCTCCAGGGAGATAACTTTGAAGAGAGTTAAAACTAATCTTGTTTGATTGAACATTCCTCCAAGTTATCTCCCAACTCACACTTAAGAGTGAGACATATATCCCCCACCCTCTTTTAGGGGAGTTATTTTTCAGGAATTTGTGGACACAATTACTCCTCATTACATCCATCTTTTTGTTGAAGGGTATTTATGCCAATTCATATACTTTATTATTTAAAAATTTGCAACTTCTTTGCAAGTTTAATGTTGAACCAAACGAGGCCTATACATTTTAGGCCTACATTTTAATGTCATTTAGGGTACTAGTATTGTTTTAATATAATAATTATTACAAGCTTAATTTCTGTGTGACAAAAATTAGGGAAGTTCAGATGCGATGATTTGCACACACAATGTACGTCTTAGCTACAAATTCCCCTTTCGAATACTCGACTTCGTAGAAATTGAATAAACTCGACGGTGGGAATAGGCTGAAGCTAACTTAGGATGTCTTAATTATGAGGGATTTAAATAATTTAAAAAATACACCATCAATTGCACTAAATTAAGCATAATGAAAGAGTTTGATTAATGTTGCTGACTCCAATTAATTTAAGATTAAGGTAATGTTGTTGTTGTTTGCAAGCTTAAAAAGAGCAGCTCCGCTCTTCACGCCCTTCTTTGTTTGAATTATAAGCTCACGAGTAGCTATCCCAGTTTTACTAAAGTTGAATGTACATACTAATGTCTGTTAAGCAGAATAATGAGTTGTGTTTTGCATGCATTTGTGTGGTTGCTAATTGGTCCAATTTGTTTAGTTGGCTGTGGACAATTTGTGGTCCTAACTTGCGTTAGGTCTAATTAGAAGTCCTTTTGACTAAAGGAATTTAAAGGGGCATGCAGGTGGTGGTAAACGACATTAAATTGTATGTTAAAGATATCAATGTCCTAATAGACCCAAAAAAAAAAAAAAAAAAGATGTCAATGTCCTTAATCAGAGGTCTATGTACATATTGTACAAGAAAACGAAAGTCATTTTCTGAGACCTCGCCCCTATATATTATACTACTCAAAAAACAAGTGATTAATTAAATAATTAATTAATTAGGTTAATTCGCTATTCACAAATTAATGTAGTTGTATTTTATAGATGCAAGGAGATCAGAGTAGGAAACATATATATTTAAGAAGAAACATGTAGTGTGGACGGGGATGGAAGGGTTTTAATGAGTGAGAGCTATGTTTTGAACATGTATCATATAAATCTACTTAAAACCAATGGTCAATTGTACTGTACGATTGCATCCAAAGTATGGACACACCAAAAATTGAAACAAAATTTATGGCTCATCACGTGCACATACAGCAAAGCTTAGACTATTGCATGTAGCTGCATGTAGATCAGTTTAAGAGAGAAAATGGACTCAATAGCAATTCTAGTGATACATATAATTCTGGTCATTATACGCTAATAGACTAGCTATTAACTTGATTTGTGATTTGGTTTGATCCGACTTTTCGGTTTACACCTAATACTGCCGACGATTAATTTATTAGTTTAATTAGGACAGTTTTTTTATTCAACAATGGTTGTATTGATGTTCTTAATCCAAATGAGTACAACAATCTCTTACAATGAGGATAATAGATATATAGTACTTTCCAATGACGTATGGAACTAAAGTTCGACACCACACACACATATTTGTGCGGCACAAACTTAATTCTCACTATAGAGGACAACGACACCAAACATGGGGATAAAAATGTCGAACTTTAAAGGTTCTTTGAGTTTGTATTGTATCCAATTTTAGTCCCGCGTAGGAAAGAAACTTGTTGTTTCTTTTCTTATAAGAGATCTTCCACATGAAGTATGTGGTTAAGTGAATGTGGGGTTGGAGTAAAAAACCATGGGTATTCTCCATTGATTAATACACATTAAATATTTGATATTTAATATGTCTTTGATAGGGCCTTTGGGGCCTTTAGCTTTTTACATTAAATTTCAAGAGAGGAGTTTTTGGCTTATAAATAAAAATGGTTTTAACTTCAATGAAAAACTAAGAAAAGATTTTCGAAATTGAGATTGTTTTCTCTGGTTTTTTAGAGAGATTTTTGCTGTTGTAGAAGATAGGATCTTTGGTTGGTGTGTAATCAAAGATCAATCCAGTTGTATCATGGAGACGAACCTCTTGCAGCGTTCATACACCGAATTGGAGGAAATTTCGTCTTAGGACATTGCCATTAAGTGCAAGCCTCTGATATTATTTTAACTTGTTATTTGTAATTGAATTCAAGCATGATATATTATAGTTCAGAAACATGCATGATTATTGTGTATGTTCTAACAAAAAAAACCTTATAGCTAAAACTTTAGTTCGATAGAGAAATGGTAATGCATAATAACCTAAACAAGCTGACCTAGTGGTAACTAGTAAGAGCGAATGCGAGATTGTCTGGGTTAAACGCACAGTCTTAAGTTCGATTCTTCACGACAGCTAGACGTCGGGTCACATAGTGGTCTTTTTCTACAATTTTAGGACTCATGAAATTAGTTAGACGACAAGTACGTGTTGGGTACCATGGTTAACAAAAAAAAATGGTGATGCGAAATTTATTAGTTTTGTTGTATCATTCACCATGTGGGTACATTTACTAATTTTTTTTTTTTATAAACTGTTAATTATTATTTGTACATAGTACGTAGTTACTCCTACTTTGCATGCCCTTTTTGATCTAATCACGTGGATCGTTGTGGAATCGGTGCTAAATACGTTTTAAGGAATTTGAGTAATGTCGTATATGCATGCATAAATGATGAAATTGATATTTCAATAAGTTTACATGTATCCAAGTTTTTTAATTATATAAGTGCTTTCATATCTAAATATTGAATTGCTGGTATTTGTTCTATTCACATGTATCTGCCAACTGCTTGATATATATATATCAAAATGATTGAGTAAATATCAGAATTATTAGTCGCCAAGCAGTTGGCAGATACATGTGAATAGAATATATATATATATTTGCAAGCCTCACTTAAAAGTCACTTAGGCTTAAGCCTAAACGCGCATTTTCCCAAAAAAACTCGTTTCATTGCAGGGTTTTTGTTGTTGTTGTTGTTGTAAACATCGAATGTGACTATTAGCCCCCTTTTAAATTAACGTTTTAAGACTAAAATGGCATAAGGTAAAATTACATAGACTACCCTACCTAAAATTACAACACAAGCGCACTCCTCCCCAATTTTACTTTTCACTTTGTTAATCCTTACCCAAATTTAACCCTCAACCCCATCTCTTTCTCCTCCCACTCACTGCACCCTCTCCAAATTAAACCCATCCTCTCTTATCCTCTATTTTTTACTTTTTATACCCCACCTCCAATTGAAACTTAAAACCATTTCTTTTTCCTCTTTTAATTTTTACTTTTTACTCACCTTTTCTCATCTTTTTGTCTCTACACTCAACAACTCACCACTAAATGCAACATCTTAATTATTGCATTTGGTAGAGATGATGCGAGATGATATGCAACAAAGTTGGAGTTGGGGTCACAAAGAGGAAAAAAGTGAATATAAGCTATAAGTATATTGGGGAGTTTACTAACAATTAAGGGAGTGATCTGAATATAGACTAACTGATTGGGGGCTAAATTCAAAAAAATATATAAGGAGTTATAAATAATGTTAATTGAATTAAATGGGGGGCTAATAGTCACTCCCTTGATGGATTTGTATATATTTACGATGTAGATATGCATTTACGATGTAGATATGCAACTTTGATGGATTTGTATATATTTATATCTTTTTAGATCACATTCTCGAACAACTCAACAATATCGCGACAAATACATACAATTAAATTGAAAAACACTTTAATTCAACACAGCCCAACATTTTTGTGGAGGGGTACCCTTAGGTATATACTAAGAGAGCAACCCCTCTTCGTTGTGTACTTCACTGGATACTCGGGCCTTATTTGGTTAGAAGTGGAGTTAACTCCCGGGAGATAAGTTAGAGATGAGTTGGGACTAATCTTGTTTGGTTGCCCAACTTGTATATGAGTTATCTCCCAATTCATACCTTAGGGGGTGAGATGCTTCCCCCACCCCTTAGAGGAGTTATCTCCCTAAAAAATATTGACAAAACTGCCCCTCTTAAATCCCCTTATAAATCCCCACTTTTTATTCTTTTTTAACCCGAAACATATTTCATTCTTTTTAGAATAACTCAAATGCTTGTTATTAATCCATGAATATAAAGACTAAATAAATAACTCATAAAAATACTTTTTTATTAAAAAAAAGTTTTTTTTTAGAAAAAAGAAAGTACTTCTCAAGTAAGAGAAATATTTTTTTAAAAAATCATTAGTTGTATTTTATGCTTATTATTAATAATTATTAAAATATTATTTCAAGAAAATTATAAAAATATTTATAATTATTTAAAGTTGTTTAATATTTTTGTAAATAATTTATATGTTTGTTATTTAGTTCAAGTTTTTTATTTATGAGTGATTAAATAAATAGTAGTGCATGTGGTGAAAATAATAATGTATTCTTTTTCATCTTAAAAAAAATATATGTTTGAAATGTATTTATGTCAATTCTCATGTTTTACTATTTTTAAAATTAACAACTTTATTGTAAGTTCAAAGTTGAATCAAACGTGAAATATGAACTTACACTATGTGACTTAACTATGAGGAGTTATCTTCGCTCACATTGTAAGTTGTTAAAAAAGTAAAAATCAACCAAACGAGGCTTTGATATGCTAGTAGGTACTAGATACATATATCTGATCGTCTCAAATTTAATTACTTTGTCAGGAGTTCGCTGGAAACTTAATTGTCTGTCCCTCCATCAGTTCGCAACTTTGGATTGTACATTCTTTGTTCATTCAATGTATATAACTTCTTTTGTACCAAAAAAAATAAATATAACTTCTTTCACAAAAAAAAAAAAAAACTTCAATTAGTTTGAGATTGGAAACTTAATTGTCTAGCCAAGCTGGGTACTGCATGTTCTTCTGATCGTTGATTGCTACGTTTTTAGAAGGTGACGAATAAGTATTATTATCCTATCGACCCACCATGTTCGACTCATCTGAATTTTATTTTTTTTGAGGCCTCGACCGTCTGAATTAATTACTTATTGTAGACATCAAGAGCAAACATTAATTTCAGCACATGGCCCATTGTCACATTATAACATTAACAAGTATGCTACGTTTTTATTTTTATTTTTGTTAGATGAACGAAACATTCTTGTTAAAAAGTAAAGTTTAAAGATGTCATAAATTCAACTCGAGTTGAAGTAAAAAAAAAAGGTATGCTAGTTTTCCACACTGAGTTTGTGACTCATCGATCTAAAAAAAATTAACATTAAGAATATATTTTCACTTTAATGTCGAAGCATCTCGGTGAAATGACATTATTTACTAAAAGTTAAGGTTTAAAGATGTTGAGATTTTGACTGTCTCCAAAGTAAGACAAAAAAAAAAAAAAAATCACTTGGGGAGGTTGTGGCTTTGTCATGATTTGAGGGACATCATAAGTAGTAGTTACTAGTTGGGGCGCAAAGATGGTTTGAAAAAGGAAATGCCGCGCGGTGCATACTAATTAACTAAGGACTTCGAGATTTTTATTTACAAAAAATTTATTTGGATTTTTATGGTATGTTCACTTTATTGTCTTAGGGTGGATTAACTCCATTGGACTGGACTAAGCCGGTGTTCACTTCGCGAATTAACTAGGCCACGGGATTAGCTAATGGGCAGTATAGGGAACTAAACAAAACCACCAATTTTGGTGGGATTAACTAATCCCAATCGTTGGTTATCACATATTACCAATTTACCCCTCACATATTTCACAAACTCACATTCTCCCTCCCCATTCGATCAAACAGATCTGCCTTTCCTTCCCCAATCGAACCCTCATCCTTGTGTCTTCTCTCTCTCTCTCTCTCTCTCTCTCTCTCTCTCTCTCGTACGCTTTTTAGGGTTTCGTTAAACGTCCTATTGAAGACGACAAGCGATTCTTCACGGAAGAAGTAGAGGAAAAACCATCCAACGAACACAATCAAGAACACAATCATCGATATCGGATGCCACAACAAACTCAAGAACAGTATGAACAGCACAATAAGCGCATAATTAACACGAAAATAGCTGAGATTTCGCTTGACGCGTACCATTGCATCCGTGGAGTTATCTGGCTTGCCAAAAGCCGATAGAGCTACGAGTTCCTTCCATGGCCGCCGGGTCGAGATGATCTCCTTCGTTCGTTCCTTCACTCGAGTGATGAATTCGATGCCAGAGCTTTAACTTTTGGCGTTCGTGATGGGGATCGTGTCGTAACCTATGTGCGGATCGGTCGACATTGCTATGTGATCAACAAGGAAATGGATCTGCGAATGGCGAATCTGGTTGGTCGATGCGTGAGATCCAAAAGCGAAGGGGATGAAGATGTGAAAATGAGGTCAGGAGATGTAACTTATGAAAGGGTATTTTGGTAAATGTAACATTACAACCACATTTACTCCCAGCCTTAAAACTCTCAACCAAACAAGATACACAAATGAGACTAAACCATTAAACTCATATGTTAGTCTCATCACAAATTAATCCCATGACCTTAGGACTACCTAAAATGTGAAGCGAACAGGCCATTAGAGTCCAGAATAAAACACCTTCTACTAGTTATTTAGGATACCTACTTAAATAAAAAATTACCTAATTACCTCATTCTAACATCAATACTCATGACACATTCATCTCCTCTATCGCCTCCACCGCCACAGATTGACACCCGTCGCCGATTGCCAATCGCCGCTGTCGATCGCCAATCGCCGCCACCGATTGTCGATCGATGATGACAACCGCCGTTGACTCCTATAGTTAGATAAAATAATTTTTCCCCATTTTGACAAAAACAAGAGTAAATGAAAAACGTACAACAATTTCTCCCTGCCCCAAAAAAATGTGATACAAATGGGGGAATTGAAAACCCTGCTTGCCATTTGATAATATTTTAGTTTGAGTTGGGCGTACTGCACACTTTCTTTTTCTCTATCCTCAAGTTATATAGTACAAACCTCACCCAACTCTCATATCTCTCCCTCTCTCATTTCTTCTCTCTCCCTCGGCCATTAGGCCTCTAATGGCCTCTAATGGTGGTCGGTGGTCATAGCGGCATTGGCGGCGAAGGCGGTCATAGCGGCGAAGTCGGCGGCAAGGGTAAGTGATGGTGTGAAGAAGATAATAAATTAATGAATGGTATTTAAGTCTTTCTACTAATTTGAGTCTGGATTCAAAGAATTCAAGTAACACTACCCTTTTATTTATTTATTTAACTTCAATGGTAATCTAATCTATGACCTCCAAACCTTGACTTTTTGGCAAGTGTGCACTAATGTTTTATCCATCTCACCAAAAACCGCTTCATGGACTTATGTACAAACAAAAGATATTTGATGTAGACAAAATGAGATTAGAAAGTAATCGCAAAAGCAACAAGCGCGACTTGAAGAATCAGAATTATGAAGTCAAATACACAACAGGATCCACGATGCCACGGCCCATGCTTGAGATATATAGTGTTATTCACCTTGAGGACGCATTTTCTCTGTGAGCCTATTGTACATTCTCTTGTGGGCTAAGGCTGTCATGACACGGCCCACGCTTGAGATATAATGGTGTCCTTTTAGCATTCAATTGAACGAATGTCACTGTTGGCAGTGCTTTTTTTATGGTTACTCATACAAAGGTGCAATACGAATGGGTGCGTATTTAGTAATAACTATACGTTTTGATTACTCATTCGATTACGAAGTGTTGTGAAGAGATCATAGCAGTGTAAAGTCTCTTTATCATGATATGTAACGGGTAGTGTTAGGTGAACTCAATGAGTTCGGACCCAAATAATAAGAAAGACATAAATACCCATTATATGGTGGAAGAGATAAATGTTATTGGAAGAGATAAAAATTAAATTATTAGTAAAAAGTGTTAACAAGAAAAAGTGAAGTTAATTATGTCTTTTCATTTAGTCGGGTAAATTAAATTATTAGTAAAAGTGTTAAAATGACTCTCTCTCTTGTTTCGCTCTCTTCTCTTTCTTTCTCTCGCCCCCTCTCTGGTTTTTTCTTCTCTCTGCCTCATATACATCTCTCTCCTTTCTCTCGTTTCCTTTCTCTCTCCCCCTCTTCTCTCCCCTCTTCTCTCTACAATATACATCTTTATATTCTCTCTCGTTTCTCTTCTACAACATACATCTCTCTCTCTCTCTCTTTTATTTTTTTCTCTCACGTTTCTCTCCCTAGTCGCCGCGGTGGTGAATAGTGAAGACACTCTATCGATGACCAAATAGGTTTATAGCGGCGATGGCGGCGACAACGGCTAAATGCGATCGGTCAATGACGCGGCGAATCTTATTTGGAGGTGACAAACAGCGAAATCGCGTCAGATTTGCGGAGGCGGCAATGATCGACAACAACAACGACGCTTTTTAATTTCAAATACATCCTTAAGCAATTAATGAAAAACAACCATAATCACTTGTAAAATTCATATTATACCCCTTAAATATTTACAAAAATTTGAAGTAAAATTAAAGTCTTTTTAGAGTTTGAGTCCACTCAATGAGTCCGTTTAGCACCACCCAAGTGTTAAAGTCCGGACTCAAAAGTCCAAATAGACTTATTGTTTACTAAAATCAAATGCTCATCAATTTCAATAAAAAACGGAGCATCGAATTCAATTAACACACTAATACTAGATATACTAGATATTAATGAAACTTTTCCCAAAAATAAACATTGCTCATCAGTGCAACTCTCACGGTGGCATTAATATGCCTCAAAATGATAAATTAGCATTAAAAACCACTAATTAACCAACATTGAATATGATGCACCGAATCAATAATGGATTTATCATATCTGTTTTACTAGTCATTTACTTAATTACCCCATCATCAATACCTTTAAAATCCTCCATTTAGAGTAGTCGCTATTTGGACTCGTAGTCCGGACTCAAAACTTTTTTATTTTCAAATACATCCTCCATCCGTTGCTTAACAATATCATCACTTGCACACCTTCATTTGCCCTCGACCCCTCTCTCTCTCTCGTGTATCTCTCTCGGTATCCATCGACCGATCCGTCGAGAGAGAGGTGACCAAATCCGATCGGGTTTTCTCTCTCTCCGCGATCGATCTCTCTCACGGCCGGATCCGGTCGTTCGACCGATCCGGCCGAGAGACGACCGATCTAGCCGTGGCCTCCATCTTCTCTCTCTCTCTCTCTCTCTCTCTCTCTCTCTCTCTCTCTCTCTCGGTCGGATCTCTCTCTTGGCCGACGGTCGAGCCGAGAGATGAGAGAGAGAGAGAGAGAGAAGGAGACGACGAGAGAAGAAGATGAGAGAGAGATGAGAGAAGAGAGAGAGAGAGAGAGAGAGAGAGAGAGAGAGAGAGAGAGAGAGAGAGAGAGAGAGACGACGGAGATGAGAGGGGAGAGAAAAAAAAAAAAAAGAGAGTGAGACGACAGAGAGAAGATGAGAGGAGAGAAGAGAAAGAGAGGAGAAAAGAGAAAGAGAGACGACGGAGAAGGAAAGAGACCGCGGGGAAGGAAGAAGAAGAAGAAGAGACGAATGAAGCAGCAGCAGACGGCGGCTGCGCGACGCTGGGTCGCGGACGAGGTGGCGCGGCGGTGGCAGAACGACGACGACGTCGGTGGCCGGTGGTCATAGCATGGCAATGGTCATAATCGGTGGTAAATATTTACAAAAATTCTAAACACCTCTCTATGAGTCCGGACTCACCTAGCACTACCCGAGTCAATAAAATCATAGATTTATTGAATTTGTAAATCAAAAAACATACTAGAAATTCTCGTCAGTTCACAAACCCAAGCAATTCATCACCAAATCGCTTGCAACGTCATCACCAAGAATCTTCGAAATTAAAATTCGTATATCGGTGCTTAAGGCAAGAATCTTGCATCTACAAAATCCACGTCACACCATTAAGAACGATGAAATTAGTCTTCAGATTGTTGGTGGAATTTGTGAAAACTTTAGAAATAATAAAAAAAAAACATAAAATAGTTGATCGAGACTTAATTTATATTTAATGTCTTAAGACTATTACGTCCCGCTATAGTGCTTACGGTCTAATGAAGATAGTCTCCCAAGATACAACAATCATACTAATGATTTTAGCACTCCAAATCATTAGTCTATGAACCAATATAATGATTCAACACTCTCTCATACTCAAAACCATGAAAAGAGAAGAATACTTGATTTTGACTCATTTTTCTAACCTTATAACTCTATTGTTAGTCTTATCAAAAAATGATCTATCTAGTGAATATAAATGAGGCCCACTATGGGCACCCCACCAATTCATGAAGGCACCCATAATTTTTCTCAATTCCCAATCTAAAATGTAAAAGACTATTTTGCCCCTTCATATATACTCACGCAAACCCCACAAACCATTTGCAACTCAAAACTGGGGCACCCCACCACCTTGAGGAACAAGTGAACCATAAAGCCACAATTGTGTTTGCCGAGCGTTTATCGATTTTTGCGGCTTGACATCATCCGACAGCAAGGTAACAATGTTTGACAACCATATGATGCTTCGATGGAACTGTAAATTTGATTAAAAATTGTGAAATTGATGATTTGTTTGTCAACGTAGGGTTTGGTAAATTCGACCAATTCGAAGTTGTTTGCACTATAAAATGGAAGATTGTACTGCTATGGTGCAAGAGGAGGTTGAACTTGAGGTAATTTTTGAAAATTAATGTGTTTTTTATGCGGTTTATCAAATTTTCAGTCGATGTGCGCGATTGATTCGGCCTCGCAAGACTGAGATGTATAGAAACGTCTCGGTCAGCAAGCACCGGAAGTCTACGTAGTTCACGTAATGGTGTGAACGATACATAGTGGCAGTGTCGGTATGGAACGACCGAGACTATGAAGTAGTTCTCGGTAGGACATGAACGAAACTCTATTTATAGTATCGGACCTGTACAACCGAAAACTTGTGTTTTTGGATTTTTTGGTGATTGTGCTGTACATTTTGGTTGATCATAATGTTACAATGTTTGTATTGCAGGTAATGTCGGTTTCTACTTTATTTCCAGACTACAAGGATACGTTTACACCTTGTAGCCCATTCCCTTATAAAGAAGTGGCAATTTCATGGCTTCAAATGATAGGCCGGGAGAACATGTTTGTGCTAGTGACGAAGCACTCTGATGCGGGGGCATTAAGCGCAGGGGAAGGGTGAAACTTGCGTGTGAGACTAGTACATGTAGGGAATGTCACAAAGAGTTGGGAAAGGTAAAACGGCAAAGATTTCTTCGAAACCAAGAAATGAAGAAGAAGAGGAAACGGGGAGGAGTTACACCGGTACAAAGAAATGTGGATGCCATTTCCTTATCAACATCAAGGAAAATGCTGACTCTTTGTGGTATGTCATTGTCATATGTGGGAGGCACAATCACGACCCCGCGAACAACTTGGACGACCACTCATTTGCCGAAGATTGGATAAGGGGGAGCAGGAGGTTGTGGTGCAGATGACAAAAGGTAATGTGAAGCCAAGAGACATCCTCAATACGTTGAAGCAAAGAGATGTCACAAACGTATCGACAATGCGGACAATATATAATGCAAGACAAAAAGTCCGAATTGAGGATGCGGGTAGAGGACTCAAATGCAACAACTGTTGCACATATTGGAGAAGAATAAGTGGGTGTCGTGGCATAGGAAGCATCCCGATACGAATGTCGTCACCGATTTATTTTGGTCACATCCTGATTCAATCAAGTTGCTAAGGTGTTTCTCATCGGTAATTTTGATGGATTGCACGTACAAAACAAATAGGTATCGAATGCCTTTATTGGAGATTGTTGGCATCACTTCTACGCATTTGACGTTCTCCGTTGGGTTTGCATTCATATCATCAGAGAGTCATGCAAATTATGTTTGGGCACTTGAGAACTTGATATCCATATTGGATGGGTGGTCTAAACCTGACGTGTTTGTTACTGATCGAGACTTAGCCCTTATTAGTGCCATTGAAGAAGTATTTCCGTCATCGTCTCACCTTTTTTGCTCTTGGCACATCAACAAAGTAGTATTGGCCAAGCCTAAGAAGATGTTTGGGGATAACGATGGCTTTGCTCGTTTCATGGATAGGTGGACGAGCGTGATGTATGCCAACTCGGAGGCCTTATTCGAAGTTAGGATGAATGACTTGCGTTGTGAGTTTGGGAATGTCAAAGGTCTTACTGATTACTTGAACAACACATGGGTAAAGACCTACAAGGAGAAATTTGTACCCGCATGGACAAATCGAATTATGCACTTTGGGGAAACAACAACGCAGAGGGTTGAGTCTGCGCATTACACTTTGAAGCTACATCTTGGCAACGGTCAGACAAATTTTAAGACTTTATGGAATGTGGTTGATGGCATCTTTAGGATCCAACACAACAACATCAAGGCATCGTTTGAGCTCAGTTTAAATGTGGTCCAACCTGAATACATTGATGAGTTATATCGACGATTGCGTGGTTATGTCTCTCAACGGGCGCTTAAGTTAATTAGAGATGAATTGACACGTGGAGAGGATGTTGGTCACGACTCCACTCGTTGTGGTTGCGAGATACGTACGACACATGACCTTCCTTGTGCACACGAGCTAAACCATCATAAATTTATTGGGTTGCTCATCCCTCTCGAGGACATTCATGTTTATTGGCGAAAGTTGAGTATCATACCTGAGAATCCTATTGATCGGTCTGGGTACAATGTGCACGATGAGATTGAAATGGTGTTGCAAAAGTTTCATGCTTGCACTGATGAGGACGATCGCATCAGGATTATTCAGCTGCTCGGGGAGATTAGTCGTCCTTCGTCTACACCGGTGTTGTGCCACCTACGAAAATAAAGACAAAGGGAAGGACACCGGGGTCTTCAATCGGATATAAGGCAGGATCGAAGAGAAAACACGATAAAGACGATTCTTCGACGACTAGATTGCCGAGCGGATTTGAGTACGTGCTTTCACTAGAAGAGGCCTCTAGTTCGACGAAGAAAAAAAGTAAAGTAGGTCCTAAAATGCGCCGTACAAGTCGACGCACCCAAAGTGCATCTAACATGGCTTATGCTCATTGCATAGAACCGGATTGGTTGCCATATGTTGAGAGCACTATCGATGTGCTAGCCGATGGAAATTGTGGATATCGATGTGTTGCCTCCGGGCTAGGACTTGCCGATGTAGACGGTTGGAGGATTGTACATAGAAGGATGTATGATGAGATAATCGGGTATGAAAACCTTTGGCGGGAAGTGCTTGGAACGAGTTACGAGAATGTCAAGATTGCAGTGCATTGTCCGGATAATCAAGTTGGTGCATCTTTCAAAGAATGGTTGACACTTCCAGACATGAGATTGTTAATATCAACCGCCTTCAATGTCATTCTAGTAAACCTCTCGCATGGAGTGCCTCGACATTTCTACCTCTACGTAGTGCTCCACCGTTGTCGTTACACAGCAGACTTATCATTGCCATGATAAATGAAAGGAATATCCATTGGGTTAGGGTAAGTTCTTTGATTTTTTGTGAATTGTTTTGTTTCCCCCTTAATCGGGTTTGTGACAATAGCTTCTATGTTCTATTGTTGTATTTGACACGTGAAGTTGCGTCTGAATGCACCGCTGCCATCCTTATTCCATCGTGGGACCGGTATGTTGAGGAGTGCGCAAAAGGTTGGCGAGATGGATTCGTAATTCGAGATATCGCGCCACTTGCAATTGTTGAAGAAGGCATCGTATCCGTGGTAGATTTAGGTACACCATAGTATAAAACATGTATCTACCTATGTATCTAGCTACGACGTTGTTGTACATTTTGTTTACTGTAGACATTGTTTCAATGTTTTATTGATATATTATGTTTTTAGTCTCGGTGCAAAATTATCCTCTCGGCATACCAAGTCCGTGACCCACATCATAGTCTCGGTCGTGTTCAACCGAGACCTAACGTGAATCATCGGCACTACATTACCGAAAGTGATGGTTGTCGACGTCGTCCCGTAACGACAACATTACCTGTGCGCGACCATACGCGACCATTCTCAGACACGAGGAACCGAGACTTAAATTTTGATCTCGGTACCTTCACACCGACACTAAACGTTGTGGTTAACTACAACATGGTCAGCACGAGTTAGTGTTACATGTGGTGGAAACTTGTCCGAAATAGCATCTTGGCCAGCCCTTTCCGTGATCCACTCATAATTATCGGAAGACAACTTCTGAAACCTTGTGTTCCTTCGCGGCATGCACCCATCGAGAGCATTTGGTCGCCATGTTCATACAACTGCACATAAATTGCTCGTCGACATGTGCCCGAACGTACAGGAATAATATCGGTTGTGACTAATCGAAAGTCTCCCTTTAGTTTAGTCCATAGATGACCGACACATTAGATAATATTGGATCATTGGACGTTCTCGGCCGGACATTGTCGAGAGTGATACGTATGGTTCGGTTGGTTGAAACCGATCATTGCAATGAGGTGTCGGATCTGAATGACCGAGACACTACATGTTCCAAAAATTGCTATGTTAACTAACCCAGAAATAAGAAATACATGACCAGGTTCATACAACAGCAACATACTATCCAACATTCTGCATATAAACTATAAAAAAATGACAAGTTTCAAGCAACATTCATCATATTATCCAAACTGTCATCCAACATTCATCAAAATATCCAAACTGTCATCCAACATTCATCAAATTTTTCATTAATAGTTAATTGAGGGCCTAGTTCCTCAAACCAAAAAATATCCAAGTTCCCTCAAACACTCATTGCTTTGGTTTCTTCAAATTTTTCCTTTGGTACTCCTTGCCAAGCATTCTCTTCGAGAGGGCGAGCATCGACCGTGGCGGGCGGAGCATTAGCCGGGGTGGAGTGGGTAGAAGTGCTACCATGTTGGGACTACCTAGGGCTGCTTCGGTAGGTGCGGATGTGGCGGTTGTGCCGGTTGCGGTGGCCGGAGTGGTAGTAGTGGTGGTGGTGGGACCGAGACTCCTTCCCGAAAGGAAATTGACGATATCACTCGCCATTTTCCTCGCATACTCAAGCGTACACAACTCCGACGGGAGGTCCATCCATCGTAATGTCGTGTCCAACGCACGCCTATTACGCTGATGAAAATAATCGGGTTAGTGTTAATGTAAAACATATCGGGATTTCAACAAATGGCACGTGGGCATGCATAATACGTATAACACATTTAATACCTCCAGTAGCTCATTGTCAGCGATGGTTGTGGCGACCATGTCTTCGTCCTCATGGCTCGGATTGGTGATCACAGGATGAGATACTTTGAGGAACCAAGGTAGGTAGTTCGGTGTAGCAAAAACTCGAACTATGCCTTGTCACCACGAACTTCAGGAGCCAACAAATGGTTCCGCCAACGCTCCCAATTGTCTTCCTGGAACCCATACTTGACCGAGTATTTGTTCGCATATGGGCCTCGATGTGCTTCCAAAAAGCGGTACGGAGGATCTGATATAGATTGCACTCAAAATCCTCTCCGGATGGTAGGGCTCCACCACATCCATGTACTTAAGCGTCCCACTGTAAAAGGTCATCGAGTGCACAGCTCCATTATCCCTGTAATTCACATATGGGTCCCAAGTGACCTAATCAAAATGCAACAACCATTGTTAGTAACCAAACACTAGATGCAACATTCATCAAAGGATTTGGATAACTATCTCACCTCACTTGGGCACAACATGTCCAACGTCCTCCTAATGGACCCGACCTTGTCAATATTCATCACGGTCTCGTGTTTTTGAATCCATCTGCAGACACGAGGTTGCACATAGTCCATGTATTTCGCATTGGGTGTGGCGAGACCAAGTTTGAAATGGTCGTACACCCATCCCTGCAAATACATACAACGTTAGTTAGTCCGCAAATGCAAAAATTACTAATAATTATACCAAAAATAATGTAAGTCTATTTTATAATAAACCTCAAGTAATGTGAGGTAGCAAGCAATCTTAAGACACTTGTGCTCTGGTGGCAGACCCCAAGTGTCGATACAAGTAGGTCAATGCAGCTGCACCCTATGCGTACTTTCCCACGTCGTCTAAGTCTTCAAGAAGCTTCAACAACGCGATAGACACCCGAGATCCACTCTTATCGGCAAACAGGGTGCAAGATAGAAGATACAATAGGTACGCTCGGGCTGTGCATTCTACGGGAGGATAATTTGTGTTCCTCGAACCAGCTTTGGGGCACCATAAACTCTTCAACCAATATTTGTGCACTGTGAGCCCCTTGTTGATATTCACCTCTTCCTCAGCCTTTTCAACGCTAACCCCAAGTAGTTTCGACACCATCTTAATAGCGTCCGAGCGAGATTCCTCCGTGTACCTCGCAAAGTTCTCAACTGACACGACTTTGCCCGTCACAGGAATCTTCAGGAGGAAGCTCACATCCTCCAAGGAGATAGACATTTCACCAAATGGTAAGTGAAATGTGTTCGTCTTCGGCTGCCACCGCTCCATAAATGCAGAGATAACCTCCTTGTTGGCCTTGCGGTATGAACAGTCTATCAGCGTATTCAACCCAGAACGCTGAATAATCCTCTTAAGGCCCTCCATGTCAGGGTGGCACGATTGTAAATCCCATTCTTGGATCTGAGTTCCGTTATTGATACACTTGAGTACCGGACGCTCATGCAACAAAAAAACATCTCGTCATCTTTGTGAAAACCCTAAGTTTTTAATAACTCCGTTCAATGAAATTTTAAATACATAATTGCTCCAAATCGCTAATGCGACATGATCCTTAAAGCTCTTCAACAACGCACCGTCCAAATGACCACCGGGGAAAGGAGCACGCATTTCTACGGGCCCTTTGTGGCTCTCCTTCATTATGGCCACCTCCACCACTACTACTCCCGCCCACATTACGATTAGTTTCCGTGGTGTTCACCGCCACTAATGAGTCACTGCTACTAGACTCCGATGCATGACCCTCCTCTTCCCCTCGGGCAACAACAAGATCTTTTCGTGGTCGCGTTTCGATGTTGGAACCCTCGTCGTGCAATTCTAAATTTCTTGCACGATTTCCATCTATCTTAGCATTTCCTTTAACATCTACGTTTTCCTTCTCTTTCTCTTTCCGGTAAGATGATGTCGGGGTCTCCGGCCGCCTCGCCCTCGGTTACCCCTCGACACCTCAACACCAACCTCTCCCTTGTCACCGGTGTTTTCGAACGAGCCATACCTGAAAACACTACAACATTTAAGCGCCTGGAACATAACCAAAAGTACAATTCTAAAAAAAAATTCAAAATCATCCTTTTCTATTGTCTCGATCAAGCATGTTCGAGAAATACAACATACTTTCGTTCACTCCTAACCGATAATGGAACAATAGTCTCGGCAATGTACAACCGAGAGCAATGCAACGTTCTCAGTTGTACACCACCGACATGGCATAACCTATTCAATTCGCCTTACTCTCGTAATGTGCAGACCACATTGACTCTAACAGTCTCGGCAATGTACAACCGAGAGATAGTGTACATTCTCGGTTGTACACCAGCGACAGAACATTAACTAACACCAAATGTTACTCTCGTGATGTCTCGACCGAGGACCGAGATAACATAATTAAGCTCGGCCATTCGTAATCGAGACTATGTGAACTCTTCCGGCCTGCTAGCCCGAGAAGGATGAGTTCCCAAAAATTTACCCTCTGTCTCGGCCATGCTTGGCGAGACTGTAAAAAACATCTCTGGACCTGTGTGGTCGAGAACCACGAATTTTCAATAATGGAACCATTCATTGCACCGCCACACAAACATTACAACTACTCTACCAAATGGAACTTAATTAGACTATCAACGTACCTTCAAACGATCGATTTCACGCCTTGAGTGTGTATACGACGAACTTCAACCGAGCCATAATGTGGAGACGAAATCGCCCAACACCCCGAGCCTTCAAACTCGAAAAAGTCCTACAACAGAGGAGAAACACGGAGACGAACGAACACAAACGATTTTCGGGATTGCTCGCTTACACCAAGTATCGACGATTGCGTGGTTGCTCCTTCAAGAGGTCGGTGGTGGGGGTGGTGGGGTGCCTCTGTTTTCAACGAGGAGTATTTTGGGAATTTCGGGCCTAAATTCAGGGTGCCCTTGGTAAAATACTAAGTGCCCTCAACAACGGGGTGCCTTCATGAAATGGTGGGGTGCCCATAGCGACCTTCATATAAATAGACTTTTATGTGTCTATTAGGAAAGGCACGCCTTTTAGTATCTCATGTCTCTCCTTAGGATTACACACCTTTTTACAAATTTTCATTCAAATTATAAACAATTAAATAATGTAATTAATTGTTTCAACAACTTAAACATAGGGAACGTGTGTCGAGCCTAACACTACAACAAAGTAGGTATATAGCAACATTTTTTTACCAACTTAATAAAAAGCGTCCCCAAATTTTAATTTTAGAGACAAATGATGTACAATTGTTGCTAAATTTAAAATTTTGAGACACATAACATACGAGTGTCTCTAAATTAAGGACACTTGATATTAAAACGTCACTAAATTTAAAATCTCGAGACATATGATGTACACGTGTTTCAAACTTAAAGACACTTGATAAACAAGTGTTGTCAAATATAAAATTTGGGGACACTAATTCATAAGTGTTGTAAAATCTCAAATCTAAGACACATAGTTTATAAGTGTCGCTAAAGTTAAAATTTAGGAGGCAAACAACAAGTGTTATCAATTTCAATATTTAGGGACGCATAATTTATAAGTGTCTTTTATATTAGAGACATTTGATAAACTAGTGACGTCAAATTTAAAATTTGGAGACCCTAATTTATATGTGTTGTCAAAATTTAAATCTAATGTCACATAATTTATAAGTGTTATTATATTTTAATTCTAAAGAGACATAATTTACAAGTGTTGTTAGATTTTAAATCTAACGACACATAATTTATAAGTGTTGTTAAATCTCAAATCTAAAGACACATAATTTACAAGTATTGTTAAATTTCAAATATAAAGACACATCATTTACAAGTTTTGTTAGATTTCAAATTTAAGAATACATAATTTACAAGTGTTATTAGATTTTAAATCTAAAGATACATAATTACAAGTGTTGTTAAATTTTAAATATCAAGCCACATAATTTACAAGTGTTAAATTTTAAATCTCAAGACACAAAATTTACAAGTGTTATTAGATTTCACATCTAAAGACATATAATTTACAAATGTTGTTAGATTTTAAATCTCAAGACAGATAATTTACAGGTATTGTTAAATTTCAAATATAAGGACATAATTTACAAGTGTTGTTAAATCTCAAATCTAATGACACATAATTTACAAGTATTGGTAAATTCTAAATCAGAACTTGTCATTAAAGTTAGGTTAAACATGACTCGAGTTCAAGTTCCGTGAATTAAAAAAATAAAATTGAGAGGGTCGCCTCCCGTACATAACTCGACATCGCCTAAGCATGGATTAGTCGGTGCAATTGGTGCGGGACATCACGAAAACAAAAAAAATTAATTAAATGTTAAATGTATAACTAAAATAATTAGATTAACTTTTAAAAAAAAAAACTATTAGTCCATATGTGATTCCTGAATACAACCCAACAACCATTCTTGTGGAAACATAAGAAATTTATAGCTCTGCTCATCATATGTAAATATTATATTGATTGTAAAGAAGTTATAATTGTTTAGCCAACCTAGTTGTTAATGGAGATTTAGCTCACGTCAACAACAAAGCCTCAAACCCCAAATTAATTAGGCTATATGGATCAAACTCTTCAAATCTACTATTTGTTTGGTCAATTTCATCTTTAGTTGGATGTTAATTGTTATTAACCTATCGTGAATTCGCCACTCCGCGTACATAGAAGCTTCAAATAGATAAATCTAGGGTTTATCAAATAGAAATCTCTCTCACCAGTTCTCGTCGGTTCGTTCCGATCTCTCTCTATCTCATTCGCTTGATCATTCTGATTTCTTTCTCTCTCTCACTCACTCGATTGTTCCTTTCTCTCTCTCTCTCTCTCTCTCTCTCTCTCTCTCTCTCTCTAGTCGCCCGATTCTCTGAATTAGGGCAACCAATTCTTCAATTTCTGGACTCACTCAATCTGGTGCCTTAACATGTCTAGGTATGCTCGTAAACCAAGCTGAAGAGCATTTGAGATTTTGCAATTCTCATGATAGACGCACTCTCGGTGATCCCCGTGCCTGTGCTTAGAAATTTATCGAACAAGCTATACGACTCTCACTCACTCGATTGTTCTCTCTCTCTCTCTCTCTCTCTCTCTCTCTCTCTCTCTCTCTCTCTCTCTCTCTCTTGAGTCATCGTCTCGATCTTGAATCTCCGTCTCTTTCATTGCTCTCTGCTCTCTGGACGCTCTGTGCTTACCGCTCGCTCTTAGCTCGTCAAGGTAACACAAAATTTTTTTTTAACACCCGAATTCTCTCTTCACATTGTATCTCGCTCACATTTTCCCCCCTGGATTGGCTTTCATGTGCATTAGTTGGTGTTCTTCACTTGATCTATTAAGTTAATGTTGTGCCTTTTGTTTGGTTTAGAAGTTTTTGTTCTCGCTTCTTCTCTTACCCGCATAGTTTTTGTGGTTATGCTTGTTCTATTTTTAGGTTTTTTAATATGTACTATTTCATTTAAACCTTTTAATTGAGCAATTCAAGATTTAAATTGATTCCGTATTTGGTTGTTATTCAATGTTTATTTTATCGGTATAGCATGTCATCCGTATTTGGTTGTTATTCCATGTTTCTTTTATCGGTAAAGCATGTCATGATCAACATTATAATACATTAGAGTCATGTACTGAGGTTATTACTTTGTCGCTTGATGTTATAGTTGTTAGTAATTTCATTTTCATGCACTTGCTATGGATGATTGATTAGTTAGGTGTTGTTGGTTACGATTGAATGGTACCTATAATTACTTAATTTCTACTACTAGTTAGGATTAGAAACACTAGGATTACTCTTTTAGTTAATGTTGCTATTTCACATTACATTTATAGAGAATGGAATAAACCTATGACCTTAAGGAGGTATGATTGAACAAGTAGTAGACGCGTTGATACTATGTGGTATTTGTATGCCTCTTATATCGATATAGGTTAGGCGCACGGCCTCAACTTCGATTCCCCACACAACTAAATGTCGGGCTCTGGTGGACTCTTTTTGCAATCCTAAGGCATGTGGACGAGTAAGACAAAGTGTTTGGATACCACAAGTTACTCAAAAAGTTATTTGAGAGAAAATGCTTAGTGTCAAATAAATGACCAAAATCATTTGGTGCAAGCATAATATCATCAACATATAATATCAAAAATATGAACTTACTCCCACTAACATTAAGATATATACATTGATCAATGATGTTTTCCGTAAAAACAATACATGTTATTGTATCATTAAACTAAAGATACCACTGTCGACAAGTTTGCTTAAGTCCATATATTGATTTCTTAAGTTTACATACAATATGTTCAGTACCAACAATATTAAATTCTTAAGGCAAACCGATGTAAACTTCTTCATCGAAACTCTCATTTAGGAAATCATGTCTTTACATCAATTTGGTACAACTCTAAGTCAATATGAGCTAGTAATGCCATAATTATTCTCAAAAAGTATTTCATAGAAACCGGAGATAAAGTTTGTGTATAATCAATACCATATTTTTGAGTAAAATATTTGGCTATAAGTCTAGCTTTATATCTCTCAATATTACCACTACAGTCACGTTTATTCCGCAATTCAACGAGATCCGTAACTTCATTTTGAGCCATCGAGTTGAACCCATCTTTCATAGCATGGATCCATTTGTCAGAATCAACGTGATTTTCGATATTTTAGTAAGATATTGTTTCATTAGTAATTATTATATCATAATCATTTTCTTGCATATATACCTCAAAATGATTTAGAATAGCAGATTTTTGTATGCCCTCCTTCTCTGAAGTTTTATTCGTGAATATTGTTAGGTATCATGGCCGGGCGTGGGCATAGGGGATGTCGAGCTCGATCGTTCCGTGTCTTTGTGACTACCCAAGAAAGATTGGTAAGTTTTTTGTTTTCTCACTTGTTCACTATGCTTGGTCTCCGCACGCAGTCGATCACACCGTTAATCACGAATCATGAATTAGGGCACTTACCCCATAACTAATTCTTCAATTTTTCTCGACTCACTCAACTGGTGCCTTAACATGTCTAGGGATGCTAAAACCAAGACGTAAGCGTGGCTCTCGAGATGAGCATTTGAGATTTTGCAATTTTAATGATGGACGTTTTGCGAGAATTAATCCATGGGAGAATAAAACATCTCTCTGGTGATCCCCACGCTTCATGCAATAGCAAATGAATTTGGGAAGTCGATAAAGTCTGACCGAGGAATCTATCGAACAAGGAGAACCCGCAACGGCATAAGATTTGCACACAACAACAAAGATGTTTTCTTCTCGATACAGAGGATAAATGGACAATGAATGTACGAGAAATGCTACAACGAGACAGTGATTGATTAAAAACTCAACTTACATGATAGAATGCGATGTTCAAGTAAGTCCGTCTCCATTTTCGACTGAAATTTTAGATTTTGACTTGGTTTCTGGGAATCTCGATAGGTTTGAGGATTTTGAACTGTTTGTGAATCAGATCGTGGGGTTTCCTTGTGCAGATTGAAAGAATCATCAATAATCTCTCCTTTGCATACTTCTTTCGTGTGCATACTCACCGGTTGTCACCATGGTTATTAGATGATCATGACAAGATTATGGTGGTGATCAATCTATTGACCAATAAGTTTACACATTTTTTCTTTCTCTTTTTAATTTTTGTTCATATATGTTGTCGATGTATGGATGCGCAGTGTGAATCATTTGAAGATGATTTTGGTTTTGTTTTTTATTTCGTTGATTGTATTGGTGGATTGGATTGTGAAGTTTGTTATTTTGGTGGGACGGGGAGAATAATCCGTCTCTCGATTGATTGAGACGGAATCGGGCTTTCCGTTCTTGATTAGAAACGGAATCGGAGTTACCGTTGGAAACTATTTCCAAGCCCTAGTGACATTTTTCGACGTATCACTATATTCGAGAGATCGGGAAGAGCATTAAGCGCTTCGCCATAGCAATTTGCAATCAACTCCACATTTAGATTCTCGTTAAAGGTACATATCTTATCTTTCCTACTATCCTTGCTTCTAAATCCAGCTTTCTAGATGATCTTCCTGAGTACCCATCGAGATTTTTAGTTCAGATTTGTGTTTCGTTCTAGTTCTTGGCTGTGATATTGAGCTTATTAGGTTTTGTTTTGGTGGATTTTTGTTGCTAATTAGGTTTTGATAGATCAAGGGTAAGTGAAGTACATTGTTTATTATACGCATAATTGATAGTGGTGGCGTATTCTTTACGCGAAAGGATGCGGAATCCGGAGCAACGGTATCCGAAGAGGAGCAGGACATTGCCGATTCCAATCGATTGTCGACGATCGATGATTGGGCTAATATCAAGGACTGTGACATCATGCAACAACAGTCCGCTATCAAAGCAAAGGAAGCTCATAATGTGGTGGCCCTGCCGCTACGGGTGACATGTCTCCGTGCACTCCTCGCCCTGTGGGCCTAGCTACACGTGTCCGGCACCTGCCCGTCCTTTTTATATCTCAAATTTATGTCCACATATATTTTATTAAATTAGTTATTGGATTTTCATATTTTCTTAACCAATTCTCTTAAGTAGTTAAATATTTAATAGGTTCACTAATTTGTAGTTTATTATAATGATCATAATCACACTAGTGGGTTGTATATTACAAATTAACTTAAATCGGCATAAACTTTAATTGATAAAATTAGGTAAAGTAATTTAGCATGATAAACATTATCTATATGAGCATGTCCTACCGAGGAAAACCCAAAAAAGTACTATGTATATAAGTGACAGTATCATACCATATGGTATATACATGTACTAGGTCATCTCAAGTCCACCAATAACCAAAATAAAAACCAAAATATCAAAATAATATAAACAGCTACGAGCATGTCCAAGACCGTCTAGCAAAAAGAGATAGTCGCCCAAAATTTTATTTTGCCGTTATTCTTAGAAAAGTCAGCACTCAGTCACCTAATAAATACAGTGACGAGTCCAGTGAGTAAATCCCCAAGAGAAGTCCACACAATATTCAGCAAGAAATCAAATAGAAGTATAAATCATGCATTTATGCTATCTGGCAACAACAATCATGAATATATGGCAATACAAAAGATTCAGCCAGCATATCATGACAGTTAACATGGTGCAACAAGCAATAATTAAACAAACAATGATTAACACTAGTACATACCAACCAAACATGCTCGAAAATAAGGCTTAATATCAGTTAATAATATAAACGAGAATGTAAACACACCACGGTTAAGTCAATATACATGTAAATATCCTTGATGAAAACCCAAGGATGTGTCGCGCGTAGCAAACTATATCATACTTCGGAGTTAAAGATCTTTTCAGGGGCTTCTCCCACCACCTCCATTGTCCCATCCTTAGTCCTCGAGGCACCGGCCAAATTTGCTAAGACACCGACATGTGTGCATTGGTGCGGCTCAGTCGCAATTCACTAAGGGCATAATCACTCGTGCTATGGTATATTGTACACAAGTTCGTCCATACATCCCGGTGTAAAACCCCGATAAATTGATTAATTAGTTAGACAAACCGGAAAGGAAAACAATTCGACACCCATCACACGCATAAGAAAAATGAACTAAATTCTATGAAGCATTCTCCAGGGTTTTACGCACCTCAATCCACACTCCGACTTCCTCAGACTCCCGAATCTGAGCCGACTAGCTCCTGATACCCGAAAGTGCCCCGAATAAAAATGAAATTTAAAAAGAAGTTCATAGTCTCATGGTTAAACAAATTACTAGTCATTTGCATAAGATTCGTGTTCAGCTGACCCTCCCTTCATGTCTCCAAGGGTAGCCAAAGCACCAACAGGTTCGGTTCGTTATGCGGTGCCACCTCTTGTTTCAAGTCCGACCCCTGAGAATTTATGTTCTACTCCAACCTCCTAACATGCATGTTAACGAGGGTGTAATTTTGGAATATAGCAGTAAGGATATTGTTTTTGCAACCTTCGACTGTATACTTTACCATGGTCTCAATTTCATGCTTCTGGTTGCTTACGAGGTCTACACCACCTACTTCAATTCCTCGACCTGATTCTCTTTTGTTGCCAAAGAGGTCTGCAACATTTGATGTATATTCTCCATGTGTTATTGAAGCAAAGATGCAAAAAATGACTATACTGCCGATTCTACTGCATTTCTTATCTATTTAATTTGTTGCTGCTACACTACAACTAAGTTGGATGACTTCACCAACATCTTCAGCTCCTCCAATTGGTTCTCCGTCACCTTCATCTTTTCCCTGACATCTAGCTGGAATTGCAGGGTCCTCATTGGCAGCTCATTTGTTTCAAGATTAGTTGTACCCCTGCTGGTTCTTTCCACCTCAAAATGTTTTTGCAGCAGCACCTCTAGCTCTTCATATGTCTGCTTGTGTTGGTCTTCAAGCTATGTTCCTCGTGAGACTCTTTTGTCTTCTCCATGACATAGTCCTATGGTAATGGCTATTTCATGACATTGTCTTGTGGCTATTGTTGCTCTATGAATGTTCCAATAGCCCTCATAAATCCTAGGTGATGAAGGGTATGTGTGGTGGATGAGCGTATCATCGAATGTGTCATCAGCAAGTTCTCCTCCTCCAGCCTTTCCATCTTCATTGCATTAAAAAATGAAACTTAATAAGTAGATATAACCAACGAGCCACTAATGCAACTGAGCAGTTATCCTCCTCTTATTCTTCAGTGACCTCGTATGAGTCATCTCATAAATTGCCTCTTTTATTATCAGAAGTATCGAAAAATACTTGACCAGCAGGGTTATCCTCTTCATTCCCATCTACTTCCTCCATTTTTTCTTTAGAGGATGTGTCTCTTAATGTAGTCGACTCCTTCCCTGCACTCTTCACTACACCCTTGCCTATATTTTCCTTTTTAGCCTTTCCTTTCCCTGGCCTTGCAGTCACCCTACTTACTTTTTTAAGTGAAGGGGTTGATCCACTTCCCATCCACAAATTTTTATTACATCCGAGGCATACTTTTTTCGTCAATCGAATCTTTCTTTTCATTCAAACACATATCATACTCTTTCTTGGGAGGGGAAGGGAGACCGACATCATCATAGAGGGCGCAAAGGTGATGTGCATGTGAGCTAGGTCAATCTCCGCCCCATTTAGCACAGCCCAGGTCAGAGAATATCGCGGTGGATTACGCAAGTTAGTCCACCAGTCCTAGGGCAGATTACATGGGCCATTTAACGATGGACCAACCTAGCCAAAACTGTTGAGTTGAACCAGCTGATCTGCCATTTAATGCTTTGATCCCTACCTCCTTAGGGGGATGCACCATAGACGAATGTTAAACATCGATCATGTCAACAAGCTTGTCCTCCAACATCTCAATTGTTTCAAGTACGAGCTTGAAATTCTCAACTAATGTGCAACCAAAGTCAGCCATGTAACAACATCGCGATATAATGACGTCGTATCAACCTAAGAATGTGGATGCATTACAGTCCAACTCGTTTATCCCTTTTTCACGACCTTAATAACGTGTGAAGTCCTTTCTCCATCTATCCAAAATGTATTGGGACGAGACATGATGTAGGTGGCGCTCACATAATACATATAGAGCATAACAGCAAAGGATTCCACTAAACTCAAACGACTAACATATGCAATTAACCTCTTGCTTAGCATATCGAAATAAGACTCCATAAAATCTTTTTCATTAACGATCATTGTCATCTTGAACCTAAAGTCTCGCACATCATAGTAACAAAAGCCATCCCCCTCATCAATCTTTTTCGCCATCAAATTCACCACCTTCCTAACTTCTTCTTGAGACTTTGCAAAAATATCGTCTGTGTATATATCACGGAGTTGTCACTTGTATGAAATGTTAGTAATCAAATCTCACTCCTTTTAGTAACATTCAAATCAAGCCACCTCTTAGTTCTCAAACTTTCTATCGACTACCACCTTGTACTGAGTGATAAATTGCTTCAATGTGGTCTTGGAATTAATGTACCCATCAAAAAATGGTTTATCCCTTCACTTATTTGAGTGGTTGACATCCCAACCCAAAATATACACTTCTCATAAATAGAAACCAACTTTTGTTTCATCTCGTAAAGAGTTTTCAACCAATGTGCACTTGCATCATTGATTGTGTACTTCTCCATCATGACACTCCATGAATTCTCAAAATTGTCTATTGTGAGTGTTTCATAGACTGATTTTTTAAGACTCCAAAAAATTCATTACGATCGTTAATGCCAACAAGCTTCTCTAGCACCTTCTTCATGATGTGCCATAAGCAAAGTCTATGTCATGCATTGGGAAATACATTGGCAATAGCGCCCCTATTAAGGAACATTGGTCAGTTACTATAGCCTTAAGCTCACCCCCCATACAATCGTGTCATGCCTTGAATAACCATTTTTTATAGGAACGAGACTTGATTTATTATAGCCCACTGTACAAACGGTCAAAGTATTTATAGGCGAGAAACAATGTGTTTCTTATAAACAAAGTAAAAAAAAATCCTATCAATGTAATAAGGGAAAAACGCGTCGTTCTGATGAAATACAAAACAAGAAAACCCTCCACTCCGATGATGGGTCAATGATGAAAACTCGACTTTGAAGTGGTGCCACGATCGCACCAAATCAACTAGGTTGAATTCGTGTTCTTATGGCCTAGGCAATATAAAAATGGGACCAAAAATTACAATGCTTCCACCCCCGAATTAGATTGATCAGCAAAACACTCCTTATACTCCCAAATATATGGTTATGTTTTGGATTACCGGAGGCATTTCCAAGACCCATTTAAATCATTCCATGTTATGTACTTGAAATCTTTGTCCCCCACCAGTGCAGAGGCCACAACTCGTTTGACGAGTTCCGACACTTCCACCCAACCCCTAACATACCCTTCGAAAAGTCTTCTATTTCTTTCAGCCCAGATCCACCATAATGCGGTGAACACTGGTTTGCTAAATTCTACTTTGTTTCCTCGCTGCTACTCCATGTATTTGCATAGCCAGTGCTTGGTTGATAGTCTCCGGGTTTAGCCATGCCATATCGAGTTTCGTTGCATATCAACATAGAAAAGGAACAAGTCATAAAGACACGATCCACCTATTTTTCGCCTCGACCACAGAGCATACATCGATGAGGGAGATATACAAATTAGATCGTTGATGCTACAAGACTTCCACTACACTAATCTTCTTTTTCCATATAAGCCACGCGAGGAATTTATATTAAGCTGGAGCTGCCGCCATCCAAATGATATTGTAGGAATCTTTATTCATAAGTGTATATGTTGATGTTAAAACTTTGGTTGCAGACTTAAAAATGAACTGCTCTGATAGGTCGAATTTCCATAGCCTTTTATCTGATGCCTATGAGCCTAGTTGAAGTCATGTGACTTCATTCCATAAGTTTAACACTCTCTGCTATATTGAGCCTACGTTCTCGATGAAGCATCAAGTTCTACTGAATGTTGCTTTGTTGGCCTACCTCCATTTTCATTTCATCAGCAAAGAAAGCCTTTGTCTTCCTAATTAGTTGATAGAGAAATGGAAACTCAACACAGAAAGAATTCTGTCATTTCCATTTATCATGCCAAAAACTAATACTTCTTCCATCCCCAACCTTGTATGAAATCCCCTCCTTAAAGAACTCATTGCATTTAACGATAGCTCGCCATAGAGATCGCGGTGGTAGTTTAGGTCTCCCACGTGGGTCCCACCCATTACTAGATCTCCCATATATGCTGCTAATTATATGTACCCATAGAGCCCCTCCTTCGTTTTGAAACCTCCACAACCACTTTGTTAACATGGCTTTATTCCTTACTTCCAATTTAATGATACCCAAACCTCCCTCTGATTTTTGCTGTGTAACTTGATCCCAAACTGCCAAGACGTAAGAAGTTTCGGAGCCCATCTTTTGCCAAGGGAAGTTTCTTATTAATTTCTCGCCCAAGTTTGCAACTCCTACTAGTATGTGATATAATGACATGAAGAATGAAGGAAATGCTTCTAGATTTGACATAATCATGGTTAATCTTAACCCTTTTGACATACAATTCTCTTTCCACCTGTCTAATCACTTAGTCATCTTGTGTATCATCGGTGCCTAGAATTCTTTTTATCCAGATAGAATTCTTTTTATCCGGATCTCCCCCAAATGGCATTCCCAAATATTTAAAAGGCCACTTACTAACCTCGCAGCCAATGTCTCGAAAAACTGATGTGATATTTTGAGGTTTAACAAAAACATGTGCGATATTCATTATGTGCCTAGCCGCTTATTTGTCCCATTCCATGAAAAATAGCAAATCATCTGGAAATTGTAGGTGCAAGATGTGCACCACTTCACTTCACGCCAAATACGTAGTCCTATTACCATGCTATAATGTTTTCCCTATCATCATTCTCCATAGTACATATGCCACAAGTAAGAACAAGAATGGAGACATGGGATCTCCTTGCCTAAGCCCACGAGAATCTTTGAACCAACCCCGAGGTCGCCTATTTATCATGACTCCGAGAAATCAGCATAATAAGTATAGCGGTGGATCTAATTTCTCCATCTTGCCCCGAACCTTTTTCTCTTAAATACATAATCTAGGAAGTCTCAATCAACACGATCATATGCTTTAGCAAAGTCTATTTTTAATACGAAACCCTTGAATTTTTTTCTTCTTTGCATACTCCACAACTTCACTTGCTTTGAGTACATCTAGCATTTGCCTTCCCGGTGTAAAAGCATTTTGTTCTTTTACAATGATGTGTCCTATGACTTCTCTTAGCCGCAATGCAATGATTTTGGAAAGAATCTTATACATGGAGGTTATCAAACTAATGGAGGTTATCAAACTAATTGGACAAGAATTTGATAAATGACATGAGTTATAACCCTTTGGTATCAAGCATATATGTGTATGATTCATTAAAGAGCTTACTCTTCTTGTTCGATAAAACTTTGATAGGACACTCATAACCTCGTTCTTCACTGTACCCCGACATTCCTTGAAAAGATTCATAGTATACCTATCGAATCCTGGTGCCTTGTCACTCTCATAATTGCAAATTGCTTGCCATACTTCTTCAACAGTAAAGTCCCTTTCTAGCCACCCTGCTACGTTTTGATCTATCAGGTTGAATCTCCCACTTTTGTTTCATAGGATCCAAATATAACTTCTTAAAAAAAACTCTACAATGGTATTTCCCACCTCCTCGGGATCTTCTATGAACTCTCCCGAGGCATTTTGGATTCGATTGATGACATTCCTCCCTTTTATGGTGATTAACATTCTATGGAAAAATTGGGTGTGCCACCCTCCTTAGCCCATTTTATCTTGAGCTTTTGATGAGCAATGCGACTCTCCATAAGAATAACATGATCTAGGTCTTATTTCAATTGTTTCCTCAAGACCCATTTATCTAAGCACCAACTTGGATTCCTTTCCTCCTCGTCCAAACGACCAGTTCTTTGTATTAAATCACTTTTCCATGTTTGTAGGTTCTCATACACCAATTTATTCCACTCAACGATTATATGTTTTACCTATTGTAATTTCATAAGAATGAGTATCCTCTACCCTCGAACTTTCCAGAATTTCTCCACCAAGCTGTTACTTTATTTTTGAAGTCCCGATTATGAAGCCACTGTAATGTTACCATGATGCGATTAAGGCGAGCATACAATGGGTTCTCTCTAAGGTTCGACCAAGTGAAATTCCCATTTGTGAGTGGCATATCAACAATTTCAATTTCCCTAATTAGTTTGTCAAACTTTCTCATGCTTGTAGTGATCATTGTATTTCCTGACTTTTGCCCTAAAAATCTTGGGACATTGAAGTCCCCTGCAAAGCACCATCGACGACCGCAAGCTCCATACAATGCTCCAATTTCCTCCCAAAACTTATCCCTCCCATTCATGTGACATGGCCCATAGACCTCGGATAACCACCAATTCGCCCCATTCTCTCCCGATAGTTGCACTGAAATTGAGAAACTCCCCACCATATTGTTAATGACACAGGTTCTTCGTACATCACATACTATCACCACTCCCCCCTTTCTTCCTGTAGAGGGAAGCGCGATTGCCCCAAATTAAGGCCACTACTAATCTGTCTACCATTTCTTTTTTTATCATGTGAGATAAGTATGTCTGGCTTGATCTTACTCACTGTCTTCTTGATCATGCGTCGTTTACTCGCAGCACATAGGCCTCTAAGATTCCATGACACAATTTTCATTACTTACCACTATAAACCCCTCAGACTATTAGTAACTATCTGTTTAATGAAATTGGTGCCGAATCTAGTTTATTGTAATCGATGTCGCAATTAATTCTTCTGTGTTCTCCCTTAAGTGGCATGAATGAATTTCGCGTTATAGTTAGTCTGCAAGCAACCATGAATGTTGTGTCCACTGCCAGTGGTTTGATCTCCATAGGTTGAATATGATCTTAACCATTTCGTGGTTGTGAAGGCTTCGCAACATTATTCCCCTATGGTGTGATTTTTTTACTGTTTCGTAGGTCTAGAGTGTCGTCATTTTCCCCATTGTACTAACCAAATCGAACAGTCTACGAACATCTTTTATATCGCTGTTATCCGACCTTTCCCTTTCCTCAATCACCTGAATAGTTTCATATGTGTCTAAGGAATCGTCAACCCTTTTCGCCCACCAATCATCTGTATCATTATTAAGGTCTTGTGCATTTCCCCATTTCGATTCTTATACCTCCGAATCACTGGCTTTTGTGGATCCCCACCCTCTATCTGGATCACTGCTATATGTTTTTATATCATCCGCAGCTATTTCGGATATCTACCTTTCCTAAGTTCTAGGGTCCTCACATCACAGAGCTAGACACCCTTTGTCTCTTTGGGCTCCTATTCTTTGTAATGTAACCCCGTGATTTCCCCTGCCTTTAGATCATTGTATTTTCTTTTTGTTGTACATTTTTGGTGAAAGTTTTGTGGCAATTCTGGTGGCCTGACATAAACCTAATAACAGCATGTAATTCTACCATATTGTAAGAGTCAGTATTAGTACCTACGTGAGATGCCTCCCTCTCTGGTTCGCGATCATAGGTTCGGGTTGCAAGCTCTATTGTCTTTAGAAAGTTAAGACTTGAATCGTCACTTAGTATTGTCTGAACCTCCTGGGCTTGCATAATTTTCATGCGAATGTTGTTCATTTGGGCTTAAAGTAATGGTCGTTGGTATTGGCCCGTCTTAGCATCGTACCAGACTACAAACTCTAGTGGTTCCTCGATGAATTCGCCATTCCATTAGTTCAGGCCTTTTTTTGTCAAGTTCATAGGCTGAGTTGGGCCTTCACTCCCCAAGCCACATGGGCCCCGTTTGAATGGCTCTCTTATTCAAATAAAGGCAGAGTGTTGTCAACTACAACGCGTTGCCTATAATTCTACCTCTGTTTAGGCAGATTTCATGGGATTTGTATCCCTTCTGTGTGTCGCATAAACCCTTCCATATATCGATATTCGCCAAAAGTGCCTACTCCAGTCATCTGATCCTAAGTAATTAACGGTTGTGGAATTGTTGTAGCCTCGTTCTCTAGCCGTTGAGCCTTATTAACATTAATTGTGGGAACGTTTGTCAATTCTACATTTAATGATGTGTCATGTGGCAAGTGGATACAAGCTCCACTTATGTGAGGACTGGCCCGCTACCTTTCCTCCCTCATGCCGCCACTTCCCATTTCAATGAAACAGTGCTAATCGTCGCTATGTTCTCAGAATTGTGTGCTTCAATCGCATCACACCTTTCCTTAATTATCCTCGACCTATCCTGTTTGGTCAGCTTTTCATCGGGGATCATCTCTAGTTCCTGCAGGAGATCGGCTCGCCGAACATGCAAGGTGGTTGTTTTGCCCCCAGGCAAAGGAAATGATCCCCTTTTGCAAGAAGTGTGCATCATTTCCTTTGATTTTCAGCATGGCCTATTCAATTTTATGTCGTTCATATGTGGTTCTCGCAACTCCAATAAGTCCTCCAAATTGTTGTCTAATCCTCCTAAAGCATATGGGTTCCATAAGTTCAATGGTAACCGTTTGATCATGATCCAACAAAGTTTTCCCCATCTCTGTTCCATCTAATGAAAATCAGGGTTCCATGGGTGAATGCGATATATAAGGTTATGGCTCATCTTGCATCCCTTCTCTCGGATCAGCTACATCTCTTCAAAGTTTATACAAACCATTATGGCTCGGTCCTCTCCCACAACTTAGAGTTCAATTTTCCTATTCATCACGCTTTTGAAAGGGATGATTCGATTTCCCCTCATGGTGTGGTATCTCGCTACTTGAAAATGAACACAGCCATTTGGCATTCAATTGCAAGTGTCAATCTTTGTTTACAGGAAAATACCTAGCCTTTGTCATTGATGTAGGCATGCGAACTCCCAAGTCAGCTCTCACTATAAACCATGTTGGTTGTAGAACATGTCGCTCTAAATAACATATTTCTCTATCTACAAAAATCTCCCTTCCATCAGATAGGTTTAGAGTGTTGTTGAGTCAATGTTGGGGTTTCCTGCCTCTGCCCAATGATGACGAGCTTCCTTTAACCGCATCCAAGCCTTTCATTCCCGGCCTTCCGGTATAAGTACCATTTGTCATCCTCCCCTATAAGTCTTATGCAATTTCAGAGCACATCCCCTATCGTTACCCAGCACTTGAATCATCATGATTGTGTCACCTGCCCGCCTCAGTCGTCATTCCTATTTATCTGGTTTGTGAGAAAACCATCCCATTGTGTCGATCCACAATGATATAAAATCCTCATCGATCTCCGGCTTGTGGCAAGTACTGCATGTGTATTTCGTGATGTTCAAACCCCTTTCTCGAGCCCTTTCCACTGCAATATCTTTACATTCACCGAGAAATAGCTATTGCCAGAATCTACCAAGGTGGTCGTGTTCCTGGCCTCTTGCCGTAGCTCCATTCGTCACTTCCTGCTAATGACCTTGACCTAAGTCTCCACTTTGTTCACCACCATGCTTACAGTTCAAGACTTTTTGCAAAGTAAATCTCTCTCGTCGGCTAGTAATACACATCCTATTAAAACTGATTGACATGGTGACTCACACCGACGAAAAATGCAAAAAGTCTAAGTGAGAAATTGACGTAGACTTTTTCAGGCAATCTGCCCAAAAAAACATGTTGGAGGTGATTTTCATCATCAAATTTCATTGCCTGAAAGAGATTTACGTTTTGTTTTATGCTTTTTGGCAAAATACTGCAATATGGCCTCCCCGTCACCACAACCAAGCCAAAGTCTATGTCAGGACCCATTTTCCTAAATGAATCCCGACCGACCTAGCTCAATTCATAACTCGCTAACTAACTCAGTCACTGCGTTACGAACCTAGCTAGTTAGCCTCCTTTCTAAATCAACTCATTATCATTCATTAACAATTGAAATTTAAATTAAATGATTCATAAACGCCGCGGAATCTCATAAATTAGAACTTTAATGTTTCCACAAAAGATCAAAACTAGAAAGTAAGAGTTATTATCTAGAATAAATTCTCCAGAAGTTTGGTTTATTCAAATCGCCAAAACCCATGATAAATAATATAATTAAAAATAAGATTTTGGTTCGATCTCGAACCATACCAATCAACAACCTGAAAATTCCTCTAGACAATTGGAGATACTCCTTTCCCCTTATAAACTCTTGATGAAGCAATCTGTTGGGGAAAATTGTTGGGTGAGCACAAAGGGCAACGGTGCTCAATAAATTTACGTTAAGTTACTTGGTGTTATGAATATTCCATATAATAAATGCAACAATAAATAAAATGCATGGCTTGCAAATATTTAATATGATGAAGGAAATAAAAAGAAAGCATATAAATGAAATCATACTCAAGGCATTGAAATGTGCAAATGCTAAACATGTATGAGCTACTGTGATAGACTCCTCAACCACGTTGAAGTTTGTGAAGATTGACCCTACTATGGCCATAGTGGTATCAACACTCCATTCCCATACACTGTGAAAGATTTACCTATCACCAAGTCCACAAACTAGTCCAACCGGACTTAGCACCTACTACCAAACATTTATTGAGAACATAGGAGTTAATCATATTTTCAATTATTAAATATGAATTCTGGCAACTGCCTTTTTTGTTATTCTACCCATATGCCCTACTTACATGATCCCTATCACATAGTCTAGTAGAAAGGTAAATAATCATAAAATCAATAACTAAATCCCAACTTACCTGGTATGCTATTTTCCACACTCTCTAATTGGCACTTACGAGCGCACTCCAACGTTAAGTCAACCAAAATAGGTTAAGTGTTGATAAATTAATTAAATTAACTTGCTAGAAAAACAATTTCGAAAACCACTTTATAACTATTTATAACCATTTTAAGTTTCACCTTTTTATTCCAAATTTTAAAACTCAAAGTTCATTTCACTTAATTTATTCTATTTGATTTAAATTCTACTTATATATATATTTTATATATTTGGGGCAGCTGGGCCGATCCAGGGGCTTGGATTGGCCAAACTGGCCAGTCTGGCCGAGGGTTCCTCCCCAAAACTGCGCTGATGCAACGCAATTTGGGGAGGGATTGAGTTTGATCGGCCCAACCAGCTGTTATGCCTATCGAATGAGGGAGGGAGCGCACACAGCACTCCCCTCCTCTTCTATGGTGTATTGTGCATTTGCGCAAAACTCACACTAATAGTGTGCCCCAAGAACTTCACCTCTATTGCCCAGAACTCACACTTATTGAGCTTAACGTACAGTTGATGATCCTTCAGTGTCTGTAGGGTAACTTTGAGATGTGTCTAATGCTCTTCTTGGGACTTCGAGTAAATCATTATGTCATCAATGAACACTATGACAAACCGATCCAAATAAGGTCGGAACACACAATGCATGAGATCCATAAACATCGCAAGCGCGTTAGTCAATCCAAATGGCATAACTGTAAACTCAAAATGACCATATCTCATACTGAACGTTGTCTTCGAAACATCTTCCTCCCTAATCCTTAGCTGATGATACCTTGATCTCGGATCAATTTTCGAGGAAGTTTTGGCTCATCTCAGCTGGACAAATAGGTCGTCGATTCTCGGCAATGGGTACTTGTTTCTGACAGTTGCTCGGTTCAGCTGACGGTAGTCCAGCATATCCTCATAATCCTATCTTTCTTATTTACAAATAAGACTGAAGCGCCCTATGGTGACATACTCGGAGTTATGAAACCTTGTTCTGACAATTCTTCCAATTAGATCTTCAACTCCTCTAACTCCTTAGGTGTCATGTGATATGGTGGTATGGATATCGGCTTTGTTTTATGAACAAGATCGATGATAAACTCAATCTCTCTATGTTGAGGAATACCTGGTAGATCAGAAGGAAAGACTTATGGGAATTCTCGCACAATAGGTATCTTCTGAATCTCGTCTTCCTAGTCTTCCTTTCCCAAAGTTGTGAACTCCCATCATTTGTTCAATCTCCTGAATAGTCGCCACTTTTCCTCGAGTGGTGTGTCAGGAGGTGTTATGCCTCTGACTAAGAATGGAGGTAGGTTTTGCACTTCGAAAATGATTGTCTTTTGGAAGTAATCAATGTGGGTGTGATATGCGAAAAGCCAGTCCATTCCCAATAAAGCATCATAATCAAGGAACTCTAGGACTCTAAGGTCGGTGGGTACGTCATGCCCATCAATCTTGACTACACGGTCTCGATAGATGAGGTTGGGGTATATATTTTCACTCACTACGGTACTCAAGACAAGTAATATATTATCCCTGACAGGTTTCAACCCTAACTCATCTACCCTGCTGCCCGATATGAATGAAATGCTGGAGCCTGAATCTATTAAAGTAAACATATCTCTACCAGTAATATTAATAGTACCTGTAATAAGCTAACAGGTGGAGTTTGGATCTGGCTTAGCCGCAGCCTTCATCTGTTGAACACCTGAACACTGATTCTGGTAGTGAAATTGCTTCCCGCACTTAAAGCAAGTGATGTGTGCCTTGTACCCTGGTTCCCCTGGCATATGCAACTGTCCTATCCTTTTTGACCTCTGACCCGACTGAGCCTTCCCTGAGTCGCCTGACCACTGTGATGCCTTGGAGGATATCACGGAACCTCCTACTGATGCTACTGGTGCTGCAGAAGTCGTTACCACAGTACCCCTTTTCGCTCGGTGTTGAAATGAACCTCCAAATGATGGGTTACCCTAATAGTTACCCGTCATGCACCTCTTGTCCTGTAGCCTCTTAAAGAATCCACAAATCCCTCTACTCTGACTGATTCGGTGTCTGGGGCATTGCAGGAGCAACCTTACTTGTACCGTTTTTAATCATAACGGCTTCATAATGATGTGCACTAGCTATTACCGCCTCATATTTCTGGTGTACGAGTGTTGACAATATACCTCAAATCTCTGGCCTGAGACCTCCCATAAATCGCTTGATTTTGGCTCTTTTGTTGCCACCATCTCCGGTACATATTCTGATAGCTCGTGGAACTTCGACTTATAATCTGCCACAGTCATGTCACCTTGCTCAAGTGTAATGAACTCTAACTTCCTCTGATCTCTCACCATCTCATGAAAATACTTCTCATTGAACAGTTCCTTGAATTGCGCCCAAGTAGTGACCTCGCCCTCAGTCTTTAGGATTATGTTCCACCATTGGTAAGCTGCTTCCACGAGGCAAATGGATATAAAGTTAACCTTCATTTCTTCATCTAGATCTATGGCCCTTTGTCTCTTCTCCATAGCCATTATCCAGTTCTCGGCTGCCCTGGAATCATTGGTTCCATAAAACTTAGGTGTTCCATATTTCATGAATTCACGTCTCAACTTAGCCAGTAAGAGTGAATGCTCTTCAGTGTTTGGCATTACCGCTAGGGCTACTGGTGCAGCCATAACTGGGCCACAGGTGCAATAGGTGCCACCGGAAGGTCTACTGGTGTCATCTCTCGTCAGTTGACTGAGTCCGCTTCCATCTCCACTTGAATTGATGGCGCTACATTAGCTCTATCTCGATTATATTGAGTTATGTGCGTTTAAAGGATTTGTAGCATTCGACTGACATTATCCTCTCGACGAGTGATTCTAGTCTCCATCGGTACTCTCATATCTTTCTTATGAGCCAACAGAATGGCCAAGTCATTGGGATTCCCTCCGTCTGTCATTTCCAGGTGGTATGAATAGGATAAGGTGAGAACTTGAAAGCTTATATCTATTTGATATAATTATATACAATCAACAAATAACTAGGTAAGTTTTTTAATTTCCCCATTCCCAAGATATTTTAGTTAAATTTGAACTGCTCTGATACCACGTTTTCAAGACCCGTTTTCCTAAATGAATTCTGACCGACCTAACTCGATTCGTAACTCGCTAACTAACTCGGTCACTGAGTTACGGACCTAGCTAGTAAGCCTCCTTTCTAAATCAACTCATTATCATTCATTAATAATTGAAATTTAAATTAATGATTCATAAACGCAGCAGAATCTCATAAATTAAAACTTCAATGTTTCCACATAAGATCAAAACTGGAAAGTAAGAGTTATTAACTAGAATAAGTTCTCAAGAAGTTTGGTTTATTCAAATCCTCAAAACCTACGATAAATAATATAATTAAAAACGAAGTTTTGGTTCGATCTAAAACCATACCAATCAACAACTAGAAAAGTCCTCTAGATAGTTGGCGCTACTCATTTCCCCTTATCGACTCTCGATGAAGCAACTGCTGGGGAAAATTGTTGGGTGAGCACAAATGGCAACGGAACTCTGTAAATTTAGGTTAAGTTACTGGTATTATGAATATTCCATATAATAAATGCAACAATAGATAAAATGCATGGCTTGCAAATATTTAATATGACGAAGGAAACAAACAAGAAAGCATATAAACAAAATCATAATCAATGCATCAAAAATGCAAATGCTAAACATGTACGAGCTACTTTGATAGACTTCTCAACCACGTTGAAGTTTGTGAAGATTGACCCTACTATGGCCATAGTGGTATCAACACTCCATTCCCATACACTGTGAAAGATTTACCTATCACCAAGTCCACAAACTAGTCCAACTGGACTTAGCACCTACTACCAAACATTTATCGAGAACATAGGAGTTAATTATATTTTCAATTATTAAATATGAATTATAGGCAACTGCCTTTTTTGTTATTCTCACTTGTACGATCCAACTATCCCGAACTTGTAATATCTGGTGCAAGGACTCCTAGCGATCTCCATTAAGTCATCTACATACAGTGTTTAGCAATGCAACCCAATCTACCCGTATGTCCTACTTACATGATCCATATCATATAGTCTAGTAGAAAGGTAAATAATCATAAAACCAATAACTAAATCCCAACTTACATGGTATGTTATTTTCCACTCTCTCTAATTGGCACTTACGAACGCACTCTGACGTTAAGTCAACGAAAATAGGTTAAGTGTTGATAAATTAATTAAGTTAACTTGCTAGAAAATCAATTTCGAAAACCACTATATAACTATTTATAACCATTTTAAGTTTCACCTCTTTATTCCAAATTTAAAAACTCAAAGTTCATTTCACTAAATTTATTCTATTTAATTTAAGTTATGCTTATATATATATATATATATATTGGGCAGCGGGGCCGATCCTAGGGCTTGGATCGGCCCAACCGGCTAGTCTGGTCGAGGGTTCCTCCCTAAACCTGTGCCGCTGACGCGGGGGCGCAATTTGGGGAGGGGTTGGGCTTGATCGCCTAACCAGCTGTTATGTGGTTGGGCAAAAGCCCAACCCATCCCAATCAATGAGGGGGAGCGCACATAACGTTCCCTCCTCTTCCATGGGTATTGTGTTGTTGCGTAGAATAGCGCAATCCGCCCTTTTTTTTCCTTTTTCAATCCAATCTTCCTTAGTTGGCACTCCATTTCAATCAACAAGAAAAATCGTTTTAAGATCTCATGAAAACATTGATTTGACTTTGCGATTAATCGAAAACTCGATATAACACTCTTCAAATCATAATTCTTCTTCTTTGAATAAACCAAAACTAAGAGATAGGATTGTGGAATTGTTACCTCAATTCTACGCCTCGAAGCTTCACGAATCTCCTTCGCACTTGCTACCTCCTCTCCGACCACTTGTGCGTTTTCTTGTATGTACTCTCATCCCTAACGCGAGAGGAAGTCAGATATGATTCATAACTTTTTATTCATTCCTAATACTCAATATTCTCAATATTCTCTCTTTCATTTTTTGGGATATAATTGGATTAAGAGTCATTCCTATATTAAGATCAATCAAGGATTTCCAAATTTTCTTTCTTTCCTAACCGACAACTTAAAATAGGAAAATAATATTTCTAGTCATCGTTTCCTTTCTTAGACGTTCCTAGTAAGTTGTCCTCTCTTGTGGGCCCACATTAAGTGAGTTAACCTAGGATTTCTACCAATCTTTAACATACAATTTACACACGCAATTAGGGTACACTTGTTACCTAAAGATTTAAGATAGTCACAGTATACGTGAAGCTTCGACATAATTTCTAACATCCTTCTCTCCGATAGTCAACTTATCAATCATACCTACACGAACGGACTCTGCCATGAAAGATTTGCAAACTGGAATTCCCAAACTATCATTAACTATGATTCTTTTTTAACTACTTCATAAATATTTTATTGCATTTATAGAATCGAGACTTATAAGGGCTAACATCGTGGTTGTGCTCAAATATTTCCTTTGTAAGGTGTCATTTTCCATCTGGGCTTAAGCGGGAAGAAACTTCAGTTTTGCAGTCGCATCTTGATAGCAAGTTCTTCACATATTTGACCTTTGTTCTAGCATAACCTTTCCTATCACATACAAGAACACACTTCCAAGTTACGTTGCCTTTCTTATCGGTAGAACTCATCTTACTTCAAATCCCTTAGCCTTTGCATATTATTTGAATGTTGCCTTAACCTCATCAATAGTTTCAAAAATCATTCCTTCCTTCGGGCCCTTTGGAAGATCAATTGCTTCAATTCCATCATCATTCATCACTATCATCGCAATCATCTTCATTGTTATTTTCCTTATTATCATCCCTAATATCCACATTGTCAACAACCTCCACATTCTCCTCCTCATTGTCAAAAACATCCACATTATTCTCATTATCGACAATGTTTTCATCAATAAATTCAACGTGCTCCTTCTCCCATCAAGTGTAGTATTACTTGTCTCGCACTGATCATTAGATGGTTCCAAATAAGATGAGTCCAAATGGGACATTGTTGCCTACAAAACATGGGAGATTTCATAAAATAAATAGTTTCTCTATAGTCGACTAAGAGTCTACACCTAACATCAAAGATTTCTTTTGTATAGTCGACTAATTTTCTTTTGTAGTCGACTAAATGAGTGCATCCCTAACAACACACCACAATGTTCACTGCAGTAACTAAAAAATTACTTCTTGTGAAGCTCTATTGAGAGTCGACTACACTAACTCTTAATGATTCTAACTACCATTAGTAAAGGAATTGAAGCGAAGCCATTCCAATCCATAAATACATGGTCAACCCTAAACTATAAATGCATTTGACATCCTTGCCCTAAATGCACCACCAACTAAATCCTAACAACATATCTTAAATACATCTAAATACATATAATAAATGTACCACAGCCCCGTCATAACTCATGTAGTCAACAACACAAGAAACTAACATATTCTTTTAAGAGACAAAACGAATAAAAATGTTCACTCACTGCCTCCTAGTACTTTGAATCTCAGCTTTTCTAATCTCCAAATATGGTCTCGTACGCAAAGAATCAGAATCTTCAAGTGGATCAGATTGTTCGTTTAGTGAAGCTCTTGTTCTTGATGAAAAACTTGAAAATGGTTGTGTGACTGAGATGAGATAAGGAATAGAGAAAAGAAGAAAGAGAGAAGTTGGCGGGTAGTTCAAAATTTTGCTTTTGAGCCGATTGACAACCTAACAATACAGACAGTGACAGCAGACTAATGCAGCTCGTCGGCTTTCCGGTTGAAAAGACTATTTAATTTTGAGTTTGGATGTAAATAAATGAAAATGAATGAGCTGCTGGCATGATGGGCCCCACATGCTGACATGGCGCTCCACGTCAAGAAGGTGCCCTTCCTATTTGCCCTTCCTAGTGCATTATGTTCCATAAGCTACATGAGCTAATATACTAATTACTTAGCATAATAAATAAAATAAATGAGTCCCACTTACTTGTGTTGGCTTTTTTTCAACTTTTTACTGACTTACACAACTCTTGGCTTCCTTAAACATTTTCCTCTCTGTCAAACACCTAAAATAAATTAGTTGTTATTAATTCAGTCGAGTTCCATATGTTTAAGATCTCTAAATCATTACGTCAACCATCCTCAAAACTCGGTTAAATTACAACAATTTTGTTGTTTGTTGAGGTGGGAGCGAGCCTCACTAATCTGGGGCGGGAGCTCGCTCCCTCATTTAGTGAAGCGCGCTCTAAAAACTAAGCTCTTCATAGTTCTTGATGGGAGTGCACTTCCTTGATGTAGGGAACAGGCTCCATCGTCGAGCGTCACAATAGAGAATGGGGTAGCACCTCATGTTCAATTCTAAATCGTTACAAAATTCATATAAAACCTCCTTAAACTCATTGAGGAGGGCCTAAAACGAAGTCTTACACTAACAACAATCATCAAACAACAACTAATAACAATGAATTCATCTCCTACTTGTGAATTCAACCCAACACTAATTTTAAATTTACCCAATCAGCGAGGATCATTGATTTATAGTGGTTTGAATCCTTGATTCCTTCGAATAACACCAATGATTCTCTTCTCGGATTGACAAAATCCTCAACTGCTTCTCCTTCCTCTCACTCGATCAAACAGTGAGATGTTTAAGGTTTTTGGCTTATATTTTGATTCTCTTCAAGATTCGCATATCACAGATCTCGTGGCAGGTCTATTGGTTCAATATATTTTCGTTTTATGTATGATTTTCCTCAAGTTATGTGTTGCGTGTCTCGAGGATGATCTTTGTGGCTATGTCAAACTCATCAACACCTAACCACCTTATTTATGATCAAATATATTGATCTCCTCGAGATTCGCATCGCGTATCTTGAGGTAGATCTTATGGCTATTAACAAACCACCTCACTAACCACCTCATCCCATACATGCTTGCAACCTAGCTCACTCCATGCACCATTTTATCAATCTATTGATCATAAAATGTATATCGAGACATATCTAAAGCTTATATTTTTGCCATAAATGCTTATGTATGCACCACTTGATTGTTACGGGCAATCTAATGGTTTCAATAATTTAAATCAAACTATAAGTTATATATATACCTGTTCAGCGGACGGGCTTGGGCGGGCTTGGATCAAGCCTACGCTGGCATTTTTTGAATGCCCCTCCAAGCCCGCCCAAACTCAATACGGGTCGGGCTTGGGCGGGCCTAAACAGGCTTACTAGTGCTACTTTAAAAAAGTATTTTTTTAGTTTTTTTATGAAAAAGTATTGTTTTTTTTATTAAAGTAAATAAATATGATTAGAGATTAGATATTTTTTTTCTTTCTTTCTTTTGCTCAAGTTAGATTCTTAAAGATTAAATATTATATGAAAGATTTAGTTGAGATATTATAGGATTTACAGTCGGTTTAGTCTTTTAATATTCATAGTTAACTTGTTATATATAACTATAACTAATTTAACAAAAGTAGAACAAGTAAACTTGTGGCTTGGTAGTGTAGGAGCTTCATGTGAAGTCCAAGATTGTGGTTCGATCCTCACATCCACCATTAAATTTTTTAAAGTTATATATAAAAATTTAAGATTTTTTGTGCTATACGGGTCGGGCTTGGGATGGGTTCGGGTTCAAGAAATCAAACCAGGCCCACCCGTTATAATTACGGGCTTCTACGGGCTTGAGCCGGGCCGGCTTTACTATGTTTTTAAAAACCCAAGCCCGGTTCAAGTTGGGTGAGCCTGGTCGGGCCACGGGGGCGGCCCGCCCGTTGCACAAGTATAGTTATTATATATATCAAATATATATTAAGATATATACCTATGTATTTCACCTATAAATCCATCGGGCGCGCCAACAATCACCCTCTGGCATGCACACTATTGTACATCTCACACGTGTCACCCTCGACCGCCCATTTCACTAAATGCCCAACAATTTATTAATTATTTTCAATATATATTTATACATGCGGTATATAAACATATATACACGCTTATGTTCCTGCATTTATAATTTCGTCGTGCACGCCAACGATCGGACATGCACACTACTCACGATATTAGGCATCCCAACAATTTATTAATTATTCAATTATAAACCAATTTATCCAATTATTTTCATGATTAATATTACAATCTACACAAACATCAAACGACACGCAAATTCACGCATACACTAATAGAAATACATCGATTTTAATCATGAGCCTAACTTAATCACCTACTTAGGGACATGGGTCTTTACAAAGAAGACGCAATAGTTGATCTTTCTTCATTTCTAAGTCTTCCTTTTACTTTTAAAAAAGTAGGATGACAAAAATAATGTCTTGCTAGAAGTTTTAAAACATTTTTATTCTCAAAACTTGAAATCAAACCCTAGTTGTTGTTTTTGTTGTACTTATTTACAAAAGTCATAATTTCTTCAAAATCTAACGAAATTGCAACTAATTGACTTGGGATGTCTCATCCAACTCAAGGTACGTCAACTCATGTTATTAGAGTCACTTATCTATATATATATATATATTAGAATGACAATAATAATATCATACCACAAGATACATTGACTTATAAGAGTCTGCCATGCGACTTCAACTTGCATGTTACGCATCGAAGTTTGTATATACTTGCATCTCGAGGCGTTCATAGATAACTTTTATGAGCTAATATATTTTGTGGTGTATCATAGTATTGTCATTCTATCTAGAGCTGGCAAAAAAAGGGACCAGACATAAACAGGACCGGACATCTCCCCTTATAATGATTAAAATTAGTGTCCGGACTCATTCCCCTTTTTAAAACGAGCCCTTTTTTCGTCCAGACCCGTGTTTTTGTAAAACATACGCTTCGTTTTTTCCGATTTTTATTTTAAATATGATTAAATATTTTATTTATCAATTAATTAAAAAAACCTCAACTACATGTCACCTAACGTTCGATAACCAAAAATAAATGCATAACATCACAATTTTTTAATTTCTAATATAAACATCATAGATAAAAAAAATCTTTAAGGAATGCAAGGCAAAGCATCACAACACTATTGTCTAAGTTTTAAAATTACATGCCTACATCACAAAAGTTTCAAAAAAAGAGAAATCATCTCAATAGTCCAAATTAATCGCTTAACGGGTACCCGTTTTTTTTAAATTGTTGCTCAGACCCGGTCCCATATTTTTAAATGAACACAAAAATTATCCAGACCCATATATTTTTTACAAAAATATTATTCAAACTCATTTATAATAGGTCCAGATAAAATCGGACAAACATGTATAGACAACTTTTACCCGCCCTAATTCTATCATATCTCGGAAAAAAAAAAAAAAAAAAAAAAACGCTATGTCCCTGTACGAGTCAAGAATGCAGAGCTGCCTTTGACAAAAATAAAAATGAAAAAATAAAAATGCAGAGCTGCCGAACGCACAGATGATCTGTCTCGATGGTGGCATGCCACGTGGCAACCTAACAAGGCTGACCTGACTTTTATATAAGTACTGAAAAATCCTTTTCGAGCAATTACAAATTAGAAGGGTATTAGGGTTGCAATTGCATACATATATAAAGAGGACGAATGCACCAGCACTAGGGCGTAGGACAGTGTCCTTTGCCAGTAGTCTAACCTTTTCCTTGAAGACCATGACTCTAACATTCAATAATTTGACTTCTCACAAGTACGTAGGCGTAGGGCCTTGGATAAATATTTAAATATTTATAATCGATTAATGCATAATATATAAATATTTATACACACTCAGCAATACAGAAATTAGGTTTTTCTTTAAAGAAAAAATTTAAATTACGGTGTTAAACATTTAATTATCAAGTCACATTTAACCAATGTAGTGGGACTGCAATTTGTTTTGCTTTGGCAATGGCTTATTGCATGGCTACCCCATACCTTAAAACATTTTCAATTGTACCATATGGTAAAAAAAATAGATTTACTTTAGACATAATTTACTTTCAGCCCAAAAAAAAAATTCTATAATATATGATACCATAGATTGTAAATGTCTAAACGATGTTTAAGGGAATCAGAATAAAAGATGTATACTTCAATGTTTACTATGGTAGATATTTTTTTCACTGTCATATCATCATTAATTATTTGTTATAAAGTTAAATAAAAAAAATATAGGTTCCATTTTATATAATAATAAAAATAAGAAGTCTTTTGAAAAAAACTAAAAAGTTTAAAAAAAGTTTCAACTCGTGATCTAAATCCATTATCCCCTTTTGAAGTTTGAATATATATGTAATACCACATAGGGTGGATATCTTCCCCACATCCATGAGATAACACTAATCAAAGTCTAAATCTACATTACCATTGGAGATGGTCTTAATCGTAGCTCAATCATAATTAACTAATCACAATTAATAATTGGTACCTTAATCACATATATATTTCAACTCAAAGTGACATAAATTTCTTGGTCCGCCCTTTGTTACCTCAAGATAATTAATCAACTGGCCATATACCAATCAAGGCAAACGCACATGCCTTCTGAGGACATGCTTGAAATATTCAAAGTTAGGGCCTCTGAGAACGCTCTCACGCCTAAGTTAGAGGGAGAATTTGGGAGATAGAGTACACCTGAGGATGAAAACAGTAGCAACTCTCGCAGCATTATTCGAGCTGAAATAGAAAGGGACTCAAGAAAGTTCAAACACCAAACTTATTATAAAAATGAACTACTATATATTAATGTGTCCCGGGAAATTAAAACACATAGTTGTGGGCATGTATCCTTTCAACATGGGTCGGTCCAAAGTATTTAAGGGTTGCGCGAAATTATAATTTGGGAGCTCCTCAAATATAGATGATGCATAGGGGAAAAAAATATATTCTTATTCCTATGTAAGTCAACACAAATCTCACAAAAAAAAAAAAAAAAAATTGTTCAATTAAGCATAATATCACAATAAAAGCCTCTCAAAACATCTTCAAAATATTTCGTATATTAAGTAAGAGTCAATCATATTTTTTTAAAAAAAAAGTAAAACATAATAACGCATACAAAATTCAAAAAAAATAAAATGTCACTAACTTGAAGAGAATAAGTTGAAAGAGCTACTTAAACAAGTAAAAAAAAAAATTAAAATTTAATTTAGAAAATACATAAACGATTTGCTAACCAACATTTTATTATCACTTTAATATATAAGTGCTAATTCTTTATTAATGAAATTAATTTTTTTATGTATTAATATAATTTCTTAAAAATAAAAGTAGGGCTTCCAAGGTGGTGGGGCCTAAGGCAGTCGCTCCACTTGCCCTTCCTCAGAACCGACCCTATGACTTCAATAATGCGTTCGTGCACACATCGAGGCAAAAATAAGGGATGTCATCGAGTGTAAGTTGTTAGTTGTTAATTTGGGCATTTTTTTTTTGAGTTACAAACTGCTTAAATAAACAAATTTGTCCGAGTATAGCAACTAAGCATGCAGAGATAGATATTGAGGAGCTAGCGCGGGGCCCATGAGTACTTGCAATTACATAAATTGGAGCTAGTTGTGGACGACACGATCCGAGTCTACCGCTCTCTCTCTCAAACTTTCTACTTCATATCTCTGTCACTGTGACACTGTGTCACACCACCACTCTCCTTTAATTCAACTTCACCACTACAATACCTCACCACATAGCTAGATCTCCAATATTACACTTCAATGGAGATCACTAAAAACCACCATTGCAGCAGTAGTACCACTACTTTAAGCGACGTACTGCACTTCCTAGCTAATGCAGGACCTCCAACAAATAATATTGCTCATCAATACTTACCGGCCGAGGCGCGGCAGCCGTCCGATGGCAAGGTCTCGATGATGAAGAAGATGATGGCCATGATGGACTCATCATCATCTGTACTGCCACTTAATTATGTCTCAAGTGGTGGTGGGGATGAAATGATGGAGGTTTGTTGTGTGGATGATGGAAGGATTAGTAATATGAGATGGCCAAGGCAGGAGACTCTTGCCCTTCTCGAGATCAGGTCTCATCTTGATCCCAAGTTCAAGGAGGCCACTCACAAGGCACCTTTGTGGGCTGAAATCTCTAGGTATATATATACATATATTACATTAATTTGAGATATATATATATATATATATGTATGTAGTAATTAATTTTGCTAGCTAGCTAGCATGTGTTGCTTATATATATGATCAAACATTAAATCCAATTACTATATGCAGTTTATGTATATATGTTAATTGTGTAGCATGTGTATCAACATATATATAAAGACCTTCTGAAGTTTTTAGGGTTTTTAAGTGCTTAAGAATTAGGGTTTGTGAATGTTGATACATTTATGGTGTGATTGTTTTCATTAATTGCTGATCTATTTGATAAGAGAACTATATATTAAAATTTGTAGGATGGAATATCCACTTCCAAGTTTTATATAGAAAGGAGCAGAGTCCAGAGTGTGTATGAGTGAGGGCTTAGATTTTGGAGTTGAGGCTTCACCAAAATGTCGAGGTAAGATACCCCGTTCAAAAATTAATTGATATTATTTAATCAGCCAGCTAGAGAACATATAAAATACAAATATGCTAAGTTGTATAAGTATATGTACCTCAATTAATTAGATTCAATATGAGACCACAACGACGACCGCTACCACCACAAGAACGATAACAATGCCTCAATTCCAAATTAGATTCAATACGATTGAGAATTCAACATTTTTTATAATGAGGGGGGAAAAGATAAGTAAATGAGTGGAGGTTAGAATGTAATTGAGTATTTGGTAAATTTTGTAATGCAGTTTCATTTTAGCAACAAAGTGCATGTATATATATATATATGGACCTTAATTTCTTTTTGTGCATCTTGTGGTGTGACGTTATTGTTTTCATTCTATTATTTTCCATATATATATATATATACTTTTGTGTGTGTGTGTGTGTGTGTGTGTGTGTGTGTGTGTGTGTGTGTAGTAGATATGTACGTAATACAAACATTTTGATACATATATAGAGGTGCTTTCTTATCTATATATTTAGATGTTCAATTATAATTAGTTGTATCTCTCCATCATTCAGATGCTAATGAGAAGGAATAGACATCCACATGAACTTATCCTAAGTATTGATGAAGTCTTTACTTCGATTCAAGATTCTATATAGCAATTAGTGCGTAATTACACATATCTGCTAGGATATATTCTCCACTCTACAAGTCTTTATATTGGTTCCTAGCTTCTTCTTTTTTTGCCCTATATATGCGAAAAGACGAACTCGACATGCACCATATAAGTTGAAAGAGTTTGATGATATAGAAGTAGACTTAAAATAACACTATAGCAACGCATCCATAGCCAAATCAATGGATGCAGTTCTTTTGAACAAATAGGATTAGCAAATTAATGTATTTTTATTAGGACCATTGATTTACGTCTGGTCATGGATCGAGCTATTGATAATTAATGAAAATTTTATTTTACTTAAAAAAAAAAAAGAATTTAAAGAATTGCGAAAAGCACATCATCAACTTCTTTAATGTTGAATCCTAAAGATCAAATAAGAAAACACATACCCGAAGCGGAAGCAAAAGATAGCCTTTACTTGTTCACTGGTCACAAACAAAACCACCAAGAGGAAAAATGTCCAATAATCACAGCCTAAGTACTCTTGCAGAGATTAGAGAGAAAAAACATGAAAGTTTTTTTTCTTTTTTCTTTCTTGTATGTGAGTTTCTTGTTATGAGATTAAACTCAAAATCTCCTTATTTATCTCTAATATAGATATAGTTATTTAATAAGTTACAAAAATTACCTAAACCACTTTATGTGCATACGTGTATTCCAACATTTAACTCGAGCATTGATTCAATCCATGTTGTTGATGTCCCCCCCAAGTAATTTGAGCTGATGCCTTAGTTATTGACTGTTGTTTTGTTGTCTACTAATGAATGATTCATTAGTACAAGGCTTTCTCTACAATGCCTTAAATCAAACCTAATAATGTGAAACTATACTGTTCATATTATAAAGGCTACTATTCAAATCATATGATTTTAAGACTATTAAGTGACTGGTTTTTATACAACAAAGTTATTGATCATGTGATTTGGCTTGTGTAGAATCATGGCAGAGGAACATGGATACCAAAGGAGTGGCAAGAAATGCAAAGAAAAATTTGAGAACTTATACAAGTACTACAAGAAGACGAAGGCCGGCAAGGTAGGGCAATCGGAAGGGAAGAACTACAGGTTCTTTCGACAGCTAGAAGCTCTCTACGGCGAAACTAGGGATCCAGCAATCTCAGCCTCAAACCTCCAGTTTACTCAGACCACCTCAAACAACAATGTTAACATCTTCAATGAGAAGCCTAATGATCAGCTAACAAGTACTTCTCTAATCTCCTCTGAACTTGAAACTTCATCATCAGAATGTCAGCAGAATGGCCACATTGTCGACGCTTTCATGGAGATCGATAACGAGACTAGGTTGACGATGAAGCAGAATGATATAAGCGGTCGGAGAAGGAAGAAGAGGAAATGGAAGTTGAAGGCTAGTGAGTTTATTGCATCAGAGATGAACAGGGCATTTGAGATTCAAGAGGCTTGGTTTGAGAGGATGGTTAGTGCACTTGAACATAAAGAGCAGGAGATGCAATCTAGGAGGGAAAAATGGAGGCTGCATGAAGCGGCGAAGCGTGAAGAGGAGTGTAGATTCTGGGCAAATGAACATGCTTGGATCAAAACCCGGTATGTCTTAGTAGAAGATATGTTGCAGAAATTCATGGTGAAGGACCTTGGGGGCATGGATGTAGAAACAAAGAAACAAAGCAACGAGGATATCAACGTCGAAACTGCGCAATACCACAAACATGGAGTGTTCGAAGGCATATGCCCCAACATTCAGCATTTTGATTTTGTGCTGAACAGAGAACATAAAGCATTGGGACTCCATCCAAACTTTGATGGCCTCTCCTCCCACGCCAATGAAAGCACTGCTGCCCATGACAGTGAGAGCTGCTTTCAGCATTTGGTGAATTAGAAATTCAGAACCTCTGCTCAGACAAGTATGCTTTGAAGCATTTACATAACTGGGCAATTCAGTTCTACTGGAAAGAAAAGAAACATATTTTGCTTCAATTGAAATCACTTCCAGCTCTGATTTCTCTGCTCCTTCATTAGAGCATAATTTCAATGTACTTTTTCTGGGCTTTCTCAGCATGATTTCAACTTGTAACATCTGAGATCAGCATAACAATAACTGGGCAAGGGCAAGTTCGGATAAGCTGCAAATGTGTCAGAGACTCCCATAGATGCAAAACACAAAACAAAGAAACAAAAGCTGAGAACTTGCAAGAGAAACAAATTCAAGAACAGAAACTCACAACCAAACACATGCAAATCATATCCTAGAAACAGCAACGTTGATACCATAATAGAAAACAAAAACATAACCGCAATATTGTTCCCTTGAAGGGCAAGATGAACAAGCCATGCCCTTTATGATTATTGCAACACAAGCAAGTTCCTCTGTTCTCTGCAGAAAAAAGATCAAAAAGCACTAAAAGCCTTGCACTCTTTTTCTCCCATCTTCACTCGCCTACTTACTGACCAAATTGAAATAGAACAAGTAAGGAAACATTCAATCAGTACTTGTAATCCTTGACATGAAGACTCTCAGAGGCACCATCCACTGCCGCGGCATCTCCCTTGTAGGTACCGAGGGTAGCCTCAGAGTTGGCTTTGCAACGTGCAAGGAAAGCTTCCTGCGCCGCCTTCACATTCTCCTCCTTGCCTGCCCAGGTCTTCAGAGTGCTTTGCTGAAGAGCACGCCCGAATGAGAACGACAACGACCATGGCTTCTTGGCCTTGAGCTGGTTCATGGCATTAAGGTTGCGGGTAGCTTCCACCTCACTTTGTCCACCAGACAAGAAAACCACGGCAGGAACAGCTGCAGGCATTGTTCGTTGAAGGGCACGAACGGTGTATTCAGCGACGACTTCAGGGGAGACTTTCTTGGCATCTGAGCCAGGGGTCACCATGTTGGGCTTGAGCAAGGTTCCCTCGAGAAGGACGTGGTGGTCGTTCAAAGCCTTATAGCAGGCAGCAAGGACTATCTCAGTCACATAAGCGCATCGCTCGATGTCATGAGGACCATCAACAAGGATCTCAGGTTCAACAATTGGGACCAGGCCATTCTCTTGGCAGATAATGGCATACCTAGCAAGTCCATTAGCATTCTCATTGATTGCCAATTGAGATGGTTCATTAGGACCAATCTTGAGCACAGCACGCCATTTGGCAAAACGGGCTCCAGCCGCATAGTACTGCTGGCAACGCTGAGCAAGGCCATCAAGACCCTGGGTTGTGGTCTCACCATTGGTTCCGGCAAGCTCGACTGTGCCCTTGTCAACCTTGATACCAGGGAGGACTCCGCCTTCCTTCATGACATCGACGAAGGGCTTGCCAGCAGCAGTCTTCTGGTAGAGAGTCTCCTCGAAAAGGATCACACCACTAAGGTACTGGAGTGCTCCAGGAGTGGTGAAGAGAAGTTCACGAAGGGCGCGCCTGTTGGGCTCATTATTCTCAACGTTGATGCTTGAGAGACGCTTTCCAATTGTACCGGTGGATTCATCAGCCGCAAGGATACCCTTTCCAGGGGTGCCAATGTAAGTAGCATTGGCAATGAGTTCATCTGCAAATTATGGAAAACTACTACTATCAATAACTTCACATAAAAAAGAGGACCCTAGTGCAGTCTACAGAATTGAACTTGGCGACACAAATTTACAACAGAAAAAATTCATATGTTTCAATCATGCTGGAATGTAACGTTGCGAAAAGAATTTAACAAAGCAAGGGATCTAAGGTAACATATCAGATTAATGTCACAGGTCTCCTCCTATGTTACAAACTATAAAACATGTATCCCACCAAAAACTGATGATGGTTAGCCAACCAACTATACAACAAAACTAAGAATGACAAGATGAATCATTCAATGAACAAACAAAATGAGAAACTAAACATTTCAAGTCAGTCTAATAGATAGATCTAGAAATCCATCAAAGGGTCCCAAAAATCAAGAACCAACAATATCTATCCATTCTAATATCTTTTCTTGATATTAAACAACGTGTTTGTATAGATAAATCAAAAAAGGGACCACAACGTGTCCAAATCCAAACCCAAATCCAAACCCAAATCCAAACACTACAAAGAGACATAATTACTATGTCTCAAGTTTCATTTCATCAATTTTTTATTTCCTCTCCAACAACTACATAGCAATAATTACACGAAAGCATAACAGACTTCTAAGAACTCATTAAAAAAAAAAAAAAATATATATATATACAAATGAATTCAGAGACTACGAGGTCTGCATATTAACATGAAAACGTTTTGAAGAACCATAAAAAGAAGGCATGACAAACACTTCTCTAAAGATATATCAGATTCAGCAAAAACCACAAAAACCCATAAAAGAAGAAGCAAAACCCACCACAAAGATCAAAACTTTAAGGGGTTTTCTGCACTAGAAGATCAAAAGAGAGAGACCCAGATCAGATCTGGAGAGCACAAACAAGATCAAAACCAAAAACCCAGAAAAACCCAGATCTGGAAATCAACTCAGAGCATCAAAAAAGGGAAATCAAGAGAGGTGCTGACCATGGTACTTCCCCTTGTAGGCAGACATGGCTACCGACTGACTGAAATCACGAAGAACGGCGAGAGAGATGAAAATGAATGTGAGAGAGAGAGAGAGAGAGAGAGAGATCGAGAACGAGAGAGCGTGATGGGATTAGGTTTTATAGATACAGAGATAGAAGCACAACTACCTACTTTGGTATCGACGCTACTACTAGACTACTCGCCACGTCAGCATTTGGTGAGGACTACCACGTCCTGGCTAACCCTGTTTAGGCTAATCAGCACCATGTTTTGTATGGTTAAGCCCACTTGATTGAGGAGTCTTGAGGCCCAAGCAAACAGTGAAAAAGGGAATAAGTATATTCCAAAGGCATGAGGAATCTTTTTGAGGGCATTTCACAATTGCGCAAAGTAACCCGTTGATGTCGTATATTTTGTCTCGATATATGTGTGTATATATCTTTGTGTGTATTGCACGATATCTGACTGAGTCGATACGTAAAGTTGGTGTCTAAATTAAGTTACTCTAGTAGTTCATTTTCACTAACTAGGCTCGAATATTCTAGCAGTATCTTTCACCAATACGTGAAAAACAAAAGACCTTTACAAAGCAAAAGGTATTGAGTTGGATGGGCTCAACTCAACCTAATTATGTTATTAAGATATTTACATTTATGTTAAGAAAGAACATAGACTTTGTTTGGTTAAGGGTAAAGTTAACTGTTAGAGATAACTCAGAGGGGAGTTGACACTAATATTGTTTGGTTGTTCAACTTTCTTTCAAGTTATCTCATAACTCACAAAGGTGAGACACATCTCTTTTTAGACTTTGTGGACAAATTTACCTATATTAATTACCTATTTATTACCCACATGAGCCACTCTATTATTTGAAGGTTATTTATATTAATTTTTATTTTATTGTTTAAAATTTTACAACTTCCTTGTAAATTTAGAGTTAAACCAAATATGAAAAATATGATTAACAAAAATGCGTTAGTAAAAACCAACCAAAAGAGTCAATAGTTAGTTTTATGAAAATGACCCTAACTATTAATTGTATCATTAAGGTGAAATGTTATTGCATTAAGATGGGTGCACTCAAAAGAAGTAACAAATCACATACTGTCTTTGGTATTTATTACTGCTACAAGTCTACAACTGTAATTTTAGCTCAGGCTGAAACAAAAAACTTATAATTTATTATTTTTTAAGGGTTATAGCAAAAAAAAAAAAAAAAAAAAAAAAAACAAAGTATTCAGATTTTTTGCATTTCTATAACAAACTTTACGTATTTTTTCAAATTCATCACAAACTTTATATTTTTTTTCAAATTCACACCTCCTAATTTGAGCTTATTTATTAAAATACATAATCAATCTAACACAACACAATTTATGTATTCTCAACTGAAAAAAGGAAAATTACAATATTTTTATCTGTCATCTTCTTCTCTTACTCAACGTACTTATCATCTATATTTCACATAAAAAATTCAAAGCATAAACTAATTATCTCACAAGAAGCATCCAAGCATTTGTAACTGAAATCAACAAGCTCAACAATTTTGTTAATTCTTAAAAAACTAGTCATAAATCTAGTTGCTCAACGATCTTGCACTCAGCTTTTATTCCTTTGTTGTTGAAGAACACAAATCTAGTATGCTCATACAAGAGAGGACAATGAGATTGAAAAAGTAAAAACATAAGCCCAAGTCGTCATCATAAAATCTTGTGGATGTGTCGGATTCTCAATTTTTTTGCAATTCTTTTTACTTGAGGATGCACAAATTACACTGAGGGTGATTGGTAAGTGTTTTAATTAAGCTCAAATTAGGATGTGTGATAGATTTTAAAAAAATTATAAAGTTTGGGATAAATTAAAATAAAAAAAACACAAAATTTGTTTTAGATTTGCAAAAAACTCAATAATTGGTTTTTTTTTTTTTTCTATTAACCTTTTTTTAAAGGCCCAACATAAAATTTCATTTAATGGGTGACCAAAATTTACTCTAGAAGATATAGCCCTTGGTATAGCATCCTTCCATGCACGACATATATTCCTACTCATAGCTAGCGATTATGTGCTAAGGTATGTGCAACATGATTTCCTTTTGTGTAAGTGAAATTAAATTGGTTTCATTTTGTTGTAGTGCGTATCTCTCGACTATTGTTTGTGGATATATACAACTGTTGGATTGGTAATTTTCTTTAGATTTTTGCATTTAGTAAGTTGCTTGTCTTCCCTTGTAATAAATCTTAAGTTTTCTTTTTCTTGTTGAAAGTTTTATTTTTCATTAAATGGTTATAGTGGTGTTTGTGTACTGCCATATATATTTCGAATGTATGTAGAGAATAGTCTCTAATTATTCACATTATTTCGATGTTACTGTTTCATTTACAGTAAAATTCATGACAATAGATGTTATTTTGAACAAATAAAATTAGCGAATCAATATATTTTTATTAGGACAATTGGTTTTATATCTCATCATATATCGAACTATTGATGATTAATAAAAAAAAAGATTGTACTTAAAAAAATTGATCTCCTTAGGGGTACACACTGAGATCAACAATTTCGTGGATCAGAGGGCTTAGATGGCCCAATAAACTTGTTAAGAAAACTATAGTAGTTGCTATATTTTCATAGTTTAGGTATTTAAGAAGTTTTTATATTTTGGTATTTAGGTAACTTTCATTATTTTATGTTTGTTCAGCTCTATAAATAATAACACCATATTGTACTCAATAAGCTAACATTAATACAATTCTTAGACTCTTCTTTGAAATCTATCATGGTATCAGAGCTTAGTTCTAGTGCTAGGTCGGTTGATTTTCGAGTTGACGATCGCTCCGTGGTGTTCCCTTCCGGCTGTGCTCGTTTGTTTTTGTTTCTCTGCTTCTGTCGTTTTCACTCTCTTAGTTGTTTTTTTTTTTTAATCTTCTCCGCCTAACACCAGTACACGTATATGTTGGTGTGTTCATCATCATTTGTTTACAATTTGTGATGTCAGTGCCATCATTGCATCTAGCCACATTCTGTTGTCTGTCTGCCGTTGACTACGTCAACTTCGTTGTCTGTCTGTCGTCCACTATGTCATCTCTGTTATTTGTCCGCTGTCAATTACGTCGACTTTGCTATATGTACGTCGACTTCGTTGACTCTGTTATCTGACCGTCGCCGACTCTGTCGACTCTGCTATTTGTATGTCGTCGACTCCGTTGGCTCTGATATCCGTTGTACTACAGCTCCGTTGTTCTGATTCTACAACATCTAAATCTATTCTTGCCGTCTTGAGTAGTCGTTGATCTGCTCCGCAACTAACTTTAGATTTATTAAGTATATTGATTTGATTGGCAACCTCAAGTTGATTTTCATGAACCAACTTGAGTTTGAGGAATGATGTTATGGAAACTATAGTAGTTGTTATATTTCCATAGTTTAGGTATTTAAGAAGTTTTTATATTTTGGTAGTTTATGTAACTTTCATAATTTTATGCTTGTTTCGTTTTATAAATAAAAATACCCTATTGAACTTAATAAGCTGATATTAATGCAATTCTTAGACTCCTCATTTAAATCTATCAAAACTTATATTATGTAGGTAGGGAGATGTAAAGTCAAAATCAGGATGAGATTAATTAGGCAATAAAACTTGGAGAGCGGCAACTGCCCACAGCTTGGTCCTAAAGTGAAAAAGTTGATATGGAGTTTGGTGGCTTTTCAGCTTCACGGGTGGTGTGCATAGTACATTGGTCCACTCTTTCTTTCCCATTGCTGAAGAAATCAAAAATTGACTTTCTATAAGCTTTCTTTAAATTAACCAACTACCCACCTTTAATAAATAAATAAATAAATAAATAAACTGCTTGTGAATAAAATTATCGAATATTTTTCCGAAAACATATCTATTGAGATGAATGAGCATCATTAGTCAAAGGTAAAGTTTGAGAAAGTCGTGGATCCCACTCCCTTTTAAAGTCACCAAGATGCAAATTCAAATTGAGCTAAAAAAATATTTTGTTATACAATAATACGCACTAGGCCATGTACCGTGTTAATATGCATTGTCACTAATTAACTACTAATTAAGAGAAAACAAAGATGAATAAAGAAACGAAGAGAAAACCTTTGTTCTGATCTTGTGATTGCTATTCTTTTAATTCATGATCAATCAGTTATAGGCATGACTTAATTAATACGTTTGTGTTTGTGATTAAGTATTGTGGTGCTTCTTCTAAATGATAGTATATATTAAGTTTCGACAAACAATGAATTTTTTATTTTTATTTTTTGTCAAAGAACAGTGAAATTATTTAAAGCTACATATGTACGTCAACAGCCAGGCCTGCTTTGAAACACATATGGCACCGACCCAATAAGTATGCATGTTGCTTGGTCAATATATATGTTGATTATGGAAGAGATTGATGTCAATCTGAATATTCCATGTATATATGTATACCCTATAAAATGTTTTTAATTTTAAGTCGGTTCCTACATATTTAATTTAATTAGCGCAACATTTTATGATGCTCACTTTTTAATACTATGCTAACTATTAAAAATAACACAAATCTTTGTCATTTTTGCCAAAATAATATGAACTTTTACTTTCATAAATTACATGAACTTTCAACATTTCAATTTTAACATGGAGAGTGATTTTAGGCTTTTTGGTGCTAACATGGCATCATGATCAGGTTTTTTTGTCAACTCATGAGTTGATTTTTTTATGGTTCACTTGAACTGTGTTAATGAAAACTAAATCCCAACATCTAATCAGGTTTTTTTGTAACTAAAAATATAACGAGATTCTTACAAAAAAAAACAACAAAATTGAAAAAGAAAATCAAAAACCAAAATTGAGTTTGGTTGCATTGTTCTTTTTTTTTTTCTGTTTTTTCGACTTTTTTTGCATTTTTGTCGTTAATTTTTTATAGATTTCGTTATTTTTAAATAGGGAAAAATAAGAAAGAAAGCTAACCAAGAATTGATTAGACGTTGGGGATTTTAATTTTTGCTGACCCGTTCAAGTGAACTATATAAAAAAAACTGATTTATATTTTCACGTTAGCACCAATAAGTCTCAAATTGCTCTCCGTGTCAAAAAATTTCTTTTAAAAAAGCTAAACGTTCATATTATTTCAGACGAAATTGAAAGTCCATATTATTTCTACAAAAATTATAAAAGTTCGAGTCATTTTTTTTAGGCAAAATCAATCTTTTGGTCTCTGAACTTTGAAAGTTTTACACTTTTGGTCCCTCAACTTTGAAAACAACACATTTGATCCATCAACTTTTTATATAGTGTAAATTAAGTCCTTTTGTTAGTCCAGTCATTGTTATTGATGATGTGCCGAAAGTCAATCGCCACATGGCGCGACGTGGCAATCCTTTTCATCAAAAGTTGGTTTAATGAACTAACCGGTTCAATTAAAAACCAAAAGAAATTGTCTCCTCTTTCTCTCCGCGTTCTCTCCTCTTTCTTTCTTCTCTTTCTATCTTGCTCTATGCGTTCTCTGTTAGAACTTGAAAAATGTTTCAAGTGAGTTTGAATAGAAAACCTCTTTAGTCCCACATTGCTCAATTCAAAGAGTACAAACTCTTTATATACAAACATCTACTCTAAAGATTTGCTTTAGAGAAACCCAATGGATATAGTCCAAATTGGCACCCATTGGGTAATAGGTGTAAATATATATATATTTATATAATAAATATATATATATATAATTATGTTTAAAATCAAAGATAGGGCCTTGGGCCTTTGGGCTTACATTTGTTAGCCTTGTAAAATCAAATTTTATTTTATTTTCTTTTCTTTTATTTTGTATTTTCGAAATTAATTATTGGTAGTTAATTTAGTTATTTTGTGAACAGTGCATTTTGTTGAGAACAAGTGCAATTAGCTGTTGAGAATAGGTGTGATTGTTGAATATATTGTTTTGAACAGGACACATTGGTTTGAACCCGATTGCCTCAAGTTCTATTTAAGTAGAACTAAAACACTTTGGAAATACATATAATTTTCAAATTTCGTTTTTGAGAGAGAAGAAAAAATCACAGTTTGGCAGACTTTTGAACTAAAACACTGTGATTTTTTCTTCTCTCTCAAAAACGAAATTTGAAAATTATATGTATTTCCAGTGTTTTAGTTCTACTTAAATAGAACTTGAGGCACTGGTTCAAACCAATGTGTCTGTTCAAAACAATATATTCAACAGTCACACCTATTCTCAACAGTTGCACTTGTTCTCAACAGTCGCACCTGTTCACAAAATAACTAAATTAACTACCAATAATTAATTTCGAAAATACAAAATAAAAGAAAATAAAATAAAATAAAATTTGATTTTACAAGGCTAACAAATGTAAGCCCAAAGGCCCAAGGCCCTATCTTTGATTTTAAATATAATTATATATATATATATATATATTTATTATATAAATATATATATATTTACACCTATTACCCAATGGGTGCCAATTTGGACTATATCCATTGGGTTTCTCTAAAGCAAATCTTTAGAGTAGATGTTTGTATATAAAGAGTTTGTACTCTTTGAAGTGAGCAATGTGGGATTAAAGAGGTTTTCTATTCAAACTCACTTGAAACATTTTTCAAGTTCTAACATTCTCTCCTCCTTGCTATGCACATCTCTCCCGCTCTACCTCGCGGTTCGCTCACGCCCTCGCTCGCGGTCGTGCTCACGCCCTCTGCTTCGCAACCGCCCTCTGCCTCGCGCCCTCTGCCTCGCGACCGACCGCTGCCTCACGACCGTCCTCTGCCTAGCGATCGACGACCGCCCTCTGCATCGCGACCGCCCTCTGCCTTGCTCACGCCATCTGCCTCGCGAGCGACCGCTCACGCCCTCGCTCATGGTCGCGCTCCTCAAATTTGGTTGACATTTTAAATTAGCATCACCAAATGATGCTTTCCCAACTGGTGCAGGGAAGGCTTTGATCGGTACTTTGCATTCGCCGCTTGATTATTTCTTCGTTTCTGCTCCTCTTATGCCTAAAAGAAGTGGCAGCTGGTGATTTGTAATTTTGCTAGTTCTAATTAACTGTTTCATCTTACCTACATTTTTTTCTCATTTTCTTTGGTTTCATTTAAGTTCAAAGATATTTCAAGAAATTTGTGATTGGATGTAGGTTTTGGTGTGACAATTCACTTAAGTACATACGCGCATTTTAGTTTCATTTCATGGAAGTGCGCCTTTCATTGAAAAAAAAAAGATTTACTACAACGAGTCTCAGTTTGAATCAAGTCTAAAGATCATATTTATTCTATAAATTGGTGGCGAGTTTTTAGTTGACGTGTTTAATGTATCATGTACTTTTTGTTTCACCTGAGAGGTTCTTAAATGCAGATTTTATCTCGATCGTTGGGCTACACCACTTATATCTCTAGTGGTGGTGGATGAAGCTCATTGCCTCTCAGAGTGGTGAGCCATTTCTTTTCTTTTATTTTTCTCTATTATAATTTGGGAATCATTATGCAATGATGAAATTTTTCCCTCGCCCCTCCCTCGTCAATCTACTTCACATTGTTGATAGGCTAGCTTGTGCACGTCGATATTTCATCTTATACAGGTCGCATAACTTTCGGCCTTCATATTTGAGGCTCAGAGCATCATTACTACAATCCAAGCTTAAAGTTGAATGTTTCCTTGCAATGACTGCTACGACAACATTCAAAACTTTGAATGCGATTATGTGCACTCTAGATATTCCACTACAAAATCTCATTCAGACAACTCAAATAAGGGAAAATTTGCAGCTTTCTGTGACTTTGAGTGGAAATAGACAAGTATATTTCTTTATCATTTCATGGAGTTTCTAATCCTTAAGAAAAGTAGTGATTTCAAAGCTAGTTGCTTATCTTCACAACTGGTTGCTTATCTTCACAAGTTATTGCTTTAACATTGTAGAATGAAATATCTTTTGACATTGATGAATTCTCCTCCTTTTTTTCTGAAGTTCATAGCTTCATCATTTATTGTAAATTTCAGGTTTGCCTCTATTTGGTTGTTCTTTTATGCTTCCATTGTTTCAAAATTTACTTTCCAAGTATGGAATCTTGATAGTTATTTAATTGTCTCTATATTTATGGCCAGCCAGGTACCACATTATTTTAAAAATAGGCTTGAAAGCCTTCCTTCTTTATTCGGACTTGAGACCGCTATTCAAGCCAACTCTCTATGTTTATTTTCTATTACATTGTAGTATCATATATGTAATGTAGCATTTTTATTTTTATTTTTGTTCAATAGTATACTCCTCTAAAATGTAGCATTGAAGACAAAGTAGTTGTAAGTGTGATTATTCACAAATTAATCTGAGTATCAAATTCAGATGGATCACAGTCTACTGTAGAGGCTCATCATTAATGTTTATGAAATAAATATTTCTTCTCTTGTTTATTGCAATTGTTCTTGTTATATGAATGTTCTTGTATTTTGCTTCAGGTTCTGAAACCTAACCCTTTTCTCTCTTGGATCTCCTTGCTCCGTCCTTCGTGGAAAGAGCTAACCAGGTTGATATGGATGAGGTCGTAAAGCTTCTAGCAAAGAATAATTTATTATGGTCAAAAGTTGTGAAGTTGTATCAAGAACATGAGGCACCGAAAAGACAATATTTTGTATTAAAATTAATTGTACTAATTGCAATTGGATGGTGTATTTGGGTTTTATCACAAAAATAATTGCATTAAATTTGCTGAATGTCAGGGTCAAAATGTAATAGTTTAGTATCATGAACTACTCATGTGAACTATTTTTTTTTTGAAGTCTCACGTATATAAATAACGTTAAGTATATAAATAATTACTTATTTATATACGTATCTTCTACTATATTCTATGTTATAATTACTTATTTATGTTGGATTAGGGAAAAATATAAATAATTGCTTATAATATACATACACAGATAGAGATGGAGACATGCCATACATATTGGATAAGAGAAGGATGCATGCGTTGCACAAAAGAGGGTCACATGTTTGACATTCGTACATATCATGCAACAATTAAAAGCCAAGAGTTTCAACATATATACTCTAATCATTATGAGATGAGTGCTATAAATGAAATTTGATGATTGGAGTTGTATCAAATATTTTCCATCATTCTCTTCCCTACCTTACTTACAAGTAGTATAACAAAAATTCTTCATCAATGTCTTCCCACCTTCACTTACAAGTAGTATCTTCAAAATAATACTAAAAAACTAACAAAAATGTCAAAGATCTTTGAGTTAACACTTGAACATTGTGAAGAGCCTAAAGATCTTTGGTTTTGGAGTGAGTGTATAAACTTTGCGTCGGTGCTTTGGTGGGTGTAGAAGTTTCAGTTGGTGACACACTATTGACTTGCTGATAGGTCATTATTTATGCATATTATATATAATTTATTTATGTATATTTATTGTTGAATCCCCGAAATATATGCCTAATTATCTTTATTTATTATTTTTAGGATTATTGGAGTGTGTGGTTGAATTCGGGGAGAAAAACTTTGTAAAATCGAGTATTCATATGCCCGATTCTGTTCAGCATCGAAAATCGTGTTAGCGCGTATCACGAGACAGATTTGGTGGACCCACACTTGTTATGGTATTTGATGAAGATAAGTGGAGCATGATAGCGTTGATGCAATGAGGCATGATTTGGTTTGATTTGCATTATATTGGAAAATATATATCTATTGATATATATATAGAAAGATATGAAAAGTATAAAAGCAAACAAAGAGTGAGAAATAGAAAGTAAGCGTCCACACAATTTCTCTTCTTTCCAGCTGATGTTGGTTTCGCCTCGAGAAGCGCATCAACACTTTCTCCCACTAATTCGCCGATCCTTGAGCGATTCTTTCCTCCACAGCTTGTGCCATGTGTCACGTCCTCACCAGCCACCACGTTCACAACAGCCTCCTCCTCCAATCGCTGCTCGCCACGTTACCGCGGCCAGCTTGCTCGGCAAATCACACTCTGACACATGGCAGAGACATGGAAACAATCTCCTAACCACCATTTGATTGTCCTCGGCGCACGTGTCACAAACCAAACTCGAAATTAGGCATTGGGCACCCAATTTTGGCAGTTTTAATTAGGAGTTTTTGGGGAGGACTTTTCTTCTTGGCGACGACTATTCTCTTCTCGGCCTCTCTAGCCGAACTCTCTTCTCCCCCATTCTATATTTTTTACTTTTCTTTGTTCTTTGTGTTCTTTGATGGGAGGCTAAAACTTCTAGCTTAGGCAAAACTGTGAGAGAGGTACGACTGCGCTTATTAAGGGATTTGTGAGATTTATATATTTTAATTTCAATCTTTTCATTAATATTTTATTTTCTTTGGTTTGTTTGAACAATTAGAGTTAAATTCATATTTAAACTCTAATTTATTCGCCAGTGAGTCGTAAACACCCGTCCTTTTGCAATAAGACCATAATAGTGGCAATTGATCATACCAATTGATTAGTCTTTTTTGGGACCGGTTGAATACCTTAGAAATCTAGGCTAAATCAGACACACGAGTGATTCAGTTGTCTAGGTGTAGTGCCTTCACGAAACCTATTGCGCTCATCGTGTTAAACCCAATACGCTTGAATATATGGTTATACGTTTGACTAGAGAAATAGTCACCGTCGTACCTTTGCTATCGAGATTAGGAAGTGCGAGGAACCGCGTACGTTACGGTTCTATAGCTACACTAAGATATTTTGATTTGCATATTTTACATAAATCGACGACCAAATCCAATCTTTTCTCGAACTAAACTTGTATGTCTTGACCTAGGCGTTTTTATTAATTGTTTTCAAATTATTTTCATTGTTTTGTTTATTTATTTTAAACATTATTTAATTTATTCATTCTTTAAAACCCTCGATTTCCCTTTTCGTTATTTTTGACCCTAGAAAAATTACCAATCCCTGTGGGATCGACGTTTTGCCACTATTCTACAGAAATAGTTGGTTTAGGTATTTTAATTTTATTGAGGCGTTCGGCGCGCGTCACTTGCTTCCATACTCCTCCATACAAATATCTTGGTCTCTTGCCAAAAACCTGCAAATAAGTAAAAAATATCTATCAGCATGTAGGAAAGATTAACCACTATTTTGACAAAAATAAATAGGACATACAAAACACATAAAATTTTGCCACTATAAATGAAACATTGAACTACACAAGATTGGAGTTAGCATTAACCTGCCATGTAATGGCTCCATTCTTGGAGTAACATACTCCAAATTCCTTACAGCCAGAATATGGAGTTGTTCTTTTTTTCTTTGACACTTAAACATCTTTATTGTGCTTCATTTTAGTTAACTCAGCATTTCCTAAGTATTTCCTTGAGAATTATCTCCATTGTTCTTCTTTTGTTGAATTTCTTTCTTGTTTTTATTCTTCTTTTGTCCATTTTCTTTGTTACCATTTTTCTTCAGTTGAACATTCTGCAAAAAAAATTGGGTGTCATAAGACATGGAATAGGAAATAAGCTAACAATAATTGGCATCAACTCCCTCAACATTATTAGCTCTAAAGGGGCACGCCCGTTTGTTGTGCTTTTTTAGTAACATATTCGACATGTCATGACCCTTCTTTCCCTTGACAATTTGTTGTCCTTAACCTTCCGGGGTTCGTCCTTATCTTTGCGCCGATTATTTTTTAGTTTCCCGGGCATTTTCTTGAACATAAGTGGCTCAATTCTAATACCATCTGTCTCAGGCCAAAAATTATTCCCTGGAACTACATCATTATGTGCTTGTATGCCTTTAAGTATGTTTCTTTGTGATACCAATGAGCCACAAAATCCTCGGGTGTCTTAGACTTATGGTATATAGTACAAATACTATGAGGGCATGGAATTCCAGTCAAGTTCCATTCTTTGCATGAACATGTTTTTGCCTTCATGTCCACCTTGTGTTTTTCAACTCCATTGTACACACTAGACACTTCATATTCGTTGTGTCAGTTCCATTCTGCCATCCGATCGAAAGATTTTTCCTTATTTTTCTCTAACTTTGACAAAACCCAAGGAGGACATCACAATGCCACTTGGTTGATTCTTGTTTCTTCTTCACCAACCTTTTCATGACCTTACACCTTTTGTCTTCCAACATCGATATGATGGACTTGCATCTTGCCTCTAGAATCCATCCATTGAATGTCTCGGCCAAGTTGTTATCAACGACATCACAATTAACCTATGATTACGTACAAAGTCTTCAAATAAATAATTATTCAAATTAATATAATAGTTTTCAGTTGACGTGTAATACAATCATTGCATCACCTTTTCATTGAAATATGCCTTTGACCATTTCTCAACTTCATATCCCATTGCATCTTTCTCGCAATCGCTGCCTAAATCTGCCAACGCACGCATTTTATCATGTCTTCATGATATAAAATAGAATTATAATAAGATAAATAGAATTAGATGTCGATACAAGATAATTAAGCGAGTTGAGACACACAGAGTACCTTTATTTTCGGAACAGTTGTAGCTCGTGCACAGTTCCAAAATGCAATCTTTCTTTCTTTACCTCGTCATTTCTTTGCCCAATTAGCATACACGTGCCTCACACACCTCCTACGTTCTGCCTCCAGTAAAACTAATTGAATCTCACATTCTAGATCCTGCAAACATTAATGAGAAATGACAAATGTCAAACAAAAAAAAACTTATAAAACTACTTTGAAAAGTGAGGTAAACTCGAGCCACAAATTACATTCTGCATGTCAGACATAATAGTAATGCCTTCTCCATCACCAAGTTGTATATCGCGTTGTATGCACCTAATGAACCAAGTCCAAGTGGTCGTGTTTTCAACTTGTACAACAACCCATGCTATTGGAGACATTTGGTTGTTTCCATCTCTCCCATTGCATATAAAAGTTGGCATTTGCATAGAACTTTCATGAAACAACCATCAAGTCCAATAATCTTGTGACATCCCTCGAGCCAACCTTTTTTACATGCTTCAAAGCATACATAAAATTTGGTCTATCACCTCCCTCATCCATATTAGACTTAACAAAAGAAGTTGACCCGAGATTTGAGGTGTGAATAATTCCTACATAGTCATGTAACAAAACGTATTTACGTTGGTAGTCAACGATCAATTCCGTCAGAATAATATGTCTTGCTTTGGCCATAACAGAGAAATTGACATGCAACTTCATCTCTTTTTGACATATGGTTGTCAGCGTTTTCAATGTAATGCCAGGTTGATTGTACACATGATCGTTTGGTTGGATAGCCACATATTTATAATTGGCAAACTTCACTTTCTCTACTCTTTGACACTTGTGTGTATGTGAACATAAGTCTTCATGGTAAGAGTCTCATCGTTGTTTTCCATATAGATCAAAATTTTTCATGGGCACCCTTCCATGCACCTTGCTCTCAACCTTCTTTTATCTTCTTCACCAATTTAACGCCAAGCCCTTTCTTTATGGCATATTTCTTCACGGCTTGTCGTGCCTCAGCCATATAGGTGAAAATCATTCCCAAACAAAAAACCAGAATATCAGAGTTAGTGTCGAATCGCAACGTACGGTTCATCCTCTTTACAAACTTATTCTCATCTTCAGAACCAATCTCACTGCAATATGACCCTATATCATCACTTTCAAAGTACTCAGTTTCATTACAATCATTATATTCCCCAATCTGATAATCACTCATTACTTCTTCACTATCTTCATCCCCCTCATCCCTTTCACACTCATCAATCTCGTCTCCTACAAGTTCTCCTCCATAAACCTGCAACTCTCTCCTTTCAACTTGAGATTCTCCCCTTTCGTCATGTATCTCTTCTCCATCCCCTAGTACATATTGTCTGTCTTGTCCATTATCATTTTCGGTCTTCTTTTTCTTCTCGTTTTTGTTCTTTGACTCCCTAACTTTTTTTTCGAGCTTCCTATAACTCTTCATCATCATCATCATTTGTGAAGATGGGCACGTCAAATAGTATGTCATCCAAAAGTAGTGCCATCACATTCGTAATCCTCAAGCAAAAAAGTATTGCTTGCATTAACATTTGTCTCCTCATATAAATCCTCTTGTGTAGTAACAATTGTCTTTCCTTTGTTTTTTTAACCCCACTTCCTTTGCCTACAACTCTAACAAAAGGTTGATTTTGCACCCACCACTAACATTTATATCCCTCACATGTTCAATGAAAAATTCTAGCAAATCTCCATTCTTTTTCCCCTCACAAGCATTCAAAACATCTACATCGTCTTTCACTATAACAAATTCTTTCTTACCACAATCAAAATAGTACAAGGCGCTAATAATGGTGTAGCCCAAGTCTTTCACGTAAGACATGACGTTTGGATACGACAAAAGGTCAACATCAAAATGGGAACTAATGAGTTTTCTTTTCCATTAATATATTGATCGCCTCTAAACTGACCCCCATAAGATATTAAAAACCTCAACTTTTCAACCATTTCTTAAACCCTGTCCACATTGCAATCACAAAAAAAAACCAAAACACAATCATTCGTTAAAAGTTAGAAAAAACGCAACAATATATTAACAAATGTATAATTTGTGCCAAACATAAAATTACAAGCATTGTCGTCACTTTTCTTTGAGATGGCAACTAGAGTTGTCGTCACGCTTATAAATGAAAATTAAAATATTTATGCAAATTAAGAAAAAAAAAAGATAAGCATAAGTTTTAAGCTAGCCATTATCCTACACTATATTTCAACATTTGATAACAATGGGAACAATAAATGTCAACTTCTATTATTAATATATGAGGTACAAGCTTTAATATGAGGAGTTCAACTTATAGGACCACAAAATTAGCCGAAATTGTGATGAAAATTAAAAATGTACTCAGATAAAGCCAAGGATGAGATGCGTATAGTGAGGAACGCGACCGTGAGCGAGGGCGTGAGCGGCGCTCGCGAGGCAGAGGGCGATCGCGATGCAGAGGGCGGTCTCCGATCGCGAGGCAGAGGACGGTCACGAGGCAGCGGTCGGTCGCGGGGCGCCGGTCGCGAGCGAGGGCGATCGCTACGCGACTCGCGAGCGAGGGCAGGCGGTCGTTGGTCGCGAGGTAGAGGGCGTGAGCGCGACCGCGAGCGAGGGCGTGAGCGAGCCACGAGGGAGAGCGGGAAAGATGTGCACAACGAGGAGGAGAGAACGCAGAGAGCAAGAAAGAAAGAGAGAAAAAGTAGAAAAAAGGAATAGAGAACGCGGAGAGAACGAGGAGACAATTCCTTTTGGTTTTTAATTGAACCGGTTGGTTCATTGAACCAACTCTTGATGAAAATGATTGCCATGTGGCGCCATGTGGCGATTGACTTTCGCCACGTCATCAATAACAATGATCGGACTAACAAAATGACTTAATTTACACTATATAAAAAGTTAAGGACCAAATATATTGTTTTCAAAGTTGAGGGACCAAAAATGTAAAACTTTCAAAGTTCGGGGACCAAAAGATTAGTTTTGCCTTTTTTATATAGTTAGCCCTTTAATATATAACCATATATACAAGTTACATATTTTGGCTCACATTCAAAAGTCATTTGCGCATGTGCTTTTATCCGAGGATTCATAGATCTCATTAACACCAATATCTATGTTAGCTTCAATTCGCATTTGTAGGGTGTTAACTTTTAAAAAAAATAAAGTATGTGTTGTTTTAACTTCAAATAAATACTTCGGTACTATTTAGAAAAAGATCCACATTTAGTACTTATTTTTTAAGTCACCCTTATCTTTTATCATCACATCGTCAACATCTCTTTAGAGGATTTCTCACATCTAGTTTTTTTTTTTTTTTTTTTTTTTTTTTTTTTTGGGTGAACTTCTCAAATGTGACCAAGGAGATCGTATATGGGAGCAATTTTTATTGTATTAATATAAATATTTGAGAAGATAGATATCAGCGACCGCATAGCGCAGTGGATTAGCGCGTCTGACTTCGGATCAGAAGGTCGTGGGTTCGACTCCCACTGTGGTCGGGCTTTTTATTAATTTTTTTGTTTTCCATTTTTTTTAAAGACCAATCAATAATACATCAAACGATGCATACTGTTTTACTCATTTAGGTACAAATTAACAATCTAATTGAAAAGGTAACAATTTTAAATATGGTTAGTTTTCAATTTAAAAACTCTCAAATCTAATCAATTATTCAACTCACAAATCTCCATATACCTTTCTTAGTGCTTTCCATATTGCCTTTTATTGCCAAATAAGTATCCCTCCAATTTCAAGGAATGCCAAGAATAAAACCTATCAAAATCAAACTCTGCTTCCCTTCATCATCACAAAAACCAAAGAATACATCTTTGTTTATTTGATTACTTGATACTTAAGAGAGAAATCATTATTGTTTATACTAGACATTACAAAAAAAAAAAAAAAAAAAACAAAATCTACTACTGTTACTCAGTTTTTTTTTTTTTTTTTTTTTGGTTTCCAAAGCTGGTATCCGGCGCTAACTGCACCGAATAATCCAAGAATCAAGGCCTTTTACAAGCATAAATCATGAGAGAAAACTCAACTCCTCCACACTCTTGAAGATTTGTCTTCTCCTGCAACTCCAACTGCTCTTCAAACCACAAACTCCTATGAAATCCATTCCTCCTCCTGAACATGAACACAGCACTCCCAGTTTTAGAAGAGCCCTTATTGAAAAACCAATCAAAAAAGTTCCACATCACATCCACCAACTGCCCATCAATGTAGATCACTTGGTTCCCCCTGAACTTCCACTGCAAACTCCTCTCACATATCACTTGCATCTCGTCGATGCATATCGATAATTCGGGGTCTCTACAGGCCTTACCCTTTCCATTACCAGTGCACCTAATCACAATGTCATGCATGGCTCCTGAGTCACAGAGCTGAGCCTTGGTTGAGTACTGGGTGCGCCCGAATAAGTGCTCTCGCCGCGAGACTAGATAGAATTCCGCCATTGGAGAACCTGTAACATTGGCTGCTTCACCGAGTCGAAGAGCTATTTCAGAATCTATCATGACTGTAATGTGGAAGTTGCTAATGGGATCCGGTCCTTCGGCGTTATACTTAGCAGCTGACAAGTCCCAGGAGACTTCAAACCTTGAGCTGCAGGACTCGATAGCTCTATCGCCTTTTTCCTTATCGAAGATGTTGTGATCCAAGCTTGCTTCAATGGATGAGGATGTGTGGGGGATTATGTCAATACAGATGCCTCGGCCAGGGATGTTCTTGCACCAGGTGACTATGAAAGTGAGCTGCATTTGGTTGGAAAGCTTGGCTTTATAGATGCAGATGACTGAGTTTCGGATCGATGAAATGGGAGCTTCCGACGAGAGATTAGGCTTGACAGAATGATTCAAAGACAAAGGGCGATTCGGCTTGACAGAATGATTCAAACACCAAGAGTCTGCAACCTTCACAGCGCATTCACTTAGACATGACGATGATCTTCTCATTGTAAAAAAACTGGTACTGAAAGAAAAGCTTAACAAGATATTTGAATGGTGAAAGAGACTCTCAAGGTCTGTTTTGGTACTGTTTTATAGAAAAGAAAATGGTTATGAAGGTTCATCATTCATGGCAGCTCAAAAGAATAATAAATATGATTCTCAAAGCAACTTATATGGCAAGTACAGATTGCAGAATCATTGAATGAGTAACATAGAAAACTTAACAAAAGTTCCATTCAACTTTACATTTTTAACTCTCATTTGCCAATTCACATATGATCTGTTTAAATTAGTTATAGGATTTGAACAAACAAAGTACTAATGGGGCTGACTAAATTAATCAAACTCTTCAATTCGCTTGATTTAATGCATTTTATAATGTGCACATAACACAAAAATCTTATAACATATAATTTCTTAAGCAATGAATTTAAAGACATGCTTCAGTGAAGGAGAAAAAAAAAATTATGGTTTCACCGATTAGTTCTTCGGTAAATGCAAATATCACATGAAGTACACGAGCAAATTTCGAAACACAAAACAGAACAACGTGTTATGTTCTATGTCTGCAGTGGTAAATGCATTGAACAACTAAAACGCCCAAAATGGTCGACTTCTGGTTCTTTAATCTGTGCTCCTGATGGTCCAGTTTTAAATTGGCTCCTCTGCTTATTGAGCCTTTATCTCATCAAAACATATAAGGCGTTTCAATATGATCTAGATTCAAAGGAAAGATGCAATATGGTACACAAACAGGGGTAGAGTCATGAAAGCAAATGGATATCAGGTGTGCAGGATCTGCACTCTACTTCAATTTTTTATCCAATACAAGGATATAATATTTATAAGTCTTTAGGACACATAAATGCAGACCATAACTATGTTGCAGTGCTTGCTGATATTATTGGAAGAGGACTCACAGAACATTTATCACAGATTAAAAAAAGGTCATGGACTTGTTCACAAAATAAAAGCCTGTGCAGAAACATCTAAGTGGGTGTCAAGTTTGGCAAATAACATAATACATGCTTCCAATCATGCCCAAGATTCAATAAGATTTCGGTACCAAATGTGATAGGTAAAACTGGCATTGTTCACAAATGCAACTATTAGAAAGATCTGTTGCTACCTTCCGTAAGCTTATTTATGCCTTAAACCTCAAAGGATAGGCTGTAAGGATTGATACAGGATGGCGATGAATTGAAAATGAATTCGTGTATGGATATCAATAGATTACCTCCGTATGAAGATGGCGTGAATACAACAATCAGAATGAAAGGTCTTACATTTTCTTGCTCTTCAAACTACAGAAACAATAAAGCAAATTGTCTAGCAAAGTGCCTATACTCCATCAACATTTAAAACTCAGTACTGAAACAGCGTCACAACCGTTTAATTTCAATGCACTCAATTTGTACATTTAAGGTGTAATACACTGCAAAATAAGTTCCACTTTTTGGGGAAAATTGCTCTCTATTAAAAAAAAATGAAGAAAAAAAAAAACCTGTTAACAAAATAAACACTCCTGCAACTTAATCCGAAAACCACGATTAACAAGAGGCTAGTATGGACATAGGCAAGTAATTTGGAGGCAACGATGCATTAAGATTTATGGATCTTTAATTAAAAAAATAAATTTCTATTATAGGCTTCAGTGCTCTCATTTGCTTTTCACATGAATGAAATGAAACATCGGAATAATCTCATCTGTTTACAAGCTCAGGCTCTCTTCGTAGCTCCATATAACAGGACTAAAGGGATCATAAGAGACTTGAATATTTGCAAAGTTGCACAGTGGAGCAAAGAAAACTCAATCTGAATTCATTTAAATAAGCAAGATAGTACATCAATAGGCAGAGTATTACTCGTCTCCAACACGTTCTAAACAGAAGCCTCAAACAGCGATTGACAAGGGAGATAAAAACCTGTCAACCTCTTTGAAGGTCTAGAAATTTTTTCTCTTTTCCTTCTATCCCTATCTTTGAATAATCCTTGACAGAGAAGGCGTGCCCCTTTGAACCAAGTCTCCATCAGATGGGACTAACGTAATTAGCAAATCTGCCTGTCATTCCAGGAAAAAAGAAGAAGAAGAAGAAGAAATTAGCTTCCTTCCAGATGCCATATGCATAATCTCTTGATAAAATTGAACAGAAATTTAGGTCCATGAATGGAGGTTTACTCACACCTGAAGGAAGTTAGTTGCTCTTCTGTATTAAGAGACCTAGATGACCTTGAACAATGCATACAAGGCTCATAATTCATAAAGTAGTGAAGACTAAAACCTTTGTTCTAAAAAACTAGCCATACCCGAAATACGATTATTCATTCAACTCTTCAACCAGTATCTTTATTTCTATGCTTTCCACCAAAGAGTTGTTACTCAACAAGTGCTTATAAGTTCATGCAAGCATGTTCATCCTTGACAAAGCAACATTTTAATTTCTGCCCAATGTATTAGCTTGCCTGTGTTGCCACTATTTGGCAAAATAACAAATACTGATATTCTTATCTACCAAGATAATAAAGGTCCACAGGATTTTACTAGTTTTTTGTCTCAAATGTAACCCGCTCCTCATTCTTTCTATTTCAACTATCATCTTAATCTACAAATAAAGTTATAAAAGGGTAATTTTTTAAAAACCAACTAACCCATAAAGAAATAATGGAAAAGGTCTTGCATTGTGCATATACAAAAAACTGTATATGGAGAGAACCAAATTCAGATCCATGCTTAAAAGAGAAAACCTTATCTATTGGACTAGCAATTATTTCTTCTGTAGAAACATTATATATTGTATTAATAAAAATGGTATAAAGAATACAAGAATTATAGCCTCAAAGACATCCAAAACTTGAGAATTGGCCATTCTCCTAGCTCTCCAACATCCTCTTTTGGAAAAAAAGCTATTTACTATTTAAATGGCAAAATTTGTTAATACAATGGGCATGGCAAGAAGTTTTCATCAGCATCATAATGATAATCAATGATTGCTTTTGAGATGCCTTTTAATTTCATATATTACTTCCCGATGAATTTATAATTCTAAGTCTTTTTTCTTCATAAGATTTACAATGAAAAACCTCACAGAAGGAATTTTCCTCTTGTTCAAACTGATATAGTTGTCTATTAAACATCACCTCAGCTATAGAGCTTCCTTTCATCAAAGAGCTAAATTTCAATCCAAGAATATTGACTCCTAAGATTTCTGCAATTTATGTTTTCTATTTCCATGTAGCGACCCAACTAACTTGGGATTGAGATTTTGCTGTTGTCGTATTTCCAATCAGTCTTCCCCTAACATTCAGCTGGTTTTCCACTTAAATTTAAACTTACATCATATTATCCAAGAAATGATGCACCTATTCTTTATTGTAAATGACCAAACAACTCCATCAGGTCCTAATTTCTAGATCTTGAAACAAAACAAAAAAAAAAAAAAAATTAAACTTGTAAGAGACATTTTCCAAGTCACCGTCTCCATTTCGAAAAACCAAACATAGAAGGCAACTCAATCTTGAAAGCCGGTGATAGAATTTACCATTGACCCCATCCTTAAAAACTTGATTATTTAGAAAGTCATCATCTCCGCAAAAGAACTACAAGAAGAAAAAAAAAAAAAAAAAAAAAAAAACAACATTTTCACCACCCCTTTAAATGACAAACCGAAATACAGATGCTCTAACTTACTGACTGGCGAATTTCAAGAAGCATATTTTCCACATAGAGCAATCACCATTGAGAGAGTTTAAGCAGTATGCTAGAGAATCAAACAATATAGATGCTGTACTAGCCAACATAAAACTTCCTTTGACGGACACATTCTGTACAATACTCCAATGCATTTTCAAAAAACTTTCTTCACCAACGGTTGGTTGACAGAACTGGAAGCAGGTTGTTGTCCCTTAACTATTGCCTCGAGTTCGAGTCCTGGAAATGAAAACACCAAAGTTGGGACCCAAAGTAGTCAAGTAATCCAGATACCGGTGGTTTAGACCCCAAATAAAAAGTTTCTTCGTTTTCTTAATTGATAAGCAAATCATCGTTATCTCCTAGACTCCTACATTAACTCATATCTGATAATCTTCCATGAAAACTGAGAAAGGAAGAAGCTTTTCACTCCAAACGAGATTGCAATACAATTCAAGTCAAATGAAGGAGAAACTCACATTCAGCTGTTGCGCCGACATCGCTGGGAAGCTTCGAAACAAGACAAGCCGAAGCAGTGGCGCTGTGAAACGGAACGAGAGAGCTCAAGAACACCGTCGACTCTCGCCGCAACCTTCAAAACGCCAAAACAAGATTCACAAACACAAACACGGCACAGACATCACAGATACAATGCAATCGGTTCTTCGATTACCTGGACGTGTAGCTGTGACCGAAGATTCGATTGCTCTGCTGAAAAAGTGGGTTCGATCGAAGCGGAGTTGGAGTGGAAGAGAAATTGGTGGTCGTTGGTCTCCAGATTTGTCGAAGATGAGATGATCTTCGAGCGATTGTTGATGTAGCTGCTGCTGCTGCCATTGTTGCGGTTGAATGAAATCCCCAAAACCTCTGCAAACCACCTCAATTGAATCTACAAAACGAAGACGACGAAGCCCTAGATTTATGGGCCCAATTAGGCCCAATATGGCGCTTTAAGGCCCATCACATGCAGTTCTTTTTGGTGGACATGCAGTTTTCATAGAACCACAAGTTTGCGAAGTCCAATCTAGATGCCATTGGTTAGATGACACAACTGAATGCCTGTCTCTTAATTAGTGACTCTTATTCGAATAATCATAGAAATTTTTTTAAAAAAAAAAAAACTAATATTGGAAGCTCTCCACCTATATGGTGCCCAACTTAAGGCGAACCTGGAGTAGTCGAATAATCAAATACTGAGTAATTTAAACAAACAAAAAAAAAAGAAAAAAAAACCAATCAAACATTTTTTGGTCTTAATGGTAAGTACTTGTTTCACTTATACACACACACACACACACACACACACACACACACACACACACACACATATATATATATATATTTACTGCAACTGGAGTTGAACCCACACCTTCTCTAAATCATATCATTTTGGAAAGTTATGTTTCGTGCATCTCACAAAAGATGCTTATATGTGCCCGTTTCACTTATAGCAAAGTTGTTTGTCTTTCAAAACAACAACATAGCCCCAGTCCCAAATTAACTGGGGTCCAAATTAACTAGGGTCTTGTTTGCCTTTAAAGACTAGAAAAAAATCGATTGACTAGGTCTTTGAGTTTGAGTTTCCTCTCGTAAGAGACGTGTCAACGTCCAAGCATGGATTGATTAGTGTGAGTGTTCTCGATACTACTAAAAAAATAAAGTTTTGCTAGCATAAATTTGATAAAAAAATTGAATAAGACACGCTCATGTACGTTCATTTGATACGCCTCATGACGTGCAAAACACATATCTCTATCCCTAAAAATTATGGGTTTCCCCTCGCCCCATTCATTTCGTCGTCATTTTCACATGTAGTATGCACGTGTGATCAACGCTCCTTGATTGACATCAGAATGTGATAAGCATATCGCAATGCATTTCTTGTCGTCCAAGCGACCTTCCCTTCTGTGTGAAGATTCGATGTGATGTATGCTCAGATCGGTCGGACGCTCTGATTTCTTTTCTTCTCTCGCGCAAGTTGCCACCAAAAATGCGAGTTGGAGAGTGTGTTGGCAAGGCTGAAGGTCCAGAATATTGTTGTAAGTCAGGGAGGTCTCAAATTTGAAGGTGAATGGTCTATTTTTTAACCATAGGGCATGAGCAAGATCAGGCACTCGAGACGTCAAGACAAGAAGTATAGGCATGATGTCACTATAACTGGTTTAGGTGTGAGTGCCCTTTACTTTCAATACATGCTTGCTTGTTTCCTTGCTAAATTTTTTGATATTTGTTTTGAGGTTTGCAGACGTAACTTCATTTTATTTCCGATTTAATTGGGGCAAACAAGATGAGTTTTTTTTTTTCATTTGTTTTGAAGGTTGGAGAAGGAGGAGCACAATTACCAAGCATGAGCATTGTGAGTCAATTCAACATGAGGGAGGGCCCTAGATTTTACTTCTCCAAAAAAAAGATGGTTCTATCCCGTATACGCCCCTCTTTTATTTCTTTTATTCGATTCAATTTTCAAACTTGGTGTCTTAAGGTTTGCATACAAAATTTATGTCTCTTCTAACAAACAGTTTGACAATCTCAAGACTTGTTAATTACGCCTAATGTTAATTTGTGTAGTTTGCTACATCAACACATCAATCATGTTTTTGTATTTTTTGGGTTTTATTCCCTCTAAAAACTTTGAATTTAATTAGCAACCAGTAATTGTTTAGGACTTGCGGCTTATTTTATTGTATGCAAAACAATGGTTTCTCGAAGAAGGACCTCTGCCTAAGCTTGCAATATTCATTACTGAGTTACTTTGATCTGAATTTTAATTAACATCATTGTTCAAGTCTCTCGACGGTTTTTAGCTTTTCATTTTGTTGATAATCTATTATTATAATATGCATTAGTGATCGAGTAGGTAGAGCAACCATAATCTCTTTTCTTTTCGAAGCACCAATATATCACTTGTGCAAGCTTTCCCCTTTTTTGTTTGTATCTTCTAACCTTCCTCTTTCAACCTCTGATCTCCTCTCTCTTCAAGAATGAAGAATCAAGAACATGTTTCATGAATTGGAGCTTCACAAGAATAATTCTAATTAAATCTCATTTTTTGTTGCTTTTGATTTTATTCTCAAGGTTATTATTAGTGCATAACAAATCATTCTTTTTCACTGGCAAAAGTTGACATTTTTTATTTAATTTCGAGATATTTTTGTTTCCAATTCATACTTCGATGTACTTCTTTGTTGAGTATGCCTATTTGATTTAGGGTTTCCTTTAAAAGTTGAGGTTTAGTTGGGTTGTTTATCCAATATATATATATATATTGCTTTCTCTGGTTCTATTCATTCTTTCCAATTTGATTTCGGTTTATTTTTAGATTTGATAACATCGATGATTATCTCGAGTTTCGTGGCTTTTTTTTTTTTTTTCTTGCAATTCATACTTTGGTGCGGTTCTTTGTTGAGTATGCTCGATTTGATTTGGTTTTGCCCTTAGAAGTTGGGGTTCAATTGGGTCGTTCATCTAATAATATTGATTTTTTTTTTGTTTTTGCTTTCTCTTGGTTCTCTTTATTCTCTCCCTTTTGATTTGGATTTACTTTTAGATTTGATAACACTGATGATAGTCTTGAATTTCATAGCTTTTTTTTTTCTTCTATTATTTTTTGTCATATCTACATCCACGATGTTTATAGCCTTTTTTTCACATGGCAAAGATTAAGATCAAAATATCGTACCTTGATCTTACCTAAATTCGTGTTTGTCAAGGCTATTCATTTGTGGATATGGATGAAAACCAACATAGGAGTGCAAATGGGAGGTCTATAAGAGTTGGTATTGGTGAAGATTCACCAAACACTCAGCTCACATATGACTTGAAGTCAATAGTAAGATTGGGTTTTATATTGTACTTTTGAGTCCTTATATGCTCAATTAAATTGAAGAATGTCATGTTTCGATTTATAGAAATTGTGGTTTCAAGTTCCTAGCAATAGTGCGTCATCATCTGTCTGTGTCCATCTTAGATCAATAAACAAAAAAGAAAGTATTGTGGATTTCTCATATAGCTACTTTTAACTAATGTCAGTCTTAGATCACGAGTTTTTGAATCTTGTCAAGTTCTTAATGTACGTGACGTGAGTATGATCACAATTGGATTTGATAGTGATAAGTGCTTTAATTCGATATTTTGAAGAAAAAAATTGCATTTTGCTTCCTTAGTTTTCTTCATTGTTGTTTGTTAAATTCTAATGAGTGGTTGATTTCTTGCAGTTTTATACGATTTGAACTATTAGGTCAAGAGAGAGATTTTGCATGCGGAGCAATGTCATAGGTAACATAGTAATCACTATTATTTATTAACAATTTGCTATCTCTTAGTATGGTCAATTGGACTTTCCAATTTTTGGTTAGTTAGTTGCCAACCTTAGGCACCCCCATTTATTAAGAACGACATAAAATTAACCTAAAGAAAAGATAAATTAGGTAGATTTCATGGTGAAATATGTCATGTAATAAATGTTGAAACATGCCCTAGGAGTGTGTTGAAGTGGCAAAGAAAAGAGCACTAATACTCTAATTGAGGCAGAGGTCGCACGTTCAATTCTTGGTAGCTACATTCTATTCACTTGGTTTCCCAAAGTTATGGGTTGGGCCACCTAAGTAACTCCCATGGATTAGTCAAACCATAGTAAGGAAAGGCTGAAAAAAGATTATGATACCCATGGTTATTGGAAAAAAATAGATGTTAAAATATTTTGTCAATATATTATTGATGAGAAGATGATTGTTGAGTACTACAAGGCCATGAACCTCTACAAATCCATTCGAGTTTACAATTTCGATAGCTCGGAGAGCTTAATCATAAGTTTTAATGGAAAGTGTTTTCTGGGTTTGTCAAGATGTAGAGATAAAAAGTAGGATTTTATAGATTTGTGACTGATGGCTTGAATAGCTTAACACTTAACAATAACTTTTAATGATAATTGTTTTTTTGTTGGGGATTTTTAGGTTTTTCTTGTAGTAGGAAAATGTAGGGTTTTATGGATTTGTGATTTATGCCTCAAAGAGCTTAATAGTAAGGTTTAAGTTTATAATGGCATTGTCAAGGTTTTATAATATATGAAGTGATGGATCAAGAGAGAAAGATTTCACGTAGCATTGGTATTGGCAACATATCTATCATATTATTGTTAATACTTTGACATCTTTTTTCAACAGTCAATTGCTTGCTTTATCATTTGTTTAATTATTTGTTGAATTTTGGAACCCCATCAATTAAGAGTGAAATAAAAATAATTTGAAATAAAGATGGTTTAGGTAGATTAAGTTGTGAAGTGAGCCCTATGAAAAATGTTGAAACATTTTATTAATAATTTAATGTGAAGATGATTAGTCAATGGTGTGTTGCTTCCAAATATTTTAAAAAATATTTGTTATCTTAAATAAGTGGTTCCTTTCTTCAGAATTTTATATCTAACTGGTCAAAAAAGTTTAACTCCTTCCATCCATTAATATAGGTCGTTAGGACAAAAGATCATTTTCAAGATTATAAGTCGTTTTCATATTTTGACATTTCATATGCCTATTTTACCATTCTTTGGAGCTTGATTATTTAATTGTCACTAAAGCACTTTAATTATTCAAGCAATCAAACATAAATGTGAAGGGGTAAATTGAGAAATTAAACTCACAATTAAAGCACTTTCTTGTTTTGTGTTTAGGGGCAAAGTTTGAAAGAAAACTTATAATTAATGTTACCTTAATTGGTGTATTTTTGACCTAAACGACTTATATATTTGGATGGAGGACGTATTATTTTTTTTGGATGAACTTATTTTTTTATCTCTTTGAAAATATTAATTTTGCCTAATTTGTTTTTAGATTGATAATAATATTGTGTTTTGATCTGGTGGTTTAGGATAATGGGAATAATTGATTATTTCTTATTTAGTTGGGTTCAACTTGTCAACCTAAACGATTTTTTGCGAAGCAAGGTATGAGTTTTTCGTCGCATAGTTTCAACGTTCTTACAACAAAAGTGGCTTTCATTCACAGAGTACTCTTGCATCTCTATCAATTCTATTGAGAGAAAAATGCATATTTGTTCTTTCAAAAGCCTAGGTTCACTAGGCAAGATACAAATGCTTGTGATCAGGGACCTACGACTGATCAAAATTAACAAAATATAATTTTTAAAGAAACATTTTGCTTACATACTTTAGGTGGACAAACATTGGCTATGCAGTTTGCACATTGTTATAATCTTTCTAAAATCATGGTTTCTATGTTTGGATCTTTACTTTTCAGCATGAGAAGTGTCTAGATAGATCCGCCAAATATAGTTTTAGAAAATTCTTCCTATCTTAATACATTGTAGGTTAGAGAATTTACTTTTAAGATTTTCTGAATGGTATAGATTCTTTTTGAGTGATTTTTCCTTAGGAGCTTCAATTACGAGGTAAAGAATGTCTTAGATTTCTTTGTTTTGTTTGCTTTACATTCTTTTTGAATTTATTAAATTTACAGATGCAATTTTTTTAGTTTATTGATCAACATGCTTATGATGTATCACGTTGGAATGAATTAGAAGAAATTGTTGATTTGAGAGATCACTAGAATCATTTAGAAATGCTTTATTTTCATAAAGTTGGTATTTTTATGACTATTGCCTCTAGGTTGAAGAATGGCTGAAAATCTAAGGAAGTTTCAAGAGTCCTTTTTAATTGAGGTTTTATCAGAGGAGAGTGATGTTTTGGATCACGTGTGATGCCGGTCTCAAATTTGAGTGTTGGTGATGGCAAATCGGGAAAAGAGAGGTTGAGATAGTAAATGAGCATTGTAGTGGTGGATATAGGGATAGGTGTTGTTAGCAAAATCATTCTTTGGATATCCTGGTTGTTGAGAAGCTAAGGTTGCCCATTATTATGTTGACTACAATCTACTATTGTATAGCTCATATCAAGTGAATCATTGGTTATCAAATGAATCATCTTGGTCTTTCATTTATCAGATTTTCTTTTGCGCTTCTTTTGTAAATTGTGATTGAATAGTAACCATCAATTGCACTAAATCAAGCGCAATGGAAGAGGTTGATCCATGTTGCCGACCCCAATCAATTTGGGATCGAGACTATGTTGTTAATTGAATATTAACCTTCATTTGCTATCATGTTATGATGAGTTATACTTATAGGCGATGGTGCCACTTGCGACTTGCCTTAACTTGCAAATACCGTTAGTATCAACATTATACCATTTGAGAGGATTACTCTTTCAGAAAATTAATTGCATATTCTTTTCGCTGCTTAACTTTGCAGAATCAATTTTATTTTTTCTTCCTTTTGTTTAGAAGGATTAGCTTAATTTTTTGGAAAGACTTATTTTTACCAATTTCTTTGACAAGAAAAATTGATATTTTTTTGTGGGTCATATATGTAATTGTGGTAGGTTTTCATGCAATAGAGAATATGAATCCAAATGAGAATAAGAGAAAATCCTTTGAAAATAAAGAAGGTAGAAGAAAGAAATCGTGTGAATGGTCGTAGAAGACAATTGTATGCTCAATTAAGTCGAGAAGAAAAAGATAGAAGAAATTATGTTCGTAGGGTGTCATATCGACAAAAGAGATCTCTTCAATGTATGGAGAAAGGTAATTTCTTATAAATGTAAGATATATTTAGTTATTTTTGTTGCATATATTGTTTATTGTCTTCGTATTTTATTTTATTACTTGATGATGACTTTTTTTTTCAAGAAATAATGGTTATATCATGTGTATTTGATTTTTAATAGGTTCATCATCAAACCGTGATGGTTGTGTTAGCGATGAGACGATAATAGATGGATTGCAAAAAAAATGTATGGTTGAGGGAAACATTGGAATTGCGGTATGCATGACTTTTTATGTTAAAAATATTGAAATTATTGTTTACAATAGTTTTCATGTGTTTGTTCCTCACATAATGCTTTTCGATGCACATATTAATTGATAATATTTTATATGATTGATAGGTTGTGATCTTGTTTAAAATATTGATAGCATATAAATTTTTAAAGGAAGTCACCATAGCCGTATGCTAAATAATATTAGGGACAAGAAGATTTCGTGTATCTGTTTGCTTTGATCTTTGTTGTTTTATAGTTCTTTTGAATGTTAGTTAATTGTTCATCCGTTATGTTATTTCATGATATGTTGTTATTATCTCCTTTAGAATAGTGATAGTCTCTTTAATTTTTGTCGTTTCATGTTTCGTTAATGCTTTCAATTTTCACTTTAAGATATATTATATATAAATGCTAAATGCATTATTTGTAACTATATATTCATGCGTTCATAAGAGGTTCAAATTTGAAGGGTGTGAATTTGGCAATATAGGTTAGTGATCACATGTTGGACAATCATAATGCAAAGCGATTGGATGAGAGTTCGATAAACTTGATAGGTAATTTTATAATTCATAGAGGTGTTTATTGTTGAAAGTATTGTACCAATTGTAATCATGAAGATGCACACGACACTCCTAGGTATGTATAAATTGTTATGAATGTACATTTATGTAATCTAGATTTGAATGGTGATAATGGAAATGTCGATGGGCCTCTGGTTGCCAATGCAGAAACTTCACTTCTTTCGCAACTTGTGCCATGTAATATCGAAAAAATAAATTCAGTGCGTGGTAGTGCTCGTTTGAAAACAAATGGTGAAGTCATTATTGAGACATGTGAAGTCATTCTCCACACCGTTGCTTCAGCGACTAGTCGATCTTCGAAGCTATTGAAGCGAACTGTTGTTTCTTCGGACTCTGCATCCACTTCATCAGGATGAGATAGTTCGTGTTTTTACTTTGTATATCATGCTATATATAATAGTTGATCAGTTGATATTTTGGTCTAGCCATGAATCATGTCATGGTCTAGGTGTAAGTCTTTTGGGTACAATCAGTTTAAGTTGTCACTGGTGTTAGTTTAGATAGGTGCAAGTTGGTAGGCTTTTTTGGATATGCTTAGATATGGCTCTGTCACTATAGTATTGATGTATATGGAACCACAAATTTTTTGGACATGCTTATATATAGTTTGTCCATGAAATTTGTGAATAGTTCATGCAAACCACTATTATAATAGTAAAAGATAAATTACTATAATTTGTCTCTTTGTGTGATTTTAGCTCTATGGTCATATTTAAATTGCAAGGTAACAAATGAATACATAGACATGCTAATTTTCTTGAATGTAGTTACATACGCATGTTAATTAAGAGTCGTTATTTTAGATTTAAACATCAAACACCACACAATTAGAAGGCTATATATTCCTTGTGCTTGTGAGCATTTGCTTATACATTTAATCTACGCGCTCATCTGATTAGATCATCCACATGAATACAAACAAAATAACTACGTTTCAATTTCACGGTCGCAATGCATAAATGACAATGTGAAAAGCATAAAAAATGAATGCTATGATACTTTCATTAAGCATAAACTAAGTCGCTCGTAAAAAAAATGTTGCGCGAACATTTTTAAGGAAAAAACATAGTACATCTTAAATAAAAATGATGACATTGTGTACCTTAACTTCTTCATAGAATTTCTTCTCCCAAATGTACAGCTTCTACAAAGCAAAGCAAAAGAAAAATTTTTACTTTCTTTGCAGAGGATGAGGGATTTCCACCCTTAGACGGTGATGGCAAAGAAGAAACAACTGACATTGAAATTGTAATTGAATGCAACACGTTTGACGACACTGCCACAAATAAGTTTCCAAATTGTTCAAATGCAGCCTAAAACAAAAAAAAAAATATTTGTTGTGCATAATCAACCCATTCAAGTAGAAACTGTTAAATGTTCCGCAATAATTTTTTGTGCAAAATCAACCCGTTCAAATGATACATAAACAATAAGTCCATTTCTCAAATCTCTCTATTGCTTCGACATCATTGAGCAACATAGACAGATATACCTCGCTTAGTACAATTAGTAACTTATGATGATCAATAAAGTATGAAGTAACGAAAGATCAACATTAATATATGTCTTTCATTTGGGATGACACGAAAGAAAAATAAGCGAATATGATTTAATTTGTTCCACATTTGAGGATCATTCATTGTTGCACATTATTGCAATGAGATAGACTACATTTTGGAAGTCTTTAATTTTAAGTATATGGCCAAAAATGTGGAATACATAGAATATGCACATACTTCACATTTTTTCACAAGAAATCAAATATCTTATTTTTTTATATTGATGTCTAGATTAAAAATAAAATACAACCATGGTAGTTAATTCCCCTGGTACTATTAAAACGGTGAAACTTTATACCACAAATTAACAAATCAAGTGACATATTACTAAACAAGTTTAGAATTCAATTGTTAATTGTTGTTTTTTATTTGGAAATAAAATTTGAGATGTTAACAACCCAAACATATTGTTTGAGATTCCGAAATATTTTTTTTTTTTTTTTTGAAGTTGAATGAATAATAAACATAATTTATAGGAATGTAGACATATATTTTTTAAAAAATATGTAGTTATACATATTTGAACTTTTCAAATTTTATTGACATATTATTGAAATTGAACTCTCGCGAGCGCAGCGAGCAGGTTCCCACGTGCGTAACACGTCAAAAAAAACTAGTATCATTAAAAAATCAAGAGACATGCACTGTCCCATCAGTGTCGCATCTGAGTTACACTAACATTTTCTCAAAAAATAACCCAAAAAAAAAAAAAATCTAAACTAGCCGTTTGTTTGACGTGGAAACGTGGCGTGGCACTCAAAACACCTCAATCCTGAAAGAAAAACCGCTAATCTTTCACGCGCCAAAAAAAAAAAAAACGCAAGTTAGATCATCCTCGTGATCGGGGTTATCCATCACCAGATTGAGTACAAATTTGGTCTTCTCGAATCTTATCAGCACCAACACTAGACAACAATGCTGTCACTCAATTATAGACTCCATGATTGTGTTCTTGTTCATCCCAAAAGAGAGATCGGACTCCGTTATCGCACCAGAAGAAACCCTAATTCCGCCCCAATTCGATCGTCTTCGCCTTCATTGCAAGAGATCGAGCGGAGTCCGAGGTCGAGCTCGAGCTCGAGAGACGTCAATTTGGGCGAGAAGGCGCTCGCTTCGGCTACATTTCCGCCAATCAAGGCGGCGAAGAGAGTGGTGTTGGTGAGGCACGGGCAGAGCACATGGAACGAAGAGGGCCGGATTCAGGGAAGCTCGGATTTCTCTGTTTTGACGCAGAAGGGGGAGTCCCAGGCCGAGACGTCCCGGCAGATGCTCATCGACGACACTTTCGATGTCTGCTTCACTAGGTATTGGACTGTTAGGGTTTTTTCATTCAAAAGTTTTGATTTTTAAGGTTTTTAGTAGATTTGGTGTTAATGATGAAGATTGTTGAATTTTGCTTTTGCAGTCCTTTGATTAGGGTTTTTCATTGAAAAGTTTTCATTTTTAGCGTTTTTAGTAGGTTTAGTTAAGTTCAATTTGGGGGTTTGGTGTTGATGAGTGAAGATTGTTGGATTTTGCTTTTGTAGTCTTTTGATTAGGGTTTATCATTGAAAAGTTTTGGTTTTTAGTGTTTTTAGTAGGCTTTGAAGGGGTTCACACGGATTGGATCCAGTCCAATTAGGTTCAATCCGCAATCCGATCCAATTATTTGCGGATTGAAAAATTATAATCCAGTCCAATCCAAATACGTCATCAATCTAATTCAATCCAAATTGCAAAATGTGGACCCGACTGGATCAAGTTCCACGGATTGACGTTTTCCTATCCAAAGATTCATGAAATTAAATTTAATCAAATGAATCACAAAAATCATACATCTCATGAATGACAAATTTACAATATACATCCCACATATCTATATATAGCATATTTCCCGCAAACTTGTCATCACAATAACCTTTAAAATGCAAGTTCCTACATCAATAAATATGTCATCCGCAATTAAATTTGCACAATACACCCTCACAAAAGCTCATTAAAAGGCGCACGTTGCAATATACAACGTACAAAAAAAATGTCTGAAGTGCAGTAAAAGAGTTAAGTACAAGCATAGTCTTCGAGATGATATAGTTTAGAGTTGATAGTTTGGGTTGATGCTCTTCGAGATACTATAGTACATATGATCAGATAGTATATGTGTTAATGTGATAAATGGATTGGATCAGATTGGATTTGCCCTTTTTTAATGTAGAATCCGCAATCCGATCCAGTCCAGTTCAGTCCAAGAGATCAAGAAATTGATCCAATTAGTGGTAATTGGTCCGCATCCGCGAATTAGTGCAATCCGTGTGCAACCCTATAATGGTTAAGTACAATTTGGGGGTTTTGGTGTTGATGAGTGAAGATTGTTTGGTTTTGCCTTTGCAGTCCTTTGATTAGGTCGAAGAGGACGGCGGAGATTATATGGGACGGGCGCGGGAAGGAGATGGTTCCAGAGCTGGAACTGCGAGAGATTGATCTTTATTCATTTCAGGTAAGTGCATTTTGAATTTGGAATGAATTGTGTTGAATTTGAAATGTGGGGTTCTGATTGTGGTGATGGGATTGGTTTAGGGTCTTTTGAAGCATGAAGGGAAAGAGAGATTTGGGGAAGCTTATCGAAAATGGCAGATAGATGCCCCGAATTTTAATATTGATGGGCATTATCCTGTGAGGGAGTTGTGGGCTCGAGCTAGAGATTGTTGGAATAAGATTCTGATTCATGAAGGGAAGTCTGTGCTTGTTGTGGCTCATAATGCTGTTAATCAAGCTCTTGTTGCGACTGCAATTGGTAAATTTGCTCTACCGTGTTGTTCTTGAATTAGTGAAGTATGGAATGCTGTTTGAAATTGTTCCATTTTTGTTTCAATTAGGATTGAGCACAGAGTATTTTAGGGTCTTACTTCAAAGCAATTGTGGAGTGAGTGTTCTGGATTTTACTCCTCGCCTTGATGATGGATCGCCGCATATCTGCCTTAACAGATTAAATCAGGTGCACGCCATCATTTTATTGGAACTTCGGGCAATATGTCTTCTTTTTTGACTTTTAGCTTCTCTTGTATAGCCTGACTAATTGTACCAATTGTTCAGACCGAATAAAATATCGAAGTTAACACACTGATGAGTTATTTGTGGAGATTTTAGACTGCAGGCGACCCTTAAATTTATTAATTTCATGTTACTTATTGGTCCCTCTGCAGACTCCAAGCTCTCCTGTAGCCGCAAGCAGCTCTGCAGGTAGAAAAACAAGCATGCGAATCATACTAGCTTGTCATGGATCGACGCAAATCAGTACCGAGGTAGGACCAGGTGATCATCTTTCTGAGAGCATGCCTTTTTTTTTTTTTTTTTTTTTTTTTTTTTTTTTTTTTTTTTTTTTCTTACATTCGTTTTTACTGGAAATTGTTTATTTTTCAAAGGAGTGAGCTGCTTTCTGTGGTCTTTTCTTCTAAATTTGATACATTGTTATTTGCTCTATATTTCTTCTTATGGAGTTGGTGTCGAAAGGTAGAATCGGTAAACTTATATACAATTAGATCCTGAACAGATCACTAGTATCTCCATACAAATACAAGTTTAAAGAAACATAATATGCCACTTGAGCTGTTTTATCCGATGACCTTGAGTGCTTCTATTTTAGCTTTGTTGCTTTCGATGTGAATGTCTGATGGCAAAAAGAAACATGCCGTTCTTCGCAGAGTGATCTTCAGAATTTAGGGAATGGACCCATGAACATGCTTGGTATCATTCAGGTAACGTATCCTTTTTTAACCTATTGCATCCATATAAGCTAATAGGGACAATCAGGTATCGTATCTAATTTAACTCTGTGGCACCAAATATGTCAGTCCCAGAAAACCGCAGAGCTGCTTCTGGACTTGAAATTGGATTCTATTGTATCCAGCCCACAAATTGCCTCCGTCGAGACAGCCATGACTATTTCCAAGGTAAATACTTCTTTCTGTTCATGGTTCTGTAAGTGAGTCACAGCTTCCGTCCAAGTTTTAGTTTCCTTTCAGAACTTCCATATTTAATCCAACCGGGCAGATTTGATTGTAGGTGCAAGAAGCAGCAGATTGTCTGGGCGCCGATTGCGTGCCTCGCTATGTGGAGATGAAGCAACTGCAGGAACTTGAAGTTGAACCGATCCTTCCGCCGTCAAATGAGGCAAGAATCAATTTTGATCATACTAGACCTCAAATTAAAATGAAGAGTTGCTATTTCCTTATCTTTTCCCCAAGTTCATTGAGTTTTCTTCAATTGTTTTAACTTGCTCCAGCAGGTTTTGGGCAATGCCTCACAAATTCAGCGTGGCTGTTTACACCACATCGATGACAGAGCTGCGGAAAAATTATGGACTCAATCGGAGATAGCATGGAACTCATTACGAGAAGAACTATCTTTCGGGTCGGAGCCACAGAAGATTTTGGCTGTGGTTGGACATCCTGCAGCTCACATTGCAGTAATAGGACACTGCCTGAACTTGACGAAAGAATGGTTACGTTCATTCCATCTCGACAATGGCAGCATCAGTGTCATCGACTTCCCTGACGGGCCTTCAGGAAGAGGTATCATCAGGTGCATAAACTACACTGCTCATCTGGGGAGGTGGTCGATCCCTGTAACGCGGCCAACAACAGATGATGAGGAGTTTTAGTTATCAGGGAGGTCCTGGTTGATGCATCATGATGTACAAAGAAGCTCCAATTTGAAATATTTATACAAGCAGTCTCCTGTAATTTGTATGTAAATAGGAGATCTCACAATGTGCTTATAACAAAATTGTAATTTCTCTACATGAACAGAAAGGCCAATCTGGTCTCAAGGTATTGAAGTTCAATTTCATTACTTTTGTGGTAATATTGATTAAAGGTATCGAACAAGTGTCTTGTCAAGGGAACCATAGCAAAAAGTGCTAAAAAAAAAGTAGAATGAATTATTAGTGTGGATTAGAAAAACTTGCCTGGGCAATTTGGTGAAGCTTCATCTTCAAATTATAAGCCCATGCTCACACTGTCATAAACTTGGATTCAGTCCTTAATAAAACTTTGGGAGAATAATTAAAAAACTCATTAAATCCTAGCTAGTACTTATATTTATAGCTCGCCATCAATTACATTAAATCAAGCGCAATAATAGAGTTTGATCGACTTCAATTAATTTGAGATTAAAGTTATGTTGTTGTTGTTGTTGTTGTACTTATAATATATGGGTCCATTGAGCCCCTTATTCGTCTATTATGATTGTTGAGTTTGTAATTGCTTCTTGTAATATGCTCGGGTATCTCATTTCATTGTCAGCCGATACATCTTGCGACACACGCGCATACGTCTCGATGCGTCTTGCGTGAATTGACTGGATAGGTGAGAAAAGTGGGTTACCAAGAAGAGTTTGAATTTAGAAGACTAAAAACGAACCAACCAAGAAAAATTGGAACTTTTTTTTTGGCTTCAACAACGAAGTGTCTGTCGTTAATGGTGTTGCAGAGATGGAAAGCCTTCTCTCCATATTCATCCAAAACAACCGCCCATCTACTTCGCCACATCCGCTCCATCTCCATCTCCGCATCCGCTCAACCGCTTCACCAACTCCCCCAAAACGAACTTTTTCGATGCAACGCGAGGATACAAGAACTGGGCAGACTCGGGAGGGCCGACGAAGCGCGCCAACTGTTCGACGAAATGCTTCACAGAGACTCCATCACTTGGAACTCCATGATTAATGGGTATTCGCAGAACGGACGAATTGACGAGGCTAGAGCCCTGTTTGAGGCCTTTGCAGGGAAGAATGTGAGGACTTGGACTTGTATTGTTTCTGGGTATGCCAAGAATGGGCGGGTTAGGGAGGCGAGGGAGGTGTTTGATGAAATGCCTGAGAGAAATGTTGTGTCTTGGAATGCTATGATTAGTGGGTATGTGCAGAATGGGGACTTGATGTCTGCTAAGTACTTGTTTGATGAAATGCCGGAAAGGAATGTCGCGTCGTGGAATAATATGATAACGGGGTATTGCCATTGCGGAATGATGGACGAGGCGCGGGAGGTTTTCGATCGAATGGAGGAGAAGAATTTGGTGTCTTGGATGGTTATGATTTCGGGTCATGTTCAAGTTGACAACTTTCAGCAAGCATGGGATATTTTCTTGCAAATGCACCATGGAGGTGTGCTGCCAGATCAGTCTCTCTTTGTTGTTGCACTTTCGGGGATCACCGGTTTGAATGATCCGAATTTGATTGAAGCGCTTCGGACCCTGGCGGTCAAAACGAATTATGAGAATGATGTTGTTGTTGGAACTGCGGTGTTAAATGCGTACACTAGGACGGGCAAGTTGGAATCAGCTGTCCAATTTTTTGAGACCATGCCAGAAAAGAATGAATTCTCATGGACTACAATGATTGCAGCTTTCTCGCAAATTGGCAGATTGGATGAGGCCATTGCATTTTACGAAAGGGTTCCTGAGCAGAATGTTGCTTGCCAGACTGCTATGATAACTGCGTACGCTCAAAATGGGAGAATTCATGAAGGAAGAAAAATATTTGAAGATATTGGCAATCCAAATGCCGTGACATGGAATGCTATGGTTGCTGGATATGCGCAGAATGGAATGTTTGAGGAAGCGATGGAGTTGTTTATGAAAATGCCTTCACGGAATTCAGCTTCATGGGCAGCCATGATTTCTGCCTTGTCTAAGAAGGGCCTATTCAGAGAAGCTTTGGAGTTACTTTCCGAGCTTCATAGATTAGGAATGGTTCCAAGTCATTCCTGTTTTACAAGTGCTCTCTATGCTTGTTCCTATATTGGTGCTCTTGAGACTGGCAAACAGCTTCACGCTCTCACTGTTAAAACAGGCTGTCAATATAATGCATATATTGGAAATGGATTGATCACCATGTATGCCAAGTGCAAAAACTTAGACGAAGTTTCTCGGGTTTTTAATACAATGAGAAGAAAAGATACTGTATCTTGGAACTCCGTGATCTCAGGACTCTCTCATAATTACATGTTGGATGATGCCCGCGGCATATTTGAGAAGATGCCCAAACGTGATGTTGTTTCTTGGACTGCCATGATATCTGCATATGTACAGGCAGGTCATGGAGTTGTTGCCTTTGAACTATTTCTCAAAATGTTGGCCTCTGGAACAAAACCAAATTCATCAACAGTTACCGGTCTTCTCATTACATGCGGTAGTGTGGGTGCAACGAGGCTTGGCAAACAGATTCATGGATTGATATTTAAACTTGGTCTCGACCTTGATATTTTTGTGGGGAATTCTCTTATAACCATGTATTTCAAATGTGGCTGCAAAGAAGGATTCTTGGTGTTTGATGAGATGCTTGATTGTGATATCATTACATGGAATGCAGTGCTGATTGGTTGTGCCCAGAATGGATTTGGAAGCGAAGCCTTAGAGGTATTTGAACAAATGAAAGCCGAGGGAGTCCTGCCTAATCAAATTAGCTTTGTAGGCGTTCTCTGTGCCTGCAGCCATGCGGGACTTGTTGATAAAGGTTGGGCATACTTCAATTCCATGAGCAAAGATTATGGGATTATGCCCCTGGAGGATCATTATGCTTGTATGGTGGACCTTCTTGGTCGAGCTGGACAACTCAATGAAGCTGAGGCCTTCATTGAAAGCATGCCAATTGAACCAGATTCCGTGGTATGGGCAGCTCTTCTTGGAGCTTGCAGGATTCATCGAAATGTTGAAATAGGCAAAAGAGTAGCCGAAAGGCTTTTTCAGTTGGAACCACAGAATTCCGGTAACTATATATTATTATCAAACATCTATGCATCTTTAGGCATGTGGAAGGAAGTAGGGGAACTTCGGAAACTGATGAGAAATCAGGGTGTAGCCAAGGAACCAGGAATCAGCTGGATACAGATGAGGAACGAGCTGCACTCTTTTGTCAATGGAGATAGGACACATGATCAAGCCGATGAGATCTACAGAGTGGTGGAGGAATTCTACCAGCGTCTCAGAGCCGTTGGTTATGTTCCCGACACTAATTTTGTTCTCCATGACGTAGAGGAGGAACAGAAGGAGAATCTGCTTCTTCATCACAGTGAAAAGCTTGCTATTGCTTATGGTATCTTGAACACTCCTCATGGAACTCCCATCCAGATAATGAAAAACCTCCGGATTTGTGGGGACTGCCATACATTCACAAAGTTCATGTCCAAAGTTGCTCTAAGGAATATTGTCATTAGAGATGGCACTAGATTCCATCATTTCCAAGACGGCTTGTGTTCTTGTGGGGATTACTGGTAATTTTCTCAGCACGGTGTTCATGAGGTTATCAGAGTGTTCGCTGCAGACTAACTGGACTCAGGATTTCAGTATAACTCCCCTTGGGAGCAGACAAGGTTTGCACTTTGCCTACCTACTTGTTATGTTATCCTTTCGTCTTGTTTTATTGTTCAAATCCTATTTCATGAATCAACTGATCACTACCTTTATCTTTATTGCTGGTATTGCTGTAGTTAATGTTGCTGTTTGTACGAGTAACTTATTTTTTGAAGTCCTCAAGAGAAAGTAATGTAAATAGCTGCATTCTAACCTCTCCTCTTCAGAATTTTGAATTAGTTGCGTTTTCGCTTCAACTATATTACAGTATTCAAGTTCCCGTACTTTCTGCGTGAATTCAAAAGGGAAGGCTGACGGTTAGCTCTGATGCCTTCAGTTATAATATTTAACATTCTACTATATTATTTGGATAGGCTTGTGTACCTACTCAGTACATATCATGCAACTGATACTTTGGCTATGATATTCAGCGAATTGGTCATTCTTTCGTTTCACTAAGATCACTTGAGAAGAGAGGAGACAACAAAAGCAGATGAAAAGATGATAGGGAAGACATTACATTGAACACTGGGTCCTCCAAAACGACTATTCGAGCCCTCAAGCATCCAGCTAAAGATTATGCAGTTAGACATGAGGTTTTCTCCCTTTCTTTTGGCATCCCAAAGTGAGTTGAATTCAGGTATCATTTTTTAGCAGTAAAGATTCTTTGTTCTACAATGGCTTGGTTTCTAGTACTTTGCGGTATGTGCTGTCAATGATGTATATCTGCTATTGTTTTTTGAAAAGAACAAAATTATATATAACTACCTTTTCTATAGTTTTAAAGTACTTGAGACCACACATAGGCATCCACAGTTAAACTATCAATTTTAGGCCATTCCCTCTCAATGGAAATTATGCTTTTCAGATGTTGATTTTGCTGTCTCTGGAGTACTACATCGTATAGCACCTCGTCAGCTTTTCAAGAACTCTCGGCAAGTGACTACGCAACTTCAATGTATGCTGATAAGTCATCGTCAGCTTTGAATGCTAACATGAAGGATTCAGCGAACAACCAATGCGGATAGAGCGGAGAGTCGGAGATGACTACTCGTATGTGAAGATTTCAGCTATAGTAAATTTTTGGCTGGGAGGAACTAAATTATGCATAGCAGGATGAGGGCTTGTAGGCTGAAAAGCCTTGAAGAGTGCAAGTCAAGCCTAATAAGCATTAATGTTCCCCTCCCTTTTTGCACTTGGTTTCTCTTCTATCACAGGTCTGTCACAATATATGCTTGCACTTTTATATGTAGTTTTTTCGAGTGGAGAAGTTTGTCATTTTTTATTTTCTTAGTTTTTTGAAATGACAAACCATAGACATGTAACCATTTTTTTTTTGAAGAGATTTACTAAGTTTCTTGTGATCGAAGTGATGTATTATGTGACTTCTGATGACTATATATATGAAACTAATCCAATTTTAGAAGTGTGGTAACTTCAACTTTGGATTTTGTTTTTTTGGTTTTCCATTCGCATTTAGCGTCAACTGCATTGTTAGGCAAGCCCTTAACCAAATTTGCTTTATTAAAAAAACTCAAAAACAAGCTCTTCCAATGTACCTAGAATTGGGAATAGAGTAGCACATTCCATAGCTAAATTAGCTATGGAACAAAATGTGACTAAGGAAGGTCTGAAAGGATGCCATCTCTTCCAATTTATTATTTGATCTCCATTGATGAAATGAGTTTGCTTATTTGGGTACAAAAAAGAAAGAAAGGAAATCTTGCTTTTAAGTATTAGTCTTTTACCATTCCGATCAACTCAGTTTCAACTTTGGATAAATTCTTTTATATACAATTTTAACTAACTCCGCATTAAAGAAATTTTTTTATATACAATTTTAACTAACTCTCGCATTAAAGAGTTGACTTGCTAAAACAGCTTTACTGATAATATGTCCAGACATTAAAAAAGTGTTTTTTTTCTTTTTACTTTAACAGAGTCGAACCCACGACTCTCCTAAACTTTGACTCTTGACAAGTGATGCATCATTTATCTCACAAAATGCTTCGACAAAAAAAAAAAAAAAAAAAAAAAATCTTTGATTTGTTGTAAATTGAATTGAAACTTGCTAAGAACTAGAGAAGGAAATAGAAGACTAAGAACTTCTACTACTACAAACTACTACTACAAAGGAGAAGAGAAGAAATGAGATAGTTGGAATGAGAAGTTTTCATTCAACTTGGTGTGTTTTTACAATGAGGTTGGCACCCTTTATATAGGCCACTTGGTGATGATGATAAATGTACTCCATACAATGTGTACAAGCAACACATACACCCCATGTCATACAACACATCACAAGCAACATAGACAATACATGGAAGAGTTGGTGTACATTGGAGAGGATTACAAGTTACATGACAATACATAGACAAGTGGAGGTACTATTAAGTGAGACATACAAGTTACATGACTACACAATATGTTGGTGTACATGCATGGTCATCCATATTCCATAACACTCCCCCTTGGATGACACTTGCTTAGAAATTGTGCCTCGTTAAAACTTCTACTATGAAAAACCATGTGAAAAAAAATATAGTAAAAGAAAAAGAGTACACTATTCTCATAAATATTAAGATGGGTATAATATTGTTAAGATTGCCTCATTAAAAACCTTGCTAGGAAAACCCAATGGGATAAAACCATAGCTAAGGGAAAAAGAGTGCAATACATTAATCAATAACTCCCCCTCATGTGAACATGGGTGAAACTTGTTCAGTTTCTTTACTTGCAATGTCTTTAAGTTTACGCAAGCCAATATCATATGTAAGCCTTTTAAATGTCGTAGTTGGTAACGCTTTTGTGAATAGATCAGCAAGATTATCACTCGATCGGATTTGCTTGACATCAATTTCACCATTCTTCTGAAGCTCATGCGCATAAAAGAATTTTGGTGAAATATGTTTTGTTCTCATCCCCTTTTATGAATCCTTCACTTAATTGTGCAATACATGCTTTGCATTGTCTTCATATAATATGGTTGGAGAATCTTTTATTGAAGGCAATCCACATGATTCTTGAATATGTTCAATCATGTTTCTCAACCAAACACATTCACGACTTGCTTCATGAATTGCAAGTACTTCGAATGATTGGAAGAAGTAGCAACCATAGTTTGTTTCTATCGACTTCCATGATACAATGATATTACCACAGTGAATACATATCCCGTTTGAGAACGGGCCTTGTGGGGATTAGATAAAAATCCAAAGATCGCATAACCTTGGAGATTCAATTTTACCCCTCTCGAGTAAAATAAACTCATGTCACTTGTTCCTCGAAGATATCGAAAAACGTGTTTAACACCATTCCAATGTCTTCGAGTTGGTGAAGAGTCGTATCTTGCAAGTAGGTTGACAAAGAAAAGCAATGTCGGTCTTGTACAATTTGCAAGATACATAAGTGCACCGATTGCACTTAAATATGGTACCTCCGGACCAAGTAGCTCTTCATCACTTTCATGAGGTCGAAATGGATCCTTATCCACTTTAAGTGATCTGACAACCATTGGAGAGCTCAATGGATGCGCCTTGTCCATATAAAATCTTTTTAATATTTTTTCAATATAATTTGATTGATGGACAAATACTCCACTTGAAAAATGTTCGATTTGCAAACCAAGACAAAGTCTTGTTTTTCCAAGTTCTTTCATCTCGAATTCCTTTTTCAAGTATTCGGATGTTCTAACGATGTCGTCGTGGTTTCCCACTATATTTAAATCATCAACATATACAACAACAATCACAAATCCTGTTGATGATCTTTTAATGAAGACACATGGGCAAAGCGGATTATTTACATATCCTTCTTTCAGTAAATAATCACTAAAACGTTTGTACCACATTCGTCCGGATTGTTTCAACCCGTACAAAGACCTTTGTAATTTTATAGAATGCATGTTATGAGGTTTTGATTTTATTTCATCGGATATTACAAATCCATCAGGGATTTTCATATATATCTCACTGTCTAGGGATCCATACAGATATGATGTAACGACATCCATTAAATGCATATCAAGCCCTTCAGAGACTGCAAGGCTTATCAAGAACCGAAATGTGATTGCATCTATAACAGGAGAATATGTTTCCTCATAATCGATGCCAGGTCTTTGTGAGAAACCTTGAGCTACAAGTCTTGCTTTGTACCTTATAACTTCATTTTTTTCGTTTCTCTTTCGTACAAATATCCACTTATATCCAACAGGTTTTACGCCATCTGGCGTTTGGACAATTGGTCCAAAAACTTATCGTTTCCTTAACGAGTTTAACTCTGCTTGGATAGCATCTTGCCATTTTTGCCAATCAGGCCTTTTTTACATTCGTCCATTGATCGTGGTTCTGGATCATCATCATTTTCACATATTTCAAAGGACACATTGAAAGCAAATATATCATCGGGAACAATTTCATTTCGATCCCAAATCTTACCAGAGTTTAAATAATTTATTGAGATCTCATTATTTTCATCTTTTTCCTCTTTTTCTAGAGGATGTTGTTCCTCATCAGAATCAACTTGTTCTAAATCAAATGATTCTTGTGCTTTCTCAGGAGTATTTTGATTTGTATTTATTTTTACTCCCGTTTTCCTCTTTCGAGGAATTGTATCCTTCGAACTAACCGGTCTTCCACGCTTTAAGCGTTTCGTTGGTTCTTTTGCATTTTGTTGCACAGAGACATCAATTCTTGCAGGAGCATTTGCAGCTGGAATATGTGATTTTGTCACTTGTTTTGCATCATTAAATGCATCTGGTAATTGATTTGCGATTTGTTGCAAATGAATGATCTTTTGAACTTCAAGTTCACACTGATTTGTGCGTGGATCATAATGTGATAAAGTTGATGCATTCCAAGCAATTTCGCGCCATTCCTTTTGAATTGACTTCTTATCTCCCCCAAATGGTAGGAAAATTGCTTCATCAAAGTGACAATCAGCAAAGCGTGCAGTAAATAAATCCCCTGTTAAGAGCTCAAGGTATCTTATGATGGACGATGAGTTAAATCCAACATAAATCCCAAGTTTTCGTTGTGGACCCATCTTAGTTCTATTGGGATGTGGTATAGGAACATACACTGCACAACCAAAAATTCTCAAGTGTGAAATATTTGGTTGTTGACCTAAAATGAGTTGCATGGGGGAATGTTCATGGTATGCAGTAGGCCTATAACGAATGATAGATGCTGCATGAAGGATTGCATGTCCCCAAACCGAAGTTGATAACTTAGTTCTCATGATTAAAGGTCTGGCAATTAATTGAATGCGTTTGATAAGAGATTCTGCCAAACCATTTTGGGTATGCACATGTGGAACGTAATGTTCAATGGTAATTCCTATAGACATGCAATAATTTTTAAATGCTTGAGATTGAAATTCTCTAAGCATTATCAAGACGGATGGTCTTGATTGGGTTGTCGAGGAATTGTGCCCTTAACTTAATGATTTGCGCTAAAAGTCTAGCAAATGCAACATTGCATGGGTCGAAAGCAAACAAACATGTGACCACCTAATTGATGCATCTATCAAAACCATGAAATATCTCGAATGGTCCACAGTGAGGATGAATATGACCACATATGTCTCCCTGAATGCGTTCTAAGAAAACTGGGGATTCCACAACAATTTTACTTGAGGATGGTTTAACTATCAATTTACCTTGAGAACAACTAGCACAATTATAATCACCAGCTGAAAATATTTTGTGACTCCTTAAAGGATGTCCATGCGAATTATTAATTATTCTTCGCATAATTGATGATCCTGGATGACCAAGCCGGTCATGCCATAAAATGAATGTCTTTGGATCATTAATTTTCTTATTCAAGACGACATTCGTTTCGACATGCCTTATATGATTAAAATATAATCCAGATGATAAAGCTGGGAATTTTTCTAATACTTCTTTTTTTCCCATTTGAAACCAATGTGACATAGAGAAATTCTCTATTATTTTCGTTCACGGTATCAATGTGATATCCATTTTGTCGAATATCTTTAAAGCTGAGTAAATTTCTTCTGGATTTTTCAGAGTATAAGGCATTGTCAACATAAATTGTTGTTCCCCCAGGGCAACATAATATTTGCTCTTCCAGAGCCATTAATCAAATTGGAGATGCCAGATATTGTTTGAACATTAGCCTCAGCTAAGTTCAAATTAGAGAAATATTCTCTGTTTTTAAGGATTGTATGCGTTGTAGCACAATCAGCAAGGCATATATCGCTCTTATTTGATTCATGACTTGAACAAATGATTTGTTGATCCATCTGGACAAATAATGTTTGGCAAATCAGAAAAAGAGTCGTATTTTAATGATAAAATTCATAATATTTTGCCTTTAATTTTGAAGACATGGTAAAGGTCACAAAAATATTCGGGCATATATATGACAATATTTAGGCAAAATAGCCTTTCATATATGACAAAAAAAATGTCACAATTATGAGCGCTCATTGTCAATAATTATTTGCCCTTTGTAGTGGTGCACCACTTTTATTCCAATTTTTGGTGGAATTGTCAATACGACATTTACCTGATATTTTCACCTTTTCCACGTCCATAAATTTATTATTGCGATCATGATCATTATATGCAACATATGCTTCTTAATTTGAAGTTTAACTAATTGACGGAGCGATATTATATTTATAATATCTCATTATTTTACTCACTACCATGAGACAAGAAATCAATCCTTAATATTTATTGGATTGACGTGCGCACTCGATATTTGTTGCGAAAATAAATCGAGGCGGGCACGTGACCTTTTTATTGTCTCATCATCATATTTCCACATAGCCTCAACATAGAGGTAATTAAAATTGTGGAATTATAATTAATATTTGACTGATTAAATTTTGTAGCATGAGACCCAACCACTCATTTTGAGCTTTTTCGAGCATTACCCTTTTGGTATGTATATATATAACTCCATAAGGTGAAAATATATATAAAGTGAAATATTCACTTTTCAAATCTCTAAAGAGAAATTGGTGAATGATTGTGTACAACATACAACCTTGCATGGATACAAGCTTTATTCATAATTTGTAATATCTAATTATCATGACAAGAATTATAATAAGATAACAAATTCAACTATGGTTGATTAATATTTTGAAAGTAAATATAAAATAAAATAATTTTCTCTTTTCTTTTATGTAAAAAAAAAACATAACATATGATTAATTAAGTATATGTTCACAACTTGATTTATTAATAATCAAATGTACTATTCGTATGAGTTGGTGGGACAACCTCCAGGTTGGGTGGCGAGACAAAGTCTGCTTAGTGCCATGCCTCCTCGAACGGGATAACCCGTCTCCCTTTCAATGTTTAGCTTTACCGGGGACAAGGCTTACCCACTATCAACTCAAACTTATAGCATGATTTGTATTATAAAATCAAGAATAGAACAATAACTAATCGTTTGTAGTTTTAAGAGAAAACTAGTTGTCACATATTGACTTTTGATTTCTGATGAAGAAGATCGTACAAGACGCAACTACAGAGCATACTTTCGCAATCGGTGACGCTATAATGCATACACTACAAAAAAACAGCAAATCAGAAACGGAATTAGAAACGGATCTTATTTCCGTTTCTAAATCAGAAACGGAATTAGAAACGGAATAAGTTCCGTTTCTAAATTAAAAAGTTAGCGACGGAATTGAGACGGAAACGTTCAGAGACGGAATTGAGACGGATCAGAGACGGAATTAGAGACGGAATTAATTCCGTCTCTAAAAAATGGCGCCAACATTCCCACCAAAATTTTCATTTATTACAACCGTCCGTTACGTCTCGAGATTCGTGCGTGTCTCGATCTCGATAATTCAAAAATGGGGACCAAAACTCTATCTCTCCCTAAAATCTCTCTCCCACCGCTCTCTCTCTCTCTCTCTCTCTCTCAACGAAACCTCTCTCTCTCGCCGCTCTCTCTCACCGTCACCGCCGCTTTCTCTCACCGTCACCGCCTTTCTCTCTCTCTCACCGTCATAGCTCTTCTCTCTTTTCACCGTCACCGCTCTCTCTCTCTCTCACTCGCCGCTCGCTCGCTGCTCTCTCTCGCAGCCTCTCTCTCTCATTCTCTCACCCTCTCTCTCACCGCTCTCTGCTAGGGTTTGTTGCTATAAAATGTGGTGCTAACTAGCAAACCCTAGTGCCACAAGTCTTCTTCTCTTCTCTCGCTTCGCTAGGGTTTTGTTGCAGCGATTTGCGAGAGGAATCTCCTTCTCTGTGACGGCCGAGGTGAGATTCGATCTTCTCTTCTCCTTTCGAGCTTGGATTCAATTCGTTTGACTGATTATTGTTTTGTGTAGATCTGGATCTGCTTAGTGTTTTTTTGTTGTTCATAGATCTGGTTCTACATTTAGCTTTGATTCTTGGAAGGTTGAAAGGAAAGTCTTTTATGTATTATTTCCTTGTACATCCGTTTTTGTTGATTCTTAGACTCTCGTTTAATTGTTTTAATTCATGTATTATTAACTTGATTACTATTGCTTCTGAAAATGAAATCATGTCTCTTACTAATGTTTTAGAGTTTTAGGGTGCTAGAGGTTAAGTTACTTCTAATTTGAAGTACCCGAATCATATAATTTTCTCGTTTTATTTCTTCTCTTATTATATGTTGCCATTTACTAGTAAACCAACTTCATTTTATATGTTGATTCGTTTTTTTATTCTTTTTGTCAAAAAAAAAGTGAGAAAATAATTTGATACCTTAGTTGTTTTAGCTAGTAAAATGCTTCTCCCATACAAGCAACTTTGTAGTGAGAAAAAGGTAAAGTTTTCTATGTTAACCTTCAAGCCTATAAAAACAAGCATATTAGAGAATTCAAAGGGCAATGGTATGTTAGATGTTTCTCTTTAGTTGTTTTTTAGACTAACTATTGATGTGAATTTGAATCATTCTTTTTCCTTTTAGGGACTTGAAATTCTCTTTAGTTGTTTGATGCATAATGGATTTATGACATAATTAGCTAATGAGTAGTAATTAGAAACTATTTATTCGGATTTTATCTTTTATAGTTTCAGCTCAATGTGCCAAACAATTTATTAGAATTTTATTAGAAATTTGCTACTTGCTTACAATGTATTCTTTTTTGGAACTTTGTAGGAAACTGATAGGCTTAGACAAGTGATTGAGAAGGAAATGCTAAAAGTCGAGGTAAGTTTGTTCTTCCCAAAATAACAACTAAAGAGAGAGAGATCCTTTGCTAGACATGTTATTTCAAAGAAAAATTGGAGTTGAAGCCCTCTATTGAAGGCATGGTGAGAATCTAACTCCCTCAATTAGTTTATTAAAACATGGACTTGTCGATAAGGGCCGCTTGGCTCATCAAGTTTTTTTAATGATCCTTAGTTTAACTTTAAAAACGGATTTTTATTGGTCGATTCAAATACCATGAGTTTTATGGACAAGTTGATTAAGTTGTTATGGTTAGTTGCATTCCATGAAAAAAAATTTATATGATATTGATGATTTGGGCTAGTATTCAAAAGTGATCATGCCTTGTAAAAGGTATTGGTGGATAATGTGCTCTTTTGTTTGATGAAATTGTCAAAAGAGACCTTAACTTGTTCTTTTAACGAAGTGCATGGAAAAGCATGATTCTAAAGTCTCATGGATTCTTTATTGAGCTTTGTTTCTATGATATGATTTAATCGAGCAATCATTAGTATGATTTTTCATGTCTCGAAAGGATTGTAGCTAATTTGCATTGATTTGGGTAAAATCCTTTTAAAACGCTTCAAGGAGAGCTCATTCATTTTTTTCCCAAGTCTTGAAATATGTTCAATCCAACTTTATTGAATGTAGTTAGTAATCATCATTTTGGGTGAGACTTGAAGCTAAGTTGAGATGCGGAAGAGACTTTGTTTTATCCATTGAAAAAAGACTTCGATTAAATCATGGATTTTCGACTAAATGCTATGATTTGAGAATTTTAAGTCGAACTTGACTCTAATGAGTTGATTTGAATCTTTTTAGTTGTGATTAGTCGATCGCATTCAATTTATATTGGATAACTAAGTTTATGAGATTTTTCTTGTTTTACTTCACCGCATACTTGTTTTACTCGAATCGTCGATTTTGATTTGAAAGAATGGTTTAAAAGTCGAATGACTTAAGTCGATAACTAGGAATGAGGTTTGATTCCTTAAATGATTTAAGTTAGTCTAAATAAATTCAAAATACTACTTTAAGAATCCATGAAAAACATATTTAAAATTGGTTTTGGTTCATTCATTTTTTGATTGAAATATTCGATTAAGTGGTTTAATGCATAAATTTTACTTGAATATGATCTATAATTTGCATTGTTGTTTGAATAAGGATATGTCTTCTTTAAATTTAGGCAATAACAAGTCCATATCATTTTTTTTGGTGTGATCAATAGTTTGATACTCATTAAGTTCATACTTCACAACTTAAAATGTATCCTAGTTCCTCATCAAGTTGATATTGTCAAACTCAACCTATGTAGAATATTGTGTGCTCTAGATAAAGGTAAAGGAGTCACCGTCACGCTTGAAAAATAAGGGGTGGGTTGCAATAGGTGAAAGCCAATGTAAATCGATCTTTATGAAATGGATTAAACAGTTTATTGTTTGGTTCTTGAAAGTTAAAAAAGCTCAGGTTTGAAATGAGATGAGTGAGCTTATGATAAATTTTGTAGCTTGTGAAAGTGGATTGATTGAAAATAGTCTTATGAGTTTTTTGGTCTATCTATGAGGTAGCATATTTTTGTTTTCTTATATGTTTTTAGAAAATGAAGATAAAAGTGAAAATGACAAACATTGCTATCTTCCTCCTATCGGATTGGTAAGAATTTAATTTACTTAAATCAAGATATGCATGCAAAGTGTTTATCATCGTTTGTGGATTCTTAAATCTCAAATGAATTAATGTTAATCTTTTTGCTTGTTTGTAGACTTTGATGGTCGAGTGCGGGGATCGTCACTATAAGTTCGATGTGAGTCATTGCTCTTCTACCTTAGCTCTATCTCCTATGATGCTTATGTCCCTGAAAAATTTAAGTTCAACTATTCAATTATTAAGTTGTTTCAAATGTCCCTTGTCATGCGGTGGTGTTGAAGAACATCTCAAGACTTTTCGATTGATAATTCTTTTTGTGCATATTTATAGGATTGTAAGTTTTTTTTTTTTTTTTTTGTGGTTGTTGAACAATAGGATTGGTGGTTTTGTGAATACTTAGAAATTTGGAGCATTTGTAATACTATACAATTTTTTTTGGATATATATCTTTTTCAATTTTTTATTTTTACATTTTTGTTCTCTCAATTGAATATTTGTTGAGATATATTGTCGATGTATGAATGTCAATTTATTATATATTGGCGAGTTAAATGTGCTTGGATTGAGACCTATATATGTAAGACTTTAAAAACTAAACAAAAATGAAAATTAGAGACGGAAATAGCAACGGAATCTTTGGATTCCGTTGCTATTTCCGTCTCTAATTTTTTTTTTTTTTAGATATGAATCAGAAACGGATCAAATTCCGTCTCGATCCGTCTCTCGATTAGCAACGGATCGAGACGGAAATATTCAAACGAATTTATTCCGTCTCTAATCGAAACGGAATTAGAGACGGAATAAATTCGTTTCTAATCGAAACTAATTTATTCCGTTTCGATCCGTCTTCTAAATCGAAACGAATTCATTTTCCGTTTCGATCCAATCGGCGACGATGTTTTAGCTGCAGACGGAACGCATTCGTCTCGTTCGCTTCTCAATCCAATCGAAACGGAATTTTTACAAATCAGAAACGGAAAATTCCGTTTCTGATTTGCTTTTTTTTTGTAGTGATAATATATGAATAAAGTATGCATAGATAAAAGGAAGCAACCATGATAATATAGAAGTAAATTGAACTTATTTAAATAACAAAAATTATACCTTCCTAGCTTTCTCTCCTTAACAAGCCTTCTTGAACTTCAAGATCTCCTTAATGCTAGAACAAGCTCGTGCTGATAACGTGTTGTAAATTGAATTGAAACTTGCTAAGAACTAGAGAAGGAAATAGAAGACTAAGAACTTCTACTACTACAAACTACTACTACAAAGGAGAAGAGAAGAAATGAGATAGTTGGAATGAGAAGTTTTCATTCAACTTGGTGTGTTTTTACAATGAGGTTGACACCCTTTATATATATAGGTCACTTGGTGATGATGATAAATGTACTCCATACAATGTGTACAAGCAACACATACACCCCATGTCATACAACACATCACAAGCAACATAGACAATACATGGAAGAGTTGGTGTACATTGGAGAGGATTACAAGTTACATGACAATACATAGACAAGTGGATGTACTATTAAGTGAGGCATACAAGTTACATGACTACACAATATGTTGGTGTACATGCATGGTCATCCATATTCCATAACATGATTGACCATTAAAGTAAATTATACAAACACACTACAGCATCAACTGAACTGATTGGGGGTAAAAGGTACGATGCTAGGGTTTGCAAGAATTCATAATCTCTCCCCAGTCTCTCCAATCCCCAAACCAATCCCAACCAATTCCCGAACCATCCCTCTCTTCCCCACAAAACCCCTCTCAAAAACCCTCCAAAACCCTAGATTCCGCACAAATTTCGCCAAAAACGGCGACGAATTGAAGCAACAAAGCCAGCCCAAGAACGGCAGCAATGGCGGCAATGGCGAGGACGAGTTGAGAAGAGACTTGCAGCCCCTTTTCAACCTGAAATGGAAAGATCTGCTCTACCCAGATACCGATAACCTCATAGCCGTCGGATTGACGGGTCTGCTGACGTGGGCGAGTGTTCAGGTGCTGTGGCAGCTCTTGGTGATCTCCATTGCCATACTCTTCGCTGCTCTCAAGTACTCCTTTGTTGCTGCTCTGTTGCTCTTCATTCTCATTACCCTTCTTTGATTGCTACTTCTCTCACTTGGGTCTTCTTTGATTTCAATTTGGTTGCTTGTTGTGTTTGTCAAGTTTGATTCATACAGTCATGGCTAATGCTTCTTCTAGGGCAGTTCAATTGTATATTTGTTGCATTTTTTTTGTATGTAATTCGCGCCTTTGTTCGTTGTCTCTACCATTTTTAATGATAATTATGAGTTCTACATGACTTGGATTGCTGAAAGTTTTGATATTTTTTGCTTCTTTGAACTTACAATGCATTGAACTTTCTTGGGGATGTTGTAGATTGGGAATGTTGATTGATTAAGTAATCCTAGATTTGGAGAGTGAGGATCAGTGAAGTTTCGATGAAGGTCTTTGTGGCTAGCTTTAGCTTCTCTTATGGTTCTTGTTTGCAATGTTGGTGTCAATAACCTCCACTGCGTCGCATTGCATTGTCATGGCTGAATTCATGCAGAAAATGCTCCAAATTTGATGAATTGACGAAATTGTAGATTGAAGCTAGAGTTTAATACTCTATCTCCTTACAATAATGCCCCGCAAATTGTGCCCACGGTTGGTAGCACTTGTCTCCTCACGTTCCTACGACTACAACGCTTTAGACCGTAGAAATTAAAATTTTGTACTCACTCACTGTTAAAATAATGAATAGTACTTGTCTCCTCACGTTCCTACGACTACAACACTTTAGACTGTAGGAATTAAAATGTTGTACTCACTCACTGTTAAAATAATGAATTTATGATCGGAGAGAAAATAGGAATTTCACTGACCGGAGAGAAAATAGGAAATTTCACTGACCGGGGAGAGAAAATAGGAAATTTATGACCGTAGAGTAAAAAAAATTTCGTATGTTTATCCATTAAGTTGGAGAGTATTTATAATGTGTGATACACCTATTCAATTCTTTTGAAGAGACACTACGGTATCCCATGCATGTATACAACTAATCCATATCCAACGTAACCATGCAATACATGCATCGTTTCATAGAAACCAATGTATTTATCAAACCAAACATTTATCATTTCATAGAAACATTGTATTTATCCAAATCAAACATGCTCCCATTACATATGAACATACGTTTTATATATATATATAGATTTCTATTGATCACATGCATGTACCGTTTCATGCATATTTTTAACTTCTTTTCATTCATATGTATCCAACAATCCCCCACATGAATGAAAATTGATCAATGTCACATACTATATAACACATCCCCCACATAAATGGATTTTTTTTCATGATTTTTCTTTTAAAAAGATAATGCAGATTTTAGAGTGAGTACTATGGAAATGAGCGGCATCAGGATAAGTAGCTTGCGGCTTTGAACCTTCCCTAGTGTAACACCATCGGGTTTGCTAGCTAATCAGTGAACATGATGTCTTGAATTGTTCAGCTGTCTGTGCAAACCAAAATAACAATGTACACACAACCCACTTTCAATAATTTGAATTCCTCGGTTGTGTTCGTTAATATGACCCCGAACAACTCTCGGATTCATGAACGCTTTACAAAATTCAAGCCTTGAACATTCTCATAAAATCGACCCAGTTCACACTCACATAGGTAATTTCTATTAAGAGTATCCTACCTAATAAAATTTGCAAGCATCACTATAACATCATAGGAATAGGTTGGAATTAAATTCTATAGTAATACACCAGATTCCATCATTTAGTTGTCCCTTTTGAACCTAGATCTTAGGATCTCCAGTAAGCTAGGTTGGGTATCCACAATGGATTCTATTTTATAGGCTTTAATCCAATTCCCTTCTATAAACATATTACTTGATCTCTAGGCAAGCCTTTAGTTAACGGATCCGCAAAGTTGTCTTTTGATCTTATATAATCAATGGAAATTACTCCATTCTCAAGTAATTGTTTTACTGTGTCATGTTGTCGATGTATATGCCATGACTTATCATTATACATTTTATTATGCGCTTTTGCTATAGCAGACATACTATCACAATGGATACAAATGGCTGACACAGGTTTCGACCAACAAGGAATATCTTTTAAAAAATTTCTAAGCCATTCGACTTCTTCACCATCTTTATCTAAGGCTATGAATTCAGATTCCATAGTAGATCTAGCTATGCATGTTTGTTTAGAAGATTTCCAAGATATAGCACCACCTCCAAATGTGAAAACATACCACTTGTAGATTTAGTATCCTGAATATCTGATATCCAGTTAGCATCACTATATCCTTCTAGAACAACATGATATTTTGTATAATGTAATCCATAATTTATTGTGTACCTTAAATATCTAAGTACTCGTATCATTGTTTTCCAATGATCTTTCCCTGGATTACTAGCAAATCGACTTAATCGATTCATTGCGCATTCTATGTCAGGTCTCGTACACAACATGACATACATTATACTACCAAGTATACGTGCATACTCTAATTGATCTATGGGTTGCTCTTTATTTTTAGTTAGATGTTCATTAACATCCATTGGTATCTTTATTGGACTTAGGTCATATTTATTGAACCTATTCAATATCTTCTCAATATAATGAGATTGCGATAACACTAATCCATTAGCTATCTTAGAAATTTCAATTCCTAAAATACATCGGCAACTCCCATATCTTTCATCTCAAAATGTTGTGTCAACATTTTCTTTGTGGATTTGATTATGGTTTTCTCATTGCTTATAATCAACATATCATCCACGTATAAACAAACTATGATAAAGCCTTTAGGTGTGTCTTTGGCATATACACACTTGTCACATTCTTTGATTTTAAAACCATTTGATAACATGATATTGTCAAATTTAATATGTCACTGTTTCAGAGCTTGTTTTAATCCATATAAAGATTTAACAAGTCGACACACTTTTGCTTTTGTCCCGGTGCAACAAATCTTTTCGGTTGTTGCATATATATTTCTTCTTCTAATTCACCATTTAAAAACGTTGTTTTAACATCCAGTTGATGAATTTCAAGATTGTTTATTGCAGCAATTGCAATTAACATTCTTATGGATGTTATCCTCGTTACTAGTGAATATATATCGAAGAAGTCATATCCTTCTTTTTGTTTAAAACCATTGGCTACTAACCTAGCATTGTATTTATCAATTGAACCATCCGCCTTTAATTTTCTTTTAAAAATCCATTTACACCCCAAAGGCTTCATACCAGATGGTAAATCCACCAATTCCCAAGTATGATTGTGCATAATTGATTCAATTTCATTATTAATCGCTTCTTTCCATAAAGGAGCTTTAGGCATAAACATAGCTCCTTTAAACGTTTGAGGTTCACTTTCTAACATATAAGTTAGAAAATCATGACCAAAAGATTTTGCAACTTTTCGTCCTCTTACTTTTCCTAGGTTCATCCTCTTTATTTGGAGGATTACTACCACTTGCATCATCACTCGTTCTTTTATTAGAACTTGATTTACACATATTTTTATTTGAAAAAATATGCTCAAATAATGACGCATTTCTAGATTGTATTTACGTGTATATCAAGAATATCTGATTTAAATACAATGAATTTATAGGCATAACTATTGTGAGCATAACCAATGAATATGCAATCAATGATTTTTGGTCCAATTTTAACCTTTTTAGGTTTAGGAATAGCTACAAACACCCCCACACTTTCAAGTATGTATATGAAGGTTTTCTACCATTCCATAATTTATAAGGAGTTGCATCCATATTCTTTCGAGGAATTTTATTCAGAATATGGTTGGCGGAAAGAATTGCTTCGCCCCATAAATTCTGAGGTAACCCAGAATTTAATAACGTAACATTCATCATTTCCTTTAATGTACGATTTTTGCGTTCCGCAATCCCATTTGATCGAGGAGAATAAGGTGCAATCATTTGATGAATTATGTCATGTTCTTGACAAAATGCATTAAATGGCGCATCGTATTCACCTCCTCGATCACTCCTTGTAGCCTTTATTGATTTACCAAGTTGGTTTTCAACTTCACTTTTATAGTGTTTAAAGACTTATAAAGCCTCATATTTGCTTTTAATCAAATATACATAGCAATATCTAGTGCTATCATCAATAAATGTTATGAAATATTTCTTGCCTTCTCTAGTTTGTACAAACTTTAAATCACATATATCGCTGTGAATTAAATCTAGAGGTTGTGTATTCCTACCATCAACAGGTGAAAATGAATTTTCGTTAATTTGGCCTCAACATATCACACTTATGATTTGGATCAATTTTAAGTTTAGGAATTAATTTTAAATTCATTAATTTTCTTAACAAATTAAAATTAAAAGAATCCAACAAGTATACAAAACTTCAATATTATTAATATCGAATTTGCAAAGTACAGACATTACATTCGTCTTAAAGAAATCATTAGCTACAGTACCCTTTGCCCACAAGTATACTATTCTTAGATAGTACAAACTTATTAGATTCAAAAACCATTTTGAATCCATTTTTACTAAGTAAAGACCCAGAAACTAAATTCTTGCGGATATCAGGAACATGCAACACTTCATTCAAAGTAAGTTCCTTGCCAGTTATCATCTTCAGCACCACTTTCCCAACTCCGATTATCTTTGAAGTTGCAGAGTTACCCATAAATAAGTCTCTTCCACTTATAGGCTTGTAGGAGGAGAACATATTTTTATCTGCGCACACATGTTTGGTGGCTCCGGTATCAATGTACCATTCTCGTAGATTTTCCACCATGTTTGCTTAAAAACAACCGCAGATAAATTCAAGTTAGAAACATCTTTAGATAACCCATCTTCAATAAAATTAGCATGACCACCATCATGAGTCTTAGACTGAGTTTTGTTCCTCCACTTGTTGTTGCAATCTTTGGCTTTGTGACCATATTTCTTGCAAATAAAGTAAGAACCAGCAAATTTATTTGCTTTCCCTTTGAATTGCTTGAGTTCATCACTAGAATGCTTCCTCTTTTTGGAACTCTTGATGCTTTGACCCTCCAAAAGATTAGTTTGGGCTCATTGGGCAAATCACCATTCTTGTTGTCATTCTTCTTATTGTCTTCTTCAATGCAAAGTCGAACAATCAAGTCTTCAAGTCCCATCTCTTTGCGTTTATGCTTGAGATAATTCTTGAAATCTTTCCAAGATGGAGGCAATTTCTCAATAATTGCTACTACTTGGAATGACTCACTCAAAGACATCTTCTCCTCATGAATTTCATGAAGAAGAATATGAATTTCTTGGACTTGATCTAACACCTTCTTCGAGTCCACCATCTTATAATCCACAAACCTACTAATCATAAACTTTTTATGGCCATCATCTTCCGTCTTATATTTCTTATCCAAAGAATTTCACAGTTCCTTGGTCGTACGCATGGTGCTAAATACGTTGTATAAAGAATTATCAAGACCGTTAAGAATGTAATTCTTACATAAAAAATTGTTGTGGTTCCATGCTTAAATTGTTGCGATGACGTGCTTGTCAGTTTCATCATCACGCAACTCTGGTTCACTTTTAGTTAGTACCTTTACCAAATTCAGTGTCGTCAGGTAAAATAGCATCTTCTGTTGTCGACGCTTAAAGTCTGTGCTAGTGAATTTCTCAGGCTTTTTGGCTTCATCGGGGAACGACTGCATGCGTAGAGGTAGAGTCTATTTGTATTGTCTTAAGCTTGTTGGTGTCAATGACCTCCGCTGCGTCGCTTGGCGTTGTCATGGCTGAATTGATGCAGAAAATGCTTCAAACTTGATGAATTGATGAAATTAGATTGAGGCTAGAGTTTAATACTCTATCTCTTTGACAATAATGCCCCGCAAATTGTGCTCGCGGTTGATAGCACTTATCTCCCAAGATACAACAATCACGTTCCTACGACTACAACACTTTAGTCCGTATGAATAATTAGATCAAAATGTTGTACTCACTCACAATTAAAATAATGAATATTATGATCGGATAGAAAATAGGAATTTCACTGACTGGAGAGAAAATAGGAAATTTCACTGACCGGAGAGAAAATAGAAAATTTAATGACCATAGAGAAAAAAAAATTTGTATGTTTATCCATTAAGTTGGGGAGTGTTTATAATGTGTGATACACCTATTCAATTCTTTTGAAGAGATGCCACGGTATCCCATGCATGTATACAACTAATCTATATCCAACGTACCCATGCAATATATGTTTCGTTTCATATATAGAAACCAATGTATTTATCCAAATCAAACATGCACCCATTACATATGAACATCCGTTTTATATATATACTAGTCGATTTTCTGCGCTTTGCGCAGGGGTTATTAAAACTTTAATATAAAGTTAATAAATTAATTTACATGAATACATTATAATATTTTTTACAATTAAAATTACAATTCACAATAATCAACCCATATTTTTTTAGAAAAAAATATACAATAGAAGATTTAAAAAATATTTACTTATAAATAATTGAAGTAACCATTCATTAACAAAAAAAAAAAATTTGAATGAACTTAATTGTTGCTTAAGTGCCCTAAACAGTATATATAAATAATGTTGCGGTAACCAAATCGATGATGTAAGATTCGAAACAAAGAATATGGATACATAATTAATTAGACGGTCGTTTAGTTGTTCAAAGTTGGATTTATAGTTTTTCAAAAATATGGGGGAATGAATATATTTTAAAATAATAAAAAAATAAATATATAAATATCTATTTTTTGTTTTTCAAAAATATGAGGGGATGAATGTAGCTTAAAACAAAAAATAGCACAAATATATAAATATCTTAATATAAAAAATTTAAAAATTAAGAAAATTCTAAAAATGAAATAGTAGAAGGAGAGAGTGTGCAAAATTTTCTCACTCCTTCAACTTTTATATATATAGATTTGTATTGATCACATGCATGTACCGTTTCTTTCATATTTAACTTCTTTTCATTCATACGTATCCAACATGCAATTGAAGTCATTCTGCTGTAACTTATGGTGGTAACTGGTAATACATTAGAGGTTTGTTGCGTTTTTGCCGTCGTTTTCAAATACGGGGTAAGTTCATGTATTGGCGCCAATGCCGGCAAGTAGCGGTTTTACCACTTCTAAAACATATAAAACAGTAGAACCATCACCACCACAGTTACAACCACAAAGCGGCAATGCCTCAGTCCTAAATTAGCTGGGATGAACTATATGAATCCATCATATTTCTATGAAGATTGTTAATCCTAGGGTACTGCTGATGGAGAAATATTTTGTCGTTTGAATGCCTTATTTGTTAATCCACTTTGGATTTTAATTCTTTCAATGTTCTATTTCGGTTCATAAGGTGGACAAGCTGTTGGAGAGAGCAGATAGGTTGTATGGCGCTTAAGATACTCATGATGGAATAAGGTTAGTTATAGAATTCCTCCACTTTTTGAAGAACTAAGAAAATAAAATTACTGTGGACTAGCCAGGAGCTTGAATTAGGAAGACGGATGTGCATCTGTTGCTTACGTTAGGTTGTCGATTGGGCATCATGTACTTTAGTGGGCATAGATTGTGTTATAAGATTAGTACAAATGTAGATGTCATAGTGTCTCCTAACTTATAAAGATTAGCTGCCTCCGATAGTTTTATGTGATGTTTGGATTCATTAATCTAGCTTAGTCTTTCATTTCAAAATCTACAGTGTGTGTGTGTTGATTTATATCACTCTTGTTCTTTGGCTCTTGCAACTTCTTGGTCCTTGTTTGTGATGCATGTCTCTACTCACTATTTTACTTGCAGTACCTCCTCTTTTCTTAGAATGCTTCATTTCCTAAGTTCGATACGTTGCCCGATATCTGTTACTTCCGGGAAGGGAAGGTGTTTAGGGAAATCTGGTAATGTAGTGTGGAAACTTAGGTATCCCCTCTACCATGTATAGAAAGCATAACCGGTGGAGTGAATTCACAATTCACCTTTCCGACGGCATCACTGTGCCAATTAGGGCTGGCAAAAATCCGGGAACGGACATAAACGGGACTGGACACCCATTTTTATAATGAATAAATTTGATGCTCAGACCCGGTCCCGGGCAAATTTTTTTTGCCCAGTTCCGTATATATGTTTTACAAACATACGGCTCCCGTTCCCGTTTTGTGGGCAGAGCTGTGGCGGATTGGTGAGAGGGGACGGCAAACGCCGGCGAGTGTCGCCGACGCCCGACTGGTCGTGCGCGAGAGGGCGAAAGTCGGACTGCTGGAGGGAGAGGCCGCACAGCGGCTGCCGCGGCAGATCGGCGAGCGCGAGACGGCGAAAGAGAGGCCGAGAGGCGAGAGGCGGTGTTGAGGAGGCAGAGAGGCGGTGTGCGAGAGGCGGCGGTGTTGAGGAGGCGAGAGAGCGGTGTTTGGGGAGGCGAGAGAGTGAGACGCGGAGAGCGAGAGAGAGTGAGACCGAGACGCGAGAGGCGAGAGAGTGAGACGCGCGAGAGGGGGAGGCAGCAGCAGAGCGAGTGAGACGCGCGAGAGGGGCGCGAGAGGGGGCTCGAGAGGGGGAGGCGAGAGAGTGAGACGCGAGACGCCGGAGGCGGAGAGCGAGAGACGGTGAGAGGCGGTCGGCGAGAGAGCAGCGCGAGACGCAGAGAGCAGCAGTCAGCAGAGAGCGGGGAGGAGCTCGAGGGAGATGTTAAAAACCTAAAATACATTGTGAAATTACCTATATGCCCTTCAAATTAATCAATAAACGGGTACCCGTTTTTTAAGAATTTTTGTCAAGTCCTGGTCCCGTATTTTTAAACGGACAAAAAATATTATCCAGTCCCATATGTTTTTCATAAAAATACTGTCCGGTCCCGTTTTAGACAAAATGGGCGAAACGGGACGGCACATTTTGCCAGCCCTAGTGCCAATGCATGCTTCAGTAGACACACGGCCAGTAATCTAAGGACCAGATCCTTTGTCAGTTGTTGTGCATGATTACCTAACCAAGTTGGAGTTTGGTACCTAAGAAAGGAAGTTCAATGTCTGCAGTACAACATTAGTTTGGATTTGACTGCTAACTCTTGATTTCTAGTGCTCTATGAGCATCCATTCAACACAAAGAAGAATCCCTTAAACCTCTTGTTTGAGGATCTGATTAAGAATGTACATGTTAATCCAGATTGATTTGTATTAGAGCCAAAGTCTATCATGACTAACAACCAGTCAGCCTAAGTAGCAAAGAATGATTTGTATTAGAGCCAAATTCTATCCATTGACTAACAACCAGTAAGCCTAAGTGGCAAGGGACTAAGTATCGAGCAAACAGGGTTGGGAGTGACACTCCTAAATGAGGCTACAATATATGAGTGTAGATTAGTCGATGCATTGACTACAGCTTCAGATAGAAAGTAGGAAATCTAAAAAAAGTCTATGCATTAAAAATAAAAAAAACACTCAATAGGTGGCTGCCTACACCTCACATGGTAATATATTAACAATGTACAATTACTTTAAAGAGAAAAAACTGGTCAACTAAGCACATCTATATAGAAAAAATGAAAGGAAAAAGTGTACTTGTTTTGTTGTATCATATATTACATCAACTAGTTGCTGTCTTGGCAATCAACACCACACATCAAAACCATGGTTTTCATCATCCTTCATTTCCTCACCACTGCACAACCCCTTCTCTCATGGTGATCACTGATCACTGATCACTGATCACAAACCATACTTTCTCCTCAGACCTTACACATCTCAATAGACCTAAAGCTTGCAGACCCCAAGTCCCTATAAGCACCAGTGCACCCACCATCATCCCCCATCACCATCTTCTCTCTTCTCATCCTCCTCCTCCACACCCTCCACACCCCAAACACACCAATCCCAACCCCTACAACTCCACCCCCACAACCAACACCACACCAGCAACAAACCCCAGTCCCCTCTTCCCACCTCCCCCTCTCCCTCCCACCACCTTGAAGTACCCAATCTTCTCCTCATCTCCCACCCCCACCAATGTCCCTATCTCATACTCCAATCTATAACAGTACCCAGACCCATTGTTGTAAACAGCCCCTCTACAGCTACAATTCCTCTCACAATCACTCTCACATTCTGATAAAGATTCCATCTTTTCAAACTCCATTAGCTCCTTGTATGGCAATTCGACCCCGGTTTTTCGAATAATTGAGTGCCCAGTACAGGATTTGATTGATCCTTGTTGGGATTCATGTCGGGCGCAATCGCCGGGGTGATGATACTCGGTTTTGTTGTTCAAGCATTCGCAGCCATTACCGGGTGTGCAGACCGCGAATTGGCCGCAAAAGTTGGGCAATTCGCAGTCTTCGGTGATGGCTGTGAAGTCTAGGATCCATGCAGATCCGTTCCAGTAGTAGGATTTCAAGTTTCCATCTGATTCCAGTCTGATTAGGCTGATTCCTGATATGGGTCTTTGAAATGTGTTGAATGGAAGAACATCTACTGGTGCCTTCTCGTTTTGGTATGTGCCCAGGAAGCCATTTGGGCTGATTCTAGCGTAGATCGGTCCTTCGCCTTGGATAATCGATGCTTTCGCTTCCATGGCTGTGTGCTTCCAATAAATCTGATTCTGGTTCATGAAATTGGTGTACAATCCAATAAAATTCCCCCCCAGTTTCATCGAAAACGCGCCGTTAACTAGAGACATGTTGGCAGTGAAATTCTGGTTTTCAATCAGAGTGTTTGATGGGGAATCAAAGCTTTGCCATGGAATGGAGGGACCGGTGTCGCCCTCCTCGAATTTCTGTATCTGGAGGTTTGAATTATTGCGCAGAACTACGCGATTGCCTTCGCTACGAGTAGACCAATGAGTGCCTGTTTTTGAATTGGATAGTATGAGACTTCCATTGAAGATGAGAGTGGTGGAGTCGGCCCATTGAGTGGTTGAAGTGTTGGCGACCCAGATGGGCTCGGAGGAAGCGGCGTGAAGGACGGCGAGAGCGAGTTGGGATTGTTGGATTCTTAGAAACCCAAAAGAGAAGTTCCCATTCGGGTCGACGAGGAAGGATTGGAAGGATGAGATTGATGAGTCTGGGGTCGCCGCGAACCCCTTCGCGAGCTCTAGTGTTGATGCTCTGACTCTAAGAAGGCTAAGAAGAAGAGCAGAGATGATGAAGCAGAGATGGGTAGCTCTCATGGCTGACTCAACTGGAGAAGAAGAAGAAGAAGCAGAGGAGACAGAACAAGTGATGAAACAATGATTTCAAAAGGGCCGGCTTAATAGTTGAAAGGCCACAACAACAAATGTAGTATAAAATAAGAGGGTCAGTTCATTGGGAACTTTCTTCAAACAGTTTTTTTTTTTTTTTTGTAAATTGGATGACCCTTTAACCAAGCTTTATGAATGATCGATCGTCAAATCAATTGTAATATCAAGCATGACTTCTACATTGAATGTAACTCAGTACACTCTACATAACTTGTATTCAACTCCAATAATCACTTATCCATGTATTGTCATGTAACTTGTAATCCTCTCCGATGTACACCAACTCTTCCGTGTATTGTCTATGTTGCTTGTGATGTGTTGGTACGATCTTCTACATCGAAATCAAAAGTCAATGTGTGACATATAGTTTTTCTCTTAAAACTACAAACGATTAGTTATTGTTCTATTCTTGATTTTATAATACAAATAATGCTATAAGTTCGAGTTGATAGTGGGTAAGCCTTTCCCAGGTAAAGCTAAACATTGAAAGGGAGACGGTTATCCCGTTCGAGGAGGCATGGTATTAAGGAGACTATGTCTCGCCACCCAACCTGAGGTTGTCCCACCAACTCATACGAATAGTACATTTTGTTTATTAATGAATCAAGTTGTGAACATATATTTAATCATATGTTATGTTTTTACATAAAAAGGGGAAAACTATTTTATATTAAATTTATTTTCAAAATATTATTCAACCATAGTTGAATTTGTTGCCTTACTATTTATTTATAGCAAGTTTTGCTAATTGTCACTTTGATGAAGCAATTTTCCCACCATTAGGGGGAGATATAAGCCAATTCAAAAGGAATGGCGTAAAATTACTTGAAACACACCAAATTGCATTAAATTTGTTGTATTACGATCCATGTATAAATTAATTAAATGGTTCATATAGAAAACGATGTCCATGTGCAACAAAATGCACAAGATGTCTCACCCATGTGAACATGAGGGGGAGAATCAAAATGAGTTATTGGTTAGTGTATTGCACTCTTTTTCCCTTTGCTAAGGTTTTATCCCACTGGGTTTTCCTTGCAAGGTTTTTAATGAGGCAATTCTAACAATATTAAAACTCTTTATCAAGGTTGATTAGTGTATTGCACTATTTTCCTTTCGCTATGATTTTATCCCATTGGGTTTTCCTAGCAAGGTTTTTAAAGAGACAATCCTAACATTATTATACTCTGTATAAAAAAATTTATGAGAGCAATGTACTCTTTTTCCTATACTAGATTTTCTCCCACAGGGTTTTTCTAGTAAAGGTTTTAATGAGACATATATATTCTCTCAAAGTGTATCAATGTGTTGCACTATTTTCCTTAGCTTTGGTTTTGTCCCATTGGGTTTTCCAAGCAAGGTTTTTAATGAGGCAATCAACAAGTACACTCTACATAACTTGTATTCAACTCCAATGTATAATCACTTATCCATGTATTGTCATGTAACTTGTAATCCTCTCCAATGTACACCAACTCTTCCATGTATTGTCTATGTTGCTTGCGATGTGTTGTATGGCTTAGTTATAACTTGTACACATTGAATTCAAACAGTTTTTTTAGTGGGAAGAATTGTACAGCAGATATGGTGGTGCAATGTCAAGCCCAACACTTGATTGTTATTAATATGTTGAAGTCAACACACTTCATTTATTGAGTGATTTGAATGTGGGTGTTTGTGGATCATCTACTACTTAGAACCATAGTTTAAACGATCCACATCGATTCTTTTTTTTATTCGAGTATATTCGAACCAATTACGCATATATCGGATTGATGATGAACTTGATTAATCCTTGAAGAATTAAGAGGACGCCTCTACTATTAATTTAGAGGTTGAAAGAGAAGTAGTGCAAGTGGTGCAAATCGAATCCATCACCTTTACCTTAGTCAGAGTATTAATGCTCTATTCGAAACTACTACACTCCTCTTGGGGCGATTTTATTTTATTTTTCAAATTAGTGTTTAAAGTTTTTTTTTTTGATAAAAAAAACTCACTACTTGTTTATTATAAGGTTCGAACTCCGACTTCATACTCATTTAACTCATATCAAGTAACAACAACTTTTTTCACTATGAGCAAAAAAATCTTAGTACATTTTTCAGTCCTTCTTTATTTTGGTTCGTCTAACCCAAGAACTACTGAAAAATTAATTAAATATGCTATAGGTATTACAATTTGAAAATTTGAACCCATAACATCTGTTTTAGTTCATCTCCTCTACTCTGGCATTTGGCAAGAAAAGAAAGACAACAACTTAGGGAGTTGGGACTTTAAACTACCAAAGTGGGAATTGATTCTAAAGAGGTTTGGTGCGTGTTTGTTTGATGGAGAGATTCTTTGGTTCCGTTACCGTATGCTTATGATATGATTTTTATATTGGAGAATGTTAGGATGCCCAAACACCAACACGCCCTAATCGGTGCACATTCGATATATTTTGAGATGCATACATGCGCATCTTCATAAAAAAAGAATGAACCGCTAATGTATGCGTGTTGGTTGCGAGTGTAGTTATAAAGCACACTAGCATTTTACTTTTATATTACTTGGCCTTCTACATTTGACTGCACTGTAACTTGTATTTGTTTAATAAATTCTGCTTGTCTTCGTCTCTCGCTGTCTCTTGTACGCACGTGAAAGTCTTAATAATTCGAATAAACTATTGTAACGTGATACGTAAGCGATGAGGGCATATGGTTTCAAGAATTTATTTTTTTTATTTTTCTATTGCAACTTTTTTCTATTTTTGGTAGGTCTAACACAGTTTAGCAGTAGCATTCTATAACAAAAAGCCACTTTTCAAGCAAGAGGATTGTTGTGGAATGGTCGGATCACTCCTCCCTTATTTAGAGGTTTTGAATTCGAACTTTGTGAATAAACAATTTTACAACTCTTGATTAGATGTTTGTCGCCCTTGTGATATATCCTTCCCTCATCGATTTCAAGATTTATTTGGGCAAAGCTCTAAACATTTGACTCTCATATGTGCTATTAGCCCGCTCTTAATATTTGAGAATGAACAACTTTAAAATTCTATTAATTTTATGATAGTTAATCGAGTGCCCCAACCTGGCTCATAACTCGAGGAAAATTAAAGAAATATAGTGTTGTTATCAAAAATCTATCCATAGCATTTGTCTCCATCAAAGTTAAAGTACTCTTTTCTTTATCATTAAACCAAATCCCTTCAGGGCAGCCTCGCCAAGTATTGCAACTATTACATTCTCTTGCTCTAGTCTTGAACTATTTTTTACTGTATGATTGCTAATTTGACCATGGAAGTGATTTTGCTTGGAGCCGCATGTCAAACTGAGTTTGTCCGAGTACGGAAGACGATACGCAGCACTGCCCTATCACTAATTGAATAAAACCTGGTTGGACTATTTTTAGTTCTATTAATAGAGTTAATTTGTCACCAAAAAAAAATCAATTAATTACATACTAGTTAATTAAGTAAGTGGGAGTGTGGAAGAGTTTTACTCTTTAGTAGGTCAACTCGGCTCGAGTTCGGAGTATTTCATTAAATCCGAATACTAAACTAAAAAAAAGTAATTGTGTATTTTATATTTTGTAATGTTTTTGCTTAGTATATTTTGTAATGTAAATAACTCTAACTCTGTTCTTTCACGTACAACCATATCAATTTATGCACTTTGTTTATGTTGTATCCATAATATACAACAAGATACCAATATTAATTAGAGTTAGGGATAAAATTTCAGTCATGGCATAGAAATTAAATGAATAGAGCTACTAGAAGCCTAGAAGGTCAATCCCTAGCTATAACCTTTATAAGGTGTGTGAGGCTAGAAAGCAACAACAACAACAACAAATATGTATAACATTCAAAGATCTTATCCTCATAATTTTTTCTAATATATTAATTTATGTAGTTTTCTCTACAATTCACATGTTGCTTTCAATTGGCTTGCGAAATCCACTATTTTTTATTTTGCATAGGAACAAGTAGCTAGCTAGTTATATTGTACTTTTCCTCCATATTCTTGTTTACTTGATGGTCTTTGTCTACATCCCTAAATTATAAATCAAAGACATGTCTAATCAATAGACGCTTGCTACACCAAGTATTTATAAATGGACAATTAGTATAATATGTTGTAAAATAAATTGAAAACTTGCTAAAAACTAGAGAAAGAAATAGAAGACTAAGAACTTCTACTATTACAAACTACTACTACAAAGGAGAAGAGAAGAAATGAGATAGTTGGAATGAGAAGTTTTCATTCAAACTTGGTGTGCTCTTACAATGAAGTTAGTCTCCTTTATATAGGCCATTTGGTATGACAACAAATGTGCCTTAGCAATGTGGGACTAAAACATACACCTCATGTACATTGAAATGGTTACAAAGAACATGACAATACATAGACTATGGGAAGTACATAACTACACAATATGTTGGTGTACATGCATGGTCATCCACATTTCACAACACTCCCCCTTGGATGACGCTTGCTTAGAGATTGTGCCTCGTTAAAACTTTTACTAAGAAAAACCCTGTGGGAAAAAATATAGTAAAAGAAAAAGAGTACACTATTCTCATAAATATTAAGACGAGTATAATATTGTTAAGATTGCCTCATTAAAAACTTTGCATGGAAAACTCAATGGGATAAAACCATAGCTAAGGGAAAAAGAGTGCAATACATTAATCAATAACTCCCCCTCATGTGAACATGGGTGAAACTTGTTCAGTTTCTTTACTTGCAATGTCTTTAAGTTTACGCAAGCCAATACCATATGTAAGCCTTTTAAATGTTGTAGTTGGTAAGGCTTTTGTGAATAAATCAGCAAGATTATCACTCGATCGGATTTGCTTGATATCAATTTCACCATTCTTCTGAAGCTCATGCGCATAAAAGAATTTTGGTGAAATATGTTTTGTTCTGTCACCTTTTATGAATCCTTCACTTAATTGTGCAATGCATGCTGCATTATCTTCATATAATATGGTTGGAGAATCTTTTATTGAAGGTAATCCACATGATTCTTGAATATGTTCAATCATATTTCTCAACCATATACATTCACGACTTGCTTCATGAATTGCAAGTACTTCAGAATGATTGGAAGAAGTAGCAACCATAGTTTGCTTTACCGATTTCCATGATACAGCAGTATTGCCACATGTGAATACATATCCCGTTTGAGAACGGGCCTTGTGAGGATCAGATAAAAATCCAAAGATCGGCATAACCTTGAAGATTCGAGTTTCACCCCTCTCGAGTAAAATAAACCCATGTCACTTGTTCCTCGAAGATATCGAAAAATATGTTTAACACCATTCCAATGTCTTCGAGTTGGTGATGAGCCGTATCTTGCAAGTAGGTTGACGGCAAAAGCAATGTCGGGTCTCGTACAATTTGCAAGATACATAAGTGCACCAATTGCACTTAAATATGGTACCTCCGGACCAAGTAGCTCTTCGTCACTTTCATGAGGTCGAAATGGATCCTTATCCACTTCAAGTGATCTGACAACCATTGGAGAGCTCAATGGATGCGCCTTGTCCATATAGAATCTTTTTAATATTTTTTTCAATATAATTTGATTGATGGACAAATACTCCACTTGAAAAATGTTCAATTTGCAAACCAAGACAAAGTCTTGTTTTTCCAAGTTCTTTCATCTCGAATTCCTTTTTCAAGTATTCGGATGTTCTAACGATGTCGCCGTGGTTTCCCACTATATTTAAATCATCAACATATACAACAATAATCACAAATCCTGTTGATGATCTTTTAATAAAGACACATGGGCAAAGCGGATTATTTACATATCCTTCTTTCAGTAAATAATCACTAAGGCGTTTGTACCACATTCGTCCGGATTGTTTCAATCCGTACAAAGACCTTTGTAATTTTATAGAATGCATGTTATGAGGTTTTGATTTTATTTCATCAGATATTACAAATCCATCAGGGATTTTCATATATATCTCACTGTCTAGGGATCCGTACGGATATCTTTATGTAACGACATCCATTAAATGCATATCAAGCCCTTCGAGAGCTGCAAGGCTTATCAAGAACCGAAATGTGATTGCATCTATAACGGGAGAATATGTTTCCTCATAATCGATGCCAGGTCTTTGTGAGAAACCTTGAGCTACAAGTCTTGCTTTGTACCTTGTAACTTCATTTTTTTCGTTTCTCTTTCGTACAAATACCCATTTATATCCAACAGGTTTTACGCCATCTGGCGTTTGGACAATTGGTCCAAAAACCTCTCGCTTCTTTAACGAGTTTAGCTCTGCTTGGATAGCCTCTTGCCATTTTTGCCAATCACGTCTTTTTCGACATTCGTCCACTGATCGTGGTTCTGGATCATCATCATTTTCACATATTTCAAAGGACACATTGAAAGCAAATATATCATCAGGAACAATTTCATTCCGATCCCAAATCTTACCAGAGTTTAAATAATTTATTGAGATCTCATTATTTTCATATTTTTCCTCTTTTTCTAGAGGAAGTTGTTCCTCATCAGAATCAACTTGTTCTGACAAACCCTTATCAAAGGATTCTTGTGCTTTCTCAGGAGTATTTTGGTTTGCATTTATTTTTACTCCCGTTTTCCTCTTTCGAGGAATCGTATCCTTTGAACCAACTGGTCTTCCACGCTTTAAGCGTTTCGTTGGTTCTTGTGCATTTTGTTGCACAGAGACATCAATTCTTGCAGGAGCATTTACAGCTGGTATATGTGATTTTGTCACTTGTTTTACATTAGTAAATGCATCAGGTAATTGATTTGCGATTTGTTGCAAATGAATGATCCGTTGAACTTCAAGTTCACACTGATTTGTGCGTGGATCATAATGTGATAAAGTTGATGCATTCCAAGCGATTTCACGCCATTCTTTTTGAATCGGCTTCTTATCTCCCCCTAATGGTGGGAAAATTGCTTCATCAAAGTGACAATCAGCAAAACGTGCAGTAAATAAATCCCCTGTTAAGGGCTCAAGGTATCTTATAATGGACGATGAGTTAAATCCAACATAAATCCCAAGTTTTCGTTGTGGACCCATCTTAGTTCTATTGGGAGGTGGTATAAGAACATACACTGCACAACCAAAAATTCTCAAGTGCGAAATATTTGGTTGTTGACCTAAAATGAGTTGCATGGGGGAATGTTCATGGTATGCGATAGGCCTATAACGAATGATAGATCTTTGCATGAAGGAATTTGCATGTCCCCAAACTGAAGTTGATAACTTAGTTCTCATGATTAAAGGTCTGGCAATTAATTGAATGCGTTTGATCAGAGATTCTGCCAAGCCATTTTGGGTATGCACGTGTGGAACAGAATGTTCAATGGTGATTCCTATAGACATGCAATAATTTTGAAATGCGTGAGATTGAAATTCTCCGGCATTATCAAGACGGATGGTTTTGATTGGGTTGTCAGGGAATTGTGCTCTTAACTTAATGATTTGTGCTAAAAGTCTAGCAAATGCAACATTGTGGGTCGAAAGCAAACAAACATGTGACCACCTAGTTGATGCATCTATCAAAACCATGAAATATCTAAATGGTCCACAGTGAGGATGAATAGGTCCACATATGTCTCCCTGAATGCGTTCTAAGAAAACTGGGGATTCCACAACAATTTTACTTGGGGATGGTTTAACTATTAATTTACCTTGAGAACAACTAGCACAATTATAATCACCAGCTGAAAATATTTTGTGACTCCTTAAAGGATGTCCATGCGAATTATTAATTATTCTTCGCATCATTGATGATCCTGGATGACCAAGCCGGTCATGCCATAAAATGAATGTCGTTGGATCATTAATTTTCTTATTCAAGATGACATTCGTTTCGACATGCCTTATATGAGTAAAATATAATCCAGATGATAAAGCTGGGATTTTCTAACACTTCTTTTTTCCCATTTGAAACCAATGTGACATAGAGAAATTCTCTATTATTTTCATTCACGGTTTCAATGTGATATCCATTTTGTCGAATATCTTTAAAGCTCAGTAAATTTCTTCTGGATTTTTCAGAGTATAAGGCATTGTCAACATGAATTGTTGTTCCCCTTGGCAACATAATATTTGCTCTTCCGTAGAGCCATTAATCAAATTGGAGATGCGGATATTGTTTGAACATTAGCATCACTAAGTTCAAATTGGAGAAATGTTCTCTGCTTTTAAGAATTGTGTGCGTTGTAGCACAATCAGCAAGGCATACATCGCTCTTATTTGATTCATGACTTGAACACATGATTTGTTGATCCATCTGGACAAATAATGTTTGACAAGTCAGAAAAAGAGTCATGATAATATTCATAATATTTTGCCTTTGATTTTAAAGGCATGGTAAAGGTCACCAAAATACTCGGGCATATATATGACAATATTTAGGCAAAATAGCCTTTCATATATGACTAAAAAAAATGTCACAATTATGAGCGCTCATTGTCAATAATTATTTGCCCTTTGTAGTGGTGCACCACTTTTATTCCAAATTTTGGTGGAATTGTCAATACGACCTTTACCCGATATTTTCACCTTTTCCACGTCCATAAATTTATTGCGATCATGATCATTATATGCAACATATGCTTCTTAATTTGAAGCTGAACTAATTGGACGGGAGTGATATTATATTTATAATATCTCATCATTTTACTCAGCTACCATGAGACAAGAAATCAATCCTTAATATTTATTGGATTGACGTGCGCACTCGATATTTGTTGCAACAATAAATCGAGGCGGGCCACGTGACCTTCTTTTTATTGTCTCATCAGTCATATTTCCACATAGCCTCAACATAGAGGTAATTAAAATTGTGGAATTATAATTAATATTTGACTGATTAAATTTTGTAGCATGAGACCCAGCCGCTCATTTTGAGCTTTTTGGAGCATTACCCTTTTGGTATGTATAACTCCATAAGGTGAAAATATATATAAAGTGAAATATTCACTTTTCGAATCTCCAAAGAGAAATTGATGAATGATTATGTATAACACACAGCCTTGCATAGAATTATCATGACGAGAATAATAATAAGGTAACAAATGCAAACTATGGTTGAAAAGTATTTTGAAAATAAATTTAATATAAATAATTTTCTCATTTGCACCTTATAAATTGTAGCCCATGAAGGCAATAACATGATGAATTGGGAGAAACTTTTCTCATTTGCAACAACATGATTAAAGTAATTCCAAATCAATCCAAATTTACTCATATGATACAAGTATGCATGATGTAGCCCATGCAAGAGAATAATTGATAGCTATAACCATAGCAGGACTTGAACCAGTCACCATAGTGGACGGGAGTCCGTTTGAAAATAAATTTAATATAAAATAGTTTTCCCCTTTTTTTTATGTAAAAACATATGATTAAATATATGTTCACAACTTGATTATTAGTATGCAAAATGTATTACTTATATGAGTTGGTGGGACAACCTCCAGGTTGGGTGGTGAGACGAAGTCTACTTAAAAACCATGCCACCTCGAACGGGATAACCCGTCTCCCTTTCAATGTTTAGCTTTACTGGGGACAAGGCTTACCCACTATCAACCCAAACTCATAACACTATTTGCAATATAAAAAATCAAGAATAGAGCGTAATTAATCGTTTGTAGTATAGCGAGAAAACTAGTTATGTCACATATTGATTTTTGATTTCTGATGTAGAAGATCGTACAAGACGCAACTACAGAGCATACTTTCGCAATCGGCGACATTATAATGATATATGAATAAAGTATGCATATAGAAGTTATGCATGTAATAAAATTAAACAACCATGGTAATTTAGAAATAAATTGAACTTATTTAAATAACAAAAGTTACCTTCTTAGCTTTTCTCCTTAACAAGCCTTCTTGAACTTCAAGATCTCCTTAATGCTAGAGCAAGCTCGTGCAAGCTCGTGCTGATAACGTGTTGTAAAATAAATTGAAAACTTGCTAAGAACTAGAGAAAGAAATAGAAGACTAAGAACTTCTACTATTACAAACTACTACTACAAAGGAGAAGAGAAGAAATGAGATAGTTGGAATGAGAAGTTTTCATTCAAACTTGGTGTGCTCTTACAATGAAGTTAGTCTCCTTTATATAGGCCATTTGGTATGACAACAAATGTGCCTTAGCAATGTGGGACTAAAACATACACCTCATGTACATTGAAATGGTTACAAAGAACATGACAATACATAGACTATGGGAAGTACATAACTACACAATATGTTGGTGTACATGCATGGTCATCCACATTTCACAACATAATAATAATTGTCTTCTCTGTTATCTTTAAGTGATTATGGTGTTTGCTTATCTCTATTATGCATCATAAATGATATAACTATTTTCATTATTTTTTTGTGCTCTCAAACAGTATTATTTGATATTACGTGATTATTTATATCACGTAATATTTGAGGCTGACCACTTTAAATAGTCAGGACGAAACTTTTAAAAATTTTGTACAGTAATAAAACATTTTTATATGGTTTTTATAGCGTACAAAATATTTTAACTTTAGACTTTTTGAATACGGAGAGCGGTGAGAAGTAAGAACTGCAAAGCTAGCTTTTCAGCTTCATTTAGGTTATTTTCACTGTTCATCTCTTCTTTTGCGAGAATCATAGGTAATGCTATTTGAATCCGAACTCATGAGTCCGGACTTATGAGTTCAAGTAGATTTATTATTAATTTAAAATAAAATAAAATAAAATAAAGGGATTATGGCCATGTCGATGGAAGCATTGTTTTGTTGACTTTTCTAAATCCAACCTCTTCGTCCCTCTGTTTGCCTTTCTTTTCTTCTCTCTTTTGACTCTGCAACTTGCCCCCATTTAATACTTATCATTAATGTGTTGCCTCAAATTATATTATACGGACAAAGAGATTTTAAGATTTGTTGTTGTGCCTCACATGACATCTCTATGGCTCATGTTTTTTTGCTCGCTACCACCCCCATAAATATCAAAATTCTTTTGCTGATTCATTCAATGTGACATGAGGAATGCCCTGAAAAAGTAAATGACGCAAAACTGTAAATAAAAATGAATGCAAGAAAACTACACCATTAAGATCTTATTTACGCAATTGACCAAAACAGGGAAACGAAGTCGATTGATCAAATCTGACAATTGTTGTTTGGTGTTTGTGTTAATGAGAGGGTAAAGTGGTAATCTCCTCCACCACCCACTATGGATTAGTTAATCTGGTGGTATTATTTAATCCACTACCATGCCTCTTATATCTTGGCCTAGTTAATCCTCCAACCAAACAAATGGATTAACTAGTCCAGTGTAGCTAATCCGAGCTAATCCCACGAACCAAACAGGCCATAAGATCTTATTTACTCATTTCACATCTCTCGTTTTATGTCTGCGGGGTCATACCCAAGTGTAAAATCCTTTAAGAAAGTAACACACAGTTTCCTAACTAGCTAGTGATCTCTCACCGAACTTTGATACACTCACTACTTCCCTTACAATAAACCTATATTATAAGCTAAGATTCTTTTAGTACTCGAGATCCTCTTGACTTATTAGTCAAGTCCCATGGACAGATTTGTAAACAAAAAAATAAAGAGATTGAACTAGTGTTCATCTATCTCAAGCTCGACTTTTGGTCTTCAAAGAACAAACAATTTGTGATTCTTGATTACCCAATTAATAAAGAAAACTCAATACAAAATTTTAGGGACTTTTCATATTGTGTCTTCAATCAATAGGTTCACATATCTTTCCTTTCCTTTTGTTGTTCAATCAATATCTTCGTGTAAGGAAAGATTTGCCTAAAAAATATATCTTGATGGTTGTCCAAGATATCATTTGATATATCTCATGTTTCCTTTTCGTTATTCAATCAATCTACACATATAAGGAAGATTTGCCAAGTGAATATATCTTGTTGGTCGTAGTCAAGAGTATCTATGCTGACTGGACGGAGAATATTCTTAAGATAGATTGTCTAGTTGTTCATTTGCTTATTTTCTAAGATCATCTCCAATGGGAAATGTGGATTTGGGATGTGGATTTCTGCCACATCATTACTGTGTAGGGATTATAGAGGGGCAGTTGTATAAATCCACATTCAACACAAAAAATCAACTCCAATGGGTAATGTGGACTATTTTAGGAATTGTGGATTGATTTGGATGGATTCTTTATGAAAGACCGCAGGTGTGATCGTTTATTTCTTTAGACAGTTTCATGCATTATATGCGGCTATCTGATGGTAATTGTGGTGTTTTATATCATTTTTTTCATTTCTTGTCCTTTCATATTTCTCACTCATTTCACTAGGATTTGATACACTTTCATGCATATATATATATATATATATATATATATCTATATATTATAGGTTTTTATATTTTTTTTTATTGTATATAGAGTCACCCGAGACTTTGTTCATGCCTTTAGTTATGGATGAGTATATTACAATTGCCTTTTTGACTTGAAACTTAGAGAAAATTAAGAGAAATGCTCAATCGAGCCCGTACCTAGCATTTTTATGATTTCATTATTAGGGACTTAGTTGATGATTAAGCTTTGTCCTAGATAACGAAAATGAGTGGACGGTCAAATTTGTGCAAGTTATATTATTTTTACCCATATTAGGGGGATTTGCTTGATTATAGTGAAAGTAAGAAGTAATAACATGAGTTTTTTGTTAATATAGAGAGTCCCACTTGTTTTCATAGGAAAATGAGCATGAAAACTTGTGGTGAGAAAAAAATGAGAAAATCGGTCCATAGGAAATAGAGGAGGGACCGTATTAATTGAAAAAAATTGGAGAAAAAAATATAAAAAAATATTGTAATGGCCCACTTGCCAAATGGACCGCCACGGGGTCGATGCGGGCCCACAACATGGCCTACCAGCGCCAACCGTGTCCCACATGCCAACTCATCCACCATATAATCATTATTAACGTCAAAAGACAACAAGTTATTGTTTAAATTGTTAATGACCTTAAATCATCTATCTCTAATATCATATTATTCCCAAATAAATCACAACGGAAGTCATGCGATTAACTCTAATACCTAGTGTGAAAAACCCATATATATGATATGTTCCTCAATGTATCAAAATATCAACAGAACAGAGTCCTAGTGTCTCACAAAATCCCAAATCCCAAAATAAAACAAAATAAGTATATACAAATGTATAAGTCTGGCTAAACGTTTCTGTATTCCGACAGCTTGCCCTTGACTCAGCTTGTACTAGGATCTGCACTCAAACCATCACAACAAGAAAGATAACGAGTTCAGAGTGAGTATTCCCAAATAAATTAAATGAGCAATACGGAAAGGAAGTACTAGAATTGAAACAAAATTATTAAATAAACATGCAGAGATAAAATACAGAAACTGTGCTCATCGCATGCAAATGTAATAGTGAAAGCTCTAAGTGTGTGATCCTAGCCCCTAAGGTCAGACTAGCGTCATACTTCAGACTCTTCCATAGACTACTGCTGACGAGTAGCACTCAAGCAAGGCCAGTATCTGGATTCGCTAAGTGGTCGGCGTGGAACCTACGACGCACCCACACGTGCCCGTCACTCTCTCGGGTAGCCCTATTCACCGAGATGGCACACGTCTGTGGCCTAGTGGACGTATACACAAAATGACACGGAGTGAGAGCCTCAACGTTAGTCCATTATACACATACAAGGAATAGAGTATTAAAACACATAAATTGAATTCAAAACATAAAAATAAATATTGCTTAAGAAATTTTAGTTGAGATACTACACACCTCACACTACGCTCTCGTTGTCAGGGATTGGTTTTCTTTATTTGGTGTTATTTATTTATTTATTTATTATTATTATTATTATTTATTTATTTTAATAAATTGATGCATCTTCAAAAACAAGCCAAAAATTGACGCGCGCCGAACGAGTCAATAAAATAAAGTTTCTTAAACTAACTATTTTGTAGAATAGTGGCAAATCGTCGATCCCACAGTGATTGGTGGTCTTTTCTATGGTTATGAAAAAGAAAAATTGGGGGTTTTAAAATAAATAATTTAACTAACTAATCTAACTAAACTAAATAAATAAAATAATGAAAAAAACTTTCAAAACAATTAATTAACACCTAAGTAACACCTAGGTCTACAATTCCACAAATCAGGATCAATATTCAATAGCAATCATGGTCTTCAATATTTCACAAAAAGTTATTAATTTATAATTTTATATTCTCATAGATTAGCTATAGAAAATCGACATCCGCAAGAAATTCCTCATTCCCCTAATCTCTATAGTCAGGACGTCCGCCACTAATTATTTCCCTAATTAATGCATAACCCTAGACATCCGCCAATCGGGTTTAACACACTAACCGCAGTAATATAGATCTATGAGAACACTAATCTTAAATAATCGGATCGCATCCGCTCCCATTTAACCAAGTTCAATTGTTGCACACTCAAGGATTGACGACAAACGAGTGAGTGTTTGTCACTTTATTGGTCCAAAAGCACAATTACACGGATACTAATGGTCCAAATAACTATTGGTTGTCCACCTAAAAGCATGCACTGGCCACATACATACCATAGATCTAAACCATAAACCTTAAAATCAACAATAATGAAATAAGAGAATTAAATCAAATTAAAGTAATAAAATAAAAGATCTCACATAATATGCCATAAATCCATAATCCCGACTTGTTTCCTCGCCGACCTAGGCAATCGTTGAGAGAAGTCGATGCTAAAAATATAAAAATCGGTGTTCAATGTTCTCTAATAATACCCTAAGTTCATAATATATTAAACTACTAAAAACTGGTCCTGAGATGTGAGAGAGGGGGTTGGGGAGGTGAATCGTGCGCCGATGAGCATCGTATGGCTGTTTTTGGCTTGAAAATAGGTTTTGTCCACATGTCAAAACGTGATTGGCGCATCTAATGTTAATCGGTGACATGGCGTCGTCTGATTGGAGAAGAAACGTTGTGTTGACGTGCTATTAGGCGTGGAGGGCGTGACACATGGCACGCGTAGGCTGTAAGAGAGTTGTACGAACTCCTGCGAATTTCTGGGAAACGGTGCTGATGCGCATCCCGAGGAAGAACAGATGGAGGTCTAGGTGTTTTTCCAAAACTAGGGGGGATTTACAATTTAATTCACAAAATAGGGTGGTGTACTTTGAAATAACAAAAGTAGGCAATAACGCCTTTTGAAAAGGCGTTATTGTGTGTGATGTTGGTTCTGCGGCGGTGACGTGGCGGTGACGTGGCGGCGATTTGTATAGAAAGCGCCTTTTGAAAAAGCGCTATCTATACATTTGGCCATTAACCTCACCGCCACCTCACCAACATCTAATAACGCCTTTTGAAAAGGCGTCATTGGTTAATTTTGTTGGCGGTGACGCGGCGGTGAGGGGGCGGTGAGGTTGCGGGCCAAATATAGATAGCGCATTTTCAAAAGGCGCTATCTATACATTGCCGCCGCCACGTCACCGCCACCTCACCAACTGGACTCGCCGTCTGTCGCCTTGCACACATCATTGCCGCTCGTCATGACCTCCTGCGATGAGCGTTGCTTTGCGCTGCTACGCCCATATACTTATGTTGCCGTCACCGTTCTTGAAGCCGCGGATCGTCGTCTCGGCCGCTCCATCCCTCGTCGTTGGCCGTCGTCGTCGTCGTCGTAGTTGAGCGATCTCGACAATTACAACCCAATTTGAATATGCATATGAGGAGTTTATATTTGTATAAAAAAGAAACCAATTTTGAATATATATATATATATATATATATATATATATATACATTCGTTCCAACCTTCAACTCTCTTTTCTAAACTAACCTTAACTAACCTAACCAAACTAAACTAACTAACCTAACCAACTAATCTTAACTAACCAAACTAAACTAAACTAAATAACCTTAACTAACCTAACCAACCTAAACTACCTAACTAACCTTAACTAAACTAACAAACTAACTAACTAACTAACTAACTAACTAACTAACTAACTAACTAACTAACTAACTAAACTAAACTAAACTAAACTAACTAACCTTAACTAACCTAACCAAACCAAACAAAACTAAGTAACTAACTAACATTAACTAAACTAAACTAACTAACCTTAACTAACATAACCATACCAAACTAAATTAACTAACCTTAACTAAACTAAACTAAGTAACCTTAACTAACCAAACCAAACCAAACTAAACTAACTAACTAACTAAACTAACTAACCTTAACTAACCTAGCCACCTAAACAATACAAACTAAGTAAACTAAAATAATGACAAATCGACTTTAATACCCGTGTCCGAGTGGAACGTCCATAAGCATATTTTGGCCATCCACCGTTCGTTGTTGAGCTCTAGAAACACGCAGGCGTCGCGATGCTATGAATAGAAATATGTCTCATACCCACAGTTGTACAAGAATTGACGCGTCAGCAACCTCATGTGCCCTTGCGCGAGATCCGCGACACAACTCCCTGTACAAATAAGCCAAACATGCACTCCCCAAACTATATTGTCCAGCTACTTGGATATCCTCCAGCAAAGGTAGGAACATCAAATGTACGAATCGATTGGACTTGTCGACGAAAAGACAGCCACCGATGAGTTGTAGTATGTACGATCGAACGTAACGTTGAACCGACTCCTCATCGCTATCATCATCTATTGCTGGAACGTTACGCTCAAGCCAATCGACCTTAAGTTTACAACCAACGACGTCATCTCCACCAGGAGTTCGTCCAAGTAACCTCTCGCAGACATCAGCATAGTCTGCGTCCGTCGTTCCCGTTACAGGCATACCTTCGATAGGTAATCCAAGCTGTACCTGCACGTCTTGGAGTGTAATTGTGCACTCCCCACAATGCATGTGGAACGTATGCCTCTCAGGGCGCCATCTCTCTACAAACGCAGCAATCAAAGCCCAATCAAGGCTGAAAAATGCTACCGGGATATCCCATAGAACCCACTGGAGCGAAGATATGGGATCATCCTAGAATGATATTGCATCGTTCGATCAACGACCCCACGTCTTCGACGTACGCGCATTGTTTCGTACACCTTGTAATTGATAATGTATTAATGTATGTTTTTGATACATTATTGCTGTAAATTTGACGTATTCATGTAAAACAGTTTACCTCGCCCCTCCAGGTTCGCGTTGATCTGTGAGTAGATTGGAGTTGCAATAGTGATGGATCTGAAGGTCTTGGATCCATTGCAGTACAACTACAAATGAATGTTAGAAAAGAAAATGAGTGTTGTACGAAACCAAACGATAAGTATTTAATAAATGTTCACACAAAAAAACTGCGTAAATGCTCAAAATCAACATATGTACGAACTCAAAAAAAAAGAGTGTTGTACTAACAGTACTTACCTCAAATTGCCAAACAACATAACTTAAGTAAACTAATCATAGTTAACTAACCCAAATAATAAATGAAAACTAACCTCAAGTAACTTAACTAACTAAGTTAGCCTAATCTAACATAAAATAACCAATTACCCGTAGCAACAGAACAAAGATGGTATATTTAGGATAGAGTTGGACTATATGTCCTCAATAATGTTTTGAAAACGTAGATAGAAAATAAGACAGTTTTCTTTATATATATATATATATATATATATATATATATATATATATATATATATATATATATATATATATATATATATAAGCTCGATTATCGCATTAACCAAATAAATTCTTCAAACCTAATTAAGGAGCAGTACCAACCTAAAATTGCCCAACAACAGACCTTAAGTACACTAATCATAGTTAACTAACCCAAGTAACCGTAGCAAACATGTACCCAAATAATAAATGAAAACCAACCTCAAGTAAGTTAATTAACTAACGTAACCTAATCTAAAATAAATTAACCAAACTATGTTAACCAAACGTAACCTAAAATAACCTAATAAAACGTAAACATATCCAACAACAAAAAAACAAAAAAATTGTAAATGTGTTCATGAAACTTAAGTGGATCGCAACGAATTCAAAGTCTAAATGAGCTTAGTCTACTATATATATGGTTTCATAAATTTTGGGGCTTTCCTTAACATAAAATAGAACATATATGTTTGTGCAGTTTTGTGTTTTGGAGGTAGGTGCATCATGGGGGGAATCATGCGTTGAATCAGGGATGCATATGGTTAGCCGTGTTAAAACTGGCGTCTCTCTATTACATTCAGATCATATAGTAATTCTAGCTTCTTATTAGCACGCATGCAGTTAGGTGTAATTGCGATTCAATATTGATTTGCGAATTAACAACCTAAACAACCTAAACTATACTAACCTAAACAAATTTGACAAACATATCTTGCAACATTGTGATAACTAAACAAACTACATTAACTAAACTAACTTACCTAAACTAACCTAAATACCTCAACTACCTAAACTAAACTAACCAAACTAATACATAAACTTAAACTAACTTAAACAAACTAACTAAACTAACTTAAACAAACTTAATTACCTAAACAAACTACCTTAAGTAAACTAACTAACCTAAAGACCAAAAATAACGTAACTTAATTGACTTAAGTAACTAAACAAACTAACTAAACTAAACTAACCAAACTAAACTAACTAACCTTAACAAACATAAATACCTATACTAAACTAAACTAAACTAAACAAGCTTAACTAACTAAACAAACTTAACTAACTAAACTAACCACCAATACCTAAACTAAACATCTAACCTAAACTAACTAAACTAACTTAAACAAACTTAATTAACTAAACATACCTCCTCCTTCTAAATTAACTAAACTACCTTAAACAAACTTAATTAACTAAACTTAATTAACTAAACTAACTTACACAAACTTAATTAACTAAACTAACTTAGACAAACAAACTAAACTAAACTAAACTTAACTAACTTAAACAAACTTAATTAACTAACTAAACTAACTTAAACATACTTAATTACCTTAAACAAACTTAAACTAACTTAAACAAACTTAATTACCTAAACTCACTTAAACAAACTTAAAACTAACTTAAACAAACTAACTTAAACAAACTTAATTAACTAACTAAACTAAAACAAACTAACTAAACTTACTTAAACAAACTTAATTAACTAAACTCACTTAAACAAACTTAAACTAACTTAAACAAACTAACTTAAACAAACTTAATTAACTAACTAAACTAACTCAACTACTCATACCTCCTCCTTCTCCTCCTTTCACTCCGCTTGCTACTCGCTCGATGCCGCAGCCGCCGTGTGCATTCTCCTTCCTCCTCTCACAGCATGCTCGGAGATCCTCATCCGTCGCTGGGCGGCTTGTTCAAATTCGACCTCCACGCCATCGCCACGCAAATTCCTCCAAGTACCAATGCCGCTGCTGCTGCTGAGAGACGCCGCTCCTTGCTCCGATGCCCCCCTCCAATCCTCCTCTACTCCGTCTCGGCCAGCCGCATCACACTCGCCGATCGTCTCTCTCGCTGGCCGCCCCTCCTTCTTCCTCCCTCGTCTGTCTCTCTCCATGGATCGCTCCCCCCTCCCCTCCTTAAGTAGCCGACCCACCCCACTCTCCACAGTATACCCGTGACCTACCACCCCCTACCCCATACCCCTACAATCCCACTGTAAAGCCAAAACCGATGCAGAGAATCTCTGCGTTGGTTTCGGGAAAATGACAGTGGGGTGCAGATAGCGCCTTTTGAGAAGGCGCTATCCGCGCCCTTATGTCACAGGTTTTCCCGGTCCATGTAGATCCACGTGGACCGGAAAAATCATATTTTGTCCACGTGGACACGGATAGCGCCTTCGCAGAAGGCGCTATCAGTGTAATGTGTCCAAGTCGGTCCACGTGGACATGCCGACGTGGATATGTACACTGATAGCGCCTTCTACGAAGGCGCTATCAGTGTAATTTTGTCCACCTCACCTTGACACATGGATAGCGCCTTTTGAAAAGGCTCTATCCATGTGTCCACGTAAGCAAAAAAAACTGGTCCATTGTGATAGCGCGTTTTGAGTAGGCGTTATTGCCTAGTTTGACAAAAAAAATCCCCTCATTTCCCTCTTTTAAAGTAAAAACAGTTGTACTTTGGTAAAAATTTCGGAGGTTGAAGCAAGTGAGCTACTATTGGTTTGTGACATGGCGTGAACACTGATGTGGCGGCTCTCGATTGGAGGAGAAAATGGAGACCGCTGACGTGACGCTTTCTCATTTGGTTGAAAGAACAGCTGATGCCGCTGTGTAGGCATGAGGAAACGAGCTGGGTCAATGGACGGCTGACATATGGCACGTTGAAGCGAGATGGACCAATAGAATGCTGCTGATCCTTTATTGTATCCACCGTCCATCACGTAACTCGAGGTAAATAGTCTGCGTCCGATCAATGCATGTAAATACTCTATTTTGAGTATTCTTTCTTCACGAATTCAACTGTGCACTTTGTTTCACTTGAAAATGATCAATAAATATAATTAAATATATATTTTAGCGACTTTACATAATTAAATATACTAAAATAAAGTACTAAACACATATAAATACTGACTTATTAGATTACGTTCAAGAAACCCATTTTTCTCCTTATTTTTAGGCCTTCTTTTAGAGATGCAAGTGGGGCAAAAATCCCCATTCCCCACGGGGATTTGCCTCGATAGGGCGAAGATTCCCCAACTAGCCCTATAACGACTTTAAAAATTTAACATGTGCTTCGTGGCATCTCAGGACCGTGACTCGGACTCGTCGTGATGTGGCACATTCGGTCAACCCCGGGATCAACCCTCGGGAGTCGATACCGAGGTTAAGACCCGTAGCTCGACCCACGTGGACACTGTCGATAAGTCCAGGGCACGCCAATCGAGGTATAAACATTTTTATTTTTGTGTAATGTGTGTTAAAATTGTATTATTATTAATCTGCATCGCACCAGTTAATATTTTTGTTGGTCGTGTTGTGTGTGTAGTAGCGTAAACGTAAAACGTTGCGAATGTATGAGGTAGTCAAAGATTAATTGTCACATCAAACATCACCTTGCATCACCCATCAAATCAACCCATTCCTCATTTTTTTCTCTCTCCTCTCCAAATAAAAAAAGAAAACAAATCTCTCATCACTATCTCCCTCTCTACCCGAACTCTCTACTCTCCCTCTCATTTTCTTTTTCTTCCTCAACACTACTTCATTAACAAATTTGGTTAATCCTCACCAAGCTCTCCTCCCATGACACTCGGCTTCGACGTCACCACTGTTAGGTTTTGGGGTTCATACGCAGCGGAGATTACAAAATAGTTTTGACGAAAACCCCAACAGGATCCGAATCTAATTCCATTAAAAACGTTTAAACCATGAAAAACTTAATCATACCTCAATCGCAATATACCTTTCTGAAGGTTGATAGATCTCTAAGGCGCTGCCAACGACGAACGTCCTCTATCAGCAGTCCACACACGAACGGCGGCCGATATTTGAAATGCTAGCTTCGAGAGAATACCAAACCTTTTATTTTTCTCCAAAACGATCCAAAGCATACCAAAAACCCTAAGTCGTTTCTAAAACGAAAATAGAGTTTCGGCCTTTTTCTTTTTGTACCTGTGTTCTAACTTAAAGCGTCTATTTATACAACCCTTGTATATATACGGTTAAGTAAATTACACGTATACCCTTACTTAAAGAAGTATAAGTGTAATACACCACAATGACATTTCTGTCATGAATTTTATCACATAAAATTCATTTTTCTGAATCATCTTAAAATCTCGCAAAACCATTCTTAGTGTGCGACCCAATAGGCTCATACAACGTTGGCAGTGTACCAAAACACATTTTGGTATACAAGTCATAAGCAATTTCTAGCAAGACATTATGACTACCCAAGTCGTACGAATATCAAATCGATACAACCTAATCAATAGTGTATATAACATCCTTTTGTCACATGATATCCTTTTGATCAAACATAAGACATGGAATTGTCATCCAACATGTTCAATCGTACTAGTCTCGATCTCTAGGTAGACTGAAAACATCAAAGTGACATTGATCAATATCAATTCACTTAGACTATGCCTTTTAACAGTCTAACACATCGAGGGATCTACTAGATATCTCTTTTTATACGAGAGAGACAAATTCTATCTCGATTACACAACTTCATCACATTACTCACACAGTAACCAATCACAACCTTTATAATCGTCCGGTTAAAGACAACACTTAATTGTGTCAAATTACTGTGTTCCTAATGTTGAAGTCTCTAGCAATCTCAAGTCAGAGGACTGAAAAATATACCTATCATGAGAAACAACTATGACTTAATCCATGTAACGTTCTCATAGCGGGTCGGTCTAGTACTTTGTTCCCTAACAAGTACTCGTGATCTTGATTCGTATCCCTATACGTATAATCATTATATGATCATCAATCAAGACTCACACTAGTCTTAATTCATTATAGTTCCCAGTATAATGATCGACTAGGGACATTTAGGATATTTATGTAAATACCCATGAATCTTATTATAATGTAAACATGCAAATTAATTATAATAAATAGCAAATGAAATCCTCTATTTTATTAACTAAAAGTATTCATAAAGACAGTTAACGGATTGACCTAGGGCACATGCCCCATCATCTCCCACTTGCACTAGGGCCAATCATACATGCATCTAATGCCTAATGATCTAACATGACCATCATGTTTTGCTTGTGGAAGATCTTTTGTCAATGGATCCGCAACGTTGTCTTCAGTAGGTACTCTGCAAATCTTTACGTCTCATCTCTCAATAATTTCTCTGATGAGATGAAAACGCCTGAGTATATGTTTGGATCTGTGGTGTGATCTAGGTTCCTTGGCCTGTGTTATTGCCCCGTTATTGTCACAATACAAACAAACAGGTTAGCAATACTTGGAACCACACCTAGTTCGAAATGAACTTTTTGATCCAAATCGCTTCCTTTCTCATCGACGGACGCAATATACTCAAACTGTTGTAGAATCTACTGATCTCTTGCTTCGAACTTTTCCACCATCGCACCCCTATTCAAAGTAAACACATATCCAGATCGCAATCTAAAATCATCTATATCAGTTTGAAAACTTGCATCTATGTAACCATTTACAACTAGATCATTTTCAAAACCTCCATAGACCAAGAACACTTCCTTAGTCATTCTTAAGTACTTAAGGATGTTCTTTACTCCTATCCAGTGACTCTCACCTGGATCTGATCGATATCAACTTGTAGTGCTCAAAGCATATGATACATCGTGTCGAGTGCATAACATGGCATACATGATAGATCCAATAGCCGATGCATATGGAATCTTATTCATACGGTCCTCGCTCATCATTTGTCTTAGGACATTGAGTCTTGCTGAGACTTATGCCATTAGACATTGGCAATAATCATCTTTTAGAGTCTTGCAAACTGAACCTATTCAGCACCTTGTCTATGTAAGCACTATGACTTAGACCAATTAGCCTCTTAGATCTATCCCTATAGATCTTTATCCCTAGGATATAGGTCGCATCTCCTAAGTCTTTCATTGAGAAACACTTCCCTAACCAAGACTTGACATTCTGCAATGTTGGGATGTCATTTCCAATGTATATCATCAACATACAGTACCAGGAAAACAACTACACTCCCGCTGACCTTCTTGTATACACAAGGCTCATCTTCGTTCTTAATAAAACCAAAATCCTTGATTGCTTCATCAAAACGAAGATTCCAACTCCGAGAAGCTTGCTTTAATGCATAAATGGATCTTTGAAGCTTGCATACCTTCCTAAAATTCTCAGGATGTACAAAACCTTCAGGTTGTGTCATATACACGTCCTCAAGCAACTTTCCATTAAGAAATGTTGTTTTTACATCCATTTGCCATATTTCATAGTCATAATATGCAAGCAATGACAATTAAAATTCTTATGGATTTAAGCATGGCTACTCGGCGAAAAAGTTTCATCATAATCAACACCTTGAGTCCACTTTCAAACCTTTTGCTACAAGTTTTTCTTTAAAAGTATGCACTTTGTCATCCATGTCAATTTTCTTCTTGAAAACCCATTTACATCCAATGGTCTTACCACCTTCAGGTAAATCAACCAAGTTCCAAACTTGGTTATCATACATGGATTGCATCTCAGAGTTCATGGCACTTAGCCAGCTATCTCGAGTCTGGTCCAGACATAGCCTCCTGATAAATGGCGGGCTCATTTTGGTCTATAAGCAACACATCACGACTATCAGTAATGAGAAATCCGAATATCTCTGGCTCATGTTTTACCCTACTAGATTTACGTGGGCCTTGTGTTACTTGTGGAGGTTCAACTGGTTCGGAACGTTGTTGAACTTCCAGTAGCGGTTCAGTGTTTACCTGTGATTCTTGAACTTCTTCAAGATTTATTTCTCTCCCACTAGTGTCTTTTGAAATAAACTGTTTTTCCATAAAGGCACCATACCGAGCAACAAATACTTTGTTCTCATTGGGATTATAAAAGTAATATCCTTTTGTTTCCTTAAAATACCCCACAAATAAACACTTGTCAGATTTAGGTGATAGTTTTTCTGAAACTTGTCGCTTTACGTAAGCCTCACAACCCCAAATCTTAAGAAAAGACAAACTAGGTCTCTTCTCGTACCATATCTCATATGGTGTTTTATCAACCGCTTTAGAAGGAACTCGATTTAGAGTGAAAGTCATAGCTTGTAATGCATAACCCCAAAAGGATAATGGAAGATCTCGCATGACTCATCATAGATCGAACCATATCTAATAAGGTTCGATTTCTCCTTTCGAAACTCCATTCCATTGTGGAGTTGTTGGTGGAGTCAATTGGGAGACAATCCCACAATTTCTAAGATGATCATCAAATTCTTGGCTTAAATATTCACCACCTCGATCTGATCGAAGTGTTTTGATAGTTTTACCAAGTTGATTCTTCACTTCATTTTGAAACGTTCGAAACATCTCAAATGATTCAGCTTTATGTTTCATAAGATATACATAACCTTATCTCTTGAAATCATCGGTAAATGTAATGAAGTATCGATAACCTCCTTTAGCCGTTGTGTTTATAGGACCGCATACATCGGTATGTATTAGACCCAATAAATCACTTGCCCTTTCACTCGTCGTCAAAAAGGGACTTTTAGTCATCTTGCCCAGTAAACAACATACGCACGTTTCATATGTTTCTAAATCAAATGAATCTAGAAGTCCATCTTTATGGAGCTTCGTTATGCGTTTATCATTTATGTACCCGAGACGACAATGCCAAAGATAGGTTTGATTCAAATCATTTGACTTGAATCTCTTTGTATTTATGTTAAAGACTGGAGTATCAGTGGACCTTTTCATGCTTAGAATATAAAGACCATCATACAAATCAACATTTGCATAAAATATGTCTTTACGAGAAATGGAACATCTATTATTTGCAATAATAAAATCAAAACCATCCATATCCAAACATGAAACAGAAATGATGTTTATGCTCAAGGCAGGCACAAAATAACAATTATTTAAAGTTAAAATAAGTCCACTAGATAAAACCTAAGTCATATGATCCAACAAATGACCAGGCAAAGAACTCTTGCTCCATTCCCTTCGGAGGATGACTTCTCCTTTCTTCAACTTTCTACTTCTCGAGTCCCCGCACATTTATACAAATGTGAGATCCACATCCGGTATCTAATACCCAAGAATCACTAGTAGATAAATTAATTTCAATAACATAAATACTTGTAGTGGTAGTCCCACTACCCTTTTTCTTCCTTAGATCTTCCAGATAGAGTTTGCAATTTCCGAACCAATGTCCAGATGCATGAAAGAAATGACAATTTCCTTCTTTTTCTTTTGGGTGTTTTGAAGCGACAGAACAGTGGGGCTTGACTTGTTCCACGAGGCTTTGCGACAGTGCGAATGACACTTGGCAACTCTAGCCTTGCCTTTGCCTTTCTTCTTCATTCCCTTTCCCTTTTGGACCATCAACACATTACTAGAGGGTTTCTTGATATTTTGTTCAGCAGTTTTGGGCATCAAATGCAACTCTAAAATTGATTTCTCCATATTATTCATATTGTAGTTCATCACAAATTGTGAGTAACTCTCTGGTAATGAATTCAAGATCAAATCCGTAGCCAACTCTTGGCTTATTGGGAATCCGAGTCTATCAAGCTGGTCAACATAGCCATTCATCTTCATAACATGAGGACTAATTGACGCACCATCAGTCATCTTGCAAGAATGTAGGTTTTTGACTGTCTCGAACCTTTCTTGCCTAGCTTGCCGTTGGAACATTTCCTTCAGCTTTATAGCCATGTCGTAGGCTTCCATTAGTTCCATGTCCTTCGAAGTTCAGGGAACTATAGTTGCCGATAATACATGCAACATCGTAGAATCATTGACATGCTTACTATGCGCATCCTTCACAAATTTCATAGCATTGGGTGGTGGGTCCTCGTGGATTGGAGCATCCAGGACATACAACTTGCGTTCATGCTTAAGAACAATTCTCAAATTCCCAACCACCAAGAAAGTTAGTCCCGAGATAGCTTATCCTTCTCAAGGATGGATCGCAGCGATGAGAGGATTATTGTTACTTGAAGATGCCATTGATCTACAATAAAGATTATGCAAAGTTTATTTTAGTATAGAGGAATAGACTCCCACTAAATTAACAACCCACCTAAAACATATTGTTTATTTAGGGGACTAAAATCCATATTTCACCTAATTCTATGACAAATATGGCATGAAACACAGAACTAGATTATTTAGGTAGGTAACAGTTACCAATTACATCTTATGTAATTTTTAGATCCTTTTATGAGATACGGGACATCTTATGTCTTAGCATGTTTTTATCTCATCATTTGCCTAAAGCTCAAAACTATTTTGATGGCTTTATTAAGTCGGACCATTTTAAACATTTACGTAACTCTTACCCAACTTGTCTCACCAAGATAACACAATACACCCAGCTATGGCTGAAACTATATTAGTGTAATCGAGGCATTTGACAAGTGTTTAAAATGGATGACATAAGACTTAAAATTTAATAGAGGGATTTTATTCAGTTTTAGTGATTTTTATGTAAACAATGAAATATCATATATTTTATTGATTTGTTCAATCACTAAAAAATTTAAAAATTTTTATACTATTCACTAATAAAAGAATTTTCATGCTATTTGGGATTAGTTAGATGGGTCCCATTAGGCCGGTCAATAATGTGCATGGTCAAATGGCCGGTCAATGAAGCGTGAATTCCATTGACAAGTCAATGAGACGAGGTACAGAAGCGCCTTTTTTTTTTTTTTTTTTTTTTTTCTAAGACGAATCTCAATTATGAAAATTGAAATTCGCTATAGAAAATCATATTTTTCGTTGATTTTACTATATTAAATTTACCCCTTAATTTATCCGAAATTAAGTCAATTAAAACATTTTTAATTAAACCGGGCCCACATCTAACTAATCATCTTATCCTAATCCAATTAGGACTTTAGATATTTGAATCCTAGCATATCACCGATAACAAAATTCTTGATATTTATCTCCTATCCAATAGGGATAACGAAACCGATTTTGATTATATCTCATAATCTAATTTGTTATCTATCTTTATCAAATAGAAAGTTCATAACAAAATAGATATAACGAGATAAATATATAATTTCGAAAATTAATTATTTGCAATTTCGGTCCTCATCCAGATAATCACAAATATGTCATTGAATCATGAACTACTATCCCAATCGAACATAATCATATTAGTTTCGAATTAATATTCAGCCTTATACAATTCAAGAAACGTAAGACAATGTAACCTAAATATGCATACTGAATTACAGAGATTTCATTCATGCATCAATACACGAAAAATAAAGATTATACCTAATGGTGTCATGGATCACAGAACACGAAATTCAATTCATTGAAATTATTTGAATTAACCTAACATGGTTACTAGCATGTAAGAAACTGATTTTAATTAAATCACGAATATATGTATCATATACACAAAACATGACAATAAATCTCACGGGAAACTTATGTATATCACATATACATCAACTATTAACATGCTTTCAATCATATATCGTGTATATATCAGAAGAAAACATGCAATGAATTTAATGGAATCAAACTCGAAGGCTCTGATACCACTGTTGGGTTTTGGGGTTCATACGCAATGCGAGATTACAAAACAGCTTTTGACAAAAACCCCAACAGGATCCGAATCTAATTCCATTAAAAACGTTTAAACCATGAAAAACTTAATCATACCTCAATCGCAATATACCTTTCTGAAGGTTGATCGATCTATAAGGCGCTACCAACAACGAACGCCCTCTATCAGCAATCCAAACACGAACGGCGGCCGATATTTGAAATGCTAGCTTCGAGAGAATACCAAACCTTTTATTTTTCTCCAAAACGATCCAAAGCATACCAAAAACCCTAAGTCGTTTCTAAAACGAAAATAGAGTTTCGGCCTTTTTCTTTTTATACCTGTGTTATAACTTAAAGCGTTTATTTATACAACCCTTGTATATAGACGGTTAAGTAAATTACACATATACCCTTACTTAAAGAAGTATAAGTGTAATACACCACAATGACGTTTCAGTCATGAATTCTATCACATAAAATTCGTTTTTCCTCAATCATCTTAAAATCTCGCAAAACCATTCTTAGTGTGCGACCCAATAGGCTCATACAACGTTGGCAGTGTACCAAAACATATTTTGGTATACAAGTCATAAGCAGTCTCTAGCAAGACATTATAACTACCCAAGTTGTACGAATATCAAATCGATACAACCTAATCAATAGTGTATATAACATCCTTTTGTCACACGATATCCTTTTGATCAAACATAAGACATGGAATTGTCATCCAACATGTTCAATCGTACTAGTCTCGATCTCTAGGTAGACTGAAAACATCGAAGTGACATTGATCAATATCAATTCACTTGGACTAGGCCTTTTAACAGTCTAACACATAGAGGGATCCACTAGATATCTCTTTTTATATGAGAGGGACAAATTCTATCTCGATTACACAACTTCATCACATTGCTCACACAGTAACCAATCACAACCTTTATAATCGTTCGGTTAAAGACAACGTTTGATTGTGTCAAATTACTGTGTTCCTAATGTTGAAGTCTCTAGCAATCTCAAGTCGGAGGACTGAAAAATATACCTATCATGAGAAACAACTATGACTTAATCCATGTGATGTTCTCATAGCGGCCTCGATCCAAGATTTTTGTTCCCTAACAAGTACTCGTGATCTTGATTCGTATCCCTATACGTATAATCATCATATGATCATCAATCAAGACTCACACTAGTCTTAATTCATTATAGTTCCCAAGGTATAATGATCGATCTAGGGACATTTAGGATATTTATGTAAATACCCATGGATCTTATTATAATGTAAACATGCAAATTAATTATAATAAACAGCAAATGAAATCCTCTATTTTATTAACTAAAAGTATTCATAAAGACAGTTAATGGATTGACCTAGGGCACATGCCCCATCAACCACCTCTTGCACCGGCGGTCTTTCTAGTCTGAGGTAAGTGATAGTTCTTGTTGTTAAAACTTGGAGAAGTTTGGAAGCTTTTAATAGGGATTTTATTCTATTTTAATGGAGATGTAGAGGAAATTTAAATTGAGTTGATGTTGTTGTTAGTGGTTGAGATAATGTTGTTGTTGTTGTTGTTGCTTTTATAAAAATAATAATAATAATAATTTTGTAAAGCTCTATATTCGTTCAACAATGGAGGGGAGGGGGCATGTGGGCCGGGTCGAGCCGACCTAACCCGGGTCGACCCGGGCCCACCCCATTAATAAAATTTAATTAAAATTTAATTACATTAAACTAATTTTTTAATAAAACAAATTACATAAAATATATAAAAATATGGAAAAATTCAAAAATTCCAAAAAATATAAAAAATTAGAAAAAGCTAGAAAAACTAGTTCGAGGCTTTTTCAGACATTTGACACCCCAGTATAATTCAAAAAGAGTGCTAAAAATCAAGTTTTTTTTGAAATAAAATTACAAATTTGTGGCCCCATAATGTAAATTCACTTAATGTGACTTTAAAACAGTTAAAATGGTATAAATGGACACCATAGACTTAGGTGACTATAGTCGGGTGTCGGGTGCGCATATCGAGATGTGAACGGGACGTTTTGAGGACGATTTGCAATCGCTTAAGGTAAGTAAAACTAGCTAGGAAATGCACAATAGCTCATTTGAGTTTATATTTTATTGATATTATATTGTGTCACTTTCTTGGAATTCTCACCCATCTATGAATGTCCGAGGGCTAAGTGAGTCATATGAGTGTCTTCGATTGGAGTGGTTACCGGCTTGCAACCGGGTCATGACCTCGAGTCACTGGAGTATTTGGTCGGAATGAGATGTGTTTTATCCTGGGCACCATTGATATCCCTCATTCGCGACGATCTAGGTACAGCAAGCGATGTCGTTTCCTAGTACCCAAGTCTGCTTGGCGTTACCGCGACTCTATAACCCCGACCCTGTGGCACCCGCATTCGGTGGTCTTGGACTACTTGGGCACTTCTCTATTATTTCATTTGACACTCATCCCTCGTTGTACTTTCATTTTTACAGTCTTATTATCATGCATTCCATATAGTTTCTATCCGCATGACTATTAGACTGCTTTATTTATTTTGAATTATTGTTTAGATCCTACTGGTTTTTACTTACTAGACTCGACATTCTTGTGTTTGATCGAGTGCAGATCCGCAACCGAGTAAAGACAAGGCGCCGACACTTGGCGATCTACTATGAGGATACCGGAGCGGCCATACTCCGCACACTTTTGTAGGTTTTTGACTTTTTGTATTACTTATATATGTTGCTATCACACTCGGGATACTTGTTTGGGTTGAGAGATACACATGACTTGTATATCATCTTTTGCTTAGTTATAACACTTGACACAAGATATACATGAATGTACATATTTACATGGTTCCACAATTAAGATGTCCGACTCTTTTACTTTATTCTGAGTTATTTAATGTATTAATTGCTTCAACTAAACTTGTAAAAAATTGAAAAAAAATACAAATAACTCGACTTAAAATTATGAATTTACTTATATGGATGGACCAAAGGGTGATGTCATGGCCCGTCTCACTAATCCCCGACCTAACCTAATTATCCTAATTAGGTTCCTAACCTAAACAATTAACTTCAAACCTCAAAATGACTCGTAATTCAATCCTTAAATAGCTCCAAATATAAATTGCTATCATCATTACAACCCAAATTCATTATTCGTTTAGTTGGAGCAAATTAGGAAATAATACAGACTATTCTCCGTATTTTTGTAAAAATTTCGACAACACCTCCCTTAAAGGTGGACTACCGAGAAAATCTCCTAATAGACAACAGATTTGGGAGAAGCCTAAAGGACTCACGGTTCTCATCTGTTCACAATATATATCAAATTAGGAGACTCTCAACCTATTTGAGTGTATGTCATGTCTTACGTTCACCCCGGAACCCAAAATAGTATATATAAAATGATCACAACAAGAAAATTAAACTTTAAGAAAGTAAAACATTCGCCAAATCTTTGAGTCTTGTTTGTTCTTCATTGTCTTCATTGAGTATCTACATCATCAAAAACAACTCGAAGATGTAAGGTAAGTAAATTCATATACTGCTCTATACTCCTGCAAATGTTAGTTTAGATAAATGACGACATGTAATTGCATTTCCAAATTAACAAGAAATTTATATAACAACGTGAAACCCTTTTATTACTATTTAAGGTTCACAAACAGGTTGGCCGACCTAAAAATGAACCTAAAACAGTAATGAAAGTCCAATGCATGGGCAACTCTATCCGGATGTCATGTATACATGATCAAGAATAATGCAAAATGCAATGAAGACTAAACTCAAATGCAGGTACAAAGATAATTCCATAAATAGTAAAAACCACTGTAGAGTTTACTTACACCCAACCAACTCAAAGTTGGCCACGAAGCCTCGCACGTTTCTTCGGCTTTCACGTACTTTAACGAGTCCTATTCAATTACAAATTTCACATTATAGAGTTACCACTCTATTCGAATACTTAAATCTATATTTCAAGTCACGATGAAATAAAACCACATTCAAACTCATTTATATACTTCACTTTTGGTTCTAAATCACTTTCAATTTCACAACGAAGTTCAAACTACTACAGCTCCGATACTTCCTTTTCAAGTTCCAAACTATTTTTCTTAATCCTTTTCCTATGTTTGTATATTCCATTAGGTTTCTATAACACTCATTTAGCATGAAAATAACTTACAAGTTTGCTATGCATTCCAAACTGAGATTATAATTCTATTTTAGTACTTCAAAGTCATAATGCAACTTATAATGAGTTTAAAATCCTTTAATAACTTTTATTGACTACTTGACATCTCCGAAAACACAGTTTCACTTCTTTTTCATATGTTTAACCTATAAATAGGTTCTAAACCCTTTGTTGGGTTCCAACACAAATAACAACTTACAATTTACTCATTTTATCGACTATTGGAACCTTTTCCTCAGCCAAAACACCTAAACAGAGTAATGCAAGGTTTATATGAGTCTCTCATTCATATTTCAAATTAAAACTACCCATAAAGAAGCCATCAATACTTAGTCAAATTATAGGTAGTGCAGATTTTTCATTAGCGAGCCCCTATGTTTGACGCTAAATTTCAACCTCTAAATCAATAAATCTCACCACAATCCTGATTGACCATTGAAATATGATATACTAAGACTCAAATAAACCTATTGCCAAGCATTTTCGACATCTATAAGGTCTTTGAATCATTCGTCAAACATGACTACTCACATATATGTCCAAATTGTTTACAATTTTTACAGTGGCTCTCAGGCTCCCTTTGCACCACTTTTTCACTACCAAAACGAATGATTATAAGTTTGTGCCTTTCCATTCTATAAGATATGATAGACAAGGGTTAAAATAAGCTCAACCCCACATAATTTGGATATCATTTGATACTTCAACTTATCGACCCAACTTGCTTGCTCGCAAGCAGCTTTTTATACTTAGCCAAAATTTTGGACTTTTGAGCAATGTGAAACTAGGTTCTACCCCCTAATTCAAATTTTCAAAACTCCAAGCACATTCACCCCACCTTCAAAACCGAAAACCCCAAATAAAAATAGGTTATATGTAGTACCAATCCACCAAAGATCATCACCAAATTCCAAGAATTGAAGAAAATAACCATGACCGACTTTTCCTACCTCAACACAGTTCAAACATTGAATTTCATTGATTTAATTCATCAAAGCTCATTCGAATGGATTTTAAACTGATCTTAACTCAACTCAAATTGATAAAATCACTTTGAAAAGATACAAAATATCAAGACCAATATCATCAGCACCGATTCCCCGTCATCCCTAAACCATAATCAACATTTGAATAACAACACTAACAACAATCCAACCACCATAAAATCCAATGAAATAACTATGAATCGAATTCGGATTGCTCAAAACTCACCTTAATAAGTGATTCACTTCTTCTCTTCTTCAAGTCCACAACCGAGAGGTTGTCTAGAGAGGTGAGAGAAAAAGAGAGAGCACAGAATCAAGAGAGAGGGCGAGCAAAGTGGCTGTGGAGAGTGAAAAGAAACATAGGAGAGAAAGAGACACAACTCGAAGGGAGGAACATGGAGTTGAACGATTTCCATAGAGAGGAATGTTGAAGATGATGCTCTTTAACCCACCCTGATTTCGATTAGGCAAATGACTGTTTTATCCTTCACATGTTATCCTCATGTTTATAAAAAATGCCCTTGATGGTCATTTTGCACTTCATTTTATTTCATGTTTATCTCCTTTATTTTATACCCAAATTAAACTTCGGAAAATACGTCGATTTTCATACCATTGCAATTCGAAACATACGGACACCGCGTCTAAACCTTATTTGGACCCTATTTTGCGTTGAATATAATATATTATATCAATTAGTCACGCAACACACAAAAATAAATATTTAATTTACGATCTTCTGTCCGCAATGCATGGGTCCCACATCGGATATCCAAAACTCTCATTAAATTCCACAAATCCTAATTATTGTTAATTAAGTTTATGAAATGCTCGGATTTCACAGTTGACTAGGCTTGCGTTGACTTTGCGAGGTTGGCTCGGCGGTCTATGTAGGCTTAGGCCGGGCCGGGCCCAGTTTGTGAGAAACTGGAGCCATCACAAGCCCCCACGGGGCCATAGATGAGGGCAATTTCATCCCCACCACCAGGGGCGGGGCGAGGGCAGTATTATATCTCCCCACCATGGGGATTCTCCACAAGGATCATGAATATTTCAAGTAGGAATTGCATCAAAATAATTAAATCTTATATTTCTCTTTTTTTGTATGGAGAATGTTTCACATAAAGTTTGAAAATCGACCTACAATTGAGAAGAAAAAGCTTTTAATGATTTTTAATTTCGGATCTATAATGTATTTGATCTATTTTTTTTAGATATTGTGTAAAAAAGTGATAGGGTGGGGAATCCCCACCCCGTGGGGATTCCCCACGGGTTGAGGATCCCTGCCGGGTGGAGAATGGGGGTCAAAAATTTCTCAGTGGGGATTTTCAAGTGGAGAATCCCCGCCCCGCCATAAGTGGGGATGGGGATAGGGATTGCATTCCCCGCCCTACTCGCATCCCTACATTTTTTATTTTGTTTCATACTTTATAGGGTTTTTTCAATTTGTTTTCCACCCGCATCCCTACATTTTAAAATTATGTAGCTTTTTTTAGAGATGTGGCATCAAAGACAATGTCTATCCCACCCTCCAGTAGTAGAGGGTGTAGTACACAATATCTCTGCTATGTCATCCTTACGAAAGCAAATCCACAACCTCATTAAAGACATATTTTTTAATCCAATGTCTATTTAATCCAACGGTAATGTAGATTAGGTGTGGATATGGGTCACCTAGGACTAAATAAACATTGAAACAAAAAGTCATCTCCAATTCAAATGTGTATTTCGAATATGCAGTGACATGACGTGAAAAAATAGACATTGTATATTCTCAATGTCTACTTCTAAACAGTGCAATCCATAACCACGTCAACAATTCTCTCTAAAATATATAAGAAAAATAATGAAATCTTAAATTAGAGAATGCAATCCACATTGCTCATTGGAGAGCATTTTTTAACTTTAATGTCTATTCAAGTCACTTAAGATGAACGTCCCTCCACGTCTGTAAGTGTTCAGCTGATTTGTCAAGAATGAACCAATGTGCTCACTGATAGTGTCTAACTAGGACACCGTCTTATGAGCACAATTCCTAGTAAAGTAGACTTGAAAATAGCCACAAGATATAATTGGTCATGTCATATCCTTTCTTAATCATACTAAGGTTGAACAACTAATGACAAGTTGACAACAGATAATGTTACCTTTATCACAATGCTAGTGACAAGCACTCGACGAGAGTTAGAAAATTTGACATAATAAAAATTAAATAAACTCAATATTATTGAAGTTGATCTAAGATAATTTAGAAAACGATAATTGAAAAGGTTTAAATAATTTTGAAAACACATTATATATAATTATATTTATATATATATAATTAGAAAATGAAAGTATTTAACAAAGGTTGAGATGGCCGAGTTGGTCTAAGGCGCCAGATTAAGGTTCTGGTCCGAAAGGGCGTGGGTTCAAATCCCACTCTCAACATTACTTATTTTTTCACTTGACTATTATTTTTTTTGCTCTATGTACTTAGACCACATTGTTTTAATTGAATTTAACACGTTGTATATTCTTTTTGTTGTGCAATGCTTATTATAATTTTAAATTTTGTTTAGCGTATACATAAACGTTAAAATAACAACAAACCTTTCTGTTGCCAAAACATTTTTGGTGAGATAAATCGAACATCACTTGCTAAAAGGTAAGGTTTGAGGAAGTCGTGAGTTCGACTCTCAGTAATTTAAAAAAAAAAAAAAAAAAAAAAAAAAAAAAAAAAAAAAACTGACAACAAAGCTTTCTACTTGAAGAAAAAAAAAAATAGTTGGCTTTGACAAATAATCAAACTTTTTCATTCTCCTCAATTTAGTGCACTCATTCAAAATTCTTTCGGATTAGGAGTACCATTGCTTTGAAAGTGATCTCGAAGCCCCAAATCAGCCAAGAACCTATTCGCTTGTGTAGGATAGCACAACTTAAGATGTGTACCAAATGGTTGTAACAAAAAAATGTGCCCCAGGAATTTTCCTAAAGAAATAAAAAATGGACTTGCTGGAATTTCACAAATTAGTGGATCCCCGTAGAATGGAAGAGTTTGATCTATATAGCGAACTCCAACTAATTTGGAGTTGAGGCGATATTGTTGTTGTAGATCCCCGCGGAGATCAATCTAATTTATCACACCGATTTGAAAATACAAGTTCTTTCCATGAACATAAAAGTATATGACTAGTTTAACAGAGCCATTATCCTACTGTGTCTGCGTCTACACCTTTCACCTTCACAAACATTTTCTTGCAACTCAATTCCAGTTTTCAATATGATTCTGCGATGATATCGATTTTATCAAGCAATCTGCAGTAGGCATCAAACTGAACAAATTATCAAAACCTGATTTGGTTTTGATTTAAAACAACATTTTCATTTGCTCTAGTTGATTAAATATTGTATGCAAGACTGGACAAGTTCGGTCAAATAGAAAAAAGAAAAACTAAACCTGAAATCATGATCACGTTAATGCAATCCAATTTACAACTTAAGCCTGTTCCAAGCTCAAGGCCTACTGCGCTGCATGTCATTCTGGTGAAACGACGCAATTTGAAGCGACAAGCGATGAATATCACAATGGATCTCTGTTCACGTCTTTGTATAATAAGTATCTTGAACGACTCTTTCCAAGCGCCGCATACCTGAACAATTCCGACAAAATTTAAGGATCAATTGCTTGCATTAAGTTTTTCCTCACCATTAGATTTGGCAAAGAAAGTCATGGCAAAAATGAAGGAAAATGAGATATGAGAATGTTGGGTGATCAACAAATTAACAAGATCAAAATGAAGAAATTAATGAGAGTGAATTATTTAATAAAGGGGATTAAGAGAAAACCGAGCTATAACAAAAAATTAAGGACAATTGAATGATTAATGAGATAAACACAAGTCCGCTGTTCACCCTAAACAAGGACTCTATAAAAACAACACATAAATGAATAAATTGTTTAAAATTATTCTCTTTCACATCTACAACATTACTTAAAATCAATCGTCATATTCATCAGCCATAAGTAAGATCGAGACCAAATGTCACATATGATCGACAACTAGGAGTCTAATTTGAGATGTGACACAACAACATCAACATCATACCCTCAGTCCCAAACAGAAAGATTTTTGAAGTCCGAAGAAAAATAGCAAGAATTTAGCAGAATTTAGCAGAAATGACTTCATTAATGGATAATAATAATAAAGCTTACCATTGAGGCACGAACGGTGCCATCCAAATGGCGTCGCCAGCTTGCACTGGATACCTATTCGTAAAATAGAAAAAAACTGTCAATAGAGTAAAACAGTAGAAAGGCAATGCACGAGTAGATACCATAATTAAGATTGCAAGGAATGCTTCATCTCAGTAGTCCTATGACACACGGTTGGAAGAAAAAGGCCAAAATCGAAATTAGTGGGATCGACTACACATGGACTGAACACTTAAATTCAGATTGATTTAATGCATTTGAACACATGGTTGGAACGGAATAATAAGAGTTTTGCAAACAAGAGCACTAGGTTAAAGCAGCCCAAATTAGATGGGGCCAGCTTCATTTCCATTTAAGCACAATGGCAAACTACTATTTGATTTCTTAACATTTCCTTTTGATCTTAACACATTGAAGAGCAAGATTCTATCAAATCACATATCCATAGGGCATCCTTACCAGTTATCTCCCAAGCGATATATGCCTTGTCCTTCCAGAAGTAACAGACCATGTTGATTGTAATGAACCTCCTTCCATAATCAAAATGCAAAAATGCAAATTAGTGGCCAAATCATCAGGTTTTCTTCTGTTTAGTAAGAAGAAAAAATATCTCTAGATTTGTTCCAAAAGCTTTCAAAACAATTGCAAAGCTAAAAGCAATAATCGTATGCACCCATAAGGCCGTAAAGAAATTGAAAGAGCCTTGAGACAATGTTAACTTAGAGAAACCATCTAAAAAACAAAATCATACCTTCACGTTTAGATATTCTCCAGGTTGGAAATCCATGATCTACAAGAACCATAAAATATTGAAACACATTAGATGCTTATATCAAAACAATCGTAACTTTAAAAAGTTATTAATGAAGCGTAAGCTTAAAAATGTAGACATATATGAATGAATACTAAAAAAGGAGAAAAAAAAACATAAAAGAACACAATATGACATTGACTAAAATAAATTCACAGATTAAAACCAGAAGAATTTTGACTTGCACATTTAACAACAATACCAATTGACATAAACCAATGATGATTGTTTAAGCCAAGCTAGCTCCACTGCAAAAGTTTGACAGACATATCAATGAGCTTGAAGAGAGGTAACGACTTCTAGTTTTTGTGTTGATTATTGAATCAAGTACAATAAAGACTCTGTTGTTTTTATTGAGTTTGTTGCAGAGAGAGCCAGTTACAGAGAGAAATTTGTTTTGGTACTTAGAAAAGATGATTATTATGATTTTTTTTCCATTGAAAGTGAACATAGTTTAAGAGCTACCTTGTTATTGAGCACATTAAAGAATTCACAATCCTTGCCAAGTGCCACATGAGTACTCCTCCAATGAGACACCATTGGTTATTTGGGAAGAGAGAAATTTTCAAACTTTTCAAGATAGAGAGAATATTAGCAAACAGTTATGGGAGAAAGCATTATTACAAGGAGTTGGATGGTTAGCAAACAGCACGATAGGCGCGGCACTTCCCCTTGATGAACTAAGGAATCGGACTACCTTGACGTAAAGAGTTTTTAGACTTTTGCTTTAAAATCTTGGGTTTATGTGATGGTAAGAAGATCTGGTCCTCCCAAAACAAAATAAAATTAAAGAGCTTCTTCCAAAGAGTTTCACAACAAAACGAGATTATTTTCATGGATGGCTGCATGAGAACCTCTACCAACAAAAAACCTAGCTTTTCTTTCCAATCCAAATGAATCAAAACCATAACAGTCCCAAATTAATTGGGGTCATCAAACTCTTCCATTGTGCTCGATTTAGTGCAATTGATGGATATGACTCCTCACTGAAGAATTTGAAAATCTTATTATTCCCTTCAATTCAAATGAACAAAGCCATTGACATGAATCAGCAATTCCACAAAACTTTCCAAGGGCACAAACTATTCCAAGCTTCATTTTCATCTAACTGTTAAAACAAAATATATTTAGCTTAGTGCGTAAAAAGAAATCGATATTGCAACTTCGCATACGCAACAAGAGGGATTCGATTTTGATTGTTGGGAAATAAGAGAATATTAGTTGGGTTTGCTAATCGAGGGCAAGGTTCAAAACTTCTACTTCGCCTAAGATTTCACTCACGTAAAATTTGGAATTAATTTGGGGAAGTGTAATTCGAAATGGGGAATTTCGGTAAAACTTCGAAATTATAGAGAAATATAAATAACTTCATCTAAGTGCTAGAGAACATCCAAGTTTCGTCAAAATATATTAAAAAGTTTGCTTTCTACATACTTCATATATTTTCTATTTCTATACTTGAGCTTAAGTTTTAAAACTTCAATTTTGACGAAATAGATCATTTTGGATATTTCCTTCTTCATTAGACACTACGTGAGAATTCATTTCTAATAATTGAGATTGAGTTGAGGCCTTATTCTTTAGAGTATCTTCTAATAAAAATTCGAAGGAATTATATTTCACTTTTCTCACAAGTAAGAATTAAAACTTGGATATCCGTTTTCTCTAACTTCGATGGAAGTTTTATAGAATTTCGTTTACATATAAATTCTAATTTTTAATTTAATGCTTTAAAAATTTATTAATTCGAAGAAGTTTGGAGAACTTTGGACAATTTTCAAACTATGATCGATGGCAAAGGAACTTCATTGGCGCATTACTTCCCATCTACCAAATACCAATTGAAGTTTATATAAGGCAGACAAATGAAAAGCTTATACAACTTAGTTTTTGAGGTTCTCAACGTAAATACATCCTCCACAGACCACACTTAACTTAATGCTTAACTAATGCAAACAAACACGTGAGATAGGAACACACACACAAGGCTTTTGCTCGCAAAAATAATAATAATAATCGATCCAAGAATTTGAACTTCCGAATTTCCAAGTCTTATGTCAAGAAATAGAAATAAAATGGTAATAACTTACATGAATATTGAAGTCATAGGGAGGTGAAGTTGGGAGAAGCTTCCTGAGCTCAAAAACCTGTACAAAACATAGAAGTGGGCAAATACAGTCTCAGAGGAGAAAAATTAAATGACATAAATAATTGTTAAGCTACATATAAGAAGTTGGGAAAATTATATAGTATGGAATGAAAGAGATCGATGTAGCATGTTGAAATTTAGGCCCCTGTGTTTTTACCAAATTACATGAAAATGAATAGCAAAAAGTTCGTGAATCTTCACCAAAATTTATCAATATTTGTCAAGTTTTTAAAAGTGATTTTAAAAAAAAAATATATGTTTGATATTAAAAACCTAGATTTGATGTGTATAAACTATAATCTATACAGAGAAACCAAAAAAGTAGTTAGTAAAGCTAAAACAAACTTATAGAAGATATATAAACAAAGTTGAGCAATAAAGATGGGAAAAATGTAACTATATGATTTTTTTGATAGCTGAATAAAGGAATAAAAAGAAACGAGATCTAATTCATGTAAAATGTATTAAGGATAAAGATTAAAGTGTCTTAACATGGGAATATAAAATTAAGGGAATATTAAGAAGGAGAAGCTATTTTGATGGTTTATTTAGCGATAACCAAGAAAATATCATAGGATAGTAAATGAAAACCCACGTCAGCAAAGAAATTTAAATTCCACGCGCAATATAAGGATCCCTAAAGTTAAAGAGGACTTAGAAAGATGAAAATGAGAAAAGAACGTGGTCCAAATGTTCCTATAGATGTTTGGAAATGCTTAGGAGAACATGCATTGACTTGGTTGACAACAATTTTAACAAATCTTATGTATTGAAAAAAAAGATGTCAATGGATTGGAGAAGGAACACTCTTATACTGATTTTCAAGAACGAAAGAAACATTCAAACTTGCATAAATTATAGAGGAATTAAATTTAAACCTATGAGTCTTACCATGAAATGCTGGGAGAAAATAATTGACAATAGGTTGAGATGAAAACAATTTCATTGGAAAATCAATTTGGCTTCACGCTGCGAAGATGCATTGTGAGTTACGAAAAGTAGAAATCAAGATAATTGAGAAGTGAGATTAGGGGAAATAGAAGTTAGTAAGGTAAAACAATTTTGATATCTAGAATCAACCATACCAAAGATGGTCAATATTGAACATGACATTACACATAAAAATTATGGCCGATGGAAGAAGTGTAGTGCAACAGATGTAATGTGATCGAAATATCCTTATTAAGCTAAGAGAAATTTTCTATAAAACTGCAATTAGGTCAGCTATACTTAGATGGAGTCGGCTATGTATCACTTCAAGAAAACAAGTTCAACTTCAAAGAGAAATTTCCCACTGATTGCATAAAGGTGGAATAAGTTTCAACCATACAAACAATTTGACAATAATGCGTTAAAAATTAATAGAAGAATTCAAAGAACGTGGTAATCATACTGAACTCACCTCGCCTGGAGTCTCAAGAAGTGGTTGCATGTTTGTAGACCCAATAACAAACTCAGGGACATGATTCTGCAAACTAGAATACCTGATGAACAAAAAAAATATCTTCTATCATGAATTGCCAACGTCAAGCACTTAAACTTCATAATCTTGCTGACATAGCAAATCAATGGTTTTAAGATAAAAAACGGTTGTGAGATTTAAAAAAATGGAGAAGAAAAATGCATTTCATGCATGGTTTAAAAATCAGGGAAGTTGCTCCTATGTGAGCTGGAGGCACAAATTGAAATGCAGAAATAATGCAGGAGTAAGGTTGTGCGCTCCATGATCCTTAAACTCCCAATAGCAAGAGTCTTGGACTACAAACATAACTTTTATTTTTCAAAAACATAATAGAATTGCTATTTGTAATCCAGGAATAAATCTGAGCAAGTAGATCCTTCCCCAGACTCTGAAGATCAGGAGTTGTGGACTATGCAATTTTTTTCAAAAACATGTTGCTACCCTATAAATTTCCTTCTCAACTTCAATGGAATACATTTGTCATACAGTACATTACGTGAACTCTCCACTCAGTTAAGCTGCTTTGACCCTGTTGCAATCATATAACATTTCTTCTACTTTAATGATGAACTCAGATACCTAAATTTGAAACCCTTAAATATTTGTTGTATGTAAATCTTTAATCTCTCTACCATCATCTTCACTAACACCGAGTTACACTTAATTTACACAATCTCTGTCTTACTGACTATAATGCTCCTAAAACTCCTAAGCCGACTCTCATAACTTAGAACTTAGCATTAACTTCTGCTTTAGGCTAACCAGTATCACATACCATGAAACATCATTTCATTATCTTTTTAGACAATTTCAACCATTACTAGTGCAAAGACATACAACCTTCAGACTAATCTGAGGCATGGACCAACTGGAATTAGGAAATTGCTAGTTCTCCTAACATTGATTTGACGATTAGTTATTTCATTGTATATGTTACCCGGACCCTTCGCTCTAACCCAAAGTACCCTTGTCGGACACTTGAAACGAATCCGACACTTAGAAAAAGATATGAATACTTCATTTGTAGAGCTCTTTGTATAAAAAGATTCAAAACGTAAGAGAATAAAGAAAAAATTAACAACTTTCTAGCGTAGAATAAGAAATGAAAAATGAGAAAAAAAAAAAGGAATATAAGCTATTACATATGTTATTACATATATATGAGCATATGTGCATCAAGTTTTAAACATTTTTTGCCGAGTCCCCGTGTCCTTAAATTAGAGAACGGGTGGGTCCGACCTTTAGACACATACCCGCACCCGACACTCGCACCCGAGTCCAGGTAACATACTAACACCAAACATGTCTCTTCATCTGTGACATTTTTCTACCAGCCTATCATGCCATGTTTAGATATTTTATCATAGGCTTTTTTTCTAGATCAAAGTTCATGCATAGATCTTTTTTTTTAACACCATAAACCATCAGTTTTCCTAACAATTAAAATGCTTTCATAGCTGACCTTCCGAGCATAATCCAGAATTGATTAACAGTGCAATTTCAGCTCTCACTAGATTTTTAATCACCCTTTCCCATACTCATGAATTATATAGTTCATCCATGGGCTCTATCTAAGTTTTACAAGTAACAAGAAGTTCATATATATTCTTTCTCCGTATCGTAGCAAAGCAAGACATAAACGCTGACATAATTTAAATCTACAATAACTTACCGCTTTCTTAGGTGCTTTTTGTTTTGGTGTGCATTCACAGCATATGGAAGTTTCCTCCGGTCTCTAGTCTTATGCCATAATCCTGTTTATCGAATCTACTTTTAAGGTGGCTTTTTTTCCCATTCCACCAACATGTTGCTTTATGGCCTCCCAAATATTGTCCAGGTACTTCTTTTGCAACATCCATTTGCACTAAGTCATCCTATCCTGCATTATAGCAAGTTCTTTGGATCACCATCCCAATTTATTTTCCTCCACTAGTTTCTCTTTAAATATTTATAAGAAAATTTCACCTTTTAAACTCCACGATTAGGCTGAGGGTATATTACGGTAAATTACAAAAACCCCCTTGAGGTTTGTCAAACTATGCAGTTTAGTCCCTTAGTATACTTCATTATTCAAAGTGAAGATTTTGAAGATTTCAAATGCTAACTGCATTCTTTATGCTTACTAACCAACACTGAAATTTGCAAACTAACACCATTTTACTCTTACTTTAATTCAAGTTCATAAACTTTGTTTATGTCTAATACTTAATTCAGTAGTTAAAAAATATAATTAATTTGCAAAGCTTGAATAATTTTCATACCATGATCTATATGCATGCTTTGCCAGACATAATGCATAAACTAAAAATAATTTTAATTTGAGTGCTTCCTATAAATCATAATATGCATATCACAAAGCAAGGCCTACACTATACCCTTTCCCGGATTTATGAAGAACACGAAAAACACTAAATACAGAATAAGCAAATGTAACACGAGGAAAAAGTAGTTACCTTCTTTCAAACATGACAATAGTAGCTAGTGTATCACACTTCAGAGTATGCTCAAAATTAGGAGGTACATATGCATATGAATCCACCTGAATTTAGAAAAATAAAAACAAACTCTCAAAAAATTGCTGATGCAAATAGATGAATCATACATTTATAATGGTTTCTGTACTAGTGTATGATTTAAAATCAGTGGCATAGCTTACAAGTACAGTTAACAGTAAAAAGTAGTTGTGCATTGGAAATTTCCATTGCCATCCAAATCCAAGAAAATCTCTTCGATGCCAAAAGCAGTGAACTAGGTCCAAATATCTTCCATTTATTCAATTATTTGCTTAATGTAAACAAAAGTCAAAAGTCTAGACTGTTATTTTTTCACTCATCATAACCATGATCAAGGGGTTGTCTTACATCAGGGAAATTCTATAAAACTTTTCCCCATCTGGCTCTAGTTTATTTCCTTCTAGTCAAGAATATTACTTTATAACTTAAATACATCTATATATGTATGCATCTATCAGTATTAGACAGTCTAATGAGTCTGTGAGCTTCAACTCACTTCAACGCCACTTAGACAATTGTTTCTGCTTCATGAAGTTGGTAGAGTTTCGAGAGTCTACTTCTTTGCCTATTTTGGATTTATAGGATTTGGAAAGCACACCATCAGGAGCATCAAATTGGGCAGAATGGAAGAGTTTGATCCATGTTAGCCGACCCCAACCAACTAGGGATTGAGGCTTTGTTGTTCTAATTGTTTGGCCTCCTTTTTAAATATGATGGAATTTGTCTTTAGATATTTTATCTCCAGTCATCATCTGAATGTTATTCCTAGTTCCTACCACCATACTTCATCGCAACTGTTGTTTGTTATGCCTTCAGCTTTTTATTCAATTGGTCTAAGTGTTGCCGAGAACTGTGGTTTTAGCATGAAAGTCACTCTCCGTGTGTGTACTCCATTTGGACCGTGCCAAAAATCATAAAAATTGAAGACTTTTTTTTTGGTGGAAAAGATTGAAGACTTTTAACATAATTGATTGACAATTTTTTTTTTTTTTTTTTTTAATGAGACTGATCTATAATTGATCAATCACTGATAGCTTCATCACCCAACAAGGCAGTAATTTCACAACTATCAGCCATATATAGTGATGATTTTGCAAATTAATTTCTTCTTCCACAATCAAGGAGTTGACTAGTTAGGATTTGCTACTTAAGAGAATATAAACATCTTCCTATAGGTCAAAAGGGAATAACAATCCATTTCACATAATTGACAATCCTTAGAAATTGTTGGAGCATCTCTTTTCAGGTAATTATTAGAAATCCTTTAAAGTTTGGGAACAGAATGTGGTAGGAGCAGATATTGTCCACTTTGTAAATCATTTCGAAAAAGTATATTGTGTCTATTGTGTAACTCAATGCATCTATTCAGTCTTACGCATACTCAATTTAAAGCCTTTACGTTCTGGCATATTCCACCAAAGTTCTGATTTCTTATTCAACTCCATCTCTTGTTTGATTCTAAAACAATATCATTTGCAAAGAACATACACCATGGTATATCTTGTTAAAAATGCCTACTTAGTTCATTCACAAAAGTAAAAGGTATGAGCTTGAGGCGGACCTTGATGTAGTCCTATTGTAATGGGAATATAGGCAAGAAATAAGAATAAATAATATATTCTGACTTCTCAAAAAAAATTCTTATAAAAAAACAATACATTCTATGAGGTGCACATGCATGGCCTATGTTACTTGACCACCCAAGTTACTAGTGTAGTTTAATAAATGAAATTGGATGAGAAGAGGAAGGTTTAAGGTAAAGTGGGAAAAGAAAACTGTAGAGCCAAGCAACAGGTGTAAAATGTTATTACACATACAAAGAAGCACATCATATTGATGCAAAAGATAAATAATAGAGGTATATTAAAGCAAACTATAGCGAGAAACTAAAGTTTAACCATGATTCCTCACAAATAATGCGTGCTCCTTTCCAGATGCATTTGTTAAAACAGCACTACCCTGAACGACAAATAAGAACCTGGAGATGTTCCATAAATAGACAAGACTAGATTACATTAAAGAGGGTGGATGACTACTATCACTACACACAACTTTTTTTAATTTGGAGGGAAAAAGGGGAAAGCGTTGTGCGTTTTCATACCTTTCAACATCTTGAGGAGGCGGCGCTGACCTCGAATGCCCTGCAATGGCAAAGTCAGAAGTTTAATGCAAGTATAATAAGTTGGCTTTTGAAAAACTGAAAGAAGAAAATTAGTTCGTCAACTGTAACATGATAAAGAAATCATGTAAAGGACTTAGCAAGTTTGGTAACCACTAGGGAGCTAGAAGCATCGAAAATCAAGAGCATCCTTTTGGAGAAGCTAAGTTTACCTAATATAGTGCATCCACACCTTGATAGGCCTCAATGGGTGAAGAAGTTCAGATTACTTAACAAGTCTCATTTCTTTTCTATTGGAAACTACCGAGACAAGGTGTTGCAGGATGTGGTTCCAGTGCAAGTCGAATGTCTCTTGTTAGGAAGTTTGCGGTAACAGGAGGAGAAATCCTTTTCAAGAAGGAAGAAATCATGTGTAGTTGCTCGAGGATCAAGGCTTTTTTGTGTACTTTGGAGGTCAGTTGTTCAAGCCAAGTACAAGGAGAATCAACACTGCAGCTCTGTTAATCAAAAGCCACGAAGACCCAATGATTCCAGAGGGGAGCTAACTGAAGTGTAGCAGCTCTAGTGATCATGTTGCAACAAATTCCAAAATGTTGCTCTGCAATGTCGCATCGCCATTTTACATTTTTTTTTTAATTCTTTTCTTTTAATTTTGATCGTAAGTCTAAGGCATTATTTATTATCATTGAATAAAGTAGCAAAGCTGAATTTTGAGTTAAAGACATATTTCTCGCGAGAGAGACTTTGCCTTGCAAGGAGAGTTTATCCTAGAACTTATCAGACCAGTGGTTTGCAGCATTCTTCCATCTAACATGTCGAACAGTTAGGTTTACATCAGATCATCTTTTTTATGTTACTAAGCACTCCTTGCTTGAGGCAATCATCCTACCTTCTTCATAAATCTAGTTTCTGAAGTCTAGTCATGCATCCGCGTTGTTCAAATGAATAAGTCAAAGTGAAAAAAGAATATATCCACCAGTAATACAATAATATCCTAGCTTCCAATCATCATGAAACATCTGTTGCACCATTTAGTACGGAAGTGAAAAACCCTTTGAAAAAATGATGAAACCAACGAGTTACAGTCATGTGAATTGGAATATCAGAATATATTTAAAAGAACATTAGAAGGATTTCTAGCAAGCTTGTCATGGGACCCATCATAGGAAGACCATTGCTCAATATTTCTGCAGTTACCATTCACTTTTACTTTTAATGGAGGCAAAGCACAAATAAGAAGTTAATAAAATACATATGCATTAGTTGGTTCAAAATAAATTATACTACTTAAAATTTAATAACAACTAATGAAAGACATTTTCAAAAATGAAAGGCTTTTTCAAACAAGTTTTCACAACTAGTATTTCTAAACCAGTAATAGGATAACGCTAAAACCACATTTCCGGTGCATAAGAAGAAAAATGAACCATGTCTTGACATGCCCTGATACTGCTCATGGATTTCAAATAAAAACATGCCTTGCATCTTGGAGAGGTACATTGTGAAATGTGAGCCCATTGCAGGAGTAATTAGATATGCACCCAAAGCGTTAATCCTGCCAAACCATTAAACATAATTAAAAATTTTCAAACCCAAGCCAATTTTTTAAATATCAATAGATTGGCCATACCAGTTAGGCAAAGGGCTGAATACATGACTTTCTGGAGTGACTATTGCGTGGTCTCTCCTATAAGCACTCCGCGTAAAACCAGGCAAATCTATCAAATGATTCAAATCAATTAAAGAGTTTCAGCTTATTATGTGAACAACTCGTACTAAAAACAACCTGTGACAATTTCACCATCAAGTTTAAATACATGACTTGGACATGTCAAACTACTGCAATGCCACTTCAATAAACATAAAAAAGGTCTTTTTTCCCTTCTGGAAGGGAAGAAAATTTCATGGCAAGAAAACACAGAAGCTAGAGTAGCACTAGAATCAAGAACAATAAGTTCTATTTCAAACTTTAAAATGCTAGAGTTTCCGTTTTCAAATACGTTACTTCACTTTATAGAAATCAAGGTTCTTGAAAAGATGATTATTAAATTTTCTAAACTAAAGCCATACCTAAACAAAGATACCTACCACACACTTACTAAAATAAAGCACTTGAATCAAATAACTAAAATTTCTTTTTCCACATTATACTATTTGCTTGAACTTAAATAATTGACTCTGGTAAGTTAAACTGCACTTACTAGAAAATGACTTCTACACTGGACAAAGTACAACAAGAAACCATCAAATGCTAGCAAAATAGATGTGCATAAAATCGTATTAGACAAAGCATGATGACCACCGATGAACCTCACTGACCAATGCGCCCTTCGCTAACCTTGAAGATGATGTGGTGAAAGCGTGGGATTTGTAACTTTGTAATAAAGTGTTTCTGAGTCGGCAGAGACGTCGTGGGCAACAGGAGCAGAGCAAAATCCTTCGCCAGCCACACATTTTAAAATGCCTAACGAAGAAAACCCATCCAAATCCATCAACTTACGAAAAGTAGAGATCAAAATAAAATTTGAGAAGAAAAAATAATAATAACTTTCACCGAGTAAGGCAAACACAACAATTACACAGTTTCTCTGCATTTTGGTTTGCTTTTCCATCCCTCTCATCTGCTTCACTGCAAAGCAAAGTGAAGTAAAGTTGAAGACTAAAGGAATACTAAGGGCATCTCCAACCTGACGCTATTTTAGCTTTGCACACTATTCTAGTGGATTGCGACAGTGCCGCTCTACATATGACACGACATTGAAATTAATTCTAGTGGACAAACAGTGCCACGCTATATATATGATGCCACACTGTATCAATTTTGCTAAACTGATTATCAACAAACATTTTCAAATGGAAGTTAGGTCCATGTTTGACGCTCGGTGCCGACTCCTACCTCAAGATCAATTACATCAACTTACTCGTCGTCGCAATTCTTTCTCGCAGTACTACTTAGGCTCCTCTATTCTTGCAAGGAACTAAGAGCATCTCCAATGGTAATGTGGATTGGATGTCAATGTGTGCTACCTAGGACTAAATAGACATTGGAGTGAAAATAACTTCTCTAATGGAATGTGAATTTTGAATATCAAAATGACTTGGATAGACATTGTCTATTTTGAATGTTACTTCTTGACATTCAAATTGACATCCATGTTTGATAATAGGATTTTTTAAAATATTTAATTATTTTATTTACACTTTTATTTTCACATTTTAATTAATAAAATTACAAAAAGAAATGTCACCACATAAATTGAGCCACAAATTCACATCTACCATTGGAGACCTATTTCGGAGTTCAATGTCAATTTGAGCCACATGGGATGGACATCCTCTGCACATTGAGAATCCCGCCCACAATTCACATTTACCATTGCAGTTGCTCTAATACTACTTCGTTAGGGTTTAATCGGGAAGAACAATAAAGAAAACTCAAATTCGTCAGCATAATCAATATGACATGAGATGAAGTAAAATTGGGCAACGATAAAATTTGGGGAAAAAGTTTAAACTTTTGGTCGATTTCCTGATCAAACAACGCATATTCTATCATCTTTGATTGATCTAAAACCCTAAAAAACCTGAATCGATGAAGCTAGGGTTTCGACACTAACCTGGCGACTCAGAGAGAGAGGAAACCACGAAGAGGAGGTTCAACGATTTCTGAGAACGGCAACTACGTATAGCTCTCTCTGTAACATGTGAGTGAATCTACCCAAATGGTTGGATACGCAGGATCATGTATGGAGATGCGTGCGCACTCAGTAAGGAAAGCATCAGAGGATACGTAATTCTTACAATCTTTGGTAAAACATTGATAGTGTCTATTGGATCGTGCATCAAGATTTGTACATTGACATATGATCTGATGGATCCATCAAGTTGTACTCAAATGTTGTAACAAAAGAATGTAATGCTAGAGCTTGTTACCGTAACGCACTTCAGGCACCGACTCTGACTGGTGTCGTGGGATACACAGCTCTCGATTAATGTCCAAAGTGAGTTATCGAATATTTTATTTCTTTGAAGATATCCTTTAAATTTGAAACGATACACAAAATATTAGCATGACCCATTGGCAAGAGTGCATGACATGCATCAATGGAGAAAAATGATAAATAACAAACTTTATTTTTAGTTATTTATGACTTTTTATTGTCTCTCAAAGCGTGGGACCCCACATCTGCAAAACATCATAAATGGCAAAAAAAATTATTGTGCGCTCAAAGTGTATTATTTTATAATTTTCCAAAATAATAGGAATAACATACAATAGAATTATACAAATCTATGTGAAGTACATTAGACGAAATGAAATTACAACCTCATGGGTCGAGATTAAGGTTTTTTTTTTTTTTTTTTTTTTGATCTAATGCAATTGGTTGAATTTTAAAGAGCAATTGTATGTATAGAATGTGACTTTGAAAATTAGAGTTAGTTTCTCTCATGGTCACTCTAACGTTATGAATTATAATATTTTAGTCACAAAAGTTTCTTTGTAACACAAAAGTCATAAACATTTTAAAAATCTTGCAACTACGGTTACCAAAACTCTTTTTCGGTCAATTTTTTGGCTAATGTGTCAACGTGGTAATGACGTGGCGCTACATAGCAATTAAAGGTAAAAAAGACGACTCTAAATAGAGTAACTTTTTCAATTTTGTAAAACAATTTCAGAAATCCTTAATCCAAAAGACTGCAATACTTATGTTTATGTTCAAAAAACTTTCATTTTTTTTAATATAATGATATAACCTTGAACTAATTATATCTAGCTTTTTGACCTTTTTTTTTTTCATTTGTTGTGTTTATGGGTATAATGAACTCATGTTAGCTAACTCTCTCGTAGTTCTTTAAGCATTTTCTTTGGTGTGGATACTTTCACTTTGATGTTTTGAAATTATATGATATTGATGCAACTCTTAATTGATCCTTTTGTTTATTGATACCTGTTTGCATTGCATTGCAATTTTTATTTTATTTTTTGAAATATTGTAAGTGATGTATTGCTTTGAATTAATTTGCTGCCTTTATGGAAAAGAAAATAATGTTTAGGATGATGTAGAGATCATGAGTTCAACACCAAAGCAAAAACTTCATCTTTTTTTAGTACATAATTTTTATTTTTATTTTTTTGCGGTGAATCATGTTTCTGATTGTGAGGATTGAGACTGTGAAATAAAAAAAATGTTGTCCAATTTGGAGTGAGGGTCTTTTTATGGCGCCACGTTATTGCCACATTGACACATTCACCAAAAATTGACTGAAAGTTGTCATGGACCTATCTTCATCCCTGATCTTAAGCCGAGGATACCCTGATCGCAGGTATATCTTGGAGAAAAATTGTGCTCCTCTCAGCTAATCAAATAAATTATTAATCATCGGGAGTGGATATTTGTTCCTAATGGTAATTATGATCAACTATCTACGTAGTCGATATAAAGTTTCAAAGTATCATCATTCTTCTTCACAAAAAAGACGAGTGCTCCCCATGACTACATAGAAGGTGTGATGACTCCCTTATGTCCCAAATCCTTAAGCTGAGTCTTCAACTCCTCTAACTCTCGTGGTGCCATATGGTATGGTGGTATGAAAATCGGTTTAGTGCCCAGTACCAACTCGATAATAAAAACAACTTCCCGCGGCGACAGTAAACCAAGTAAATTCTTCAGAAATACACCAGGAAACTCTCTAACAACTAATATATCCTCCAGACTAGGTCCTCGACTTTCTGATACAGTGTATAGTGAAATCAATGCATCCATCCCCTCACTATTCGCAGGTCGACCTCTCGTACCTATTGTCCTCGTTGAACTGCATTTATAGGTGAATGTCGGACACCCTGGGATATCAAATATCATTGTCTTACTGAAATAGTTGATATGAGCGTGATATGCTGCTAACCAGTCCATCCCTAAAATCGCGTCGAACTCTAAAAATTCGAGGACTCTAAAATCAGCAGGTAACTCTACCACATCTATCACGACCATACATCCCTAAAAAAACTATTAGGGTAAACCCTATCCCCAGCTGCGGTACTCAAAATCAAATGTATGTTAAGCCTAACAGGTGTCAACCCTAGGATGTCTACCATGAGATCGATAATGAAAGATACGGTAGATCCTGAATCAAATAATGCATATAAATCTCTACCGCAAATGGAAATCGACCCTCAATGAGACCTCGTGTGGCGTCGGCGTCTGGCTGGGCTACCATATGAACCTTCTCTCGGACCTGTTGTGCATAGACTGTTGTTGGATGCAGGCACTCTCTCACAATGTGTTCGACCTGCCCATATTTGTAACATGTAATCTGTCCGCGTTGACTATGTGCATGATACTGACCATCTCTCTACGACTGTCCATGTCCCTCTCTAGTATCTTGGCCTCAGCCTTTGCCACCCTGCGGCTGCTGTCGTGGAGCCTGTGGCATGGGAAGTGCAGGAATGGCGGGAGCTGACAACGCTGGATTGATGGGAGGTGGAAAAGGAAGTCTGCCTACAGTGTTTAGCAATGTATAATACACGAGGCACAGCCAGTGGGTAATAAGTGGTTATCCCCGATCCCAAAGAACTTCTATTCCATCCCTTTTGCTTCCTTACCCCTTTGTCTCCTCTTCTCATACTTCATGGTCTGCTCTGCTGATAAAACTGAACCCGGTGCTCTTCCATCGGCAACTCTGCCTAAATAGTATGTCTCATGTGATAAGGCTCGCTCGTAGATCTCGGTGAGTGTCATAGCGTTTGTATTGACTACATGATAACCAATGTTTGGCCTAAGTCCATCACCGAGGTGGTACACATCCTCAGAGTCATATCTCACTAAGTCTCCAACAAATAGTCTCAGATAATCATATCTATCCATGTACTGCATCATGGGTTCCTCTGCTCCCTGTCTCAATTCCATGAATTCCCTTCTCAACCTCTTCATTATTAAAGGCGGAAAGTATTGCTGATAAAACTTATGCTTGAAAGCATCACATGTCTCGAACTCTCCATGAGTAGCTATTGTCATATGCCACCAAACATCGGCGTCTCTCTTGAGAGTATACGATGAGATCTGAGATCTCAATATCTTATGAAACTTCTCCTATCCTCGATATTCTTACTCCATCGTAGGTGGGAGACGATACTACAAGTTGAACTTCATTTGATCTCTATGTAGGCTGGCGATCGATACGGTGCACGCGCGAGGAATAGTCTGCACTATCGACGTTGCTAAATTCGTAGTAAAAAGTGCTAGCGCTTGTAAAGTCAGTGTAGTAATCGTAGGAGTCGATGTCGATGTCAGTGGAGCAAAACGGGCAATCATCAAGGCGATGAAATCGGTCAACTGCTGGCTCTGAGTTGTCACTCGGCCAGACAGCCTCTGTAAATCCTTCGTAATAGTAGAAGGCTGATTGCCACTAGTCTCTACATCTCCTCCCCCTCGTGTATCAGTCATCGGAGTCTGCAAATGGATAGCGAACGCGAATCAGCTGCTACGTGACATAACACATAAATATATATATATATATATATATATATATATATATATATACATATAGAAATTAACAAGTACATATAAGAAATATCCATCTCACTTTCACTCACTTCCCAACTAATGATTTATAGGCAAAGGTCATCTGGTTTCCATAACTAAGTTTGTGTTTTATTCGTTTTATGTTTTACCTATCAAGAAAAATCTTGATGCTCTGATACCAACTGTGACGACTCCTTTTAAACGGTGCACCGTCCGGCCTAATCTCGTAATCAAGTCCTTAATCCTAACCACGTAAGACTTAATTACATCTTAGCCAACCTTTCGTCCCTATATTCTTTGATACACGTGTTTAGATATTATTAGGTTTCAGAGTTAATTAAAACTTTTTTATCATTTTAATATTATCACATAGTTTAAAGGTTACGCGAAAGCTCTTATTATCCAAAAATCATAAATGTGGAAAATCAGGAAAAACAAAATCACATGCATGTATATATCATAAAGATAATAACACAGTATAATATATGAGTCTCGAAATGGGGAACTATACGCTCAACCCGATATACAACCCAAAATATATAGTAAAGATATAAACATAATAATACAACAAAAATCGAGTCATACAAATTGAGATAGGAGAGTCGCCGAAATGCTCAAGGAAAGTCGCTGATCTTCTGTTTCCTCGATCTGCTACTACTCGACGGACTTACACCCACCGTCACTAGCTAGACGGTGAGTATATTGATATTTAAGTAATAATTGGAGAATTCTATGCCACATTTCTAAAATATAAGAAAGGTATTTAAAAGCATAAAGTAGTGAAAGAGTTGTTGAATCAAGTAATGCAAGTAAATACTACAGTTAAAAATGTATAGACTGACAAAAGCTAAGTCGAGATGATCTACATCCGATCGGCGGTGAGAACTATCACCTAAAATTTTCCACTACTATATGGAGCCGCGCTCGACATATTCCATACAAATAGCAGAGCTGCGCTCTACGCATATAAATCATCTATCTCATTCTTACTTATCACCCAAAATCCCATACCTCGTGTGCCACGCAAGTATAGTGGTGAGTGCCGGAACCCCGGTAGACCTATGTCCTTGTAAACCGCTCATCTCTTAAGCAATGGACACTAGATGATCTCTACTTTAGTTTTCAAAGATCAATAGTTCGAAGTCTCTAGGATTTCAAGACTAGTTAAGCTACAAAGCCCAAGGAAATAAAATACAAATCTAATTCATTCCAACTTATCCCAATAACATGCTTTGGAACAATTATCTATCAAGAATATCATCAAGAGTAGAAATTGGAATCAATGAAACATTTCACAAGGCATCATGTCAACAATATTCAAGCATGAATATAAACATGTAACGACCCTAAAAATCTAACTCGTGCCACATGTCATTTTAGGGTCGTATGTGAAACCCACTCGTCTTGATCCGGATCGAAATTGATGCGAAATAGGGTCAAGTTAAGGTTTAGATGCGGTGTTCCCGTATTTCGGAGTATAATGCTATTTTCGTCATTTTTTGGCTAAAATGAGGTGTTTTTCGGGGTTTAATTCGGACATAAAATCGATTAGATAAATATAAAAAAAAAGATCGGATAAGAGAGAGAGAGAGAGAGAGAGAGAGAGAGAGAGAGAGAAAGAGAGAGAGAGAGAGAGAGAGAGAGAGAGAGGGATGAAGAGAGCTCCGGTGAGGAGCAGCGGCTCCAACAAGACCGGAGGCCGCGGACGGCGACTCTCAACGACACGAGAGCGCGAATGGCCAGGCGAGTAGTCACGGTGACGCGATGACAACGGCGACGATGAGTGGCTCCACTGGCGAGGTCGGCGAGCCTCTGTTGCATCAGCAGCGCGGACGGCGGTTCGCGATGCGGCAACGGGCCATCGAAGGGATCGACGCAAGGGAGATCGCGAATGAGCAGCGGCGGCGGCTGCGAGGCGGATTGAACTCCGGCGGATGGCTGGACGGTGACGCGGCTCCAGCAGCGGCTCAGCGAGAAACAATGACACCGGCGAGGAGGAGCGGTAACGGCGAGCGGATGCGGCGCGGTGAACGACGTGGAGCAACGGTGCGATGGCGCATTGCCGGACCGATCGATCCCCGACGAGACACAACAAATAGTGGAACTTCGGAGTCGTTTTTGAGGTACGCAAGATTCCATCTGAAAGTCACTGAGGGTTTACTTTTCCAATGTTGATTTCATATTCCTTGCTATTGTACTCTATTCCGTGATACATTGGGTTGGTGGTCGAGTTACTCCCACCTGATTTTCGTAGTGTACTTATGGCACACTAGGCTGTAACACGTGTGATCAGGCATTCGGTGAATTGCAACCCGAGTTGCATTAAGGGTGCACGTGTCGAGCAAGCACCGCGATGAACCAGATGAAAGGAAGTGAGGGTCACCCATCGAAAGGATTTTGGGGGTCCGAAGTACAGTTTAGTCTGACCGAGACGAGTACACACTTTGTTTCTCTCATGTTATTTATTTATGTGATGATCGTAGTACAGTTGCATGTTTAGTTTACGCATGATTATTTAACATGATTATTGGTATCTATTTATTTTCTTATAAATGCTCGGTGTACTTCGTTTGGAGTTTTACTAACTGTACTCTCCATCTGGCTTTTTGTAATGGTCGAGTGCAAGCCTAGTGCTAGTAGGGGCAAAGGGATTCTTGGCGACTCATCTGATTGCCCACGGTTGATGACCCACTAGTACATGTTATATTGAGATTTTGCTTTACTTTTGGGTATTGGGAGACTGGATAGACACTGTACTTGTATATATTACTGCTTAGTATTGTCTCCTATATACAAAGTACTTTCCGAATTTTCCATAATAGGAGTTGCTCTTATAAATGATGCTTTATATGATAATGAATTTAATTGTTTTACTTGATTTAAATTTAAGACTTCCACTATTTTTAATGCTAAAAAAAATTCAACTATCTAACTAAATTGATTAACGAAATGAGTTAACACACATATCAAGCAGTCATGATGTAGCAAAAGACATTAGTGGCGTGGGTTAAGGATCTGACAGGACTGCGGGGCGGCACACTCCACGTGGCGACCTCGGGATTATGGGCCGTCATAGGTGGTGTCAGAGCGATAGTTCTAGAAACCTCGGGAAATTAATTGAAAGAACATAAGACTTAAAAAAATATTAGATGTGGAAACCCGATGTACTTGCCTTAGAACTCTAGTTGGGAAGTGATGGTGAGTCGGTAGACTTAGAGTTTATACACGTGTTATGTTTTATTGTAAATGATATATTAACACGTATATATACCGAAGATGATTTGACACACGCTTTTCGATACTAATTACGATGGACGGACAACCTTCAACAAAGCCTAAAATATGACAGACTAGTGATCCTACTAGGGACACCACTACTACAACCGTATCGACTCAAAGCATAGAGGATCGACTTACCACCCACGATGCGCAGTTGACAGAGATCCTCTAGTTACTTAGGGCTCAGGTGCGACAGCGCCACAACAGCAGCACTAGCTCCTACAGTTCTTGTCGCACCTACGATACAGACAGTCGTCGCCTCGACTACACCACATATGCCTTATACACCTCTTTCAGAGACACGAGCTGAGGGATTCTCGCCAGCTATCGTGATACTATTAGAGACTTCGACTCTTACGCCCCTACCTATAACTACCGAGCAGCCTGACGACTACTACAGTTCCTACTACTTCCGCATTCATCGTGACCCCGGAGGCGAAACTAGTTAGAGAGTTTATGAAATCTCAGCCGGGATACTTCTACGGTGGTGGAGACCCTGAAGCAACAGGGAAGTGGATAGTTTCGCATCAACGTTTCCATGCCATAAGCTGATGCGGAACGACGACATCATACAAGCACATTTATTCGGAGCGTGTCTGAGAAGTCATGCAACGATTTGGTGGATGACTTATCTGGATATCCACCCAGAGCCGGCGGCATGAGCGGAGTTTCGAGAGTTGTTCTACGACGAGTTCATTCCCATGCAGGTTAGGCTGAGGTTGAGGGATGATTTTCCGGCCTTACGACAGGGCAACCGCTCATTGATGCAGTACATGGAGCGGTACCGATACCTATTACTGTTCTCGATGGATGTTGCGAGCACAAAAATGCTTCGATTTACTATTTCATACGTGGTGTTGAGAAACGGAATGCTGACGCGATAGTCTCGATAGGTGCTACTACTCTTCAGGAGGTGTACGATCGAGCATTATCTTATAAGACACTGCTCTTGGAGAGAGAGACAGGCGTACGGCATGTACTACGGTAATGGTGGATCCGAGACCGAAGAGACAGAGAGATTAGCCTGACATGAGTCGCCGACGATGTATCATGATTTGAGGACCTGAACTACGACTTCGCTATTGAGTATCAGCGTGGGAAGGCGAATGTCGTAGCAGATGCCCTTAGTTGGAAATGACCAAACAGTGAGACAATAGTTTGCTAGATGACCCACAAGTTTTGTTTACTCGAGGCGGCAGCAGCTATGAGTTTGTTAGAGGATCCATATATTGCAGAGATATATATTTGCGGACAAATGAAAGTACCGACAATATCCATGTGTGTTGGAGTGTCAGAGAGCTGATGTGATGTATTAGAGGTTCATGGACATGACACAGAGTCCAGATTACCCAGATTGGTGCGAGTCCATTGATGAGTGTTCGAGACATCGAGGTAGATTGTGGATTCCGACAGTGGTAGAGTTACGCGATGATATTCTTCAGGAGGCTCACAGATCCAGGTACACTGTGCATCCCGGCGGGACTAAAATGTATCATGATATGCAACGAATATTTTGGTGGTTAGAGATGAAGGCAGATGTCAGCCAGTATGTGAGAAGTTGTGAGGTGTATCAGCAGGTTAAGGTTGAGCACAAGAGGCCTGGATGACTATTGCAGCCACTACCTATCCTATAGTGGAAATGGGAACACATCACTATGGACTTCATCAATGGGTTGTCGACGACTTTGTGCAAGCACGATACTAGTTGGGTGGTCGTGGATCGACAGACGAAATCAGCGCATTTTATCCCAATTTCCATGAAATATAGCTTTCCATAGCTGAGTGCGCTCTTCGAGCGAGAATTATCAGATTGCACGGAGTGCTAGTATCTGTAGTGTCAAACAGAGACAGTCGACTTACTTTGCAGCTTTGGCATGCCATGCAAGAGTAGTATGGTACCAGATTGCAGTTCAACACGACTTTTCATCCGCAGACCGACGGGCAGTCTTAGAGACTTATTCAAATTCTTGAGGACATGTTCAGAGCCTGTGTGCTACAGTTTGGAGGGTCATGGGAGAAGTTTTTGCCACTGTGTGAGTTTGCTTGGAATAACAGCTATCAGGCAAATATCGGGATGCCTCCGTTTGAGGCGCTGTATGGCAGGCCCTGCGATCACATGCGTGTTGGGCAGTGCTTGAGGATACATCGGCGATTTGGGCAGAGATAGTTGTTGATTACACATAGAAGATTAGCAGATTTGACATAGACTTCAGGCGGCACAGGACAGACAGAAGAAATATACGAATAAGTATCACGAGGGTTTAAGGTATGAAGAGGGCGACATGGTTTATCTGAAGGTTTCCCCTTGGAAGGGCCAGCAGAGATTTGGGATTAAATGGAAATTGACGCCGAGATACATAAGATCGTTCAGAGTCGTAGCACGAGTTGGCAGTGTGGCTTACAGATTGGACTTGCCACTAGAGTTAGCTGGGGTTCATCCGACATTTTACATTTCAATGTTGAGACTCGCTAGGTCAGGGTCGAGATCGACGATTGAGTTAGGACGGTGGAGATACAGCCTTACGTGACCTATGAGGAGAGACCGATAGAGATTGTCGACCATCGAGTACAGATTCTTCTGAACAGGGAACTCGCGAAGGTCATAGTTCGTTAGCAGCATCATAGGACGGAAGGACTCACTTGGGAGCTTGAGTCGTCGTGAGGACACGTTACGTTCAGCTATTCTCTAGTATGGGACTTGGGTTACAGTTAAATTTCGGGACGATATTTTTTTTTAGTTGGGAAGATTGTAACGACCCTAAAAACCTAACTCGTGCCACGTGCCATTTTAAGGTCTTTTGGGTCGTTACAAGCAGTTAGTTAAATTTTTAAAATTTTTGAATTGTGGTGGATAATGATTATAAGGATAAGGTCGTAGAGGTTAAAAGAATGGGGGATAGATTGATTCTAGTTAAATTAATTATTGGAGACGAAAAAATTAACATACTTAGCGCATATGCACCACAAGTAGGATTAAGCGAGAGCATCAAACACAAGTTTTGGGATGATATGGATGGATTTATGCAGAGTATACCATTAGATGAAAAGGTTTTTATTGGAGGAGATTTAAATGGGCATGTCGGGGTAAGTAACGATGGGTTTGAGAGAGTTCATGAAGGTTTTGGTTACGGTAATAGAAATGAAGAAGGAGAATCAATTTTAGAATTTGCTTCAAAGATATGATCTTGTCTTAGCAAATACTAGTTTTAGGAAGAGGGAGTCGCATATAATTACTTTTAGTAGTGGTCATAACAAGAGTCAAATAGATTTTCTTTTAACAAGAAAAATAGATAGAAAACTATGTAGAGACCGCAAAGTAATACCTGGTGAAGCACTTACTACCCAACATAAGTTAGTAGTACTTGATATTAAGCTAACACAACGGAAAAATATGAATAAAAGAGTTAGCGACCCTAGAATAAAGTGGTGGAACCTAAAACATAGTAAACAAGTAGAGTTTAGAGAAAAACTACTAAAGAAAAATGTTTGGAATCTTGACTTAGATGCTAATACAATGTGGCTAGAAATGAGTAGTTGCATAAGGAGGGTGGGATCAAACATATTAGGTATATCTAAGGGCTTGGGACCTCCAAAGAAGGAAACATGGTGGTGGAACGAGGATGTCCAACGAGCAATTAAGACTAAAAGAGATATGTATATGAAAATACCTAAGTGTCAAGATGAAGATGCGTACAATCAATATAGAGAAGCTAGAAAACAAGCTAAAAAAGTAGTTAGTCAAACTAAAACAAATTTCATGGAAGATTTATATACAAAGTTAGGTAATAGAGATGGCGAAAAATATATATAGGCTAGCCAAATTAAGAGATAAAAAGAAACAAGACCTAAGTCATGTAAGATGTATTAAGGACGAAAATCAAAATGTTTTAATGCGCGAGGAGGATATTAAGGAGAGATGGAGAAGTTACTTCGATAGTTTATTTAATGATGGCCAAATTGATGCTATAATAGATGAAAACCCACACCAAGAAAGAAATGTAAACTATACACGCAATAGTAGAATTGTAGAAGTTAAAGAGGCATTGAAAAGAATGAAAATAGGGAAAGCATGTGGCCCAGATGAAATACCCATAGAGGTTTGGAAATGCTTAGGAGAAATCGGATTGACTTGGTTGACAAAACTTTTCAATAAAATTTTAAAATCAAAACGGATGCCATTGGATTGGAGAAGAAGCACGCTTGTGCCAATCTTTAAAAACAAAGGAGACATTCAAAGTTGCTCAAACTACCGGGGAATTAAACTCATGAGTCACACTATGAAACTGTGGGAGAGGATAATTGACAATAGGCTAAGGAGAGAAACAACAATATCAGAGAACCAATTTGGTTTCATGCCTGGGAGGTCAACTATGGAGGCGATTTTCCTTGTAAGACGATTGTTAAAAAAATATAGAGAAAAGAAAAAAGATCTTCATATGGTATTCGTAGATTTAGAAAAAGCATATGATAGGGTCCCTAGAGATGTTCTTTGGTGGGTTCTAGAAAGAAAAAGAGTACACGCTAGATACATAGACACTATTAAAGATATGTACGATGGAGTAGTAACGAGTATAAAGACATTTGGAGGAGCTACAAAAGAATTTCCCATTACGATAGGACTACATCAAGGATCGGTTTTAACCCCATATCTATTTACTTTAGTTATAAATGAATTAACTAGACATATTTAAGAGGATATACCATGGTGTATGCTATTTGCAGATGATATTGTCTTAGTGGATGAAACTAAAGATGGAGTGAATAGGAAATTAGAACTCTGGAGAAATACATTAGAATCAAGGCTTTAAGTTGAGTAGGACGAAAACTGAATACATGCACTGTGAGTTTGGAAACACTAGACATCGAGATGACGGAGTAGTAAAATTAGGGGAAGTAGAAGTTCCTAGGGTAAACCAATTTAGATACCTAGGTTCAATCATACAAAATGATGGTAACATTGAAAATGATGTCACACATAGAATCCAAGTGGATGGAAGAAATGGCGAGTGCAACGGGGTGATTTGTGATCGACATGTTCCTACTAAGTTAAAAGGAAAATTTTATAGGACCGCGATTAGGCCAGCTATGCTCTATGGAAGTGAATGTTGGGCGGTAAAGCAACAACAATTACATAAAGTGAATGTAGCATAAATGAGGATGCTTAGGTGGATGTGTGGTAAAACTCGTAAAGAGAGAATAAGAAATATAGAAATTCAAAGACAAGTAGGAGCAGCACCAATTGATACAAAGATTAGGGAAGGGCGGTTGCGATGGTTTGGTCACCTGCAAAGACGGCCTACAAATGCCCCAACTAGAAAACTTGACTCAATAGAAACTGTAGAAATTTGACGAGGTAGGGGTAGACCAAAGTTAACATGGGATGCATTAATTAAAAGAGATTTGAATGGTTTGCAAAGCTCACCATCAGTTGCACTTAATCGAGCACAATGGAAAAGTTTGATCCATGTAGCCGACCCCAGTTAATTTGGGACTGAGGCTATGTTGATGTTGATGTTGATGTTGAGGTTACATCACGGTACACACACACCGAGATTATAAACAATTTTTTGTCCACTTCCAACCGAGCTGAGCTCTACATACTCATTCACAACCAATCGATACAATACCAAATTAAGTAGTGTACACAACTCCCGGTCAGTGGCCAACGAGAATCACACAGTAATCTTAGAGTTCCATGAAGGAAACTTCTACTTACATGTGGACATGCCTAACCGAAACAAGACCAAACACTGTATTGAACATAAAACTCGATATTTGGTTACCAAAATTTATTGCTTTTTCTCGATCATTTAAAATCGAGAAAGTAGCTAACTTCTTGCTTCTGTTGAAACGAGATTAACCGCAATCGTGGTTTCAAATGGGATAAAATATATCTCTCGGTAACAAATAGGCCTAAGTTCCTGAATAGTTACGGTCCTGAGAGACCGAGATTAGCCTAACAGTCTCGAACCTGACTGACCGAGACTGTTTTCTTATCACAAAAAAACTACTTTATTTAAGTAAAATTCACATGCATCACACAACCTTCACATCACCAAACATTCAAACAACAAAGGACAATAACATTCAACAATATACACAACAGTGAAGACTTGATGAATTTGGCAAAATAAGCTTCAACAATTCAAACAATAAGGCAACAATATTCAACAAGTTTCATAAACCAAAATAAACTACGACAATTCAAACAATAACGCAATAACATTCAACAAGTTTCATAAACCAAATTAAAGTACAACAAATCAAATTACAATAACAAGTTAGGTCCCTCATTGCTTTGGATTCTTCAAGTTCTTTCTAGTGTATTCATTGTCAAACATTCTCTTTGGGGGGCGAGCATCGACCGGTGGTGGTGGAACATTACCTGGGTGGATTTGATTATGTGGAAGTGATGTCGTGCTGGGATTACTCAGGGCCTGGTTGCGTAGGGGCTAATATGTCCGTGGCGGTGGTGGTGGCAGCGATGGTGGTGGTAGTGGTAGTGGTGATGGTACGACTGAGACTCCTCCCTAATAGGAAATTGACGACGTCATTAGCCATTTTCCTTGCTGACTATAACCTACACACTCCAGCGGGGATTCCATCCATCGTAGTGTCGCGTTCAACGCATGCCTATTACGCTGATGAAAACAAAGTAAATAGGTTAATGTTAAAAATTATGGGGTTTCAATTAATTTTGAACACATCAACATAAAACTCAAAACACATTCAATACCTCCAATAGCTCATTTTCAGTGATAGTTGTGGCAACAAGGTCTTCATCTTCAAGCTCGGGTTCTCGATCACCGGTGTGACGCTTTCAGGAACCAAGGTAGATAGTCCGGTGTAGCCGAGAACTCAAATTGTGTCTTCTCGCTGACAAACTTTGGGGGCCAACAAATGGTTACGCTAACGCTCCCAATTGTCTTGTTGGAACCCGTACTTAACATAATATTTAAGTGTATATGGGTCTCGGTGTGCTTCCAATGGGCGGTATGGAGGGTTTAGTATATATTGCACATGGCTAAGTTGTCTCATAATCCTCTCCGAATGGTAGGGCTCCACCACATCCATGTACTTCAATGTGCCACTGTAGAAAGCCATCGGGTGCACAACTCCATTATTCCTGGTATTAACATAAGTCAAGTGACCTAATCAAGCATAAACAACCATAATTAGTAAACATAAACTAACTTGAACAAAGAGAAAACACGATTGATTAAATAACTCACCTCGCTTGGCCGCAACCTCTCCAATGTTCTCCTGATGGACCTATGCTTGTCAACATTCATCGTCGTATCGTGCTTCTGAATCCATCTAGAGACACGAGGTTTCACGTAGTCCATGTAGTTTGGATTAGATGTGGTGAGCCCAAATTTGAAGTGCTCGTACATCCATCCCTAAAAATACATACATCGTTAGTTATTGGAAAAATTCAAAACCTAATTCAAAATATTTAAAAAATAATGTACATAGATTTACAAATATACCTCAAGTAATGTGAGGTAGCCGACAATCTGAGAAACTTTTACTCTGGTGGCAGACCCCAAGTGTCGGTACAATACATTAATGCAGCTGCACCCTATACATGCTTGCCCACGTCATTTAAATCTTGTAGAAGCTTCAACAAGATAATAGATACCCGAGATCCACTTTTGTCCGCAAAAGGGTGCAAGAGAGTAAGTACAACAAATACGCCCTGGCAATGCATTCCATGGACGGATAAGTAGTGTCATTTCACCGAATGGTAAGTGAAATGTTTTCGTCTCCGACTGCCACCACACACAAAGGAAAAAATAACCTCCTTGTTAGCCTTACGTATGAGCAATCTATTAGCGATTAAACCTGACAGTTGAATAATCCTCTGAAGGCCCTCGATGTCAGGGTGGTACGACTATAAGTCATATTCTTGGATCTGGACACCGTGATTGATACTTGAGTATCGGGTGATCCTACAACAACAAAAAACACATTGCATCAGTTATATGAAAATGATAACTTTGTAAGTACTTTGTTCAAAAATATTTAGATAACTCGTTATTACAAATCGCAAAGGCGATATGATTTTAAAACTGTTCAGCAATGATCCATCTTAGGGCCATCAGCGAAAGGAGCACACCATTGAACTTCCTCTTATTATTCCCCTTCATTTTGACTACCTCCACCACTAGTACTCCCATCCACATTACGATCCCCACTAGTGGTGTCTGCTGGTGCTGAGGACTCACTACTACTAGACTCCAATGCGTGATCTTCATCTTCACCTCGAGCAATGATAAGATCTTACGTCGATGCGTATTAACGTTGGAACCCTCATCATGCAATTCAACATTCTTTGCCCGATCAACAATAGTCTTTCCCTTTCCCTTCACATCTACCTTCTGTTTCTCTTTCTGATAAGACGCGGTCGGGGTATCTTACCGCCTTGCCCCCGGTTACCCCTCGACGCGTCAATGCCAGCCTCTTCCTTAGTCATTGTGGTCTTGGAACGAGTTATACCTGATAAGACAATAACATGTAAGCACATAGAATAAAAATAGAAATGAACTTCAAAAAAACAAGAGAAAATTCTACCATTTCTATAGTCTCAGTCAAGTAGGTTTGAGAAAACAATAATAATCTCGGTGATGCATAACCCAGACGGTGTTCCAAGTCTCGATCATTGACGACCAAGACATTTGAATAAGTTTCGATTATACATAACCGAGACTAACCAAATTCTACATTTTGAACTATTATCGATATGTGGTGACCGAAAGTAATCCAAGTTTCATGGTACCTAGGACAATACTACCTAACCACAATTTCAATTATGGTTAACCGAGACAATAAAAGATCACATATACTACAACTTTTGGAGATTAACCCCCAAGACTATAAAATGACTCTCGGTAGTAAGTAACTGAGACACTTCAATAACTACACTAAAACCTATGTCTCGGCCATGCTTACCTAAGACTGTGCTCATCCTCTTTGACCTGTGTAGCCGAGAAACACGGGTTTGCACATTCAAAAACCTAGCAAATAAAATACACAAAACAAATCAAAATTGAACCATAATCTATCAAAATCGAGTTTATACATACCTATAACTTGTCGAATAAATGCCTCATCTGACTTGGTACCCTAAAACTGAGACCTAAAACGTGCCAAACAACTCAAGATCTCTTAAACTGGAAGAAAACCACCACTTCAAAGAACGAGATTGCAGAGGAGAATGCACAAAGGAAGCAATTGCACTTACCAATGATCAAGAATGTGGTATATGGTTCGAAAATTTTTCAATTCCTCCTTACTGTTTTATCAAATTGGTGGATTGGTGGTGGGGTGCACTTGGGAGCAATTATGTGATTTCATTCAAATTTTTTCGGTGCCTTTGGTAAACCACTTGGTGCCCTCAACAAAGGTGTGCCTTCACTAATTGATGGGGTGCCCATAGCGGCCCTTCTTTTTTTTGTGCATCCCTATACCAACAAGGAAAAATAGGTTGTCTTATATCAATTCCTTTTGCAGTACGAAATTGCACAAAGAAACCTCCAAGTAACCAAGTCCAACTAGGTACCAAGAATTTCTGCAACATGGCTAGTCAACCACGAATCCAAGGAATTATTCATCAAACTCTTAAACAACCAATCATAAGATAAAAATTATATAATAATAAAAAGTATGATTTCCCCAATATCACCTATCTCAAGAAAGCACTTAGAGAGACTTAATGGAATTGAACCAAAAAGGCTATGATATCACTGTTGTGTTTCGGGGACCAAGCGCAATAGAAGTTTTTGAAACCTTTTCAAATATCCTAGATCCAAGACCCAATTAATTCCATCAAATTGATGTACCAATAGAGAGAAACCATATCTTAACAAGAACAACTCTATGTCTGCCTTGTTTGGTATTGATCGATTCCTTCAAAATGCTGCAAAACAAATGTCCTTTATTAAAAATCCACACACAACAAACGATCACGATCCGGAGTGCTAGCCCCAAAATCCTAGGGCAAAAATTCTCACAAAAGCTCTCTAGAAAAATCTTTACAACAACTGTAACCCCAATGTATTATTTATAGTATAATAGGTCGAGTTGTAAAAGAACATTATCTCTTAGTCACACTCTAAAAGAGTTTTAGAGTCTTAGATAAAGCCAAACTCTAAAAATGATAGTAAATGATAATCTACAATTACTAATCCAACAAGAGTTATAATTTATCTAAATCTCAAATAAGAATTAAAGTCATATTATAATTCCAATTAAAGTCAGAGACAAAATTTCTAGTCACACTAAAAATGTAGGAGACTTTTGAATCTTAATCAAACTAGGACATTTAATGAGAATCTTCAAAATGAATTTTATCAAATAAAATTCATCAACCTAGATAATATTAAATCGTGCAAATCCGTTATTTGAGTATGACCCAATAGGTACATATAAAGTTGGCAGTGAATCAAGAACTTTTTCGGCACACAAATCATAAGCAACATCTAGCAAGATATTATTACTACCCAAGTTGCACGAAGATGAAAAAAATCTATACAGCCTAATAGATAGTGCATATCATGTCCCTTTGTCATGCGATATCTTTTGACTGAATATAAGACATGAGATGTCACATTTATAGTTTAATTTACTAGTCTCGATCTACTATTAGACTGAAATTGTCAAGTGACATTGATCCAACCAATTCATTAGACATGACCTTTTATCAGTCTAACATATCGAGGAGTCCAATAGATATTTCTCTCTAAAAGAAATAGACAAATTACATTTTGATCACACAACATCCACACATTATTCGGACAATGACCAATCACAACTTTTATAATCATTTGGTTAAAGACGACATTTAATTGTGTCAATTCATTGTGCTTCTAATGTTGGAGTCTCTGGTGATTTCAAGTCAAATGAATAAATGATACAACTATCATAAGAAGCACTTATGAAATTGACCATGTAGCGTTCGGGTCGGTCCAACACCTGTTCCCAACAGATACTCATGATCTTGATCCGTATCTATATACACACAATCATCATATGAATACCAATCAAGACTAATACTAGTCTCAATTTATTATTGTTCCCATAATAATAACTGACTAGCGATGTTTAGAATAATTATTCATGGATACTATTATAAAAGAAACATGCATCACTTATAATAATTAAACAATGTTTACAAAATTGACATATGACACATTCCCCAACATATTAGTCTCTGGCTGTCGTCGCTCGACAAAAGCTGATATCACCTCCTTATTTCCCTTCTTATTAAAGTAATCTATGAGTGGAGTCAACCTTAACCTCCGAATGATTCTCTGCATTCCCTGGGTGTCGAGGTGGCAAGACTATAAATCTCACTCAACTATTTGAGCCACATGGTTTATGCACTTAAGCAACGATCGATGCTGCAACAACAAAAAATAATTCATAAATATATTATTGTATATGAATAGCAATAATAATAATAATTTGACTGAAAAAGACATGATATTTTGCAAAGAGTACATACATCAGCATCCCAAATTGCTGCCACAACATGATCCTTAAAACTCTTAGACAAATAGTGGTCAATAGGACCGCCAGGGAAAGGAACAGATGGGTCATGTTCGAGCTCCACGACATTTCGACCGACACCACCACTTGCTTGTCGTTTGGATGTGGTGGTTTCTTTGAATTCTGCCCCACTACTACTTCTGGCCCCCACGGGGATATGAGATGCCTCATCCTCGACATCATTCCTTGAAGATCGGCGTCCACGTACACCCTAATCTTGAGTAACCTGTTGTTTCACCTTCCGCTAAGATGCAGTTTGCGCCCTCTTCTTGCCACGGTCAGCAAGAACAGAAGGACTAGCAAACGTCGGCGCATTGGATCGACGTTATGCTCTTGTGGGCTCACCATCAACTTCCTGCCTGAAAACAATATATTTCCCCGAGCCATATCTGATAAGAGAAGAAATTGTAAGCATATCGTATCTGTTAAAAAAAAAACCTTAAAAAAATCACTTCCAACAGTGTCTCAGTCGCACAAAATCGATATCTAAGGTTACGTCACGGTATCAACTCATCAAGATCTAACCAACATACACTAAAATATGAAGTCTCGACAGTGTTGTTCTGATACCATAAAAGGTAGTCTCGGGTACCTGTTACCTAGATGTAATGAAAGCCTTCCTTTTTAGGTTTCACTTTAGTCCGTCTGACATGATCATTAGTCTTGGAAATACATTGTCAGACTAATGAACATGTCACGCCCTTATGTGGCTAACGAATATGGGTTTTTTTTCAAGGAAACCCAGTTATTACAACATTTTCATGGCAAACAACAAAGAAAACGAATCAAATGAACAAAAAATTAAATGAAAAACACAAACATACCTCAGTTTGCCTCTCGATTTCACATCAACCCAAATCCAAACTCGTCCCACAAACCCTAGACTACCGAGCACTTCCACTAGCCAAGTAAACACTCACAAAACTCAAAAAATGCACAAATCGCACAAATTTGTGGGAGAGAACAAAGAAAATGAGAAGATTCGATCAAAAACACTTCCAAATCACGATGACAACGAGAGCAGAAAAAATGTAAATGAAGTTTCAAACCTCTTTTTATCAAAATCAATGAGGTGCCTCATTGGTAAGGTTTCAGGGGCATTTTGGTCCAATTTGGGGGTGCCTTGGCAAATTTGATGGGTGCCATTGTAAATGGGTTGCCCTGAGCAATAACTGGGGTGCATATAGCGCGATCCTAAAGAAAAACAAATAAAACTAGCAGCACCTCTTACTAAAAGTAAGTACAGCTCATTTGAGACATTAGGAGGAAAGATGATACTGAAAGACTATACCAACCCTCCAAGCCAAGCCAATCTTAGAGTATAAAAGATGACAAAGACCATATCAATTAGAAATAAGAGATGAAATAATAATTAATGTAGTAAAAATTTAGTACCGAATATGGCCTTGAATGAACAAACAAAAAGCAAATTTGAAGTGATATTGATGAAATGGGAAACGAAATAAGTATTGTAAGAGATTTTAATGGCACGAGAGTAAAGAGAACGAGTATAATGCATTAAGATTGTACGGTTCGACGGAAATGAAATGGAAGAAAATATGTTGGATCTAGCAATGGTACGTGAGCTTATGGCAGACACATGCTATGAACAAGGAAATGGACACTAAGTAACCTTCAAAAATAGTCCTCATAAAGGCCCTAATTTATTTATTTCTAAGTAAGAATCAATGAACATTGAGAGGAATGCCTTTAAAGTGTATCTTGTCCACAAACAAATATAGTGTAACTAATGAAGAATTTCAGACCGACCTCTTTAAGGGTCCATGGGTAAAATCTTCCGACGTAATTTTCTCCATAATCATGTCTCAAGCATAAGACCTCTACGAAGTTTAAGGTTATTAGTCTCAACCACTCGATCTTTGTTGGTTGTAAGGACACTTCATTATCTAAGTTTTAGATATAGCAGGACTAAGAGCTGTTATTATGGCAAGTAACAAGAAAATATGACTAAATACAAAAATAACAATAGTAGTCTCATTATAATAAGTTACCATCACATTATGTCTTCTCCATTCACAATAGATTTTTCTAACCTATGCAGGTAGAATCATGGTAGCTCATTGTTTTGTGACAAGAAAAGATGTGGCATATATCAGCATAAACAAGAAATTAAACAGACAAGGGATGTGTGGTGTCCTCACTAAGAAGCACAACAAAGTTTGTTGGAGACAAAATCCATCATCTGTTAACTGAGACATCAATTATAATGGATAGGAGCCAAGGCCTCTAAGCCTCCAGATCAGTCTCTCCCTAGACATCCTCGAATTGTGCTCGAATAGACGAACCAGATGAACCATAATATTTGTAAGAATCACAATGCAAGTTTACTTTTTCTTGCAATGCCATTGGGCTGCATAAGCATGTACTCTTCTTGCAATCGCTTGAACATGCGCAAAATAGATCATCTCTAGGAGTACTGCCATAGTAGAAGAGAATACACGGCCAACAGGTTCTGTGTTCTGTTTGTCCAAAACGCACCAGTCAGAGGAAAAGTAGACGAACTACATCCTCCTTCACAAGACATCACAATAGCCGATGATGGTGGTCATTGGTCATCAACAATCACCTTTACTCAATGAAAACATGACTACACCAAGTGAGGGTGGCATGGTCCTAGAAGCCCAGAAGAATGCAGCACATTCACCTAGCTAATTCTTCTGGTGCGCTTGATGCTTCAAGAACCATAATGCCCCTTCAGCGGCCTGATCTTGCGCAGCTTTCTTCTTTGCCTGAGGTTCACTATAGCACTCTAAGATTGTACTTTTGGCATCTTCTACTTCGACTCTAACCCTGTACACAAACCTGCAGCAAAGTTCGATTTCAGCAATTGAGAAACTAATGGGAAAGCCTGCAAAGTTCATAATCAATGATTGAAGACTATTTCGGCTTTGCAGCTAAAATTGCCCAGGAATAAGTGTGATTATGTCGTGCAAACCTGACGATCGACTGAGATTAATATGACAGGAGGTCAAGCTCTATAGTTTACACCATTAAAGCTGACAAGTATCTTCAAAATCTAACAAGCTACGATTTCAATTTACTTTTTTTGAGAGCTACAACTCACTTTTTATCAAAATCTCACATGTTGGAGAATTTTCATATCCACCAAACCCCAGCAACATTTTAAAATGTTTTATGCGTATTCTTCTGATATAATGTAGTTCATGCAATAAGTCAGATATGCACTCTAATAGATAAGTTCTTAAAATGACTATAAGTAAATCCGTTTGGATCAGCTTTCTTGGCTCAGATACAGAAACTATCCTCAGATATTTTGGTTTGTCGAGGAATCTTGATAAAACAGTATGTATACTTCTAGTTCCAGAAGCTAAAGTAATTATAGCATTTAATTTGAGTTTAAGGCCTGTAATATGTAAAAGGCCAAAATTACACTCAAAACAAGTGTGCCATTTTAATTTAAAACTGCTTTTTCTAAGTTTTATTGAAAAGAAAACAACTTATTTAAACTCTTTACCTATCATAATATATCATAAAAATTAAGAAAAAAGTATCTAAACTAACAGTTCCTTATCCGTTCCAAGTACCCGTGGCCAAAATGTTGGACACTTTGTGCCGAGTCGCCAAGTCCTATAAATTGAGAATATACGAGTCAGACATCTAGATATATACCCATATCCGAGTCCGGGTAACTTAGCCCGATCACAATTCTATCATCAATTCATTTGTGCATTTTCTTCCAAAGAAAAAGTGCTCAAATCAATTGAGGATAGAATTGACACTAAATAAAAAAATGTTAGGATATAATTGATAAATTTCAAAGGTTATGATATAATTGATACAACCTATAAAGATTAGGATGTTTTTGATCATTAGGCCTATGTAAAATAGCCTAGAAGGCTATTCGATCATTGAAAAGTCTAAAATTTAATGGAAATGTAAATTTGGTGCAATATTGCTTGAGAGGCTAAATAAATTATATACTAAAGCAACAGAATATTGCCTTCATAATGTTTAAAAGCTAGTGTAAGAATTATGAAAGCTCATCATCAACGACATTAAATTGAGCATGATGAAATAGTTTGATCCCAGCGACTGCAAGCCGATCGCCTACGCATTGCCTAGGTATCTTGGGAAAATACCGCCTAGGTGGTGGCGGTTGCTTTAGAGGTCGGTGTCCTAAATAATTCTTTCAGAAAATCGAAGAGGCTAATTACAACTAAGTTTGGTACTATGAACACCTACCAAAAACAAAATCTTAATATAATTAATGCTAATTAAGGACCTAAAGGCTTTTGAAGTATAAATTAAATATGGATTACAATGACTAATAGAAAATAATTGTTACTTAAGGATCTATAAATAAATAATAAATAAGTCAGGGGCCTCTAAATAAATATATTTTTGGCCGCCTAGGCAACGCCTAGTTGCTGTCTAAGCACTGCCATGCCTAGCCTAAGGAAACTGCCTTGAGATCGCCTTGGCACCTTGCATGAATAATTAAAACTTAATAGTTTCCCCTTGCTTTTGAACTTTATTTTTTTAACACATTGTCAAGCATGTCCCTTCAATTATAAACATTGCTAACCATCACATGTAATACGTACGTTCATGTCAATTTATAGATCATATCAGGTATCTACAATGTAAGAATATTTATAATGTTTCATGTCTTTCTTTCATGCCAAGTGTTTGACCTAAATGCGACTCAGGTAAATTTATTGACAAAGGCATTCATTCGTCGAAAATATGTTTTGGGACAAAGTTATTTTCCCCTCGAGCAAATTAAAGTTCAAAATCTACAGAGTAAGGTAACACCATAAAGAGAGCATGCTGGAAATATCTAGACTAATCACTGACTTACAACTTGAGATGATGTGGTCCTTCCTCATTGATGCACTCAAAAAATGGAGGGTTCCAAGAATTGGAAGCACATAGTTCAAAAAGATGTGACTTCGCTGACACCTTGTTTTTCATACCTACAGCAAGAACTAAAGTAAATATGATGAAGTCATGGAAAAAATGTAAAGCAACTTGTAACTCGCTTTGCACCAGTTCACAAGGTTCCTGTTCTTTAAGCCATACCTTCCATCTGCAAGTCAATTAAACTGCTTCCACCTTCACTGGTCTCACCCTGGTGCCATTGAGGTGTCGTTGCAGGAGTGGACTGTGTACAGCTTGATTTGAAGCTGACATCAACTCTATGGTTAAGCTTATCGTTAGTGGTCATTAAGTTGGAGAGGGTGCCAGCAGAAAGTGAAGTATCATGTTCCTCCAAGTCCCCTAATTGAGAGGGATTGAGGGACTCCATGGTTGCTTCATCAAATCCAATAAGAGTTGCTTCCTGCTTTCTGATTGACTTCAAAACATCCTCCATCGACTTTCTTTTACTTTTGTAACCTTTAGCCTGTTACGCACAATATAGGCTTCAAAAAATCAGCTACCAAGAAAAAGAAACTAAAAAAACCAAAGCAGATATTGTCGTAAACTTAAAATTATAAAATAATGCCATAACTATAATCATTCCAACTGATACATATCTTTTATCATACAAGGTCTTAAACCTGAAACAGTAGTTTCATCTCTTTACTCAAACTTGTACAGAATTATATGGATCCCTATTTAAACGTAATATCACAACATTCAGTTCTTATCCATCAATTGGAATCACTTGGACAATTGATAGAGATTGCACCTTTCACAACAACAACAAGAAGCCTCAATCCCAAATTAGTTGTTGGCCACATGAATCAAACTCTTCCATTGTGCTCAATTTGATGCACTTAATGACGTATTTTTCAAATCCCACATAATCGATGTGTCCCGAGTAAGCTTAGGTATACCCCTACAACTTCTGACATCTTCGGTTTTTTTTTTTTTTTTTTTTTTTATTTATTTATTTATAATCATGGGTGTCTAAGCCTTTTAAACTCGATTATTCCCACAAGAGTCAATTGGGTGCCCCAACCCCATGACCCAAAAGAACCAACATTTCTGGTGTTGGATGGCAGAATTCAACCACATAAGCTATTGGTCATCGAGCACATCTCAGTAACTTTATCACCGCATCAAATCAATTGGAGGCAATTTCTTCAGTTTCTAATGAGTTGAATAATCTAACTAATACAGTTGCACGTCAACTTTTGATGTAGTGAAGAATTGGTTTATTGCTCGCTACAAAGAAAATAACATATTTTATACGTCATTTGTTAACTTTACACATACCCAAATTAAAGAAAACATGTTTCTTTACTCGTGTTTTCCCTCATCAGACAAGTACGAAGAAACACACAAACACAAGAGAATTTTCTGTCTCTTAAAATCTCAAACTTCATTAATTGACCTAAAATTATATAATGCCTTTATATAGGCTAAACACATTCTAACAAAACTCCTAAAACAAATATAAAATTATAATTGGATAACAACAAATTCCTATTTAGACTCGACTAAATCTCAAGCTTATAATTTGAATCTATATATAACTTTCTAAAAAAACTTCTAATAACCCTATTATACTAAAATACAAATAATTAAATAAATTGAATAATAAGAAATCCCCCTTCTCTTTCTTCATTATTCTCTTTGGTTCGAAAAATTTGTCCTAGAATTTTAATCTTCTTCCTTGTCCGACAACTTTTAACAACAAAAACTTCACATAAATATATACACCGCGGGATCACAACTTTGACATGGCCTAAATCTCCAAGAACCACTTTGTCTTCAACAAAGTCTTGATCATCATTATCAAACTTTAGCCACTTTTCAAAATTGGCATATTCTTCCTCGAAAAGATTGGATCAACTTCTTCGTCCCCCCGGAGAACAAGAAAATTGTCGTTGTCTTCTAATCAAAGATTCTCCCTCTCCTCATACTCCGTGATATGATTTTGCCTCTTTTGACCATCTTCACGGTCTTGCCATATTTGTTGCAACTGAAATAACTAACAATCACATTGTGGCTCTTGTCAATGCTTTGACACACCATGGCATCAATGCGGAAAGATGGGCGAACCAATATCTCTGGTACTAGCAAGGAATTGACGAATTGTTGGCTACAAAAAAGATACAACAACAACAACATAGCTTCAATCCCAAAATAATTGGGGTCGGCTAGATGAATCAAACTTTTCCATTGTACTCGATTACGTGCAATTAATGGCGAGCTTTCCAAACCATTCAAATCCCTCCTAATTAATGCATCTCATGTTAACTTTGGTCTATGATCCATGTAGCCGACCCCAGTTAATTTGGGACTGAGGCTATGTTGTTGTTGTTGTAGTAGAAATGAGGATGCTTAGGTGGATGTGTGGTAAAATTCGTAAAGATAGAATAAAAAATATAAAAATTCAAAGACAAGTAGGAGTAGCACCTATTGATACAAAGATTAGGGAATGGCGGTTGCGGTGGTTTGGTCACCCGCAAAGACGGCCTACGAATGCTCCCGCTAAAAAACTTGACTCAATAGAAACTGTAGAAATTCGACGAGGTAGGGGTAGACCAAAGTTAACATGGGATGCATTAATTAGGAGGGATTTGAATGGTTTGGAAAGCTCACCATCAATTGCACTTAATCGAGCACAATAGACAAGTTTGATCCATGTAGCCGACCCCAATTAATTTGGGACTGAGGCTATGTTGTTGTTGTTGTTGTATGTTAACTTTGGTCTACCCTTAACTTGTCGAATTTCTACAATTGCTATTGAGTCAAGTTTTCTAGTGGGAGCATTTGTAGGCCCTTTTTGCAGGTGACCAAACCACCGCAACAGTCCTTCCCTAATCTTTGTATCAATTGCTGTTACTCCTACTTGTATTTGAATATCTATATTTTTTATTCTATCTTTACGAGTTTTACCATACATCCACCTAAGCATCCTCATTTTTACTACATTCATTTTAGAAAATTGTTGTTGCTTTATCGCCCAACATTTACTTCCATAGAGCATAGCTGGCCTAATTACGATCCTATAAAATTTTTCTTTTAACTTAGTAGGGATATTTTGATCACAAATCACTCTTGTTGCACTCCGTCATTTCTTTCATCCAACTTGAATTCTATATGTGACATCATTCTCAATATTACCATCATTTTGTATGATTGATCATAAGTATCTAAAGCGGTTCACCTTATGAACTTCTACTTCCCCTAATTTTACCACTTCATCATCTCGATGTCTAGTATTTCTAAATTCACAGTGCAAATATTTGCTCTTCGTCCTACTCAACTTAAAGCCTTTAGATTCTAATGTATTCCTCTAGAGTTCTAATTTCTCATTCACTCCATCTTTTGTCTCATCCACTAAGATAATATGATCTACAAAAAACATACACAATGGTATATCCTCTTGAAGATGCTTCGTTAGTTCATCCATGACTAAAGTAAATAAATATGGGCTTAAAGCTCATCCTTGATGTAGTCCTATCGTAATAGGACTCCTCCGAATGTCTTTATACTCGTTAGTGCTCCATTATACATATCCTTAATAGTGTCTATGTATCTAGCATGCACTCCTTTACTTTCTAGAACCCACCAAATAACATCTCTAGGAACCCTATTTTTCTAAATTTACAAATACCATATGAAGATTTTTTTTTAATATATTTTTCCAACAATCTTCTTGAAACAAAAATCGCCTACATAGTTGACCTCCTAGGCATGAAGCAAAATTGGTTCTTTGAAATTATTGTTTCTCTCCTTAGCCTAATGTCATTTATCCTCTCCCAAAGTTTCATAATGTGACTCATAAGTTTAATTCCCCAGTAGTTTGAGCAAATTTAAATGTCTCCTTTCTTTTAGAAGATTAGCACAAGCGTGCTTCCTCTCCAATCCATTAGCATTCGTTTTGATTTTAGAATTTTGTTGAAAAGTTTTGTTAACCAAGTCAATCCAATATCTCTTAAGCATTTCCAAACCTCTATGGGTATTTCATCCGGGCCACATGCTTTCCCTATTTTCATCGTTTTGAATGCCTCTTTAACTCCTAGAATTCTAGTATTGCGTGTATAGTTTACATTGCTTTCTTCGTGTGGGTTTTCGTCTACTATAATATCAACTTGGCCATCATTAAATAGACTATCGAAGTAACTTCTCCATTTCAACTTAATATCATCCTCGCGCGTTAAAACATTCAGATTTTCATCCTTAATACGTCTTACACGACTTAAGTCTTGTTTCTTTTTATCTCTTAATTTGGCTAGCCTATATATATATATATATATACTAGTTTCAAGACGTGCTACGCACGATTCCCCGCTTCGCTCGCGGGAATTAATTTCTAAGAATTTATTAACAAAATTTAAAATTGTAATTAAAATTTAAAAATTAGAAATACAAGTAAATTTTTTAGCTTATCAATATTCTCTAATGTGATTGAGATAAGATGTGAATGAAAAAACAAGCTAGTCATGCTAGGACATTACTTCCTCAAAAAAAAAAGGAAACAAGGAAAAAAAAAAAAACACAAGTGGTTTGACCCATCAATTTGTGAACACTTGCTTGTGGAGATTCTGTAGAATTGTACATAAAGTTCAATCTTTACCTCAAACTCTATAGATAGAAAAAATAACTTTGAAATTATGAATGTAAATAATTGAATTAGTTGAGATTAAAGCTTTAGACACCTTTTTTTTACATAATTAATCAAAAAATTTTTCATTCAAATTTCTTTTGGGTATTGGGTTTGTTCCCTCCCCCAACACCTTCTTCTTCAACCCCCACCTTCTTCTCTTTCTTTAATTTTCTCTTCTTCACTGTTATATATATATACCTCCTCTCTTCATCACACAATCAACAACCAACCACGACAACCCCTCCCAATTCCAATTTCGAATTCATAGAGAGAGATATGAGGAAGAGAGAGAGAGATAGAGAGAGAGAGAGAGAGAGATATGAGGAAGAACAATGAGAGTTTGGGTGAGAATGATGAAGACGATGACCAGTGGTATAGACCACCTTAAAACGTATCAAATGGTAGCATGCAATTCAAGCTTTCAACAAATACAATGTTTATATCAACTGAATTGCCCCAGAAACAAGTGCATGCTCCAATTTAGAACTATCCATCAAGTTATCAACCTCTTCGTCTCCGTGTATTGGATTGATGAGAAGGAGTTTGTGTATTGAATTGATGAGAAGGACTTCGTCCAGAGCACGAACGAGTGATCGATTGAAGACTGAGAGAAAGAGAAAACCGTGTATTTGGATTGATGAGAATGAGTTTGTGTATTGGATTGATGAGGAGTTCGTCTAGAGCACGAGCGAGTGATCGATTGAAGACCGAAAGAAAGAGAAAACCGTGTATTTGGATTGATGAGAATGAGTTTGTGTATTGGATTGACGAGAAGGAGTTCGTCCAGAGCACGAGCGTGTGATCGATTGAAGACTGAGAGAAAGAGAAACCGTGTAATGGATTGATGAGAAGGAGTTCGGGATTGATTTGGAGATAAAGAAAAAAAAAACGTGTGGTGGATTGATAAGGAGCTATAGCTTGATTTAGAGACAAAAGAAAAGGTTGATTTGGGGATGAAAAAAAAGTATGGGCAAACAAATGTGATCACATTCATACGTTGTTATCTAAAATTCAAAGTTGTAATTAAAGTTTAAATATTAGAAAAAAAATAGAATAAATTGTAAATGAATGTGATCACATTCATACATTGTTATCTAAAATTTTTGCGATTATAGTTTCTTCAATACATCAACTAAGGGCAATAATTGAAACAAACAAGAATTATGCTAAAAACTTTAAGAACAATCTATCTTCTCGTCCATTTAACAATTTTGTCCGGCACTATATCCATATTTGTTAGGGAAGTATACAACCAAAGGCATGAAGTTCTTCCAACAATGGAGAAATCTAGTTGAAATAAGGGAAGAACAATGCAATTCTTAATGTTGATATGACATAGAAAATTATAAAGGAGATCTTAAAGAAGGTTATTTTGAAATATGATATAAGAGGGCCATGCATTGTATAAGAGATTTTTTTTTTGGTGTGAAGTGGGTGGCTAATCAATAAGTTAAAATAATATTTATTTATTTTTTAGTAATATATATATAAGAACCTCTTGTGAACATTGATTCTTGCATTTTAATGAAAAATAATCATTAGTCTTGAGTATACAAAACAATAACCAATCAATAAGCAAATCAAATAAATGCACGCATTGCAAATTTTGCAACAAGAATAAACTTATAAGTATGTAGGCAATAGATCGATCATCAACACCAAAACAAAGAAAAAAAAACTGATTAACTTGTGAAAGTAAATTACTACACATAACACCTTCCCTCTAACATCCAAATTAAATTAATTTTGATGACAATCACCAAATTCTTTTTCGTATTTGCACCAGTTGCCGAGTGTATAATGTAAAATGAGAGCTAATCAAACACAAAGGAGATGAATAGAGTTACAATTGTGTCAATGACCTATCTAAAAGATATTTGAATTCTACTACCTAACTTCATGAACTCAAATTAACGACTTAGTTTCTCAAAAGCTTCGTTGTAATGTCACATATCTTTCCTCTAAGTTAAGTAATCGAAAGGGATTGACTTGTTTAAATCTTAGAAAGTTTGAATTAATACACTAAGCTATGATTTGTTAGAACCACGCTACTTGAATACAATCACTGAGATGGATTCCCTATTTTCAAAAGGATTAACCTACAATGAAGTTTAATATCTTTTAAATAATATGGTCAATTGAGAAAACATCCTAAGATCAGGTGATTAAGTAAATGAAACCCATTGATGAATTATCAAAAAAAATTAAATCCAAAATGTTGTTATGGATAATTGAGAACATAAAAAATTTTAATATACACGCTAATCAATATTCTATAATGTGATTGAGATATCCAGAAGGATTAACCTACAAAGAAGTTTAATATCTTTTACATAATATGGTCAATTAAGAAAACATCATAAGATCAGATGATTAAGTAAATGAAGCCCATTAATGAATTATTAGAAAAAATTAAATCAAAAATGTTGTTATGGATAATTGAGAACATAAAATTTTTTAATATACACGCTAATCAATATTCTATAATGTGATTGAGATAAGATGTGAATGAAAAAACAAGCTAATCATGCTACGACATTGCTTCCTCAAAAAAAGTGTATTGGATTGATAAGAAAGAGTTCATGATTGATTTGGAGATAAAGAAAAAAAAAATGTGTAGTGGATTGATAAAGAATTAGAGTTTGATTTGGATACAAAAGAAAAGGTTGATTTGGAGATGAAAAAAAAAAAAGAAGTATGGGCAAATAGGTAAATTTCATTACCACTCAAAAATTTGTGATTCGTGCTTTTATATATATTTCGCCATCTCTATTACCTAACCTTATATATAGATCTTCCATGAAATTTGTTTTAGCACGACTAACTACTTTTTTAGTTTACTTTCTAGCTTTTCTATATTGATTGTACACATCTTCATCTTGACACTTAGGTATTTTTTTATACATCTCTCTTTTAATCATAATTGCTCATTAGACATCCTCGTTCCACCACCATGTTTCCTTCTTTGCTGGCCCCAAGCCTTTAGATATACCTAATACGTTTGGTCCTACACTCCTTATGCAACTACTCATTTCTAGCCTCATTATATTAGCATCTAAATCAAGATTTCAAACATTTTCCTTTAATAATTTCTCTAAACTCTACTTGTTAACTATTTTTTAGGTTCCACCACTTTATTCTAAGGTCGCTGACTCTTTTATTTCTATTAAGTCGTCATTTTAGCTTAATATCAAGTACTATTAACTTATGTCGGGTAGTAAGCGCTTCACCATATATTACTCTGCAGTCTTTATCTATTTTTCTTGTTAAGAGAAAATTTATTTAACTCTTGTTATGACCACTACTAAAAGTAATTATGTGCGACTCCCTTTTCTTAAAACTAGTATTTGCTAAGACAAGATCGTATGATGAAGCAAATCCTAAAATTAATTCTCCTTCATTTCTATTACCGCAACAAAAACCTTCATGGACTCTCACAAACTCATCATTACATGCCCCGACATGCCCATTTAAATCTCCTCCAATAAAAACTTTTTCATCTGATGGTATACTTTTTTTAAATCCATCTATATCGTCCCAAAATTTGTGTTTGATGCACTCACTTAATCCTACTTGTGGTGCGTAAGCGCTAAGTATGTTAATCTTTTCATCTCCAATAATTAATTTAACTAGAATCAATCTATCATTCATTCTTTTAACCCCTAAGACCTTATCCTTATAATCATTATCCACTAAAATTTCTACTTCATTGTATTTTTTATGTATACCAGTGTACCACAATTCAGACCCTGTGTTTCCTATTTTCTATATTTTTCTCCTGCCCATTTGTCTCTTGGAGGCAAGCAATATTGACTCTCCCTCTAATCATAGTATTTACTAGTTCCATTAACTTCCTTGCGAGTGTTCCTATATTCCATGTTCCTAAACGAGTTTTTTCTCCTTTTGTGTTTGGTTTCCTTTTCTATTTCTATTTTGTCTAAAAGATATAGTATTCATATCTATGATTTTGATTTTTTTTTCGTGTTTGTTTTGAACTAGCTTCTTTACCCACACCCGTCCTTTACATGGAACCCTTGCTCATTTTTCTTCACATCCGGGCGACGATGTGAAGAGACCGGCTTCTTTATCCACACATGTTTTATGTGTGGAAACCTTTGCTCATTTTTCTTCACACCCCGGCAGCGATGTGAAACACAACCTTGCTCATTATTCACTACACCCGGGCTCCGATGAAGCGCGCCGGTAAGTAGGAACGCCCCAAAGTTTATATGTATTTGATCAATTTCATGAAAAATAACGAAAGTTTTACACTGGCTGTCAACCTATCGCAACCCTCCTCCATTTTTCAAGAATGGAAAATTGGCTTAGGACCTCCCTACCAAATTTTTCAGTTATGAAAAATGGGTTTGGGACTTCCCTTACCCATTTTTAGGTATGAAAAATAGGTGTCAGAGTCCTCATTTATCCAGACTTGGGATTAGCTACGTTGCGAATATAGTGTTCAACATGGGTGGAGTTGTTGGCTACAAAGAAGATAACAAGTTAAAATTTTAATTTGTCGATTCATTGAATGCCTAAATTAAAGAAAATTTGTTTCCTTATCGGTGTTCTCCCTCAAACACACCAAGTAAGAAAAAAAACAAGGATCAAAACTTCGCCTTCGCTTATGATTTTGCTCACTTAAAATATAGAATTAATTCGGGAAAGTGCACTTCGATGTGGGGAATTTTGTTATAACTTCAACATTATACATAAGTCAAGTGCTAGAGAACATACAAGTTTCATCAAAAGACACTAAAAATTCTACTTTCTATAATATTTCATTTTTTTTCTCATTCTATACTTGATCTTAAGTTTTCAAAACTTCAACTTTGATGGGATTGATCATTTTTACATTATTTTTCCTTCATTAGGCAATACATTAGAATTCATTTCTAATAATTGAAGTAAAATTGTGGTTTTCTCATCTCCTAGCATGTTGTAATTCTTTAAATTATCTTCTAACACATATTGACACCAAGTGAATTCACTTTCCTTACAAGTGAGCGCTAAAACTTAGAAATGTTATCATTTTTCACTAACTTTGGTGGAAGTTTCGTAAAACTTTGTTTATAGCTAATTCTTAATTCGTTGCTTCAAAAAATCCAATTAATTCGGAGAAGTTCAAAGAACTTTGGAGAATTTTCAAACCATGCGCTTAAAATACATGTGTCCAACCCACCACAACCTCCCTACCATAATTTTTGTACCAAATTGGTGCAACCATTACTCTTGTAATCGTTTTAAAATTGTATTTCACATGATATACCCTTGTACAATTTGCTACTAAATGATTTGATTTTCTTCCATTATCAAACGAAGCAAGCTTGAAAGTGGCAGTTGATGAGGGTAAACTAGTCTACGTCACTGCTATTTATATTGTGGATAGATCCGAGCATAGTATTAGGACTTTTAGGATCATCTAGATAAATCTTCCATTATCAAACGAAGTCTTCCATTACGCTCTATTTAGTGCAATTGATGGTGTCTTTACAAATCCTTTAAATTCCTCATAATCAATGCGTCCGAAGTTAGCTTTGATCTTCCCCCTACATTGTCAAATTTCTTCAATTTCTATTAAGTCGAGTTTTCTAGTGGGGGCATTTGTAAGCGGTATCTGGATGTGTCCACACCACCGCAACTGCTCTTCCTTAATCTATTGCGTCAATTGGAGCTACTCCTACTGTTCGTTGAGTTTTATGTACTTGTGTACTTGTTTCTTTACCGCCCAACATTCGCTTCCATAAAGCATAGGTAGCATAATTGCAATCCCATAAAATTTTCCTTTCAACTTGATTGGAATACTTCGATCACATATCACACCAGTTGCACTCCTCAAATTCATAGGGTTAATAATATGCATTTTTCCTTTCTCAATTTGCTAGTCCTTGAAACCTAACCCTATGATCTACTTTGCTTGTTATTAGTTTATGCGGTAAATCAAGCGCAATGAAAGGGTTTTATTCATGTACATGACCCCGACTAATTCGAGATTGAGACTTTGTTCGTTACTAAGACTAATGTTTGTGGTTTGATTTGTCCTATACTATCCATTAATTAAGCCAGATCATTTACACCATAAGTATTCAAGGCATCGATTAACATTCTCAGCTTGGATGTCCTAGGCAACACTTTGGGTACACTTCAAGGCTTCCCAATGACATTTTAGACATTTATTTCCAAATAAACTAAATCAAATATTTTATAGACTATTGTTATCAATCTACACTTGAATAAATTGAAGCTAAAAATACATATTTTGTTATTACAAGCTCACGAGGAGAAACCCCACCCCATTAGGAGGCATCTTTGTCTCAATTACACGCTCACGATGAGAAATTCCAAGCTTACTGGCGTGAAGTTGACAAACCTAACCAGTTGAACTCGTAGTAGACTACTAGAACCTAGGTGGGTCATAGCGAACCCACGCACCTAGGTGAACCTAGTGGGCTCGAGTGGGCAGGGAATCCCCGTTCCCTGTAGGCCTAGACCCGATGGGGTGGAGTGCGAGGCAAAACATTGCCCCGCCACGTAAAGCAAGACGGTGACAGGGATTGCTCTTTGCCCCGAAGTGATTCCCCACACCGCATAAAACTCCCAATTTTTCTATGTTAATAACTTAATACCAAAAAGCTATTTAATTTTTTTAACCAAAAACTTACGTAATTGTATGGAATGGAATTCAAGACCTCCAACCATAAAACAAATTCTACCATTAAACCAATCCTATTATAATAAGGATATATAAAATTATATTTAGAATATTATTGAAACATGGGATACTTGGACTCGGCACTTAATGTCAGAGTACACGCGTCAACACGATCCGACACAGATTCGGACACGAAATAAGTGTCGACGTGGCAGATCTAGGTTTGGATGCGGCAAATCTGAGGAGAGAGATGCAGATCTGATAAGGAAGGAAATATCTGAAGGAAAGATGTAGATCAGAGACAGAGATGCGTCGATAAAGTGAGAGAGATGTAGATCTAAGAAAGAGGGATGCAAAAACGAGGGAAAGAGATGCCACGACAGAGAGGGAGTTGAACCACCATAAAGTTGCTGACTTGCAGTCACGATGAGAAGAAACCCTAATCCATCAGAAAACAAAGAGAGGAGGAATCAAGATGGGCCCACATGCTTATTTCTTAACAACACACTCTTACAATACATACGTGCTAACACATGGGCCCACATACCATCAATGATTCAATGCTTTTTTTTTTCTTTCTTTCATAACATCTGGCTGACATCTGCCCCTCCCATCCTTAAATAAAAATTTCAATAAAAGAAAAATAACAACTACCAATTTGGTTAAAAAAAAAAAAATCTAATCTACACATTACCCAGAATAAATCAATGCAATAAACAAAAACGAAAACAAAAACGAAAACATAGGTACGAACACTAGATCTTTTAGACAAAATAGAAATAGAAAAGAAAAACAAATACAAAAGGGGAGAAAAATTCGTTTAGGAGCATGGAACATAGGAACACTTACGGGGAAATCAATAGAACTAGTAGATACCATGATTAGAAGGAGAGTCAATATTGCTTGCCTCCAAGAGACGAAATGGGTAGGAGAAAAGAGTAGAGAAATAGGAAGCACATGGTTTAAATTGTGGTACACTGGTATAGATAGAAAATGCAATGGAGTAGGAATTGTGGTGGATAATGATTATAAGGATAAGGTCGTAGAGGTTAAGAGAATGGGGGATAGATTGATTCTAATTAAATTAATTATTGGAGACGAAAAAATTAACATACTTAGCGCATATGCACCACAAGTAGGATTAAGCGAGAGCATCAAACACAAGTTTTGGGATGATATGGATGGATTTATGCAGAGTATACCATTAGATGAAAAGGTTTTTATTGGAGGAGATTTAAATGGGCATGTCGGGGTAAGTAACGATGGGTTTGAGAGAGTTCATGGAGGTTTTGGTTACGGTAATAGAAATGAAGAAGGAGAATCAATTTTAGAATTTGCTTCAAATATGATCTTGTCTTAGCAAATACTAGTTTTAGGAAGAGCGAGTCGCATATAATTACTTTTAGTAGTGGTCATAACAAGAGTCAAATAGATTTTCTTTTAACAAGAAAAATAGATAGAAAACTATGTAGAGACTGCAAAGTAATACCTGGTGAAGCACTTACTACCCAACATAAGTTAGTAGTACTTGATATTAAGCTAACACAACGAAAAAATATGAATAAAAGAGTTAGCGACCCTAGAATAAAGTGGTCGAACCTAAAACATAATAAACGAGTAGAGTTTAGAGAAAAACAACTAAAGGAAAATGTTTGGAATCTTGACTTAGATGCTAATACAATGTGGCTAGAAATGAGTAGTTGCATAAGGAGGGTGGGATCAAACATATTAGGTATATCTAAGGGCTTGGGACCTCCAAAGAAGGAAACATGGTGGTGGAACGAGGATGTCCAACGAGCAATTAAGACTAAAAAAGATATGTATAGGAAAATACTTAAGTGTCAAGATGAAGATGCGTACAATCAACATAGAGAAGCTAGAAAACAAGCTAAAAAAGTAGTTAGTCAAGCTAAAACAAATTTCATGGAAGATTTATATACAAAGTTAGGTAATAGAGATGGCGAAAAATATATATAGGCTAGCCAAATTAAGAGATAAAAAGAAACAAGACCTAAGTCATGTAAGATGTATTAAGGACGAAAATCAAAATGTTTTAACGCGCGAGGAGGACATTAAGGAGAGATGGAGAAGTTACTTCGATAGTTTATTTAATGATGGCCAAGTTGATGCTATAATAGATGAAAACCCACACCAAGAAAGAAATGTAAACTATACACGCAATATTAGAATTGTAGAAGTTAAAGAGGCATTGAAAAGAATGAAAATAGGGAAAGCATGTGGCCCAGATGAAATACCCATAGAGGTTTGGAAATGCTTAGGAGAAATCGGATTGACTTGGTTGACAAAACTCTTCAATAAAATTTTAAAATCAAAACGGATGCCAATGGATTGGAGAAGAAGCACGCTTGTGCCAATCTTCAAAAACAAAGGAGACATTCAAAGTTGCTCAAACTACCGGAGAATTAAACTCATGAGTCACACTATGAAACTGTGGGAGAGGATAATTGACAATAGGCTAAGGAGAGAAACAACAATATCAGAGAACCAATTTGGTTTCATGCCTGGGAGGTCGACTATGGAGGCGATTTTCCTTGTAAAACGATTGTTAGAAAAATATAGAGAAAAGAAAAAAGATCTTCATATAGTATTCATAGATTTAGAAAAAGCATATGATAGGGTCCCTAGAGATGTTCTTTGGTGGGTTCTAGAAATAAAAAGAATGCACGCTAGATACATAGACACTATTAAAGATATGTACGATGGAGTAGTAACTAGTATAAAGACATTTGGAGGAGCTACAAAAGAATTTCCCAATACGATAATACTACATCAAGGATCGGCTTTAAGCCCATATCTATTTACTTTAGTTATGGATGAATTAACTAGACATATTCAAGAGGATATACCATGGTGTATGCTATTTGCAGATGATATTGTCTTAGTGGATGAAACTAAAGATGGAGTGAATAGGAAATTAGAACTACGGAGAAATACATTAGAATCTAAAGGCTTTCGGTTGAGTAGGACGAAAACGGAATACATGCACTGTGAGTTTGGAAACACTAGACATCGAGATGACGGAGTGGTAAAATTAGGAGAAGTAGAAGTTCCTATGGTAAACCACCTTAGATACCTAGGTTCAATCATACAAAATGATGGTAACATTGAAAATGATGTCACACATAGAATCCAAGCTGGATGGAAGAAATGGCGGAGTGCAACGGGGGTGATTTGTGATCGACATGTTCCTACTAAGTTAAAAGGAAAATTTTATAGGACCGCAATTAGGCCAGCTATGCTCTATGGAAATGAATGTTGGGCGGTAAAGCAACAACAATTACATAAAGTGAATGTAGCAGAAATGAGGATGCTTAGGTAGATATGTGGTAAAACTCGTAAAGATAGAATAAGAAATATAGAAATTCAAAGACAAGTAGGAGTAGCACCAATTGATACAAAGATTAGGGAAGGGCGGTTGCGATGGTTTGGTCACCTGCAAAGACGGCCTACAAATGCCCTAACTAAAAAACTTGACTCAATAGAAACTGTAGAAATTCGACGAGGTAGGGGTAGACCAAAGTTAACATGGGATGCATTAATTAAGAGAGATTTGAATGGTTTGCAATGCTCACCATCAATTGCACTTAATCGAGCACAATGGAAAAGTTTGATCCATGTAGCCGACCCCAGTTAATTTGGGACTGAGGCTATGTTGTTGTTGTTGTTGTGTATATACTTGATTATATATGTATAAATTTCTATCTTTTGCCATGTCCAAGCACCTATGTCCAATTATCTGTACACTTACTAGTCGAGTCCCTATATCCTTAAACTCTAAGAATCGCAAGTCCGACCTCTAGATATGTACCCGTGTAGGATACCCGTACCTAAGTCCGGGTAACCTAGATTGAAATATATTTGTCGTACTAATTTTTGAAATCTTATATATTCAATTAAGTATGATAATTTGTAACTCAATCAATACAACAATATCAAAAACAAAATTAAATTATTCTTTCAATTTAAGAAAAATAGTTTCCTAAAAAAATAAAATTGATAAAGTAGTCAAGTGGCAAAATGATAAATAGTTGGAGATCAAAATATATATTTTTACAAAATTGATGAGTCCCAAGATCCCCATGGGGCGAGGTATGGGGAGGCAAAGTTCTCACGGGGCATTTGCTTAGATAAATCCCCGCCCCGTGCCCCGCGAGGACGGGAAGTTCAATCCCCACCCCACCCTACCCTACTTGCAACCCTAGGCCCGATAGCCTCACATAACAGCCAAGATCTATAGTGGACCTAAATTATTCTACCAAGATCCATGATAAACTTTGATTAAATATCAACTAAGGTCTAGCATTGATTATAAATTACACGAAACTCAAACCTCGTTCTCCCAAGTGGAAATGCTACCCTGTAAAGTTACAATGCCTATATATTAATTAAGTTTTTATTTTTATTGCCTATGCTGTATGAATACCTCCATCTAACGAGATCAAATAGGGTAGAGGCATCATCTAGTGCCATTGTAACATCAAAATACAATAAACAGTTGACTCTCTGAAATCTTTCATTATGGCTTATCATTTACGTTTGTCACATTGTATCATCAATAATAAAAGAACAATACCATTTACCATCAAAATTCGTACGTTTCTTAAGTATCCTATATTATATACACATTAAATTGATATGACTTGAAGGTTCGAATGCAAATTGGAAAATGATCAATGCATGCAAGAAGATGCAACTCAAATTGATAGTATTCGTGAAATACTACATCAGAGAGTTCGAAACCACCAAAAAGGCAATCCTTCCTCATTCCTTGCAAATAAATAAATGTATATGAACAAAAAAAAAAAAAAACAGTAAAAAGAAATTTAATAAAACAAAGAAATGGCAAGCATCAATTAACCAACTAATTGGGTGCACTAAAAGCAATATGACAATCATGACGACATGGGAATGTTAAAATATCTAAAGGTATTTTCATACCTTCAAGTTTAAAAAGATTTCTTCTGATGCTACTCTTGTAGCAACCTTTTTGCTTAAGTTGGTTGCAGATCTACTTGAGCAAACATCTTTTCCATTAACCTCTACTGTGACTGAGAAAATTTCACCCCTCCTAGTGCTGGAAGAATTCAATTTCCAATTATGAGACTGACAAAGTTCTTGAAGCTCTCTAATGGGATCAAGCTGCAAGGTAGAGAAATTCAAGACAGGAGCCAAAAGGTAAAGCATAATTTTCCAAACAAGGTTTAAATTGAATCCAGAGTCAAGAAGTATGGCCCCCACACAAGATTCGACCAAGTCTCCAAGAACCTGCATCAAAACAACAAACGTTTCAACATGGTTTGAAGAAACATTTTACTACATTTTTAAACAAATTAAAAGTTCATACAAAAATGATGTTCGTAAGATGCTTAGCTTACCTTTGGGCATGAAGGACCGTCCGACAAACTCTTTCTGAAACATTTCTCAGATAAGTCTACAAACTTGTTGACAGCATCGCTAAGACTATCGGAGCCACTTATAAGATATTTATGGAAGCCTCGGCTCACAGCCACATGAGCCAAGGAATTATTATTTACACTTGCTGATCTCAAATCCGTTAATTGGCCTGGCTTCAACTTAGGGTAAACCGAATATAGATATGACGTAATAAGGTAATCCAAGACAGCATCCCCTAGAAACTCAAGTCTCTGATATGGCAGGAAATGCATCACCAAAAATTGTGCATAAACAACGTCAAAACTAGCAGAAACATGAAGCAGAACTTACTTTCTTTATTCATTTTAAATCCAATATGAAAAAGAAATAACTACCTGATAACAGCCCTCGGAATGTTTGTTATAGGAAGGGTGAACAAATGCCTGAACTAGCAGACCTTTATGTAGAAACTTGTACCCTATTGAGTTTTCCAGATCAGCTATGTGCATGTTTTTACTGAGTGACGTGTAGCTCTTGCTTGCGGAGTGTATTTTAGAAACTTGCGAGAGTTCAAAGTCCACCTCGATGCCAATCCATTTAAGAAATGCAATAGCAGCCTTGAACCCACTATCAACTATGAAAGCTCCAACGAGGGCTTCCACCACATCAGCAATAGTTTTCATGCGTAACCAATGGTGAGCTTTACTGCACTTTCGCTTAGCAGCAGCATCACCACCAGTAATATTTTCAATTTCTAGCTGAGAATGAATGGTTGTTTCAGTATCATCGTCACAGATCACCGTACAAGGGCGGCCCAATGCAAAGAACTGACTAGAATCAAATTGTTCATCACGAATATACACCTAGAACAAGGATTTAATCATCATGAGGTTAGAATTAAATATGGCTATCAATAGATCCGGTGATCCGACAAGGTTGATAAACTTTATTTGACAGATCATGTAAAGGAAAGTATTTAAAAGCTTTTACTATGAAATTTTAATTATCTATGATTCTATGATTAATACACCTTCTGGAACTATGAGAATAAGGAAACAAAAAATACTTTTCAAAGCAACTTAGTGGACAGTTTAGAAATGAGAACAAGCATCACTGTTAAATAAAATTTTCTTGACGACAAAAGGTAATACTTTAAATTACAGAGCTATTGAATCTACAAAAATACTCAATGGCATAGATAGTTTCTCATTTGGACAGTTACAGAGGTAACTGCCATTGGTCAGCAACGCTTATCTTCAAACCACAAAAAAATGAAAAGCGAGCATATCTCCACTCTAAACAGGAAATGTCGTTCCTAACATCTAAAAATCACAAGCCATACTTTGATCCAGAAAAAAAATACAAAGAACGGTAGCACAACTACTTATAAAATAATCTCACAAGGAACCATAGTCTAAAATGTGTTCCTCACTCATCTCCGAGAAGGTAATAATTTTTTGTACAAACTATAGACTCTCTGACTTGAATTAAACAGAGAGAAGAATGGAAATGTCAGGTCCATGTAGACAACCCCAGCTAATTTGGGACTGAGATTGTGATACAAACTATCTGACCAAGTGACCAGTGTCAACTATCAAGTTTTTACTTAAGAGCCCACATGGTGACTGGAGTTGAATGAGCGAACATTGACAAGAGGTGAAAAAAATAGCACAAGAGATTGCTCCAAGAAGTGGCTTCCAAGGACATTGCTTAAAAATATGAACTGTTGATCCACATTTGCAACTTAAACTTTCTCTAACCACTATGAATGCTTTTTTTATTAGCTATGTATGCCTTTCCAAGACCTTACAATCAAAAAAGAAAAATATGAGATTCATTCAGTTCATTTTACACACACAAACAAGCTGTCACACGGAACATTTCAACATCTCTCTACAATTTTTTTTTTTTTTTGGCAGTTGTCGCTTGGACTTTAATGAAACGCGTGCCGTCATCGTGAAGTATGTTTGCAGTAAATATATGGGCTTTTTTCTTTAGGATATTGTAGGCCCCTCTACAATTATGTTTTCACAAAACAAGAGTGGCATTGTATATACAAAAAGGTATATTGGCAAATGTCCCCCCCCCCCCCCCCAAAAGAACGAGAAAATAACTTCTATTAAACACAAATAAGATGGAAAACCAAAAAAAAAAAAAAAAAAAAAAAGATCTAGAAGAAGTTAAGAACCACACAAAAAGGCTCTCTAGCTCAAGCTCATAATTCAACTATAACAATCTAAATACCTGAAGATTTCTCTTGATTGCCAACTTGCGCAAATTAGAATTATTAACAATACAAGAACGCTTCCAGGTCAGTTGCCCCTCGTCAAGGGCATCATGTGCAAGAAAAAGATGCCTACCGACTGCAAATTTAAGGAATGCGTCACCAAGGACTTCAAGTCTTTCGAGAGAAAATCTCTCCATGCACTTCGCTGTAGTAAGTGCTTCTAAGATCTGTAATATAGATTTTATAAAACCATAAATTTTTCAATACCATCTACATTTAAATAAAATAAGGACCCATCAACTTGATAATGCTACAATTGAAGGATCATGATACAAATACAATACTCCAAATACAAATACTATATGAAAAAGAAGGATGACGGACTTACGTTGTTCTCTGTAACTTCTAATCCTTCGGGGAATGCAGATGAAAAAACACCCTTCAATTCAATTGCCACGAGTAAATTCTCAAGCCGATGCATTATTGAAGGTAACAAGGATAAGGAACTCCCCATAACTTTCGTAAAACCAATTATCTTCAAAGAACAAAGTTCAGGAGGCAACTCTACAAAATGCTCCTCAAGCTCACGAGGTGCTATTTAAACAACAACAAAAAAAATCAGAAAATTGACATTTGAACAGAAAAAGCACAATAGAGAAGAATTATTCATTATACGATAAAAAGAAAAGGCCGGAATATTCTAAATTTAAAATAACAAAATGAAATGCAAAACTTTGAGTTATGAGTTTTCACCTTTTGAAAATGGTTTAGTTGCGGGATATATACCGGCAACAACAAAGCCTCAATCCTGAATTGGTCGAGGTCAGCTATATGAATCATGCTCTTCCATTGCGCTTGATTTAATGCACTTCATGGCGTGCTTACCAAATCCTTTAAATCCTTCCTATTCAACGAGTTCCGACTTACCTTAGGTCTACTCCTATACCGTCAAATTCCTTCAATTTCTAATGAGCCGAGTTTTCCAATTGAGGCATTTGCAAGCCGTCTTTGAAGGTGTCCAAACCACCACAGTCGACCATAATTTTTGCGTTAATTGGAGCTACTCAAGGAGTGCAAGGCAATTTACATGGCCTAGCCAGGATGGCGCCTAGATGGTGCCTAGATGGCGCATAGGTGAAGCTTAGGTGGCTACAAAATATTTATTTCGAGGCCCACTTAATCATTATTTATTTATTTCTACATCTATAATTAACAATAATTTTTTCTCAATCACTATAATCCATAATTAATATATACATCAAGGATACTTAAAAAATTTAGGTCCTTATGTAACATTTATTATGTTAAGATTTTGTTGTTGCATAGGTATCCATATTGCCAAACTTAAATATAGTTAGCCCCTACACTTCAATTTCTAAAACTATTTTAGAAGGACACTGCCCGCCTAGGTGGTTCTGCCCCAAACTCCATAGGTAATGCATAGGCGCCACCTTGCAATCACTGGTGCTACTCCTACAAAGAAAAAACTATTTGCAAATAAGTGAAACTATGCCACTTAGACATTGGTACGTGGAGAATTTGAACATGGCAAGGCAATAATGTCTATTTCGTTTAATAAACTTGACTCAAACCATTCCTATCAGCTTTGTACCTATTTAATGAAGAATTAATCCCTAAGCAAGGAGATCAAAGAAAGCTTGAGTATTTAGCCATTAGAAATGGGCGTAAATCATGTTTGCTGAATTTTGAGGATTGGTCTCATCTTATGCGCATGGAGAAAAGTACCATATTTCCCAAGTTTTACCATGAGAACAAAGATAGCCAAAAGCCATAAAATGGATCAAGCTAAGGCCTTGTTTGCTTTGCAAAGAAAATATTCCATAAGAAAAGAACATTTTCATATTTAAGACATAAAATTTGTGAATGTTGGCAGTAAAGCAACAACAATTACATAAAATGAACAGAGCAAATATGAGGATGCTTAAGTGGATGTGTGGTAAAACTCGTAAAGATAGAATAAGAAATATAGAAATTCAAAGATAAGTAGGAGTAGCATCAATTGATACAAAGATTAGAGAAGGGCGGTTGCGGAGGTTTGGTCACTTACAAAGACGGCCTACAGATGCCTCCACTAGAAAACTTGACTCAATAGAAATTGTAGAAATTCGACGAGGTAAAGGTAGACCAAAATTAACATGGGATGCATTAATTAGAAAGGATTTGAATAGTCTGGAAAGCTCGCCATCAATTACACTTAATCGAGCACAATGGAAAAGTTTAATCCATGTAGCCGAACCCAATTAAGTTGGGTCTGAGGCTATGTTGTTGTTGTTGTTGTTGTTGTTGTTGTTGTTGTTGTTGTTGTATTTAAGACATAAAAGATAAATAAAATATTTTGATTGCATAAAATTACAAATTCGCCCATATTATAAATTGTTATTATCATGTCATATTTTGTGTTTTAATTAGTTCATATGTTTACATAACACATCATTTAGATGCTAAATTGCAAATGAACGGGTAAATCTATATTCTTACAAATAGGGGCAAAAATGTAACTTTATGCATATAGGGCCACTTCAGCAATTTTAATATTTTAAATATGGTGAAACTGTTATTTATGTCGTTAAAGGGCATTTTAACAACTTAATTTTTAATTTATGGACAAAAACACAATTTTGTACAGCTTGAGTATTTTAGTAATTTCTCAAGCTACATTCCTTTTGTTCAAGGGTGACTGTTAACAAAGGCATGGTAATTATTGCAGTTGAACATCAGGGTCATTATATGCTTAAATCATTTTCTCAAGAGAAAACTCAATTTCCCACCCTAATAAGTGAGAAAAATATATGGGTCTTGGGATGGAAATTCGGCACTCGTAAGAAAATGTTCCACAAGAAAGTCTTGGCTATCAAACACACGAAAATGTAATTTTCTCACAGAATTTACCATTTTCTCACGGAATTTACCATTTTCGTGCAACCAAACATGGCTAAATTGGAAAATACCAACTATTTTCTTTTTCTGTTTTTGTCAAATGGCTAGCTAAATCATATAAGTAGACAGATTAATCCAAAAATAACAAAACACGTACAAGTTACAACGCTAAAGAATATCATGAGGATCATGTGGTATTTGAGATTTGGTGTTCACATTCAAATATCAAAGATACAAGGACCTTGAACGCAAATGATATCAGTGGAACAGTATGGTGTGGGATTCCACATATATAATGTGTATCTAGTCCTGCGAATTTTTTATTTTGAAGATACCTGTGTTCTCTTGCACACGGTTGTGTAACAAATTATGCAGAGAAAATAGCTGCTTTGCCTTCAGAAGTGGTTGTTTGGGGTATCTCAGGTGAATGCCGAACCTGAAAAAACAGGTGTTCTGAAGTAAAGTATAGTAACTAGACAGAACCAGTGAAATTTATGGCTCACGAGTCATATGCAAATATAATACAAGTAACAGTAAGAAAAAAAACTCCGACGCAAGATTACTTACTCTTGCTCAGCATAATTCACTCGCTTATGATCAGGAAAAGCGCTTTCTGAATTCGGTCCATGAAGTATATCAACAACAAAGAAAAATAATTTGTTGTGTGGAGTGAAAACTAAGCAGTTTAAAATGTCCCTTGTATCGACCGGGCCACTCTCCAATATCAAGGAACTGCTTCCATGAATGGGACTGTGGTCTATGGAATCAACTCCTCTGTGGAAAACAGGCGATGACAAACAGCGTCTGATAATATTCCAGTCGACACCAAATTCATTCTCATGATTAGTCTCCCTCATAGGAAGTAACAAATAGAATGTAGATAAGCTTTGAGATGTATCGCTCTCCCCCAATGAAACAAAATCAGAAAAGAATATCGATCTATCAAGGATTATTTTGAGACATAATTCTTGAAAATTTTGTGCCTGAATAATCTGGAAAGAAGCAAGCTAACATTATAAATTACTTAAGACATGGAAATGGCATAGGTCATGCTATAACTAATTAACTGACCTCTTCCGCATCAAATTCAGTAACCCCAAGAGGAATGAGATTGCTTCTCACGATTCTTCCCCGTGACAGATGCAGGTCAAGTTCCATGGTTCCAGCTCCACCTGGGAGAGGTCCTTTGACAAAAAGACCAAATTGTTGATATTGCCTGTCCGCAGGAATTGCAACAAGTTGAATAAAATAGGAGTGGAGAAATACAGGGTTCTCAGTATCAGCCCAGGGTACCCTAAGTGCAGCAGGGATTAGCATTGCATGAAGCTCACCTCGTGAGCTATCACCTGAAAATAGAAGCAGCAAGTACGGGCTGAAGACAAAATGACAAAGAAGAATCTTATAACTTCTAACCAAATGAATTTAGTCTGCAAAACCTTCAATGTCGTCAGAGTCTGAAAAATCTTCATCAATATCATCATCTTGACCAGGCAAAAGATGGTCGTTCAGGGCACCCAATGAATGCAGTTTTTTACATGCTTCCAAACAAGCATATTTTTTAGCCTTGTCCTTAGATGGCTGGGGTAGACTGACAACTTCATGGATTGGAGCATTTGAAGGAAGGATTATACGGCATACAGTCCCTTCGAGATCATCAAAATAAAAGAACTCTGGCTTAGGATTGAAAAATCTGCAGATTGGTATCAATTAATAACAAAATGCATATATTAGCAAACACTAGACAATGCCAAAGTAATGTAAAAATCTTGACGCTGAAGAACCACAAATGCAAGTTGACCATATTAATGACTTACTCATCACGAGGGAGCTTTGAACAGTAATGATGAAGTAGAGAAACACTATGTCCTGCATTAATAGAAGCGCCAGTAGAACCAACTCTATAGCTTTCTTCTGTAGAATAATCAAATGTCTCTAAGGATGTCCTACACGTGATTTCCTTGTTCATACGGCCTTCATCAGATATGAAATCTTCAATTAAGTTCAGCTCACTCTGGTTTCCCCTGCAAAGCCAAGAAGGTTGAGTTGCATGATGATATGATCCATAGAAGCAGTTCTCTAAACAACTAACAAGGTCAAGGTGCACCTTTCCACCAGAAATGCATATTCAGATTGAAGCATTCGTGCACGACCCCTAGACTGTATAAAGCTCGAAACAGTTTCCGGTAGATCAAAGCGTATTACAAGACAGCATGTCTGAATATCAAGTCCTTCTTCACCAACTTTAGTCGCAACCAAAAGGTTAATCTGTAAAATCAAAGACAAAAAGGATTAAGCAGAGCTCAAGAAAAACTGATGCAAAGTCTAGTTTGATATTTCCATTCCTGAGTGAAATGAAGCCATGGAAGCACCATTGAGTAGTTAGCGAAAACAAAATACCGCACTAAAATGAGAACATGCTTTGATTGTAATGATTCTTTTACTAGGAACGCGGATGTTTAAATTAGCTTTTAATTGATACAAAGTAGTTGCTAGTTATTCGTAGGTTCAAAATATTGATATGCGAAACAAGGAAAAGGACTTTTTATGACATGTATTGACGACATTATGTCCATAGACTACTCAATCAAGATTTCACAGAAAAAAATGTTGCATATGGCTTATGCCTTCAAATAAAAATTACATGATTACACTTCTTCAGAAGTTCCTCCAGAGATAATAGATATGGAATCAAATAATTAGTCAGAAATTAGATTATTACATGCAAAAAATGCATGTATAATCAGTCAATCTGCAGTGCTGCCAAAATAGCCACATAAATTTCTATAATCAGCTACCTATATTTAAAATCAGGTTTCTGCAAGGATTTGGTAGCTGCACAAGGACAATAGCAAATATATCTTTCCAAATAGTTTTTTTGAAATCATCTGTCCATACAGAAATACAAGTAGATAGCTTTGTACAAACCATATAACCATAAATAAGCACATGTTCAATATTCAAGATAGCATAGAATGCGTCGGATTTGGCAACATGGCTGGTGGCCATTACACTTAGAATGCTCAACTAATGATTGGGTAAGAAATTGGAAATCTATTGTAAGATGAAGAAAAACTGAGAATTGCTGGAGGGGATGTTTTTTTTGTCTTTTGTCTTTTCTTGTTCCTTATTTTCACTCTTGTATCCATAAGACTTAAAAAAATCTCAAACCAATGAAAACAGTATGATAGATATTGACTAGAAAAAACAAAAAAGTATGATGGGAGCAGGTGCGCCTCTATAAATCAAAACTTTAAATTAGCTTTGATTTAAATAGAACACGAGTGAGTCGGACGGCATGCTCTCTATTGATTTATATTTGACTAGTCTCCAACCAACACTTGACAACTCAAGTAATCTACTAGAAAGATTCATTTGAATCCACAAGACACTTAATGTCAATTTCAATAACTAGTCAGCAATCATAAAATAGGGTTGAACGGTTTGCACAGTGATGCAGAATGAATGGGTAGTGTCGATCGGCAGCAACGAAACTACAACCAAGCGACCCAATTAATAAGTAATGGATTAAGGAAGGGTAGTTGCAGTGGTTTGGGCACCTCCAAAGACGGCCTACAAATGCCTCCACTAGAAAACTTGACTCGATAGAAACTGTAGAAATTCGACGAGGTAGGCATAGACCAAAGTTAACATGGGATGCATTAATTAGGAAGAACTTCAATGGTCCTGAAAGCTCACCATCAATTCTTTTAGCCCATGCATCAATTAGTATTACCTTAGGATATTAATGTTTGTGTCATTAGCCATTACAGGAGTTGGATAACTTGGATTTGTTTCTAATTTAGATAGCTAAAATTTGTGTTAAGGAGTTGAAAATGGCAGAATGAGGATGTATTTATAATTGCAATTTAAGTTCGAGTTTAAGATGGAGTCTAAGTAAAGTTTGTCATTATTAAGCCTATTATTAATGGATATATGTCAATTTTTTAGGTGGTTGATATTTTGATAATTGATAGATTAAGTTTGGTTAGTGAAAGATTTGTCTTTCATTTTGTGTTCTTTTGTACTCGTGTGTTTGAGGGAGAACATCGACAAAGAAAAAGATTCTTTCAATTCGGGTATTCACAAAATCAACAAGTTGACATAAAATTTTGTTTTTTCTTGTAGCGAGCAATTCACAAATTACTCACTAGATCACACATATACATAAAATCAAGAACAAGAATCATCATAAGAACACAATGTGAATGAATTGATAATGACATGATTATCCACATCTCATCTTTTCAAAAACCCTTGCAAAAAAAAAAAAAAGAATCAATGTAGCTCAATAAACCATAAAGCACAAAGGAACTACCAATAATCAAATTTGATTCTTATCAAAAAAAAAAAAAAAAGTCAAATCAAATTTTGATTTGGTCGTGATACCTCTCCTGCACGAAACTTCTCAACGATAGACTTCATGGTTTTGCGAGACATAGTCTTCAATCCTGAGTGAAATCCCGCGAGAAAATGATACTTCCAAAATTGCAGAAATTTCATATTCTCAAGTATGGATGACAAAGACCTCGCAACAATAATTCTATTCACAAAAATTATACATTTCATGTTTGTTCGTTGCCTGAAACATTAAAATTGAAAAACAAAATAAGGTAAAAATTAATGGTTATTTTCTGAAGCATGAATTCAAACAAACAAATTGGCATACTTCACGACTTCTTTTATCAAAATAATGTAGTACGTATATAGAAACATCTGATCTGCTACTCAAATTCTTTTTAAGTAGAAGATCTACATGCTCCACTTATAATAGTCACTTTAGACTTTTAAGAGAGAATTGAATAAGTCAAACGTATAGCTGTAATAAAAAAACTCCCCTTATTTAGAACATTGTATGCACTACATACTACATAGATAGTTCAATGTTCGGATAAAAGAGGGCTCCCAAACTCATTTTCCATACCCGAAAAATGGGCATCCATTATCTGGAAATAACATATCACATAGAATTCAAGCTGAACGGAAGAAATGGCGGAGTGCAACAGGGCTGATTTGTGATCAAAATGTTCCTGCTAAGTTAAAAAGAAAATTTTATAGGACCGCAATTAGATCATTTATGCTCTATGGAAGTGAATGTTAGGCGGTAAAGCAACAACAATTACATAAAACAAACGTAGCAGAAATGAGGACGCTTAGGTGGATGTGTGGTAAAACTCTTAAAGACGGAATAAGAAATATATAAATTCAAAGACAAGCAGGAGTAGCACCAATTGACACAAAGATTAAGGAAGGGTGGTTGCGGTGGTTTCGTCGCCTGCAAAGACGGCCTACAAATGCTCCCACTAGAAAACTTGATTCAATAGAAACTCTAAGAAATTCGACGAGATAGAGGTAAACCAAAATTAACATGAGACACCTTAATTAAGAGATTTGAATGGTTTGAAAAGCTCACCATCAATTGCACTTGATCGAACACAATGGAAAAGTTTGGATCCCGACTCCAATTAATTTGGGACTGAGGCTATGTTTCCCCAATTAATTTGTTGTTGTTGTTGCTGCTACCTCGTCATACATATCTTTAACAATGTCAATGTACCTTGAAGACCCTCTTTTTCTTTCTAGATCCATCAAAAAACATTTCTACGAACCCTATCATATGCTTTTTCTAAATATACAAATATCAAATGAAAACATTTTTTATTTTCTCTATATTTTTTCCACCAATCTTCTAAGAAAAATCGCCTCCATATTGGACCTTCCAAGCATGAAGTCAAATTGATTGTCGGATTAAAAATAAAGAAATAAAATAAAATAAAATAACAATTCGCAAGTGTAAACTTATAACTAATTACAATTCCAACCATGAATAATAAAAATACCAAATAGGCAACGGACCAACCTGCAAGTGGAAAGAATTTTCATAAGAACCAACAATTTATCTGAGAAAATAGGTTCTCGTAATTCCGCCAAAGTAGATGACTCAAACTCAGTGCAACCTAGAAAATGAGGAACACAATGAGCTGCTTAGCGATACTTTAGTGAGTATTTGAACCAAAAGAAATATACAATACAGGCCCAAGTTCAATGATACTTTGTTCTCAAGTTTGCCTAACAAATACAATGAATATGATCCACCAACCAACTGGGTGGCTTAATAGTTTGGTATGGAATTTGAGAGTACAAGGCCATGGGTTCGAAACCCTGTAGAGGCAAGTTGTTTCTTTCTTATCAATATATATATATATATATATATTGTACTGCATAATAATCGATATAATCAAGAAAATTATTACTTTCTACTTTTCTAGACAGGACCGTGATACCAATATTTTTAAAACAGAGTACACAATATCAAACATACAATGCCCTGAAATCAAGGTTCCAAATTTCGACGAAGGAACAACAACACAACAAAGCCTCAATCCCAAATTAGTTGGGGTCGACTGCACAGATCAAACTTTTCAATTGCACTTGATTTAGTGCAATTAATGGTGTGTTTTCCAAATCCTTTAAATCCCTCATTATCAATGTGTCTCAAGTTAAGTTAGCGTCGATCTACCCCTACATCGTCTAATTTCTTAAGTTTCTAGTGGAACGAGTTTTCTAGCTGAGGCATTTGCAGACCATCTTTGAAGGCTTCAAAACCCCTACAATCGCCCTTCTCTAATCTTTGCGTCAATGAGTCACTCGTACTTTTCTTTGAATTTATGTATTTCTTATATCCTAGGAGGTTTACCATACATCCACCTAAACATCATCAGTTGTGCAAAAAATAGTCAGTGTATGGAAATCCATGGAATTTCATTGTAAATGCTAAAAACTCAAATTCCTCTTTAAAAGTGCTACACATACATAATTATACAAATGTACTGCATAAGAGAGACAATACAACTTTTAAAATAGTTATTTTTCGCAGCAAGATGTAAATTTTTAATAACATAGCATTATTTAAGAATACAACATGCAATTCGTCGATTCCTTCCCTTTTGAGGTGTTAAGGTTTCATTTTAGATTGTTTTAGTATATTTTGCAAAGATTCCATGAAACTTCCCCGAAGCATCCACAAAGTTATGAAAGATTAGCAATTTTCTCCACAACTCCCCATAGTTATGCCGAAGTTCCCCAAAATATGTCAAATTTTCGTGGTTTTGACATTTTTTTCATACATATGGATCTTGTTTCCCCTCTTTCAAAATCAAGAAAACTCGAAAAAATTTTGGCAAGATTTGTCGATTTTTAAATCCTTAGCTGAAATAAACCTAGTGACCAAGAATTACAATGAAAAACAGCTGTAGAATTGTCCACCCTATGAGCCAATTCAGCAAGTTATAAAAAAGAGAATGACCTTTAATTAGCTTAGGCTAGACCAACTTAGCATTGTTATTTACAATATATTCCTTACACTTGACATAGTTTCTAGTTTTTTATTGTTTATGACGCTGTAAACTTGCAATTCTATTAGAGTGCATCTGAAAAAAAAAAAAAAAAAGCATGAGTTAGTACTTTTATCTAACAAAAAAATTTGACATTAATAATACTCATTATCTTCCAATTTAGCAATAAAATTCACACATCATGTCATTGGGAAGTTATAACTAGAGTTTTCTCCAACATCGATTCAAATTTAGTAAGACTTTGTTTGCATGTAGTTCTCAATTCGAGGTTTAAGAAAAATCTAAATAATATGGGTAAGGGCGAGGATTCTCACACAAAGCATTTAAGAAATAAAGGGGTGCATACAAAATAAAACAATGACTAGAATAATTGATGACAAAATTTTAAAAAAGGAGCGTTTCATGAGTAATCTTGAATGAAAACTAAAAAAGAGGATGGTGCACAGACTAGCATACGGGAAAAAAACACCCCCTCTTAAGAAATTTGCATGTTTACATATAATTAAAATATTCAAGTTAATTACTTTGACAATCATGTAATTTTACGGTTTGTAACAAATTGGTCACAAAACTCTTTTTGTAACCTCACGGTCATCCACCTTTTTGAATACTTCCAATATGGTAATTCCATCCATCTTCCTTATGTGCTCTATGAAAAAATGATCATATGGCACGACTTGGGGCAATGTTGGCCCAGGAAACGAGTTGGGGCCCGATTAAAAACACACAAAAAAAACCCAAATTTTCACTAATTGTCACTACTATCTTTATCATCTTTCACCTCCGCTCTCCACCGCCTTACTCAAATGAACCAGACAAGCTTGCGCCAAAGAGCCCTAGCCATCTTCACTTGCACTTTCCATGTTCATCAAGTCAAACACCTACTCTTTATCTTCACTTAAGCCAATGTTGGAGGGCAAATGTAAAGAGAACAAATCGTTCTTAGGTTCATCTACCCCATTCTTCAATTAAGAGCACATAGGTGAGGAAATAACCAAAACAAATCTCATTTATTAGCTCTTTTACTTTTCAATTTTGCTAAAGTCACGAAGAAACAAATGTAATCCATTACCCAACAGCCAACATCGTCTATCTGATGTAATCCATTACCCAACAGCCAACATCGTCTATCTGAAGTTCTGAATTGATCATTCGATGCCCATATTTGAATTTCATGAAATGTTGCATCCTCATGGTATGCACAGCAAAGGATACATGTAATGTCCACAAAAACCATAAACAAATTGTTTCTTGCAAAAATATAAATGTTTGAGACGAAAACTCCCATATTCAACTTTTTAAATTTATGAGTGGGTATCTTGAAAATCAGAGGACAAATGAGAAGCAACATATGGGCAACTCGTGATAGAAGAATTAGCAAGAAAACTCAAAATGGGTTGCATACAAATAATGTTATTGAGGTTTTGAAGTCGATATTTGACCAAATTAGTAATGTGTTTCTTTAAATCTACCACACATGGGTCTCTTGTCATTCACGCTACTAGATCTTGCAAGTAAGGGCTCATTTCAAGACATCCACACTAGGAGTTTGGGCTTGGTTAGTACGAGGAAAAAAAAAGGTGAGTGAGTGAAAGATTTGGACATTTTTGAGTTCAAAATTGAGCCCCGACTATGTGGTAAGCCAAAGTGGCCTCAAGACGTGCCATATCAGCATTTTTTGACAAATCGTAAACAAAAGATAGACAAAATGACCACGATTAAAGGTTTCTACAAGTTGAATAACCACAAGGTTACAAAAATGAGTTTAATGACTGATTCGTGACAAGACTTCACTAGGTGTTTTCCTTTTACTTGTCTATGTAGTTGAAATTATTATCACAAGTAATGACATTGGTGCAGTTCAACAGCTGAAAGCCTCTCTTCAAGTTTCTTTTCACATGAAGGACCATGGACCTCTTGCTTATTTTTTTAAGGCTTGAAATCCATTGAGCATGGAATGAAAATTTTCCAAAGTTCAAAAAATTAGCTGAGTTAAATAGATTTTTGGACGATCAAATTAAGAATTAGAAGTAAGCAAGATTTCACAAGACTTCCATCAAAATTATGGAGTAAGGACAAGATATACGGATTTTAATGTTAACTGTAGGAAAATGCGAAATAATCTTGAAGAATGAATATAAATTAGATGATAAAATACCAAACTCAATCTCATATATAAGAAATGAATTCTAAAAAATTGTGTTGAAGAAAGAAATATCTAAAACGATCAAACCTATCGAAATTGAAGAATATAAACTTAAGATCAAGTAAAGACAAGAAAAACATAGAATATTATAAAAAAACATGCTTTTCTAATGTATTTTGATAAAATATGAATGTTCTCTAACACTTAATGCAAATGCATACCATATCAAGATTAGGATATTCTGCTGAAATTTGGGATTTTATAGTTGTTGCTGTTATGTATTTAGATTACATAGCATACTTAGATTAGGATTTTTTTATTGTAATTGGGGATATTATAACTGAGTTTGAGAGATCTGCTTTGTTGTACGTATTCTATACATTGAAAGGAAAGCTCATAGTTCTGGGTAACCAAGCAAAGACACAAAATTTTGTCTAGTGTCTTTTCGTTTTGTCAAGGGCATCCTCATCATATACATAGAAATTCAAAACGCAACCGAGAAGTTGAAAAAAACATGGAATGCCTGAAGCATTTGCATTGATACATATCTTTAGTAATACTAAAGCAATTAATAAATAATTTTTAATTTTTAAATTTGGTAAGACCCTACCTCTACATTTTGAGGTGGTAGACTTACATCTTCAACGTTCGAATACATCAAATCGTGACTTCTATATTTGCACTAGATTAAAATCTAGTAATCTACTATATTTACTTTTCATAATATTCATTTTTGGAAGATGCTAGGTTGACCTTTTTGGGACAACCCGAAAGGACACCCGATTGTTGGTGTCCATTCAATGCACATCGATTTGTGTGCGCACAAACATCGATGTGTCAATGAAATAACACCAACAATCGGACATCCATTCCGGATGTCCTAAAACAGGTCATCCTAGTATTTTCCTTCATTTTTTACCTTGAAGTAGGATGATTAGATAGATGTCAATATATAAAGGCCCATAAAAAGTTATTACAAAAAAAAGAACAAAAAATAATGAATTGCGAAGTAGAATTTCTACATTATTGATCACTTCTCATCCACCACATTTGTTCCTTTTTTACCCTACCTCTTTTTCTTATACCTCTTTCTCCTATTTAGACACCAAGGCGCAAGTATCGAGGACATTCAAATATTTTACAAGGTATTTTCCTTCTAGAAATCAACTCAGTCCATCGTGTAGAAAGTCCTAGTCCACATGCAGCTTTGCTTACCATCCACGCCCTCTTATGTAGAGGCAAGAGCTTAACATTTAGACCAAGTTCTCACATAAGACTTACCATATGGGCCAATAAATAATGCAAACACCAATATGACTAGGACTTTGGTCCTCGAAGCAAAGTAAAATCAAACAAAACTATATATGTACAAAATACACTATAACCAAGTACAAGAACTGGACAGTCTTAACTATCATTAATAAGAAGTTTTAAAGGTGAACAAAAATTAGACATAAGAGCCAACACATATGAGCCAACAAATAAAGGTGAACAAAAGATTAGAAAAAAAAAAAAAAAAAAAACAATTTTATTTTTTTTATGTCAACTACATAAGAGCCAACACAGAATTTATATGCACAATGAACTTCGCAAAAACAACCTTACCCTTCATGAAGTCGAATCAAAAATTGACGCAACCCATATTCAAGTATTCGTCAGTCAGGGAGTTATCAGTGGAATTTCCATTTGATTTTATACTTTCATAGCGATCGGATTGATCACAACTTAAAAGGAAGCGAATGGCCTATAACACCACCAAAAATAAAAGATAAGTTGATTAGCAAATAAAGGGCTACAATAAGAGAACTCCCTAGCAAACAATATAGTTTATTTAGAGACCCCTCAATAATAAGGACCATATTTTTTCACCTACATATTCTCATCAACATATTTTCACTTCCACATTTTTCCACTCATTTTCCCACGCATTTTTAAAAAAATAAATAAAAAATATTTTTAATAATTAAACACAAACTTAAGAAGCACAATATGATTCATAATATATCATATAAAAAGCAAAAAAATATATGCATCAATTATCAAATACATAAAATCAAGCATTGGTCGAAAAGACAAAGTACTAATATGTCTATTGCATATCACATAAAATTCAAGCTCAACAAATCAAGTATATAACCATCATCAACCACTCACACAATCAAACTATAAAAACAACCATTCAAACCAAAATAAAACATAAATACTTAACTCGACCAAAATAATCAATTGTTACTCATGGAGAATAGTAGATAGATATATATAAGTTGAGAGGCGTCATCGGAGTTGAAGCGTCGTTGGAGAGAGGAGTCGTCAGAGTTGGAGAGGAGCGATAGGGAGATGGGGATGGAGGATTAGGATTTAAGTTTGTGCTTTTATACTAAAGACTTTTCGTAATTATAAAGACCTCCCTAACATATTTTAAAATTTAATTTCAGGCTAACTGCATGCCTATTGGTGCCGAACCAGTGGGCTGCCTAGAGTGGGCTAGTCGGGGACTTGAAAATACTTCTTACTAACAAAGGATATAAGTGTCATTTCTCCCAAATAGCATCGAAACTTACCACTTGTGCGTCGAAGATGGTTAAATCGAGGATAGTATAAGCACATATGAAGATCCTAAAATCGCATAAACCGATGCATGTCAGTCCGACAAGTATAAATACTTATAGTTGTTTTAAGCATTAAATTTGCACTGACTACTGCATCAGAAAGAGCAAGGATCAAAAATCACCTCCTCCTGAGACTTCGATCACTGAAATTCAAAAGTAATTTCAAGAATCTAATTTGACTTGCAAAATTTTGAATGTAGTTTCAACACTATAAAGAAGTATAAGAAGCATCATTTAAATGATAATATGATCCAAACTTTACTAAGATACTTTGAAAAAGCACGTTGCTCATCATATATCATGTCCTTTCTCCTATTATGTATTTTAAAATTTTCCAAGTTACGCTTTAATAGTCTTAATCTCTCAAAAATTCCTATATTTCTCTCTTTTTGCAATTAGTAAGAATTCATTATTTCACCTTGTTGGGTTTTGGGGTTCATACGCAGCGGAAATTACAAAACAATTTTGACAAAAACCCCAACAGGATCCGAATCTAATTCCATTAAAAACGTTTAAACCATGAAAACTTAATCATACCTCGCCGCAATATACCTTTCTGAAGGTTGATCGATCTCTAAGGCGCTGCCAACGACGAACGCCCTCTACTAGTAGTCCACACACGAACGGCGACCGAGATTCAAAGTGCTAGCTTCAAGAGAATACAAAACCTTTTGTTTCTCTCCAAAACGATCCAGAGCATACCAAAAACCCTAAGTCGTTTCTTAAACGAAAAAGGAGTTTTTTTTCTTTTGATCTTTTTGTTAGTGTATTCTAACTTAAAGCGTCTATTTATACAACTCTTGTATATAGACGGTTAAGTAAATTACACATATACCCCTACTTAAAGAAGTATAAGTGTAATACACCACAAGGACGTTTCCGTCATGAATTTTATCATATAAAATTCATTTTTCTGAACCATCTTAAAATCTCGCAAAACCATTCTTAGTGTGCGACCCAATAGGCTCATACAACGTTGGCAGTGTACCAAAACACATTTTGGTATACAAGTCATAAGCGGCCTCTAGTAGAAGACATTATGACTACCCAAGTCGTACGAATATCAAATCGATACAACCTAATCAATAATGTATATAACATCCTTTTGTCACACGATATCCTTTTGATCAAACATAAGGCATGGAATTGTCATCCAACATGTCCAATCGTACTAGTCTCGATCTCTAGGTAGATGAAAACATCCAAGTGACATTGATCAATATCAATTCACTTAGACTAGGCCTTTTAACAGTCTAACACATCGAGGGATCCACTAGATATCTCTTTATATGAGAGGGACAAATTCTATCTCGATTACACAACTTCATCACATTGCTCACACAAGAACCAATCACAACCTTTATAATCGTCCTGGTTAAAGACAACGTTTGATAGTGTCAAATCACTATGTTCCTAATGTTGAAGTCTCTGGCAATCTCAAGTCGAGGACCGAAAAATATACCTATCATGAGAAACAACTATGACTTAATCCATGTGATGTTCTCATAGCGGGTCGGTCCCAAAGACTTTGTTCCCTAACAAGTACTCGTGATCTTGATTCGTATCCCTATACGTATAATCATCATATGATCATCAATCAAGACTCACACTAGTCTTAATTCATTATAGTTCCCAGTATAATGATCGACTAGGGACATTTAAGATATTTATGTAAATACCCATGGATCTTATTATAATGTAAACATGCAAATTAATTATAATAAACAGCAAATGAAATCCTCTATTTTATTAACTAAAAGTATTCATAAAGACAGTTAATGGATTGACCTAGGGCACATGCCACATCACACCTTAATTTGGAGTTTAGCAATATCTAATACATTTCAGCTCAATACCTTTCGAAAAAATTCCATTAGCTATAAATATAATCTTATTTTCCAATGTGTTAGCAATAAAACTAGTAAACTACATCCTCTTTTCCTAATTTGATAGCGTTTTTATAAAATTTCAATCACATGCAATTTTTTTTTTAGTGTTTGCGAGAAACATTAATTAGAAAAGCCACGCAAGAGTGGCTCCCATCATGCAAATATACATACGTCTCTCACCCTACTAGAGTTGTCCAACTTCTATTCCATTCATCATAAGAGAATCCCTTTATAATTAGAACAACAAGCATCAAACCTAAATTAATTGTGGTCGGCCATATAGATCAAACTCTTCCACTTCACTCGATTTCATGTCCTTGATGTTGTGATTTCAAAATCCATTAAATGTCTTCCAATCAATGCATCACAAGTTATCTGTTACGATCCGGGGAAGACCCCCCTTTGTCAATGCATATCACAGGAAGTCGAAGGACAGTCCTAAAGGAAAGCCAAGGGAAATGGGTAGTGGGGCCAAGGTCGTTTAGTCTTGGGGTCCAATCAGGGGGTTAGGTCATTTAATCAAAGTCGGTGTTAGTCATGAGTCAATCCTGTATATAAGAGGGAGTCAGTATGTGAGGTATCGAGTCAATAATTGAGTATTGTGGTGACCTTTGGGTCTGGTGAGAGTTTGTTCTCTCTGGTGAGTTGGGAAAGCCATCTCTCTCCTTGTATTTCCTTTTCTTTGCTTCTTCATCAAAAAAACCTACAGAGGCGACCCCCTCTTTTCTCCTCTTCGTCGCCCAACCTATCAATTGGTATCAGAGAAGTTCGATCCTATACCACCAAATATCGATGTTCGGGTGGACACATTGGAGACCGAGTTACAAAAGATTCCGGAGCAGTTAAATAAAATCCCGTTGTTAAAGAGTTCAAATCGCTGGGGTCTCAACAACAGTGAGAAATTTTTGATCCAAAGTAAGATCTAAGATTTCAGAAGTCAAATCAGAGATCAGAGGTCTTTCTCAGAAACTTAAGGCATTTTTCATGTAGGCGAGGACATTATTACCGCAGCAAGGTGTAGATCCGGCGAATGCAACTCGGGGTTCACAGATTTGGGGAGATTCAGGGTTCCAAGGGCCAGATCTACCGGATTTTGGTTCACAACAGAGGAGATATGGAAATTGGGGACAAGATCCACCACCCTACCGTGGTGATCCGGAGGTCTGAAAGATTAAGATGCCTACCTGCGATGGAGCGGATCTAATTGTTTGGCTAAACCAGGCTGAACAGTACTTCATGCTACACGAGATGACTCAGGCTTCGAAAATCCGGGCGGCGCAGATCTGTTTAGTTGGAGCAACTCAAATATGGTTACACACCAGGAACTAAAGCATGTTTTCGAGTCATGGGCAGATCTGAAGTTGGAGTTATCTCGACGGTTCAAATGGGAACGCCCATTGGAGCTGTGTCAACAATTTTTGTTGTTCGCCGGTAAACAGCGGAGCCAGCGTATAAAGAGAGATGTGAGCTCTTGCAACTACATCTGGGCATTGTGTTGTCAGAACAGCATAAGATGGTTGTGTTCGTGAATGGGTTGCAGGACAAAATTCGGCTTGAGCTGCTGGCAGATCCCCCGAAGACGTTGCGGGCAACGTTCGATCAAGCAAAGTAGACCGAAGCGAAGTTGTTTGGGCTGGAAAATCTTAAGCACCTGCTTCCTCTAAGCCCAAAAGCCAAATGGCCCACTACAGGCTCCACCACTACCCAAGATGCTAAGCCCAAGGGGTGGGTTACAAATACTATTTCAGGCCCAAGTCGTGAAGGTTCACATGGGCACCCCATAGTGCAAGTGAGCATGGGCCCACCCACTTCAAAGTTGTCCCCAGCTTCTTCAACTTCTTCTTCTAGTCCAACGACTTCTATGGCAGCCACCCCCATCACTTCCCCTCCAAGATTCAAAAGGCTGACAGAGGCTGAGGCCCAAGCCCGACGCAGCAAGGGGCTTTGCTATCGATGTGATGAGAAGTACGTTAATCGCCATCGATGCAAGACTCGGGAATTGCAAGTGATGTTAGTTGATGATGATTCCGGAGATACGAGCATGGCTTTTCGGTCGAGTGAGTTAGAGGAAGGCTTCGATTTGCAAATTTTGTAGTAATCAGCTTAGGCAGTGGAAGGGTACCCAGGCCCTCGCACCATCAAGGTGAAAGGAACGGTGGGTGTCGACGTTGTGATTTTGGTCGATTGCGGAGCATCCCATAATTTTATTTCAGAGGCATTGGTCTCCTTTCTAAACATACCCGTCTCTCCCACCGCGGAATACGGGGCATTAGTTGGGGATGGTTATAAGGTACGACGTTCAGGGGTCAGTCACAGCATGCCGGTGCAATTTCAAGGTATTATCGTCATGGATTAATTCTTTCCTATGTCTATGACAAGCTTTGATGTATTGTTGCGAATGAAGTGGTTGTTCTCTCTCGGCATCACCACGACAACAACAACACCAGCATAGCTCAGTCCCAAATTAACTGGGGTCGGCTACATGGATCAACCTTTTCCATTGTGCTCGATTAAGTGCCATTTTTTTTCACACCCAGGCGGCGATGTGAAACACACCCTTGCTCATTTCTCACTACACCCGGGCTCCGATGCAGCTCGTCGCTAGGTGGGAACGCCCCAACGTTTATATATGTTTGATCCATTTCATGAGAAATGACAAAAGTTTTACGCTGGCTGTCAACCTATCGCAACCCTCCTCCATTTCCCAAGAATGAAAAATGAGCCTGGGCCTCCCTCCCTCACTTTTCGGGTATGAAAAGTGAGTTTGGGTCCTCCCTTACCCATTTTTTGGTATGAAAAAATGGGTGTCAGAGTCCTCCTTTATCCGGACTTGGGACCGGCTATGTAGCGCACATAGTGTACAACATAGGTGGAGCGGCATCACCACGACAGATTGGCCTAATTTGACCTTATCTTTCACATCCAGTGGTAGGCAGCAATTTACATAGGGCTCTGATTTCATGCAAGCCCGTGCATAAGGCTTGGGTCAGCGACAAGGGGGTGTTTCCTTATCAAATTATGTCGCGTGGCTACAAACTCGGACACTGCTGGGGCGGAAGGGGTGGACCCTTGCATTTAGGAGTTCCTTCATTCGTTCCTCCCTCTCTTTCAAATACCAACCACTTTACCCCCTGCTCGAGCTTGTGACCATGCCATCGTGTTAAGGGAAGGCACAGATCCGGTATGCGTTTGTCCCTATCGCTACCCTCACATTCAGAAATTGGAAATTGAGGCCCTCGTGTCTGAAATGTTGGCAGCTGGCATTATCCAGCTGAGCAATAGAACTTTCTCAAGCCCTTTTTATTAGTCAAGAAAAAAAAAATGGTAGTTGGCGATTTTGCGTCGACTACCGAGCTCTCAATAGGGGGACTCTACCGGATCGATTTCTCATTCCTAATATTGATGAATTGCTGGACGAACTTCATGGCACCACCATCTTTTCGAAACTCGACCTGCATTCTGGATACCACCAGATACGAATCCGTCCACAAGATGTACACAAAACGGCTTTTCGAACAAATAAAATACACCACGAGTTCTAGGTTATGTTGTTTGGGCTCTCCAACGCCTCGACTACCTTCCAAGTCCTGATGAACTCCATATTCAAAGGCTTGCTTCGCTGGTTCGTGTTGGTCTTTTCGATGATATTCTGGTATACAGTACTCCTCTGGTTGCTCGTGTGGACCATCTTTCTCTGGTCCTCTCTATACTTTCTGCTCATTCTCTGTTTGTGAATTTCAAAAAGTGTTGTTTTGCTAAATCTCAAATGGATTATCTTGGGCATGTGATTTCCGGCAAGGGCGTCATGGCAGACCCAGGGAAGGTGAAGGTAATGGATGATTGGCCACTTCCCACATCTTCCAAAGAGTTGCGTAGGTTCTTGTAGTTGATTGGGTACTACAGGTGCTTTGTGCACAACTATGGGAAATTGGTTGCTCCTCTCACTCAGTTGTTACGAAAGGAGTCCTTCGTCTGGTCTGATGATTCCACAACTGCCATTAAATCACTGAAGCTGGTTATGCGAGAAGTTCCTACTTTGGGCCTTCCAAACTTCACTTCTTTATTTGTGATAGAGACAGACGCGTCAGGCGAGGGGTTGGGGCTATTCTGCCACAACATGAGCTGTCTATAGCTTTCTTTAGTCAGGCTTTGTCTCTTCGTGCTCGCGGTAGATCGGCGTACAAGCGTGAGTTTATGGCGATTGAATTGGCAGTCCAAAAATGGCGACATTATCTCCTTGGCCTCAAATTCATCGTCCGCAGCAACCAGCGAAATTTGAAGTACCTCTGGGAACAACGAGCAATCACCCCAAAATACCAGCGTAGGATGTTGAAATTGGCTGGTTTCCAGTTCGAAATTCAATATGAGCCAGGCTTCACAAATGTTGCAGCAGATGCCCTTTTGAGATTTCCCTCCCTTGAAGCCAATGCCTTCTCGCTGGTTTCTTTCTTGGACATGCCACTAATTCACTCTTAAGTGCTGGCCGATCCCTACTTAGCCCCCATCCTGCAATCTTTACGGAAGAGTGACGAGGTTACGGCCGACTGGTATGTCTTCAAATGGCAGTTGCATTTTGATGACCACGTCGTGATGTATGCAACGTCATCCTTGAAAGGGAAAGTGCTGGAAGAGTTCCACTCCAGCCCCATGGGTGGTCACAGGTGGTTTCTCAAGAGGTATAAGCAAGTTACAACTAAATTGTTTTGGGTAGGCATGCATGCTGATGTCAGGAACTTTTTCGTGTCTTGTGAAGTTTGCCAAAAAAGCAAATACGAGATGTTAGCTCCAGGCGGATTATTGCAGCCCTTACCAGTCCCTACGGCCATATGGGAGCACATTTCGATGGACTTCATCGAGGGCTTACCCACTTCAGCTGGTTGGAATGTCATTTTGGTAGTGGTGGACCATTTTAGCAAGTACAACCACTTTCTCCCTCTCAAGCACCCTTTCTCTGCTCACATAGTGGCCGACTTTTTCATTCATGGAGTCGTTCATCTCCATGGTTTCCACTTAGCATTGTTTCGGACCGAGACAAGGTTTTTTTGAGTAAGTTTTGGAGTGAACTTTTCAAACTGCAACGCACTCGTTTGAATCGCAGTTCAGTCTATCATCCCAAATCGGATGGGCAAGTGAGGTGGTGAACCGTTGTGTGGAGACGTATCTTCGTTACTTTGTTAACCAGCGACCTAAGGAGTGGTTTCGTTGGTTAAGGTGGGCTGAGCAATGGTAGAATACTTCATTTCATTCGTCCCTCAAGTGTTCCCCATTCAAAGTAGCTTACGGGTGTTATCCTCCTCAACTCATACGTTACGGCTCGGTGTCGTCTTCTTCTTGTGTGGACGTTGATGTTCTGTTGGCAGCCCGAGACTTAGCATTGGCAGAATTATGGGATCAGTTGTTGTTGGCTCATAACTGCATGAAACGAGCGGACAGCGGGCGTCGTGAGGTAGTGTTCGAAGTTGGTGATTTGGTGTATGTGAAGTTCAGCCATATAGGCCGCACACAGTGGCGCGTCACACCAACATGAAGTTGGGTCCGAAGTTTTATAGATCGTTCCCAATTTTGTGTAGGATCGATTTTGTGACGTATAAACTGGATTTGCCGAGTTCTGCTACTATCCATTTAATGTTCCATGTTTCCCAGTTACGCAAGCACTTAGGTATTCGTCCAGCGGCTCCAGCCTTACCTACTTTTGCTCCTAATTCCCTACTGCTGCCCACCGAACCGAGGAAGTGTTAGCTTATCGCAAGGATACCGCAGGCCCTATGGTCCTCATCAAATGGTTTGGGTTTGCCTGATACTGATGCGACTTGGGAACTCGTTAAGCAGTTTCGCGGCAAGTTTCCTTCTTTCCACCTTGAGGACAAGGTGGCTCATCATGGGAGGGAGTATTGTTACAATCTAAAACCCCCTTTCGTCAATACATATCACAACTAGTCGAAGAATAGTCCTGAAGGAAAGCCAAGGGAAATGGGTAGTGGGGCCAAGGTCGTTTAGTCTTGGGGTCTAGTCAGGGGTCAGGTCATTGAATCAAAGTCAGTGTTAGTGTTGAGTCAATCCTGTATATAAGAGGGAGTCAGTGAGTATGTGAGGTATCGAGTCAGTAATTAAGTATTGTGGTGACCCTTAGGTCTGGTGAGAGTTTGTTCTCTGGTGAGTTGGGAGAGCCATCTCTCTCCTTGTATTTCCTTTTCTTTGCTTCTTCGTCAATACAACCTATAGAGGCGACCCCCTCTTTTCTCCTCTTCATCACCCAACCTATCATTATCTTAGAGCATCTCCAACGAAAAATGTAGATTGCACCCATGAAAAAGCCTCATGTCATCAATGTGAAGTGGACGTATATCCAACGTCATAGTTACATGGTCTCGTCATTTCAGAGTGGAGCAACCGTGTCAACATGACTCAATTCGGACTCGAACACAGGACATGTGTCAAGTATTCCAAAAATGACTATAGACACAACTAAACTTTAAGGCCTTAGGGCTAATGGCTTTGATTGATGCACGGAAGAAAAAGTATACTCACATACCTTCGATTTTTTTCGTCCTCAGGGCTATATGTGGTTGTTCGCAATGAGATATCCAGAACAGGAGAGATTTTTTCTTTTTGTCAAGTTAGAGAATTAGGGGTTTCCAGAGACTAGGAGAAGAAGTTGAAATGTTGAAGAATATGAATGAACAGTGATGCATGATGGTAAAAGTACCTACGTGCCTAGAGCATGCACGACATTTTGTGGCCTTGTTTGTTGCACTAGCAACCTAAAGGAAAATGCCAATGTAAGCCCGCAAAAAACACACGATAGAGACACACTCTTGTTAGTGTCCCTTATATACACATCAAGATGTGTGTGCACACAATAGTCATTTAAATCAAAGGACACCAACAAGTTTGTCTTTTCTAGGTTACATGAGCATTTATAAATATATGTGACAAAAGCCCTATGGGGCCGCACATCTACCAAAAGAAAAGTATGTGACCAACTTACCTAAAGAAACATGTGACAAAAGAAATGTTCATTCTAATAATACCTTGCTTCTTGATTTTTTTTAGCAATTAAAAGTTTTACGATATATACTAATTGATGTGCAACAATGTCTATATTTTTATTAAAATCCACTTTTTTCGAGAAAATATATAAAGTTTCTGGTTTTCGTGTGTTGCGTTCAGGTACCCGTGTCCAAAACTTTGGCCACTTTTAGTTGAGTCTTCGAGTCCTAAAATTTAGAGTACGCAAATTCAACATCTAGATACGTATCTGCACGCGACACATGTTCTCAAGTTTGGGTAACATAGATTGCTCTGCTTCATTGATGAGGTGGAGACCATATATTGGACTAGAATTTCAAATTTCAAATTTAGAAAATTTTATAAAGAAAAATACTAACATGGCTAGTAGATACCTTTTATCCACAATGTCTAGAAATAGACATTGTCTATGCCGCGTCATCTTTACACGCTGCTAGACATTTGCATTGGAGAATATTTTTTTATTTCAACGCCTACATTCATCTTGTGGCACACTATCATATAATCCGAAGTCAAGGCTCAAAACTTCGACTTCATTTATGCCTTCTCTCACTTAAAATTCAAAATTAATTCAAGGAAGTGTAATCCGATGTGGGGGTTTGGGTAAAAATTCAACATTATAAAGAAGTCTAAATAATTTCATTAAAGTGCTAGAGAACATCCAAGTTTCATCAAAAGACATTAAAGAGTATGTTTTATATAATATTTCATATTCTTTCTCATTCTATACTTGATCAGTTGATCTTAACTCTTTAAGTTTAAAAACTTCAAGTTTCACGAGATTGATCAATTTTTTCCATAATTTTTTTTCTTCGCTAGAAAATATATTAGAATTCATTTCTAATAAGAAGTAAAATTTTGGTTTTGTTATCTCATAACATGTTGTCATTCTTTAAACTATATTCTAACAAAAGCTGACCCTAACTGCATTTCCCTTTTCTTACAAGTGAGCATTAAAACTCGAAATGTTATCATTTTTTCTAACTTCGATGAAAGTTTTGTAAAACTTCGTTTACACCTAATTCTTAATTCGATGCTTCAAAAAATCTAATTAATTCAGAAAAATTCAAAGAAGTTATGAGAATCTTCAAACCATGTCCACGATTGCTTGGGAGATGCTCCTAGGTCAACACGACAAAATAAAAAAAGGAAAAAATAAAAATATATTATACCCTAGTGTTTGTGTGTAATGCCACTTATATCTTTTTTATAGGAGTGTAATACCACATATATTAAGTACATGTCTCAAAATTTTCATTTACCACATAGGTCTAATAAGTACACGTGTCCCAAATTTCAATCACTTATAGCCCATGTCCAAGAAATTGGGAGAACAGGAAGGTTCAACCCAAGTAATTGGTTGTGACAATATTAGAAGTTTGATCATTTACCTCCAAAGCACTAAAATTTACAACTTGATAGTTCAAAATAAACCCAACACCCACTCAAAACAAAAAAGCGTACACAATCATCAACACCTTAGTTGCAACATTATCCAACAAAGACGCATGTTAAAACATCTTTCTAAACCATAAGGAAATCCAGCTATCAAATTAAGTATATGGTATGAAATACATTTTATGAGAACAACAAAACAACAGGAAAAAGATCACGACTTACATTCTAGGAGGAAACTAATTACCTGTTTTGCACCTAAAAGCCCAATATTTATCAAACAAAAGATCAAACTATCATGCAACCTTTGAAGCATTTTTTTGTTGTTTCGAATACTTCTTACATAATCGGTCTTCCCTCGCATCATAAATACACACTGGTGTCAAAACAATAATAACAGTTATAAGTAAAATCAAAATTAATTAAATATAAAATACTTTGGGTAAGGGGACCTGATAGTAACATACATGCCTCTTTATCTGTTCAAGTTTATCACCGTAGATTTTGTTGATATCTGAATTGGAAGCCATATGATTATAATAATAAACTTTCACTTCTGGAGATGACACAAAACTCTCCAATTCTTCCTTATCATCAACAGTGAAAACCTACAAAATTTGAGAAAGAATAAAAAAATAGCAACGCAACTACCCATATAGGCCTCAAAATTGCTAAATTGTTGAATAAATTAAATTGCATTGTGTGAGCTCAAATAGGTCTCATATGGAACAAATCCAAGTTTGTAAAGCAAAGAAAAAGAAAGAAAAGGACTAAAATTGTGAATTTAGCATATCATAAATACAATCTCCCTTAGAAATTTCCTTACTTCAACGGAGTAGTTGATTAGAAAGTTTCTATCTAGTAGTAATTTCTAATTTATACGAGTCATTAGTAAAGAAAGTACCTCTATTTCACTTATAGAAGGTTTCCTATTTCCAATTGCTACCTAAAGAGTAGTTTCTAATCATGATTGTTCCAATTGTTTTATTGTCAGGAAGCCTATAAAAATGAGTATTATGAAATCAATAAAGCAGCTACTATTTGTGAAGAAATTGGTCTAAGGAGAAGCAGTCACAGAATTTTTCTGTAGAAGTCTTAGTCACGAACTAGTCTTATTTTAAGAATACATTCTAAGGTTCATAACAATCATTTACTATTGGAGATGTGGACCGAAATAATAGTCCCACATCGATTAACATTTACAATTAGGAAAAATAAATGTGAACCATCAAACGGAGTCAAACTACATAGCACAAAAAGTAAATGATATTGTCTACTAATTAGACATGTCCTTGATTACCAAGAGACACAAAAAAAAATGTAATTAGCATAGGAAACAAAGTTAGGCTCTAAGGAAGGAAGCCCAATTCAAGCGGTTGACCACATATCTTTAAGGAAAGGCTTTTCTAGAGTTGAGTACATAAAACATGGACTAGAGCTTTAGTCTTGGAGGCTTTATTCTCAAATGTACTTGCAACCGTTTTTTTACCTCAAAATAAGTAGTTTCTCCCAATCATTGTTTTGGTCCATTTATTCACATATATGTAATTAAGAGCAAGGAAATTTTATTTATCTCTATATACATATTGGGTCTTCACTTTTTGGATCAAACTGTAAACATATGACAACATTTTTTAAAAAGATTCTAATAAGGGAATCGTACTTGGTAAAAAAACGTTCCCTAAGAAAAAAGTGATTAAAACTTCAATATCAATAAAGATAGTGACAAAGATGGTCCTCATAACAACTACCGTACTGAATGTGAAATTATTTGATAGGTTGCCAAAGAAATTTTAAGTCAAAACCGAATCATGCCAATGGTTCAAACAATCATGAAAACAAACAAGGAAACTTCCATAGTAGAGATAATATATGGCACATGCACCCAAAAAAGGTCGACCCAAAGTTATGGTGGTTCATCAATAAATGGTTCATACTAAATTCTTTTATTTCAAAAACAATGTCAAATAAATTCAATAAAACCTTAATCGAACACTTCAAAATTAACGGTCTCGGGTCCCACCTTCGCATCAAGTATGCTCTCAAGACTATTGATGCCTTTTGGTAAATTTTCGAGATTGGAAGCAGCTGAAAGAATTTAAACATACAAGCAAACGCATTAATGCTTGCAAAAAATCAAACATAAATCACAGCAAAATAGTATCGATATCAATTATAAAACTAAATGCAAAAGTAATTCCAACCATTATACTGAAAATCTGAAAGTAAGCTATCATCTATTAGAGTTTAATAAAATGGTATACTAAAAGACAAAAGTTAATATTGTTTCATTCAATAACAAAGAAAAACACATGAGTTTTGTCTATAAAAAAAAATGTAATTTCAAACCAATAGTGATGAATTGATGAAAAGACAAAAATTAATCAAAAGTTCTAACAGTTAGATGACCTACTATGTCACGTACAGTTCCAACTTGCAACTTACCACCAAACTACCATGTGTCTTAGCATAGGATCTCGTCACGTGATGCGACAAAGTGAAATTCGAAGCATTCTTCGACTCTACCACAACTTTCTTGGTTGGACCCGACCTTGACAGGATCTCAATTCAAGACAATTTTAAAATTAGGTGACAATTGGTCGACTTCATTTTTCATATGATACCATTAAAAAGACCTAGAAACTCATCTACAATCATGTAGTCTAGATTGAAGCTAAATTATTGTGCTTACCATAGATATCTAATAACTAGTTGAGAATGAAGTAGAAAATGGAAATGATTGTTGCTAGGCCTGTCATTTTATTCTTCTAAATTGTTGCCCCGACCTATCAACTTTCCTGGGGAGCAATGCTTGTATGTGGGCCATACAATTGCATTCAATGCATTACTCTCTTCCTCAAAATCGAGCTTGTCCTCAATCTTGAATTTTAGACAAGCTTTGTATAAGGTGTTTGCGTGATCAACACAATCAACTCGAGTGGGTCTCTATTGCGGTCTACCAACAAGACTGACTTGCCATTTACAAAAGGTAGGTCGTCTTTCCTACTGAATTTGCTCTTTAACACGTTAAAGTGTATTTTCAAAGCCTTTGTGGGCCAAATCCAACATGCAGAGAAAATAGTTGAAACTATGTTTAGAGTTGGCAACTAACTCTTCCAATTAACCTTTCGCCCATTAATCTAAAATACATGGTGAGGGCAAGGTTTAAAAAATGGACAAACTTCGCCGAAGTTCGGGCAAAGTTTGTCGATTTTGAGGCGAGCGAAGCGAAGTTCAAAGGTAGTAGAAAAATTGCACAATTTTGACTCAACTTCGGCTGACTTCGACCGAACGTCGAAAACATCGATGGAAGTTAATAAAACATGAAGTAAAATTGTTATGTTTCATGGAAGTTCAGCAAACGTCGACTGAAACTTCGACTATGTTAGAAATATACTTAAAATTCGGAATATCCTCCAGTGACACGAGTTTTATGCATTATTGTTGTATGATTAAGTATATTTCTAGCATTTCTACAAAGAAACTCAAGTTTTCTAACATTTAAAGTGAAATTCCGTAAACTTCTTTACACCGAAGAGTTTTTGTCAAACTTCAATCGTCGAAGTTAACTTCCTCGAATTTTAAGAGAGCGAAGTCATAAGGGAAGTCTAAGCTTCGAACCTTGGCTGAGAGAGAAGATAAATTCCGAAGAATGGGCCTGAAAGTTTGCAACCACTTAATGCTAAGAATCACCTCATAGACATCAAATGGGATGGAATAAAGATCTAGAGAGAAGTATCGGTCCCCACTTAAAGAGTGACCGCTTTACACTTACCTTTGCTATAAATTTTCTCACCATTCATGACAGCAACTTTCAATCTCATGCTTGTGTGAATTGGGATGTATCATGCTGAGCTTAGTTGCAGTGTCTTGGCTAATGATATTGTGGGTACTTCCTAAGTCGATGAGAACCCACACCGAATGACAAGCAAAAATTGCTTTTAAGCTGCATTCTTTGCAAACCTTGTAAACCTTCGATACCATCTAAAGAAATTTGGGGGTCCACGTTGTCAGTGCCGTCACCATCGAAGTTAGGTACTTCAGTGCAAAACGACCACTCAACTTTGTGTCTGAATGAGTCGCTGTTAGCAAAATTGAAATGTAAGCCTTTGCTCTCTCCGTTCCTCCATCTATGCTTAGAGTCTTAGTGATTGGAGGTGTTGGTCTTTTCATTATTAGTTGTGGCTTTTATGACCTCTTCACCTAATGTTGCCTGGTGTTGCAATGTTTTAGGTGGTGAAGGTTTTGGAAGACCATGCGCTCATATAATTCAATTTGGAGGCGCAACCAGAATTTTAATGCTTGCGATCTAGCACTCTTGTAAGTTCATACCGATGCCCAAGTTCCTAGGTTCCTACAACTCAACCTCAATCCATAGATTCTTTACCAATCTAACAGTGATGAGGTTGAATTGTTGTTGAGGTTTAAGTTTGGTGGTGCATGCCAAGAGAGATTGACATTGGTGGTAATAATGCTCCACAATGCTTGTCTGTTTCAAATATTAACCAATTCTCCTAGTGGATTGTTACTCAAAGGTGGCCCAAAATGTATATTACAACACGCTTTGAATCCTTTCCAACTCATGTCCGGTTCCACCTATTCAAGTTGACAAAACCAAAGTTGGGCTTCTTCCAATAAATTAAATGGAAGATTGCAAGACCGCTTTTTACGTCGTTTCAAGTATGTTGATCAAAGAAAAATTGCTCACACCTTCGCTGAAACACCAGTGGCTCGTCTTACCAATTGAAATTGGGAAATTCAAGTTTGGATAATAGAGGAACCGTCGAGCTCCTGAATGATCCTTCTTGGTGATCATTTTTCTCTTGACGACTAGCATGATTTCCGCTCTTTGGACTGCAAATTCCCCCATCATTTGTTATTTTTTCCTATGTTGTGAATGTGGGATGCAATTTCACCAAAATGTGCTTCTAATGCTTGTTGGCAAAAGTTCATCTACTACATGAAGGCCTCCAATTTGTTCATTACGGTTTCAACGTCACCCATGACGAGCGGCCCATATACTAAGATGCTATGTGCCTTAGTGCCTTCGTGTAGGGTCTCGTCACGAGAGCCAACGAAGTGGAATTCAAAGCTTTATTCAAATCTTCCACAACTTTCTTGGTTAGCTTTATTCGAATTTGCCACAACTTTCTTGGTTGGATCTGTCCTTGACAGAATCTCAAATTCAAGGCTCATTTAAATTTAGGTGATGATTGCTTGAGTTTGTTATTCATATGATACTTTAAAATAGACATAGGATACAACCCATCCTAGCAGCTAACAAAGGATACTTGCTAAATCATGTTGTCAAGCCTGTCATTTTACTCTCCTAAATTGCTGCCCTAATCCTATCAACTTTGCTTGTGGAGCAATGCTTGTATGCAAGCCAAACGATTGAATTCAATATCATTCGCCAAAGAAAATATAATCAAACAATGGGTGTAGCAATCAAATTACATTAATTTTTGATGCATTGAATTTAGCTCCTCAAATTACTAATGCAAAATTGCAAATTGGCATAATCTGTATTATTCACGAAATTTACAACAGCATATTACATATTTGGTTAGTTTTATGACCTAGGGAGAAACAGTTGGTAAAAATGTCAGATCTATAGCAAGACAGATTTCAAAGCATTGATAATGGTATATATGAGTAGTAGTGAATCAAGGAAATATAATTTAATACACAATGAATCAAAAAACAAAATTGTTGCATTATGACAATTATACTCTATTTGGTTGGGCTTAATAAACTCCACCTATGTACTATGTAGAACACTATGCGCGCTACATAGCCGGTCCCAAATCCGGATAAAGGGGTAGGACTCTGACGCCCATTTCCGATATGGGAGGTCTCAAACCCATTTTTCGTACCCGAAAAATGAAGGAGGGAAGCCACAAGCCCATTTTTCATTCTTGAAAAATAGATGAAGGTTGCGATAGGTTGACAGCCACTGTAAAACTTTTGTCACTCTTTATGAAATGGATCAAATAAATATAAACGTTGGGGCATTCACATCTAGTGACGTACTGCATCAAAGCCAGAGTGTAGTGAGAAATGAGCAAGGGCGTGTTTCACATCGCCGCCTAGGTGTGAAGAAAAATAAGCAAGGGTTCCCACAAAGAGGACGGGTGTGAGTAAAGAAGCTAGTTCAAAACAAACACGAAAACAAAAACAAAATCATAGATAATGAGACTAGATCTTTTAGACAAAATAAAAAAAAAAAAAAAAAACAAACACGAGAATGGAGAAAAAATTTGTTTAAGTTTTTGCTTAGAGAACCTCACCCTAATGAAATTACCCAACTACCCCACCATATAAAAGGGTTGTTACTTACCCATACCCCATCCGCCCCATTCACCCATACCCCAATCGCCCCAATCTCAAATCACATTTTCACCACCAACCCAAATCCAACAAATTCCGAGCAAAACCACGTCGATTTGACATTGTGGTTGCATTCCTCATCTTTTTTAGTGTTGATTTCGAAGTTTTTCATTATTATTTTTTTTTACTTTTTTGAGTCAGTATTGTTAATGAGATTTTTGTTGGGTTTAGGGCTTCGATTTGGTGGTTGAATCTTGCATTTTAGGTGAAACTTTCGATGGAATCAAAGACATTAAGCGATTCCGAGCAAAACCTACTATTTTTTTGTCATTTTCATGTATTTTTAAAGAGTTTTGAAGTTTTTTGTTCGTTCTTGTTGCCCCACGGGTGTCGGACACACAAAGCCAACACCTTTTCAAAGGCGTCTGACACACAAGGCCGACACCTTTAAAGAGATAACGGCCGACATCGACCGAAACTGCAAAAAGAACTAAGTTTCAGTGGGTGATGAAAGAATCCAATCGAGACCTCTTCAGAGGCGTCAGCCCTTTGTGTGCGACACCTTTTCAAAGCAGGTGTTGGGGAGAGGGTGATGGCGGTGGGGCACAGCAAGGATATTTTTGGAATTTTGACAAAAAAAGTGGGAGTATGACGAAGTAAAATTCCAAAAACGAGGTTCTCTAAGCAAAAAATGGGGTCCTCTTAGCCGTTTTCATTCGTTTAGGAACATGGAACATAGGAACACTTACAAGGAAGTCAATAGAATTAGTAGATACTATGATTAGAATGATAGTCAATATTGCTTGCCTTCAAGAGACAAAATGGGTAGGAGAAAAGAATAGCGAAATAGGAAACACTGGGTTTAAATTGTGGTACACTAGCATAGATAGAAAATGCAATGGAGTAAGAATTCTTGTGACATAATGATTACAAGGATAAGGTTGTTGAGGTTACGAGAATGGTAGATAGATTAATCCTAGTTAAATTAATTATCGAAGACGAAAAGATTCATATACTTAGCGCCTATGCACCACAAGTAGGATTAAACAGGAACATCAAACACAAATTTTGGGACGATACGAATGGATTTACAAAAAGGTATATCATTAGATGAAAAGGTTTTTATTGGAGGAGATTTAAATGGGGCATGTGGGGGCAAGTATTGATGGGTTCGAGAGAGTTTATGGAGGTTTTGGTTATGGCAATAGAAATGAAAAAGGTGAACCAATCTTAGTATTTGCTTCAGCATAAGATCTTGTCTTAGCAAGTACTAGTTTTAGGAAAAAGGAGTTGCACAGGATTACTTTTAGTAGGTGGTCATGACAAGATTCAAATAGATTTTCTTTTAACAAGAAAAATTGATAGAAAAATATGTAGAGACTGCAAAGTAACACCTGATTAAGCGCTTCCTACCCAACATAAGTTAGTAGGACTTGATATTAAGCTAAAACAACGACTTAATAAGAATAAAAGAGAAAAACCCTAGAATAAAGCGGTGGAACCTAAAAAATCGTAAACAAGTAGAATTTAGAGAAAAACTACTAAAAAAATGTTTGGAATCTTGATTGAGATGCTAATACAATGTGGATTGAAATGAGTAGTTGCATAAGAAGAGTAGCATCAATCGTGTTAGGTATATCTAAAGGCTTGAAACCACCAAAGAAGGAAACATAGTGGTGGAACGAGGATGTCCAAAGAGCAATTAAGACTAAAAGAGAGATGTATAGAAAAATACCTAAGTGTCAAGATGAAGATGCGTACAATCAATAGAGAAAAGCTACAAAACAAGCTAAAACAAATTTCATGGAAGACCTATACACAAGGTTAGGTAATAGTGATGGCAAAAAATATATTTATAAGCTAGCCAAATAAAGAGATAAAAAGAAACAAGACCTAAGGCAGGTAGGATGTATTACCGACAAGGTTTGAAACTTCGACTTCACTCACTTAAACTTCAGAAGTAATTCGAGGAAGTTAACTTCGACGATGGAAGTTTGACAAAATTTGTCGATGTATGGAAGTTTAAGCAATTTCACTTTAAATGCTAGAAAACCCAATTTTCTTCATAGAGATGCTAGAACTAAGTTTTATTCGAATTTAACCGAAGTTTAAGTATATTTCTAGCATGGTCGAAGTTTCAGTCAAAGTTTCAGTCGAATTCCATGAAACATAACAATTTTACTTCATGTTTTATTAACTTCCATTAATGCTTTCGAAGTTCGGTCGAAGTTAACCGAAGTTGAGTCGAAGTTTTGCAATTTTTCTACAGCGTATGAACTTCGCTTCGCTCACTTCAAAATCGACAAACTTCACCCGAACTTCACCGAAGTTTGTCAAATTTTTAAACCTTGATTAAGAAAGAAAATCAATATGTTTTAACACATGAAGATATTAAGGCGAGATGGAGAAGCTACTTTGACAGTTTATTTAATGATGGCCGAGTTGATATCATAATAGATGAAAACCCACACCTAGAAAGAAATGTAAACTATAAATGCAATATTATAATTCCAAAAGTTGAAGAGGCATTGAAAAAATGAAAATAGGGAAAGCATAAGGCCCAAATGAAATACCCATAGAGATTTGGAAACGCTTAGGAGAAATTGAATTAACTTGGTCAACAAAACTTTTTAACAAAATTTTAAAATCAAAACGGATGTCAATGGATTACCAACCTTCACAAACAAATGAGACACTAAAAATTGTTCAAACTATCGAGGAATTAAACTTAAAAGTCATACTATGAAACTTTGGAAGAAGATAATTGACAATAGGTTAAGAGAAGAAACAACAATATAAGAGAATCAATTTGACTTCATGCCTGGGAGGTCAACTATGGAGGCAATTTTTCTTGTAAAAAGATTGTTGAAAAAATATCGAAAAAAGAAAAAAAAATCTTCATATTGTATTTGTAGATTTAGAAAAAGCACATGATAGGGCTCCTAGAGATATTCTTTGGTGGGTTCTAAAAAGAAAAATGCATGCTAGATACATAGACACTATTAAGGATATGCATGAGGAGTAGTAACGAGTATAAAGACATTTGGAAGAACTACAAAAGAATTTCTCATTACGATAAGATTACATCAAGAATCGATTTTAAGCCCATATCACTTTACTTTGGTTATGGATGAAGTAACTAGGCATATTCAAGATGATATACCATAGCGTATGTTGTTTGCAGATGATATTATCTTAGTGGACGAAACAAAAGATGCAGCGAATAAAAAATTAAAACTTTGGAGGAATGCATTAGAATCTAAAGGTTTTAAGTAGAGTAAGACGAAGACCGAATATACGCACTGTGAGTTTAGAAATATTAGACATCAAGATGATAGAGGGGGAAAATTAGAAAGAGTAGAAGTTCATATGGTGAACGACTTTAGATACTTAGGATCAATCATACAAAATGATGGTAATATTGAGAATGATGTCACACATACAATTAAAGTTGGACTGAAGAAATAGCGGAGTGCAACATGGATGATTTATATGATCAAAATGTCCCTACTAAGATAAAAAGAAAATTTTATAAGACTGCAATTAGGTCATCTATGCTCTATGAAAGTAAATGTTGGGCGGTAAAGCAACAACTACATAAAATGAACATGGCAGAAATGAGAATGTTATGTGGATGTGGTAAAACTCATAAAGATAAAATATAAAATATAAAAATTCAAAGACAAGTAAGAGTAACACCAATTGACACAAAGATTAGGGAAGGGCGGTTGCGGTGGTTTAGTCACCTACAAATGCCCCCACAGTAAAACTTGACAATATGGAAACTGAAGAAATTTGACAAAGTAAGGGTAGACCAAAGTTATTTTGGAAAGCATTAATTAGGAGGAATTTGGATCGTTTGGAAAGCTCACTATCAATTGCACATAATCGAACACGGTGGAACAGTTTAATCCATGTAGCTGACTCCAATTAATTTGGGACTAAGGCTATGTTGTTGTTGTTGTAGTTTTGTTGTTGGGGTTATTATGCTAGTGAGTCAGTTTCACGCTCGGATCTCACGTTCACTTCGCGTTTTCACGAATTCGACAAATTGTCGAATCATTCGGGTAGCCACTAAAACAAAGAAGCCTCCCATTGCTAGTTACCCGTAGCTCTTGGGTCTGCCACTTTACCAAAATGCCCCCCGATATTTTATAGCCCAAGCGAACCCTAAGCTTGTGATTTCACAAGTAACTGTCGACTTCTCTCCATCTTTGCGACACCGCATCCTCTCCAACTCACTCATTTTCAACACTTGTTCGCTCAATATCAAGACACCCACTGTGAAACCCCACCTTCTCCACAACATCCTCTCTAACTCAACAGACTCCATCCTTTCTAAGGCCCAGACTCCATCGCCCTATCCTAGTCCCCAGGCCCTTTGTGAATTATGACCTCAATCCCTCTAATCGCAAAATGCAATCCATGAGTCATAGAGCTTTGTCCATCACACGAAATGCAATCATACGAAGCTCAATCATACAAAGCTCGCTTTTTGAATTTCCACATCTATGTAACTATATTATTATGCATTTCAGAATTTTTTAGGGTTCACAAATTTTGCCCAATATTCAGAATTTGTATGATTTGTGTATGCATTTTGTATGATCCCAGTGATGAAAACTAGTTTCGGCCACCCACAAACTAAGCATAACCCCATTCAAATAACCATACAAATTCCAATGTAACACAAGAAGATGAACAAAGAGGAGAAGTCGCGATGAACCACCTGACAAAAACCTTAGAGTGTGCGATGAGACGTAAATCGACGAAATCAAGGACAACGGACAAAGGCATAAAGGTTATTTAATTGTCCTCGATTACTTCAACACGTGATTCACTCCGCCCAAGCATGCAACTCTCGTTTTTGGGATAAATTATGTAATTGGGAGTCGTAATCTCCTCATAATTAAATCTCTATCCCATCGAAATGAAGTTTCGGCCAACCGAACAAGTTATTAGGTAGCAAGAATAGGATAGAACTAAGACATTGAAGTTGATTGCTTTATCCAAGGAGAACGCAAATAATATATATAGGGAGCAACTATTAGCCCCCCTATAACTTTATATATGCCCCCGTTTAATTTAATGTAATTTATAGCCCTCAATAAGTTTGCTCACCTCACTCTCCAAAGAAAACCATCTTTTCATCTTTGTGATCCCATATGCTACCCGAACTCGGCTGCGAGTTTCGAGTGCGAGCCAGTGTCTAATGGTCGGACCCACCTATTCTCTAATTTAAGGACACGGAGACTCGGCAAAAAAGTCTACAAGCTTTAGGCACATATGTTTATATATATATATATACATTTGTGTGTGTGTTATTACATATATATGATAGCTTATAACCTATATTTTTTTCTCATTTTCTATTTCTTATTCTACACTTGAAAGTTTTTGTTAATTTTTTCTCTATTCTTTTACATTTTGAATTTTTTATACAAAAAGCTCTACAAACGGAGTATCCATATATAAGTGTTAGACTCGTTTCAAGTGTCGACACGGGTACTTTGATTTTGAGTGAATGGTTCAGGTAACATAAGTGATCCCCAACCTCCAACCCCTTGTTGCACATCATCTTCTTCTCTCCCTTACCTCAATTTGTTTCATGTTGCACTCTAAGATTGATTCTTTTATCCTTGAAAGCTAAGATTCAACACAAATAAATGTTATAACCATTCAAGAATATGAATCAAATTTCAACCAAATACTATAATCACGGTCCTGCATTTGGTGGTGAGTTGTTGAGTATATAAATAAAGAGATAGGGTGGGTGCAGAGATTAGAAAGTAGAAGAAAAAATGAGTGAGTTTATGGTTCAATTTGAGGCGAGTATAGAAAATGAAAATTAAGTTGAAAGGGAGTGTTTAATTTGGGGTGGGTGTAGTCATTGGGATAGGAGTCGGGGTTAAGTTTAAGGTTTCATTAAGAGAGGGTGTAGAAAGTGAAAAGTAGAAGGAGAAAAGGAAATGGGTTCATAATCAAGAGTGGTTATTTATGTAATTTTGCCTAAAAATATTTTAGTCTAAAAATGTATTAAATTAAATGGAGGGCTGATAAAGGATAGAGGGGGGCTATATATATATCATAAATGACAAAGAAACCATAAATATTCTCTCCCATATCGACATAAAATGTATAACCCCCTTATTCCCAATGTCCACTGCGCATTGAGATTCCTATTTTTAGTTAAAGTATAACCCTTACACAATAAATTCATACATGCATATATCTATCATATATAAAAAAGCACGAATCACAAATTTTTGAGTGGTAATGAAATTTACCTATTTGCCCATATTTTTTTTTTCATCTTCAAATCAACCTTTTCTTTTGTATCCAAATCAAACTCTAACTCTTTATCAATCCACTACACGTTTTTTTTTTCTTTATCTTCAAAGCAATCATAAACTTCTCATAAATCCAATACATTTTTTTTAAAGAAGTAATGTCCTAGCATGATTAGCTTATTTTTTCATTCACATCTTATCTCAATCACATTATAAAATATTGATGAGCTAAAAAAAACACTTATATTTTCTAACTTTTAAATTTTAATTACAATTTTGAATTTGGATTTTATATATATATATATATATCATATATATAAAAACACGAATCACAAGTTTTTGAGTGGTAATGAAATTTGCTTTTTTGCCCATACTTTTATTTGAGTGCTAATAAAATTTACCTCTTTGCCCATACTTCTCGTGCCTTCTCAACGACTTAAGAGAACGCTACCTCTTCAACGTCTTAAATACTACCTCTTCAAATCGATCGACAACTCACTGATCAACGACTCTCCTTCCTCTTCAAATCATTCAATCCATGTTTTCCTTTGAGTAAGTAATGTCCTAACATGACTAGCTTGTTTTTTCATTCGCATCTTATCTCAATCACATTAGAGAATATTGATAAGCTAAAAATTGTACTTTTATTTCTAATTTTTAAATTTTAATTACAATTTCAAATTTTGTTAATAAATTCTTAGAAATTAATTCCCGCGAGCGAAGCGAGCAGGGGAATCGTGCGTAGCACGTCTTGAAACTAGTATATATATATATATATATATATATATATATTACATAGTATCAATGATAATGAAAGTTTGCCACTTTACCATCTCTTAAATAAATTGACCCCGACTTGTCTCTATATATTTTTTCCCTCACTCCCTCTGACTTTCCTTACCACTCAACTTTCCTTTTTAACATTCAGAATAAAATGTGACCGCTACAAACACAACTGCATAATATCATCTCAAATTTAACCAAATAGAATTACCTTTTCCTACAATAGGTGACGCCGTCATTCCAAATATACGTGGACGATTACCAAAACAGGTTCTGTATTCCTATTCCATATATACATCATGAAAATCTTTAAACGTTTAAATGCCTAGAACCATAAAAGAGAAATAAAATCATATTACTTAAATACTTCAAAAACTTGAGCTAAATGCATGCTCCCACCTTCATGATTTGTGCATATGGATCGTTGCTCTGCACTTTTGCATGATGGCATTCATCAAATATCAAAAGGGCAATCAGCTCCATCTTGATAATGGAATGGAGTAAATTATGTAAGAGAATTTGTGGGGTCATAACAAAAACCTGCACAGTAACGATGAAATGAGGAATAGAAAATGTACTTCGAAAAAGTTACTCAATTTGGCATAAGTAGCGAACAAAAAATATTATTATTGCCTGCAAGAAATATTTTTTTTCTCAACAATTCCTCATGACACTTGACAAGATGTGATTGCAAAGCAAGGCAACACCTAGGCATTTTGGGGCAAATTCGTCAAGGCAAGCATTGTCCTTCTAAACAGTTTTTTTCAAAAAAACAAAAAATTGCAACTTCTTCGGAGGTTGAAAGCACATATTTTAATTAATTTTGTGGATATAAATAAAAAACCAACCAAACAAAATTCTAACACTACCCCTGTCACCAACACCATCATACAACAACTCTTAATGTTGGCGGCCCCATATGCAGCTTTCTTTTCTCTACAATTATGCTCTCTTATACAGTATCAGAGCAGGTTAATTCTAACCTTTTAAAAAAATTTGTTCATAGTTTTGTGAGTAAAAATTTTTGTTTTTTTTTTCGCGAAGGACAATTGATCCCCTCTTGTGTGAATGTGAATGATTTCTTGTACCTCTGTGTTTGAGGATGTGTATCTTATTGGTACTTGAATTAGTAATTCAAGATGAACGACAGCATAACCAAATCTAATTTGCGTGCTTATGTTGGAACTATCATGATGTTTAATAACAGAAATTATGTCCTTTGGTCTCAAGCATTTTGTACCTTCCTTGTTTCCAAAGATTGAGATCATCATCTAGTACAAACAACGACTGACACTAACGATTCCAAATATGCAACTTGCGGTCAATATGATTGTGCAATGAAAACATGACTTGAATTCCTTAGAACCTAAGGTTGCTACCTCCGTTGGATTGATATCAACTGATAAGGAGATGTGGGACTATATCAAAGAGATGTTCGCTAATGATGGGAATAATTCTAGTATATTTTCTTTGTCTCAACAACTTGATAATAAACGAGGTGAAAAATCCCTTCCACAATTTTTATTTTTTTTTGCCTAAAGAGGAATTATCAGTGAATTCCATGAGTTAAAGCCCCTCTCTATAGATTTAGAAACGCAAAAATGTCAATGGGCAAATCTTGTGTTTGTTGATTTCTTATGAATATGAATGACCAGTATAATAATCTTATATGTCAATTACTTGGAGATAACACAATGCCTACCTTCAATCAGCTTTCTCTCACTTGCAAACAAACTCTTTAACTCTATCAGCTCTCCAATTGTTAGCCTTAAACATCCTCCTATGGTTGCCCAACAACGTGGGCACAATAATGGCAAGAGTGAAGGACGTTACAGACAAATGCAATTTTTTGTGGTAAAAAAAATCATATTGAAGATGCATGTTGGGAAAAACACGGTAAACCTAGTTGGGCTACCAAACATACCAAAAGGCACAACACTCCTGAGGTAGCTATTGTTACATTAACTTTTGACGAAACTACTTTTCTATTGGATCTAAGGATGTTATTCACATTTCTAAAGTGGAATATGAACTGTTAATTCACTCACCACCCCATTTTGTTGCCTCATACTCTCAAAACACGTATCGCCGCACTTGCAACTCTTTCCAGTAATTCTTGGTAATTAGATTCAAATGCATCGAATCGCATGACTGATGACCATCACCAATTTCACAAATGTACTTTTTGTCAATCGGTGTCATCTATCATTGTTTTTTATGGATCTATTTCTATTGTTTCTGGTTTTGGCACTATCTATACCCCTTACACTTAGCCAAACCTTAAACATTCCTAAATTATCATTTAAATCTTCTTTCAATGAATCAAATCACAAAAGCTTTAAATTGCTTTGTAATCTTCTTTCCTACTCATTGCATTTTTCAGAATCTCCAAACAATACATTGATTAGACACAGCTCGGAATCACAAGGTGCTTACAATCTTTATTCTTCCATTGTTGTTGGTTAGTGATGTACCTCGTTATTTTTTTCAATAGGGAAAAAAATTGGTAGGAGTGTATCTCCTAATTATTGACATCATCATTTAGGTCATCTTAGTTTTTCCAAAGTAGAAAAAAAAATACTTTTTGTTTGAGTCTTTCTCTAATAAATTGTGATGCATGCCACTTCGAAAAACATCGCAAAGAGTCTTTTCCTTCTAAAGAGAGTCGAAGTTTACGCCTTTTTGTTTTTGATCTAGTTCACTATGATACATGGGGCCCTTGTTGTTATTCTACTTTGTCTGGTCATAAGTATTATATTACTTTTTGTGGATGAGTATTTTCATATGACTTGGATTTATTTGTTATAAGGCAGGTCTTTATTTATGCATTTCAAACCATTTATAAGGAAACAAAGGCTTAATTTTCCACTAGTATTCATTTTAACCTTCTACTATCTGATAATGCTTTGGAATATATGAAAATTGATTTCTCTCGTTTTTGTTCTGCTAATAGCATTATTCACCAAACATCAAGTATGATAGTTTCGCATCGGTTGTGTAGGGGGAGGAGACATGTTTTTATTACTCACACTCGTACATCATTGTCGGCACATTATGAAGAAAACACCACTCATGTGTGAAGGAGATGGCTAAGGTGGGGATAACATTGACAAGGGTATGGTACGATGTGGTGTGGGCTCATTACCTTCTCTATGCTGACACGTTTATTGTAATAGTCCCACTTCACCTGCGTAGGGAGAGAAGACCTAGGTTACATTGCTAACACACGTACTTCACGTTGTCGATGCGTTTTTAGAAAAACTTGCACCCACGAGTTTAGTGGGTGGCCAAGACAAGGACACTATCGGCATGGGTGTAAGCGAGGGTCGTGATATCGTGCGTCCATACTCCACAGCAGAATGGTGTGGTAGAAAGTAAAAACAAACATCTTCTCGATGTTGTCTGTATTATGATTGAAATGAATGTGCCCAAATATCTTTGGGAAGTTGTTCTCACTATTGGATTTCTCATTAATTGGATGTCAATTTTACTTTCGGAGGCGACATTTCGTTTAAATCTCTTTTCCCCAATTCTCCACTCTTTTCTCCCAGTCCTCAAACTTTTGCGAGTGTCTGCCCCATTCATTTATTTGAAGCTAATACGAATAAGTTGTATCCTAGAGTTGTTCGTTGTGTTTTCTTAGGGTAATCTTGAACTCAAAAAGGATATAATTATAATGATCCCTTTGTCAAAAAAAAAAAAAAAAATTGTTTCAATTTATGTCACCTATTTTAGAGTCAAAATCAATTTTTCAAAACTCTTCAAGTCAAAGAACCAATTCCTCTTTCTACCACAGTAACAACATTTCCTGTGAACCTTCCTCCTCTTAAACCTTTACGAGTTTACACCTAACGAAATAATTAGCAATCAATCATGATTAATCCATATATCAATTAGATGTCAAGAATGTGTTTCTTTATAGACTTAAATGAGAAAGACTACACGGAGCAAACACAAAGCTTTGTTGCTTGAGCGAAGATTCCCTTAGTATGTAAGGTCAACAAGACTATTATGGATTAAAGCATAATCCTAGAGCTTGGTTTAATAAGTCCAATCAAATTTTTGCAAAAGGATTCATGCGAAGTCAAGTCGATCATTTGATATTTGTGAAACATAGTTCATCAGGCGATTAGTCGAACCAACTTCCATGCGATTAGTTGAACCAAAGTATGAAGGGGCGCAAAAAGTTTCGGACAATGGTTTATCAAAAAACAAAAAAATTATATATTCTTTTAAGGTAGAGATTTAAATGGAATTGAAGCGACCAAGAAGCACTTACAAGTTGCGGCAACAATTTTGCACCAAAGATCTTGGCCAGATAAGATACTTTCTTTGTATTGAATATGCTTGTGATAAAGAAAGTACAATCAGGTCCGGAAGGGAGGTTTGCAACTGATCTAATAAAGAAGCAGGTTTACTAGGTGCAAACCCATTAGATACCCCAACGGAACCTAATCTAGACTTGTGGAAGAAGGATGATGACTTTGCAGACTATGGACAACACAAAAGACTTGTTGGGAAGTTTATTTACTCAATAGTCACTAGACATTACGCACGTCGTGGGTTTGATTAGTCATTTTATGGATAAGCCCAAGAAGGGCCATTGGGATGTTGCTTACAATATTTTGACATATAAAAGGAAAGCTCCAAGAATGGATTATGGTTCAAAAAGAACAAGCATATCAACTTGGTTATTCTGATGCTAACTATGTTGGTGACGAGTGGGAAAAATCTACATTAGATTATTGTACCTTTGTAGGTGGGAATTTAGTAACTTGGAGGAGTAAGAAACAAAGAATTGCATCAAGTTCCTGTGCTATAGTAGAATATTGTGTCATGGCTCATATCACGTGTGAGTTTATTTAGTTGAAAGCTCTTCCTATAGATTTTTGTGTCACCTATTCAGATCCTATTCCCATGCAATGTGATAATCAAACTACAAATCATATTGCAAGCGATTCTATGTTTCATGAATGAACTAAGTACATTGAAATAAAATGTCATTTTGTGAGACATGCAGTTACTGATAAGAAGATTTGCACTCCTTTTACAAATTCCAAGGGATTAAATTGTTGATACGTTCACTAAAGCACTAAATAAGGAAGACTTCTTCAGATTGAGTAACAAGCTTTGCATAATAGACATCTATGCTCCAACTTGCGAGGTAGCGTTAGTTGACTTTCTATTATAGTACTTACCTAGTTTAGAATTGACATATTTGTGCCTAATTTATAGACCAACTTATAGTTTTTTTCATATAACTAGTATAGTAAAGTTTCCTTTTAGGACTTTTTATATATGCATGCGTGTATCACCTAAAGATGTAATTGATACCCAGAATACAGCTTTCTTTTCTCTAAAATCCTACTATCTTACATTTACAATGGGTTCTAGTTTTTGAAATGTCACATCTTTCTAAAAATATAAGAATTACAAACGAAGTCTTGAGTTGTTAAAAGTAGTTCATATCACACTTATAAAATAGTGTTATAATTGCCTTTACTCCTTAGTTGTTCAAAAGGCGTGTCAAAGTTAAGACTTGAACCAGCTATAATCGATGATAATTATGATGAATGAATGGTTGCATGCGATTTAAATTTATAATTGATGAGCATGTTTGCTCCATCTATGGTGTTTTGATTTAGAGTCTTGAAATCTATATTGAACGTGGATGATTGTGACTCATAGACAATAAGTCATAAATAAGAAACTGTATATACATAATTAATTATTCAAAGGTCTTTTAATAAGTATTTTTGTAGCCTAGAAATCGCCTTGACTTGGCAAATAAAAACACCCCTCAATATTGCATTTGCAGGTTACAATCCTTGATCACAAGACCGTCACATTGTAGATATATAAAGAAGATTTTTCAAAATACCTTCTAAGTTGATTCCAAAAAAGGAAAAAAATTGTGAAAACTGATATAAGGAAAAAAAAAAGACAAACAAATTTCCATATTTTCCCAAATATGTAAAAGATTATATTTATAAGCACATGAAATCCAAACAATTAGTGAAATTTGTCATTGTTTGCATTTACATATAAGAAAATTTAGTTTTCCAAATTTGGTCAACCAATAGCAACTCTTACACATCACCTTTCTAATCACATATAAATTTAAATGAAAATAAGAAAAAACATTAAGGCATTCTGATTTCCAAAAGAACAAGTCAATAGCTAACCTCATATTTCACAATTTCCTTATCCCAGTCTTTATGGCTCTTCAAATTCTTAGAATTGCCATTATAGCACCCAACTTTAAAATCGGTGGATTCCTCTATCACCATTGCTTGCTACAAGATGACAAAAATTAGATGAGGAAGAAAAAGTTACCCTTTCAAAGAAAATGCAACCAAATTAGATGCAAGTGAAAAGAAGAATCTTCTGCGAAAACTCAAAAGGGCATAAGCATACACTAGCAAAGAGAAAATAAGTGAAGAGAGAGGGGGAGAGAAATCACTCCACCTCATACAACCTTAAGGCACATATCCAGCTTAAAAAAGGCAAATCTCCGTAATTACAACTCGTGATATTTTAAACCTTTATTCACATTACCAATTAATCTCCATGAATAATTGAAGTCATGCAAAAGATACAACAGTTAAATAGAGGCCCGGCATTAAATTTCAATTGGCTTCCACGCTTCCATGTTCCATCACTTATATGTTTGGTCGAATGATTCCATCGGCTATTAGTGTGTGTGTGTGTGTGTGTGTTTGAGCCTCCTCAACATTATTTATCTTTTTTTTTTTAATATGAGATCAGGGTGTAATCGGTTCCCATAAATGGGGAAACGAATATCTCAAAACAACAATATTTACTCTTCGGTTATTTCAGTTGCTTCATAAAAGTATTAAAAGGTATGCCTCTAAAGAAAACTTTCCAACCCACCTGCAATATAATCACGCATAGTGGCTTGTGCCCTGCACAATGCCTTCAAATAGTCCAATTTATAAAGCTATCGCTAAATCACTTAAAAGATCTACCTTGCCACAAAGCTGCCGCCGACTTACAACACTCCTACAACAATGTCTATGTAGTGTACACACATTTAATGTTGTCAACAATGAGTACATGTAATTGAAAAAATACATGAATTGGTAACCGAATGAACCAGTACTGCAATTTAATGTCAATACAACACTGGATCTCAATCTCGATCAGTCTAACACAACAAGACGAGTAAGAAATCTATGAAATGGCCGCGCACCTGTTGAACAAGCTGCACGGTCGGCGCGAGAAAAACGCATATCTCCTTGTTCGGCTTTAGAATCAAGTGTCGAAGCTCGTGCATCAAAAGCACTGCAATGTGAGTCTTCCCGCAACCAGTCCCCAAATACACGATCACGTTCTCCTCCAACGCCTTCTCGCACAGCTCCAACTGGTACCTGATCAATCAAACAAACAAACAGTCGTTTCAACAAACACTTGGTCGGCACTGCGATCGCGACCAAACAAATCAAACGAAGCAACTGAGCTTCACTCACTTTCTCGCTCGGATCGTAGGGTCCTTCTTCTCCGCTGAGCTCTCTCCTTCTTCTCGAGAGTCGGCCATTGCTGCGATCGACGCACAGGTAGAGGTTGTTCTTCTTCGTTTGTTCTTTGTTTACTTGGTGGGCAAGTTAAGTCGAAGAAGTTTTGCTGTAGAGAATCTGTAAAGTAGAGAATCTGTAAAGTTGACGACAGCAGCATGGACTTGAGAAGACTTCACCAAAGAAACGGCGGAGCTCGAACGTTTTTAATGCTTTTAGGAATGATTGTTGTCTAGGGATTTGGGTATTATGATTACGAGAATCGAGGAGATTTAAAAATAAAAAATAAAAATTTCATTAGTGTTGTAAAACTAATTTAAGGATAAAGCATGGCAAGTAAAGACGATGAATTATAACTTCAACAAGGTAGAGAGAAATGAGAATTTTTTTTATTCAATTTGGCGTACAAATTACATTGATATGACCTCTTTATATAGTCTTTCTGGTTATAATGAAATGAAGACAAAAATGCACAAATTACACTTACAACAATAACTTACAAGTATATGGATCTTACAAAAAATGGGGATAGAAATGGTTATTCCCTTTTCATTACATTTACAACACTACTTTTTAAATGACATTTGTTGAAAGAATATGCATTGTTAAAACCTTTACTAAAAAAAACTTAATGGGAAAAAATATAGTAAAGGAAAAATAGTGCATCATTCTCATCAATCTTTATACAGAGTATGATATTGATAATATTGTCACATTAAAAACCTTGTTTAAAAAATTCAGTAAGATAAAATCATAGTTAAGGGAAAAAGAGTATAATACACTAATCAATAACTCCTCCTCATATTGACATTGATGGAATTTGTCCTATTTCATTGCTTGCAATATCCTTTGAGTCGACGCAAGTCATGACCATATGTAAGCCTTTTAAATGTTGTAGTTGAGAAAGCTTTTGTAAATAAATCTGCAAGATTATCACACGATAAAATTTGTTTGATATCGATTTCACCACACTTTTGAAACTCGTGTGCATAAAATAATTTTGGGGAAATATGTTTTGTTACGTCCCATTTTATATATCATTCACTTAATTGTGTGACTCATGTTGAATTATCTTCATATAATATAGTTGGATAATTTTTTATTGAAGATAATCCAGCTAATTCTTTAATATGTTGAATCATGTTTCTCAATCATATACATTCACAACTTGGTTCATGAATTGTAAATATTTTTGAATGAGTAAAAGAAGTAGCAACCGTAGTTTACTTCACTGACTTCCATGATATAGCAGTTTCACCACAAGTGAATACATAACTCGTTTGAGAACGAGTCTTACGAGGATTAGACAAATAACCAGCATCATCATATCCTTGCAAATTCATTTTTACTCTATTTGAGTAAAATGAACTCACGTTACTTGTTCCCTGAACATAACGGAAAGTGTGTTTAACACAATTTCAATGTCTTCGAATAGTTGAAGAGCTATACCTTGCTAGTAAATTAATAGAGAAAACAATATATGGTCTTGTACAATTTGCAATACACATAAGTGCACCAATTGCACTTAAATATGGTACATCTGGACTAAGTAGCTTTTTATCACTTTTATGAGATCGAAATGAATTCTTATCCCCTTCAAGTGATCTAACAACCATTGGGGAGCTCAATGGATGTGCTTTGTCTATATAAAATCTTTTTAAGATTTTCTCAATATAATTTGATTAATGGACAAATGTTGCGCTTGGAAAATGCTCAATTTTGCAGATCGGGACAAAATTTTATTTTTTCAAGTTCTTTCATATCGAATTCCTTTTTCAAATATTCAAATGTTCTCACTATGTCGTCATGGTTTTCCATAATATTCAAATCATCAACATATACAACAATAATTGCAAATCCCGATTATGATTGTTTAATAAAGACACATGGACAAAGTAGATTATTTACATATCATTCTTTAAGTAAATAATCATTGAGATTTTTGTACCACATTCGAGCATATTGTTTTAATTCGTATAAAGACCTTTTCAATTTTATAGATTGCATATTATGATGATTTGATTTAGGCACTTCAAATCCCTTATGAGTTTTTCATATATATCTCACCGTTTAAGGATCCGTACAGATATGTTATAATAACATCCATAAGATGCATATCAAGCCCTTCAAAAATCCGCAAGAATTATTAAAAATCAAAATGTAATTGCATCTGCAACAAGAGAATATGTTTTCATAATCAATGTCATGTCTTCGTGAGAAACCTTGAGCTACAAGTCTTGTTTTATATCTTGTAATCTCATTCTTTTAATTTCTCTTTTATACAAATACTCATTTATATTTGCTATCAAAGTTTGGACAATTGGTCCAAAAACTTCTCATTTTCTTAACGAGTTTAACTCTCGTGTGATAGCCTCTTCCTACTTTGGCCAATCAGGTCTTTCCAATATTCATCCATAGTTCATGGTTCTAGATCATCATTTTCAAAAATCTCAAAAGATATATTGAAAGCAAATATATCATCTGGAACAACTTTATTTTGATCCTTAATCTTATCAGAATTCAAATAATTTATTAAGATCTTATTATTTTCCTCATTTTCAAAAAGTAATTATTCCTCATCAGATTCTACTTCTTTTGACAAATCCTTATTAAAAGATTATTGAGCTTTCTTAGAGTATTATGATTTTCAATTGTTTTTACTCCAGTTTTTCTCTTTCGATGAATCGTAACTTTTGAACCGGCAGGTCTTCCACGCTTTAAACGTTTGGTTGGTTCTTATGCACTTTGTTGCACACTAACACAATTTTCATTGGAGCATTTGCAGCTGGAATATGAGATTTTGTCACTCGTTTTATATCAATAAATGCATCTGACAATTGATTTGCAATTTGTTGCAAAATGGATGATTATTTGAACTTCAATTTCACACTGATTTGTGCATAGATCATAATGTAATAAACTCGATGCATTCTAAGTAATTTCACGCTATTCATTTTGAGTTGATTTCTTATCTAGCCTTAATGGTGGAAAAATTGTTTCGCCAAAGTAACAATCCACAAAACATGTTGTAAATAAATTTCATGTCAGGGGCTCAAGGTATCTGATAATTAATGATGAGTTTAAATCAACATAAATCTCAAGTTTTCATTGTAAACCCATTTTAGTTCTATTTAGAGGTGGTATGAGAACATACATTACACAACCAAAAATTCTCAAGTGTGAGATATTTGGTTGTTGACCTCAAATGAGTTGTATTGAGGAATGTTCATAGTATGTTATAGGCTTAAAAAGAATGATAGATACTGCATGAGAACTGCACATCCCCATATTGAAATTGGTAGCTTAGCTCTCATAATTAAAGGTCTAGCAATCAATTGAATGCATTTAATCATAAATTCTGTCAAACCATTATAGGTATGTATATGAGGAACATAATACTCGAGGGTAATTCATATAGAAATGCAATAATCTATGAATGTTTGGGATTGAAATTCGCCAGCATTATCATCATTAAGAAATTGGGCTCTTAACTCTATAACTTGAGCTAGAAGTCTAGCAAATGCAACATTTTTTGTCAAAAGTAAACAAACATATGACCAACTAATTGATGCATTGTGATGACCCCCTTCTCAAATTAGGGCACCCTCTAGCCTAATCCCGTTATTAATCCAAATCTCACTATATAAGACCTAACAAGGAATTAGTTAGTCTTTTTAACAATCTTATTACTTACCAACTTTTTTATTAGTTTTCAAATAAATATAAACATATACCTATCTTATTGTGACGGCCCCAAATTCCGAGGCAAATCGGGTATCGCCACGTCGCCAGACACTTCACCAAGCATGTCAAGTCACCGCATACTTACTTTTGACTACCCGCGACCTACACCTGCATACATACCTTATTCGCCTTAACTTAGTATTTATGAAAAGTTTTATGGATATTCTCATCAAATTAACTAAGTTAAGTTATTCACGATTTATTAAATTATTAAATATCAAGCAGAAGCCTTTTAAAAACATGCAAACGTCGTATGAAAGAAAAGTTTGCATTTGTATAATTAACCTTATAGTGTGGAAACCCAATAGATACATGTATATCTAGAGCAACAAAGGTACTAAAGATGAGCATATACATGTATCAGGTATACAAGTCATTCCCAAAAAGTTAATAAAATAGTAAATAGATACATACAACACCTACGCAAATGACGGGCTCTCCTAACAAGCTGGCGTAGACACCTGAGACACCCTTGCCTCGACTCGTCGCAAGATCTGCGATTTGTCACCAAAAACAATGACAAATCCCAGGTGAATAAATCCCAGAGAACGTTAGCTAATATTCACGAATTCCAATAAAACGGCTACAATTCATGCAATTTAAATAAGGGACAAAAATAAAGTAATTCGCATGAAAATAAGTCGTTGAAAGTCGAATTTGGACACGAGTGTATCGTGACAGAGAACCCTGGTCGACATCCGGGAATCTTCGTAGCTAAACCGAGAGGAACCATTGACGTCCACTTCGCCAAACATCTCACGGTCGAATGAGAGGAACCATTGAACGAAAGACCCCATCCAAACATCTCTCAAGATGAACCATTGAAGTAGACTTAGGTATTCGTCAAACATCTCTCAACCTATGGGTTTCGTGGAGAATAGTCACCGCGTAGCCCTATCATGGCCAATTACTCGAACAGCGCGGGGTAGTTAGCCCCGGGGTGTGAATCCGTGCCATGCCGACCCCGTCGACAAATACACATACACATGTGGGAGTTGATGAACAGCAATTGGACAACAATAAATAGCACAATGAAATAATTGAAATGCGAAATAGAGTAAATGCCATAAAAGAATTTTAACTAATTTTCTCGTGGGATTACTTACCTCAAAAGCCTTCGAAACGTCCCGCACTTGCCTCGAGATACGTACCCGACACCCGACTGCGGTAGCCTAAGTCCCTGGTGTCAAATTATATAGTTTTATTATTTTAGAGTCTCATTAAATAAATTTATAGTGTGAGACCAAAATTTGTAAAATTTTTATTTTAAAAAGCTAATGCTTGGCGCACTTTTCGAACCATACCGAGGATTGTTCTAGGAACGCTCCACCGCGCCGCTGCTCCATGTCGCTCACCACGTTGGTTCCGCTGCCACCTCCCCACCGCGGCCGCCGGCGCCTCTTGCGTGCGTTGTCGGCTGCCGCGCCGTTGCCTCGCAAGTGTTGCTCTCATGTCGAGCCGCTGCCCTGCAACACCGCTGCCGGAGCTGCCGGCGCCGCCAGCATCGCTCCAGTGCGTTGCCGGCTTCGCGCCGGCGAATCCGCCGCTGCTCATTCCCCACAGCCGCTGCCGCACCAACCCCCGCCGCCTTGGCTGCTTTTTCCTGCTGTCCGCGTCGCTGCCAAGCCATCTCGCCGTCCGTCGTCCGCTGCCGCCGTTCCTCCTCGTTGGAGTCGGCATCCGCCTCCGCGCCACTGCCGTTCGCCGCCGCGCTGGTCGTCATCGTCGCGAGTTGCAGTTCCGCGCCTCTGCTCCTCGCCGCTGCTCTGGCGGGCTCGTCGTCCGACCAGCCTCCGCGAGCCGCTGCTGGGAAGTCGTCGCCGCCGGTTCGCGTCTGGCTCGCCGGAGCCGCTTGCACCACCACCGTCTCTCCTCTCTCTTTCTTCTCCTCCCTATTCCTCTCTTTTCCCCCCTCTCTCTCTCTCCTTTTTCTCTCTCTTCCAAATTTAAAAGAGAATAATTTTTTTTAATTTTTGGAAAGGACAAAATGAAATGATGAGGGATGGATTGATTTGATGTGTGATGTGATTTGACAACTCAATCTCATACTACCCTGTACACCCACGTTACACGCACTCCGTGACGTCGCACACTCTCGTCACTATACACGCACAACGCGACTAAGCGAAATTCTTAATTAACGCGGCGCGAACTATTAAATAATAGTAAAATAAATAACAATCGCCACACAAAAATAACATATTTCACCCATTAGGGTTGTCTTAGACTTTTTCGCGACGTCCACGCGGGTTTGAGCTTATGTTCTTAATTTATAATTAGTCAGTTAATCGAGATCGATTAAAACGGCTCGTTACACTTATATAAATTAATAAATCAAAATTAATTAAAATTTACTAACTTAAAATTTATGCGGCGGAAGTCTTAACTAATTAGCTAGCGGAAGCTTATAAACATGTAGCATAACCTTTGTGGAAAAAGTAGGAAATAAAGATCACATGCATATATACATATATATATATATATATAATGAAACGGCGATATATAAAAACATGTGTCTAGTGAAGGTACCATCACTCAGCCCATAATATACAACCCCCAAAAGAATATCGTATGCGTATAAAAGTAACACATCAAAAGCAAAACCTAGAATATCTGGTGCAACAGTGCTCTATCGTAGTGTTGTGTTCAACGCATGCCTATTACGCAGATGAAAACAAAATAAATAGGTTAATGTTAAAAATTATGGGGTTTCAATTAATTTTGAACACATCAACATAAAATTCAAAACACATTCAATACCTCCAATAGCTCGTTTTCAGTGATAGTTGTGGCAACAAAGTCTTCATCTTCAAGGCTCGGGTTCTCGATCACTAGGTGTGACAGTTTCAGGAACCAAGGTAGATAGTCTGGTGTAGCCGAGAACTCAAATTGTGCCTTCTCACTGCGAGTTTTGGGGGTCAACAAATGGTTACGCCAATGCTCCCAATTGTCTTGTTGGAACCCGTACTTAACAGAATATTTAAGTGCATATGGGTCTCGGTATGCTTCCAATGTGCGGTACGGAGGGTCTATTATAGATTGCACATAGCTAAGTTGTCTCAGAATCCTCTCTGAATGGTAGGGCTCCACCACATCCATGTACTTCAATGTGCCACTGTAGAAAGCCATCGGGTGCACAACTCCATTATCCCTAGTATTAACATAAAGGTCTCAAGTGACCTAATCAAGCATAAACAACCGTAATTAGTAAACATAAACTAACTTGAACAAAGAGAAAACACGATTGATTAAATAACTCACCTCGCTTGGCCGCAACCTATCCAATGTTCTCCTGATAGACCTAAGCTTGTCAACATTCATCGCCGTATTGTACTTCTAAATCCATTTACATACACGAGGTTTCACGTAGTCCATGTACTTTGCATTGGATGTGGTGAGCCCAAGTTTGAAGTGCTCTTACATCCATCCCCAAAAATACATACATCGTTAGTTATTGGAAAAATTCAAAACCTAATTCAAAACATTTAAAAAATAATGTACATATATTTACAAATATACCTCAAGTAATGTGAGGTAGCCGGCAATCTGAGAAACTTGTATTCTGGTGGCAGACCCCAAGTGTCGGTACAAATACGCTAATGCAACTGTACCCTATACATGCTTGCCCACGTCATTCAATTCTTGTAGAAGCTTCGATAAGATAATAGATACCCGAGATCCACTCTTATCCGTAAAAAGGGTGCAAGAGAGTAAGTACAACAAGTACGCCCTGATAACGCATTCCACGGGCGGATAAGTAATGTCATTTCACCGAATGGTAAGTGAAATGTGTTCGTCTCTGAATGCCACCACTCCACAAAGGCAAAAATAACCTCCTTGCTAGCCTTGCGGTATGAGCAGTCTATCAGCGGATTCAACTTGGATCGTTGGATAATCCTCTGAAGACCTTCGGAGTCAGGTGGTACGACTGTAAGTCCTATTTTTGGATCTGGGCACCGTGATTGATACACTTAAGTACCGGGTGATCCTACAACAACAAAAAACACAATGCATCAATTATATGAAAATCATAACTTTGTAAGTACTTTGTTCAAAAATATTTAGATAACTCGTTATTCCAAATCGCAAATGCGATATGATTTTTAAAACTTTTCAGCAATGATCCATCTGAGGGCCATCAGCGAAAGGAGCACACCATTGAACTTCCTCTTGTGATTCCCCTTCATTCTGACTACCTCCACCACTAGTACTCCTACCCATATTACGATGCCCACTAGTGGTGTCTGCTGGTGCTGAGGACTCACTGCTACTAGACTCCAATACGTGATCCTCATCTTCACCTCGAGCAATGATAAGATATTTGCGTCGATGCGTATTAACGTTGGAACCATCATCATGCAATTCAGCATTCTTTGCCCGATCAGCAGTAGTCTTTCCCTTTCCCTTCACAGCTACCTTCTGTTTCTCTTTCCGTTAAGACGCAGTCGGGGGTCTCCGGCCGCCTTGCCCGCGGTTATCCCTCGACCCAACAGGTTCATATAAAGTTGGCAGTGAATCAAAAAAAAATTTGGCACACAAATCATAAGCAACATCTAGCATGACATTATTACTACCCAAGTTGCACGAAGATCAAAAAAATCTATACAGCCTAATAAACAGTGTATATCATGTCCCTTTGTCATGCGATATCTTTTGACTGAACATAAAACATGAGATGTCACATTTATAGTTTAATTTGCTAGTCTCGATCTACTATTAAACTGAAATTGTCAAGTGACATTGATCCAACCAATTCATTAGACATGGCCATTTATCAGTCTAACATATCGAGGGGCCCAATATAAATTTCTCTCTAAAAGAAATGGACAAATTCCATCTTGATCACACAACATCCACACATTATTTGGACAATGACCAATCATAACTTTTATAATCATTTGGTTAAAGACGACATTTAATTGTGTTAAATCATTGTGCTTCTAATGTTGGAGTCTCTGGTGATTTCAAGTCAAATGAATAAATGATATAACTATCATGAGAAGCACTTATGAAATTGACCATGTAGCGTTCGGGTTGATCCAACATATGTTCCAACAGATACTCATGATCTTGATCCGTATATGTATACACATAATCATTATATAAATACCAATCAAGACTAATACTAGTCTCAATTTATTATTGTTCCCACAGTAATAACTGACTAGCGACGTTTAGAATAATTATTCATGGATACTATTACAAAAGAAACATGCATCTACTTATAATAGTTAAAAAATGTTTACAAAATTGACATAGGGCACATTCCCCAACATATTAGTCTCTGGTTGTCGTCGCTCGACAAAATCTGAGATCACCTCCTTATTTCCCTTCTTATCGGAGCAATCTATGAGTGGAGTCGACCTTAACCTCTGAATGACTCTCTGCAGTCCCTGGGTGTCGAGGTGGCAAGACTATAAATCTCACTCAGCTATTTGAGCTACATGGTTTATGCACTTAAGCAACGGTCGATGCTGCAACAACAAAAAATAATTCATAAATATATTATTGTATATGAATAGCAATAATAATAATTTGATTGAAAAAGAAATGATACTTTGCAAAGAGTACATACATCGACATCCCAAATTGTTGCTACAATATGATCCTTAAAACTCTTCGACAAAAAGTGGTTAATAAGATCGCCAGGGAAAGGAACAGATGGGTCATGTTCGAGCTCTACGACATTTCAACCGACACCACCACTTGCTTGTCGTTTGGATGTGGTGGTTTCTTTGAATTCTGCCCCACTACTACTTCTGGTCCCCACGGGGATATAAGATGCCTCGTCCTCGACATCATTCCTTGAAGATCGGCGTCCACGTACACCCTGATCTTGAGTAACCTGTTGCTTCACCTTCCGCTAAGATGCGGTGTGTGCCCTCTTCTTGCCACGGTCAGTAGGAACAGAAGGACTAGCAAATGTCGCCGCATTGGATCGACGTTATGCTCTTGTGGGCTCACCATCAACTTCCTGCCTGAAAACAACATATTTCCCCGAGCCATATCTGATAAGAGAAAAAATTGTAAGCATATTGAATCTGTTACAAAAATAATAACCTTAAAAAAAAACCACTTCCAACAGTGTCTCAGTCGCACAAAATCGATATCTAAGGTTACGTCTCGGTATCAACTCATCGAGATCTAACCAACATACACTAAAATATGAAGTCTCGACAGTATTGTTCCGATACCATAAAAGGTAGTCTCGGGTACCTGTTACCGAGATGTAATGAAAGCCTTCTTTTTTAGGTTTCACTTTAGTCCGTCTGTGACATGATCATTAGTCTTGGAAATACATTGCCGAGACTAATGAACATGTCACGCCCCAGTGTGGCCAACGAATATGGATTTTTTCAAGGAAACCTAGTTATTACAACATTTTCATGGCAAACAACAAAGAAAACGAATCAAATGAACATAAAATTGAACGAAAAACATAAACATACCTCAGTTTGCCTCTCGATTTCATATCAACCCAAATCCAAACTAGTCCCACAAACCCTAGACTACCGAGCACTTCCACTAGCCAAGTAAACACTCACAAAACTCGAAAAATGCACAAATCGCACAAATTTGTGGGAGAGAACAAAGAAAATAAGAAGATTCGATCAAAAACACTTCCAAATCACGATAACAACGAGAGCAGAAAAAATGTAAATGAAGTTTCAAACCTCTTTTTATCAAAATCAATGGGGTGCCTCATCAGTAAGGTTTCAGGGGCATTTTGGTTCAATTTGGGGGTGCCTTGTCAAATTTGATGGGTGCCATTGTAAATGGGTTGCCATGAGCAATAACTGGGGTGCACATAGCGTGACCCAAAAGAAAAACAAATAAAACTAGCAGCATCTCTTACTAAAAGTAAGTACAGCTCATTTGAGACATTAGGAGGAAAGATCATACTGAAAGACTATACCAACCCTGCAAGCCAAGCCAATCTTAGAGTATATGTTGACTATAGCAACATATTTTCATAGCCTGTCTGCCGAAGCCAAGTTCAGGCCTACAATGGCTGAGGTGGTGACTGCATTGGAACAGCTTCAAGGATCCAAAGAATCGACAAGAAATGCTAAAGATGAACGCAATTCAGAATGTCGGACTCATTCCAGTACTGTACCTAGGCAGCGGAAGAGAAACACCCACGAGGATTGTACGGTTCGACGGAAATGAAATGGAAGAAAATATGTTGGATCCAGCAATGGTACGTGAGCTTATGGCAGACACATGCTATGAACAAAGGAAATGGACACTAAGTAACCTTCAAAAATAGTCCTCATAAAGGCCCTAATTTATTTATTTATAAGTAAGAATCAATGAACATTGAGAGGAATGCCTTTAAAGTGTATCTTGTCCACAAACAAATAGTGTAACTAATGAAGAATTTCAGACCGACCTTCTAAAGGGTCCATGGGTAAAATCTTCCGACGTAATTTTCTCCATAATCATGTCTCAAGCATAAGACCTCTACCAAGTTTAAGGTTATTAGTCTCAACCACTCGATCTTTGTTGGTTGTAAGGACACTTCATTATCTAAGTTTTAGATATAGCAGGACTAAGAGCTGTTATTATGGCAAGTAACAAGAAAATATGACTAAATACAAAAATAACAATAGTAGTCTCATTATAATAAGTTACCATCATATTATGTCTTCTCCATTCACAATAGATTTTTCTAACCTATGCAGGTAGAATCATGGTAGCTCATTGTTTTGTGACAAGAAAAGATGTGGCATATATCAGCATAAACAAGAAATTAAACAGACAAGGGATGTGTGGTGTCCTCACTAAGAAGCACAACAAAGTTTGTTGGAGACAAAATCCATCATCCGTTAACTGAGACATCAATTATAATGGATAGGAGCCAAGGCCTCTAAGCCTCCAGATCAGTCTCTCCCTAGACATCCTCGAATTGTGCTCGAATAAACGAACCAGATGAACCATAATATTTGTAAGAATGACAATGCAACTTACTTTTTCTTGCAATGCCATTGGGCTGCATAAGCATGTACTCTTCTTGCAATCGCTTGAACATGCGCAAAATAGATAATCTCTAGGAGTACTGCCATAGTAGAAGAGAATACACGGCCAACAGGTTCTGTGTTCTGTTTGTCCAAAACGCACCAGTCAGAGGATAAGTAGACGAACTACATCCTCCTTCACAAGACATCACAATAGCCGATGATGGTGGTCATTGGTCATCAACAATCACCTTTACTCAATGAAAACATGACTACACCAAGTGAGGGTGGCGTGGTCCTAGAAGCCCAGAAGAATGCAGCATATTCACCTTGCTAATTCTTCTAGTGCGCTTGATGCTTCAAGAACCATAATGCCCCTTCAGCGGCCTGATCTTGCGCAGCTTTCTTCTTTGCCTGAGGTTCACTATAGCACACTAAGATTGTACTTTTGGCATCTTCTACTTCGACTCTAACCCTGTACACAAACCTGCAGCAAAGTTCGATTTCAGCAATTGAGAAACTAATGGGAAAGCCTGCAAAGTTCATAATCAATGATTGAAGACTATTTCGGCTTCACAGCTAAAATTGCCCAGGAATAAGTGTGATTATGTCATGCAAACCTGACGATCGACTGAGATTAATATGACAGGAGGTCAAGCTCTATAGTTTACACTATTAGAGCTGACAAGTATCTTCAAAATCTAACAAGCTACGATTTCAATTTACTTTTTTTGAGAGCTACAACTCACTTTTTATCAAAATCTCACATGTTGGAGAATTTTCATATCCACCAAACCCCATCAACATTTTAAAATATTTTATGCGTATTCTTCTGATATAATGTAGTTCATGCAATAAGTCAGATATGCACTCTAATAGATAAGTTCTTAAAATGACTATAAGTAAATCCGTTTGGATCAGCTTTCTTGGCTCAGATACAGAAACTATCCTTAGATATTTTGGTTTGTCGAGGAATCTTGATAAAACAGTATGCATACTTCTAGTTCCAGAAGCTAAAGTAATTATAGCATTTAATTTGAGTTTAAGGCCTGTAATATGTAAAAGGCCAAAATTACACTCAAAACAAGTGTGCCATTTTAATTTAAAACTGCTTTTTCTAAGTTTTATTGAAAAGAAAACAACTTATTTAAACTCTTTACCTATCATAATATATCATAAAAATTAAGAAAAAAGTATCTAAACTAACAGTTCCTTATCCGTTCCAAGTACCCGTGGCCAAAATGTTGGACACTTAGTGCCGAGTCGCCAAGTCCTATAAATTGAGAATATACAAGTCAGACATCTAGATATATACCCATATCCGAGTCCGGGTAACTTAGCCCGATCACAATTCTATCATCAATTCATTTGTGCATTTTCTTCCAAAGAAAAAGTGCTCAAATCAATTGAGGATAGAATTGACACTAAATAAAAAAATGTTAGGATATAATTGATAAATTTCAAAGATTATGATATAATTGATACAACCTATAATGATTAGGATATTTTTTATCATTAGGCCTATGTAAAATAGCCTAGAAGGCTACTCGATCATTGAAAAGTCTAAAATTTAATGGAAATGTAAATTTGGTGCAATATTGCTTGAGAGGCTAAATAAATTATATACTAAAGCAACAGAATATTGCCTTCATAATGTTTAAAAGCTAGTGTAAGAATTATGAAAGCTCATCATCAACGACATTAAATTGAGCATGATGAAATAGTTTGATCCCAGCGACTGCAAGCCGATCGCCTACGCATTGCCTAGGTATCTTGGGAAAATACCGCCTAGGTGGTGGCGGTTGCTTTAGCAGTCGGTGTCCTAAATAATTCTTTCAGAAAATCGAAGAGGCTAATTACAACTAAGTTTGGTACTATGAACACCTACCAAAAACAAAATCTTAATATAATTAATGCCAATTAAGGACCTAAAGGCTTTTGAAGTATAAATTGAATATGGATTACAGTGACTAATAGAAATAATTGTTACTTAAGGATCTATAAATAAATAATAAATAAGTCAGGGGCCTCTAAATAAATATATTTTTGGCCGCCTAAGCAACACCTAGTTGCTGTCTAAGCACTGCCATGCCTAGCCTAAGGAAACTGCCTTGAGATCGCCTTGGCACCTTGCATGAATAATTAAAACTTAATAGTTTCCCCTTGCTTTTGAACTTTATTTTTTTAACACATTGTCAAGCATGTCCTTCAATTATAAACATTGCTAACCATCACATGTAATACGTAAGTTCATGTTAATTTATAGATCATATCAGGTATCTACAATGTAAGAACATTTATAATGTTTCATGTCTTTCTTTCATGCTAAGCGTTTGACCTAAATGCGACTCAGGTAAATTTATTAACAAAGGCATTCATTCATCGAAAATATGTTTTGGGGCAGAGTTATTTTCCCCTCGAGCAAATTAAAGTTCAAAATCTACAGAGTAAGGTAACACCACAAAGAGAGCATGCTGGAAATATCTAGACTAATCACTGACTTACAACTTGAGATGATGTGGTCCTTCCTCATTGATGCACTCAAAAAATGGAGGGTTCCAAGAATTGGAAGCACATAGTTCAAAAAGATGTGACTTCGCTGACACCTTGTTTTTCATACCTACAGCAAGAACTAAAGTAAATATGATGAAGTCATGGAAAAAATGTAAAGCAACTTGTAACTCGCTTTGCACCAGTTCACAAGGTTCCTGTTCTTTAAGCCATACCTTCCATCTGCAAGTCAATTAAACTGCTTCCACCTTCACTGGTCTCACCCTGGTGCCATTGAGGTGTCGTTGCAGGAGTTGACTGTGTACAGCTTGATTTGAAGCTGACATCAACTCTATGGTTAAGCTTATCGTTAGTGGTCATTAAGTTGGAGAGGGCGCCAGCTGAAAGTGAAGTATCATGTCCCTCCAAGTCCCCTAATTGAGAGGGATTGAGGGACTCCATGGTTGCTTCATCAAATCCAATAAGAGTTGCTTCCTGCTTTCTGGTTGACTTCAAAACATCCTCCATCGGCTTTCTTTTACTTTTGTAACCTTTAGCCTGTTACACACAATATAGGCTTTAAAAAATCAGCTACCAAGAAAAAGAAAGTGAAAAACCAAAGCAGATATTGTCATAAACTTAAAATTATAAAACAAAGCCATAACTATAATCATTCCAACTGATACATATCTTTTATCATACAAGGTCTCAAACCTGAAACAGTAGTTTCATCTCTTTACCCAAACTTGTACGGATCCCTACTTAAACGTAATATCACAACATTCAGTTCTTATCCATCAATTGGAATCACTTGGACAATTGATAGAGATTGCACCTTTGACAACAACAACAAGAAGCCTCAATCCCAAATTGATTGTTGGCCACATGAATCAAACTCTTCCATTGTGCTCAATTTGATGCACTAAATGACGTATTTTTCAAATCCTCCAAATCCCGCATAATCGATGTGTCCCAAGTAAGCTTAGGTATACCCCTACATCTTCTGACTTCTTCAGTTTCTTTTTTTTTTTTTTTATAATCATGGATGTCTAAGCCTTTAAACTCGATTATTCCCACAAGAGTCCCCAACCCCATGACCCAAAAGAACTAACATTTCTGGTGTTGGATGGCAAAATTCAACCCCATGAGCTATTGGTCATCAAGCACATCTCATGAATTTTATCACCGCGTCAATTCAATTGGAGGCAATTTCTTCAGTTTCTAAGGAGTTGAATAATCTAACTAATACAGTTGCACATCAACTTTTTATGCAGTGAAGAATTGGTTAATTGCTCGCTACAAAGAAAATAACATATTTTAAACGTCATTTGTTAACTTTACACATACCCGAATCAAAGAAAACCTGTTTCTTTACTCGTGTTTTCCTCATCAGACAAGTACGAAGAAACACACAAAACACAAGAGAATTTTCTATCTCTTAAAATCTCAATCTTCATTGGTCGACCTAAAATTATATAATGCCTTTATATAGGCCAAACACATTCTAACAAGACTCCTAAAACAAATATAAAATTATAATTGGATAACAACAAATTCCTATTTAGACTCAACTAAATCTCAAGCTTGTAATTTTAATCTATATATAACTTTCTAAAAAAACTTCTAATCACCCTATTATGCTAAAATACAAATAATTAAATAAATTAAATAATAAGAAATCCCCCTTCTCTTTCTTCACCATTCTCTTTGGTTCAAAAAAATTTGTCCTAGAATTTTAATCTTCTTCCTTGTCCGACAACTTTTAACAACAAAAACTTCACATAAATATGTACACCACTGGATCACAACTTTGACAAGGCCTAGATCTCCAAGAACCACTTTGTCTTCAACGAAGTCTTGATCATCATTATCAAACTTTAGCCAACTTTTCAAAATTGACATGTTCTTCCTCGAAAAGATCGGATCAACTTCTTCGTCCCCCCGAAGAACAAGAAAATTGTCGTTGTCTTATAATCGAAGATTCTCCCTCTCTTCATACTCCATGATATGATTTTGCCTCTTTTGACCATCTTCACGGTCTTGCCAAATTTGTTGCAACTGAAATAACTAACAATCATATCGTGGCTCTTGTCAATGCTTTGACACACCGTGGCGTCAATGCGGAAAGATGGGCGAACCAATATCTCTGGTATCAACTAATGTAGCAAGGAATTGGCGAATTGTTGGCTAAAAAAAGATACAACAACATAGCCTCAATCCAAAAATAATTGGGGCCAGATGAATCAAACTTTTCCATTGTGCTCGATTAAGTGCAATTAATAGTGAGCTTTCCAGACCATTCAAATCCCTCCTAATTAATGCATCCCATGTTAACTTTGGTCTACCCCTAACTCGTCGAATTTCTACAGTTGCTATTGAGTCAAGTTTTCTAGTGGGAGCATTTGTAGGCCCTTTTCGCAGGTGACCAAACCACTGCAACTGCCCTTCCCTAATCATTGTATCAATTGCTGCTACTCCTACTTGTCATTGAATATCTATATTTTTTATTCTATTTGTACGAGTTTTACCATACATCCACCTAAGCAATCATCATTTCTACTACATTCATTTTAGAAAATTGTTGTTGCTTTATCTCCCAACATTTACTTCCATAGAGCATAGCTGGCCTAATTACGATCCTATAAAATTTTTCTTTTAACTTAGTAGGGCTATTTTGATCACAAATCACTCTTGTTGCACTCCGTCATTTCTTCCATCCAACTTGAATTCTATATGTGACATCATTCTCAATATTACCATCATTTTGAATGATTGATCATAAGTATCTAAAGCGGTTCACCTTATGAACTTCTACTTCCCCTAATTTTACCACTTCATCATCTCGATGTCTAGTATTTCTAAATTCACAGTGCAAATATTTGCTCTTCGTCCTACTCAACTTAAAGCCTTTAGATTCTAATGTATTCCTCTAGAGTTCTAATTTCTCATTCACTCCATCTTTTGTCTCATCCACTAAGATAATATCATCTGCAAAAAACATACACCATGGTATATCCTCTTGAAGATGCTTCGTTAGTTCATCCATGACTAAAGTAAATAAATATGGGCTTAAAGCTCATCCTTGATGTAGTCCTATCGTAATAGGACTCCTCCGAATGTCTTTATACTCGTTAGTACTCCATTATACATATCCTTAATAGTGTCTATGTATCTAGCATGCACTCATTTACTTTCTAGAACCCACCAAAGAACATCTCTAGAACCCTATTTTTCTAAATTTACAAATACCATATGAAGATCTTTTTTTAATATATTTTTCCAACAATCTTCTTAAAACAAAAATCGCCTACATAGTTGACCTCCTAGGCATGAAGCAAAATTGGTTCTTTGAAATTATTGTTTCTCTCCTTAGCCTAATGTCATTTATCCTCTCCCAAAGTTTCATAATGTGACTCATAAGTTTAATTCCCCGGTAGTTTGAGCAAATTTAAATGTCTCCTTTTAGAAGATTAGCACAAGCGAGCTTCCTCTCCAATCCATTAGCATTCGTTTTGATTTTAGAATTTTGTTGAAAAGTTTTGTTAACCAAGTCAATCCAATTTCTCTTAAGCATTTCCAAACCTCTATGGGTATTTCATCCGAGCCACATGCTTTCCCTATTTTCATCGTTTTGAATGCCTCTTTAACTCCTAGAATTCTAGTATTGCGTGTATAGTTTAGATTGCTTTCTTCGTGTGGGTTTTCATCTACTATAATATCAACTTGGCCATCATTAAATAGACTATCGAAGTAACTTCTCCATTTCTACTTAATATCATCCTCGCGCGTTAAAACATTTACATTTTCGTCCTTAATGACTTAAGTCTTGTTTTTTTTTATCTCTTAATTTGGGTAGCCTATATATATATCGCCATCTCTATTACCTAACCTTTACATAGATCTTCCATGAAATTTGTTTTAGCACGACTAACTACTTTTTTAGCTTGCTTTCTAGCTTTTCTATATTGATTGCACGCACCTTCATCTTGACACTTAGGTATTTTTTTTTATACATCTCTCTTTTAATCTTAATTGCTCATTGGACGTCCTCGTTCCACCACCATGTTTCCTTCTTTGCTGGCCCCAAACCTTTAGATATACCTAATGCGTTTGATCCTACACTCCTTATGCAACAACTCATTTCTAGTCACATTACATTAGCATCTAAATCAAGATTCCAAACAATTTCCTTTAATAATTTTTCTCTAAACTCTACTTGTTTACTATTTTTTAGGTTCCACCACTTTATTCTAAGGTCACTGACTCTTTTATTTCTATTAAGTCGCCGTTTTAGCTTAATATCAAGTACTATTAACTTATGTCGGGTAGTAAGCGCTTCACTAGATATTACTTTGCGGTCTTTATTTATTTTTCGATCTATTTTTCTTGTTAAGAGAAAATTTATTTAACTCTTGTTATGACCACTACTAAAAGTAATTATGTGTGACTCTCTTTTCTTAAAACTAGTATTTGCTAAGACAAGATCGTATGTTGAAGCTAAGGTCACTGACTCTTTTATTTCTATTAAGTCACCGTTTTAGCTTAATATCAAGTACTATTAACTTATGTCTGGTAGTAAGCGCTTCACTAGATATTACTTTGCAGTCTTTATCTATATTTCTATCTATTTTTCTTGTTAAGAGAAAATTTATTTAACTCTTGTTATGACCACTACTAAAAGTAATTATGTGTGACTCTCTTTTCTTAAAACTAGTATTTGCTAAGACAAGATCGTATGTTGAAGCAAATCCTAAAATTGATTCTGCTTCATTTCTATTACCGTAACAAAAACCTTCATGAACTCTCTCAAACTCGCCATTACTTGCCTCGACATGCTCATTTAAATCTCCTCCAATAAAAACCTTTTCATCTGATGGTATACTTTTTATAAATCCATCTCTATCGTCCCAAAATTTGTGTTTAATGCACTCGCTAATCCTACTTGTGGTGCGTAAGCGCTAAGTATTTTAATCTTTTCATCTCCAATAATTAATTTAACTAAAATCAATCTATCATCCATTCTTTTAACCTCCACGACCTTATCCTTATAATTATTATCCACTAAAATTCCTACTCCATTACATTTTCTATCTATACCAGTGTACCACAATTCAAACCCTGTGCTTCCTATTTTCTACTTTTTTCTCCTGCCCATTTTGTCTCTTGGAGGCAAGCAATATTGACTCTTTTTCTAATCATAGTATTTACTAGTTCCATTAACTTCCTTGCGAGTGTTCCTATATTCCATGTTCCTAAACGAGTTTTTTCTCCTTTTGTGTTTGGTTTCCTTTTCTATTTTAATTTTGTCTAAAAGATTTAGTATTCATATCTATGATTTTGTTTTTTTTTCTTGTTTGTTTTGAACTAGCTTCTTTACCCACACCCGTCCTCTTTGTGGGAACCCTTGCTCATTTTTCTTCACATCCGGAGACGATGTGAAGAGACGGGCTTCTTTACCCACACATGTTTTATGTGTGGAAACCCTTGCTCATTTTTCTTCACACCAAGGCAGTGATGTGAAACACAACCTTGCTCATTACTCACTACACCCGGGCTCCGATGAAGCGCGCCGCTAAGTAGGAACGCCCAAAAGTTTAAATGTATTTGATCCATTTCATGAAAAAAAACGAAAGTTTTACGCTGGCTATCAACCTATCGCAGGCTTAGGACCTCCCAACCAAATTTTTCAGTTATGAAAAATGAGTTTGGGACTTCCCTTACCCATTTTTAGGTATGAAAAATAGGTGTCAGAGTCCTCATTTATCTAGACTTGGGACTGACTACGTAGCGCATATAGTGTTCAACATAGGTGGAGTTGTTGGCTACAAAGAAGATAACAAGTTAAAATTTTAATTTGTTGATTCATTGAATGCCTAAATTAAAGAAAATTTGTTTTCTTATCGATGTTCTCCCTCAAATACACCAAGTAAGAAAAAAAACCAAGGATCGAAACTTCGACTTCGCTTATGATTTCGCTCACTTAAAATTTGAAATTAATTCGGATAAGTGCACTTCGATGTGGGGAATTTTGTTAAAACTTCAACATTATACATAAGTCAAGTGCTAGAGAACATACAAGTTTCATCAAAAACACTAAAAATTCTACTTTCTATAATATTCATTTTTTTCTCATTCTATACTTGATCTTAAGTTTTCAAAACTTCAACTTTGAAGGGATTGATCATTTTTACATTATTTTTCCTTCATTAGGCAATATATTAGAATTCATTTCTAATAAGCGAAGTAAAATTGTGGTTATCTCATCTCCTAGCATGTTGTCATTTTTTAGATTATCTTCTAACAAAAATTGACACTAAGTGCATTCACATTCCTTACAAGTGAGCGCTAAAACTTAGAAATGTTATCATTTTTCACTAACTTTGATGGAAGTTTTGTAAAACTTTGTTTACAGCTAATTCTTAATTCGTTGCTTCAAAAAATCCAATTAATTCGGAGAAGTTCAAAGAACTTTGGAGAAATTTCAAACCATGCGCTTAAAATACAAATAATTAGATAAATTAAATAATAAGAAATTCTCATTATCATTTTTCGTCATCTTTACATGTGTCCCAACCCACCACAACCTCCATTCCCTAATTTTTGTACCAATAGGTGCAACCATTACTCCTGTAATTGTTTTAAAATTGTCTTTCACATGATATACCCTTGTACAATTTGCTACTAAATGATTTGATTTTCTTCCATTATCAAACGAAGCAAGCTTGAAAATGGCAGTTGATGAGGGTAAACTAGTCTACGTTACTGCTATTTATATTGTGGATAGATCCGAGCATAGTATCAGGACTTTTAGGATCATCTAGATAAATCTTCATCTTAAGCTGCGAATAATCAATTTGCTAGTCTCGAATTCATATGGATACAACAACAAAGCCTCAATCCCAAATTAGTCGGGGCTGGCTACATGGATAGAAGTCTTCCATTGCGCTCTATTTAGTGCAATTGATGGTGTCTTTACAAATCCTTTAAATCCTCCTAATCAATGCGTCCGAAGTTAGCTTCGATCTACCCACTACATCGTCAAATTTCTTCAGTTTCTTTTGAGTCGAGTTTTCTAGTGGGGGCATTTGTAAGCGGTATCTGGATGTGTCCACACCACCGCAACTGCACTTCCTTAATCTTTAGCATCAATTGGAGCTACTCCTACTATTCCTTGAGTTTTATATTTCTTATTCTATCTTAACGAGTTATACCAAACGTCCACCTAAACATCATCATTTATGCTACGTTCACTTTATGTACTTGTTTCTTTACCGCCCAACATTCGCTTCCATAAAGCATAGGTAGCATAATTGCGATTCCATAAAATTTTCCTTTCAACTTGATTGGAATACTTCGATCACATATCACACCAGTTGCACTCCTCAAATTCATAGGCATTTTTCCTTTCTCAATTTGCTAGTCCTTGAAACCTAACCCTACGATCTACTATGCATGTTATTAGTTTACATGGTAAATCAAGCGCAATGAAAGGGTTTATTCATGTACATGACCCCAACTAGTTCGAGATTGAGACTTTGTTCGTTGCTAAGATCAATGTTTGTGGTTTGATTTTATCAATACTATATCTATACTATCCATTAATTAAGCCAGATCATTTACACCATAAGTATTCAAGGCATCGATTAACATTCTCAGCTTGGATGTCCTAGGCAACACACTGGGTACACTTCAAGGCTTCCCAATGACATTTTAGACATTTATTTCCTAATAAACTAAATCAAATATTTTATAGTCTATTGTTATCAATCTACACTTGAATAAATTGAAGCCAAAAATACCTATTTTGTTATTACATGCTCACGATGAGAAATTCCAAGCTTACTGGTGTTAAGTGGACAAACCTAACCAGTTGAACTCGTAGTAGACTAATAGAACCTAGGTGAGCCATAGCGAACCCACGCACCTAGGTGAACCTAGTGAGCTCGAGTGGGCAAGGAATCCCCGTTCCTCATAGGCCTAGCCCCGATGGACGGAGACTCTTCTTTGTCCCCCATGGGGTGGAGCGCGAGGCAAAACATTGCCCCGCCACGTGAGGCAAGACTGTGACGGGGATTGCTCTCTGCCCCGCGGTGATTCCCCCCGCTGCATAAAACTCCCAATTTTTCTATGTTAATAACTTAATACTAAAAAGCTATTTAATTTTTTACCAAAAACTTACGTAATTGTATGGAATGGAATTCAAGACTTCCAACCATAAAACAACTTCTACCATTAAACCAATCCTATTATAATAAGGATATATAAAATTATATTTAGAATATTATTGAAATATGGGATACCTGGACTCGGCACTTAATGTCGAAGTACACGCATCAACATGATCCGGCACAAATTCGGACACGAAATACGTGTCGACGTGGCAGACCTAGGTTTGGATGCGGCAAATCTGAGGAGAGAGATGCAGATCTGATAAGGAGGGAAACATCTGAAGGAAAGATGTAGATCTAAGACAGCGATGCGTTGATAAAGTGAGAGAGATGTAGATCTGAGAAAGAGGGATGCAAAGGCTAGGGAAAGAGATGCAACGACAAAGAGGGAGTTGAACCACCATAAAGTCACAATGAGAAGAGACCCTAATCCATCATAAAAGAGAGAAAGGAGCAATCAAGATGGGCCCACATGCTTATTTCTTAACAACACACTCTTACAATACATACTTGCTAACGCATGGGCCCACATACCCATCAATGATTCAATGCTTTTTCTTTTTTTTCTTTCTTTCATAACATTTGGCTGACATCTTCCCCTCCCATCCTTAAATAAAAACTTCAATAAAAGAAATATAACAACTATCCAATTTGGTTTAAATAAAAAAAAACAATCTAATCTATACATTACCCAGAATAAATCAATGCAATACATCAAAATTATAAATTTATGTATATATATACTTGATTATATATATATAAATTTCTATTTTTTGCCCTGTCCAAGCGCCTATGTCCAAATATTTGTACACTTACTAGTCGAGTCCCTATATCCTTAAACTCTAAGAATCGCAAGTCCGTCCTCTAGATATGTACCCATGTCGGATACCCGTACCTAAGTCCAGGTAACCTAGATTGAAATATATTTGTCACACTAATTTTTGAAATCTTATATATTCAATTAAATACGATAATTTGTAACTCAATCAATACAACAATATCAAAAACAAAATTAAACTATTCTTTCAATTTGAGAAAAACAGTTTCCTAAAAAAATAAAATTGATAAAGTAGTCAAGTGGCAAAATGATAAATAGTTGGAGATCAAAATATATATTTTTACAAAATTGATGAGTCCCGAGATCTCCACGGGGAGGGTATGGGGCGGCAAAGTTCTCCTCACGGGGCGTTTGCTTAGATAAATCCCCACCCCGTGCCCCCTGGGGACGGAAAGCTCAATCCCCCACCCCGTCAGGATCTATAGTGGACCTAAATTATTCTAACAAGATCCATGATAAACTTGGATTAAATATCAACTAAGGTCTAGCATTGATTATAAATTACACCAAACTCGAACCTTGTTCTCCCAGGTGGAAATGCTACCCTGTAAAATTACAATGCCTATATATTAATTAAGTTTTTATTTTTATCGCCTATGTTGTATAAATACCTCCATCTAACGAGATCAAATAGGGTAGAGGCATCATCTAGTGCCATTGTAACATCAAAATACAATAAATAGTTGACTCTTTGAAATCTTTCATTATGGCTTATCATTTATGTTTGTCACATTGTTTCATCAATAATAAAAGAACAATACCATTTACCATCAAAATCCGTACGTTTCTTAAGTATCCTATATTATATACACATTAAATTGATATGACTTGAAGGTTCGAATGCAAATTGGAAAATGATCAATGTATGCAAGAAGATGCAACTCAAATTGATAGTATTCGTGAAATACTACATCAGAGAGTTCGAAACAACCAAAAGGCAATCCTTCCTCATTCCTCGCAAATAAGTAAATGTACATGAACAAAATAAAAAACAATTAAAAGAAATTTAATAAAACAAAGAAATGGCAAGCATCAATTAACCATCTAATTGGGTGCACTAAAAGTAATATGATCATCATGACGACATGGGAATGTTAAAATATCTAAAGGTATCTTCATACCTTTAAGTTTAAAAAGATTTTTTCTGATGCTACTCTTTCAGCAACCTTTTTGCTTAAGTTGGTTGCAGAACTACTTAAGCGAAAATCTTTTCCATTAACCTCTACTATGACTGAGAAAATTTCACCACTCTTAGTGCTGGAAGAATTCAATTTCCAATTATGAGACTGACAAAGTTCTTGAAGCTCTCTAATGGGATCAAGCTGCAAGGTAGAGAAATTCAAGACAGGAGCCAAAAGGTAAAGCATAATTTTCCAAACAAGGTTTAAATTGAATCCAGAGTCAAGAAGTATGGCCCCCACACAAGATTCTACCAAGTCACCAAGAACCTGCATCAAAACAACAAACGTTTCAACATGGTTTGAAGAAACATTTTACTACTCCATTTCTAAACAAATTAAAAGTTCATACAAAAATGATGTTCGTAAGATGCTTAGCTTACCTTTGGGCATGAAGGACTGTCCGACAAACTCTTTCTGAAACATTTCTCAGATAAGTCTACAAACTTGTTGACAGCATCACTATGACTATCAGAGCCACTTATAAGATATTTATGGAAGCCTCGGCTCACAGCCACATAAGCAAAGGAATTATTATTTACACTTGCTGATCTCAAATCCGTTAATTGGCCTGGCTTCAACTGAGGGTAAATCGAATATAGATATGATGTAATAAGGTAATCCAAGACAGCATCCCCTAGAAACTCAAGTCTCTGATATGGCAGGAAATGCATCACCAAAAATTGTGCATAAACAATGTTGAAACTAGCAGAAACATGAAGCAGAACTTACTTTCTTTATTCATTTTAAATCCAATAT